>JBBDGP010000651.1:2727500-3367500 GCA_037952835.1 Lithobates septentrionalis
TGCCTTGGTTAAGACTGCTGTTCAGGCTTGCTGTTGTACAGGTCTTTCCATGCTTGAATGAGACCATAGGGTAGTGAAGATCCCTCTCTCCAGCTTCCTCTTTCCTTCCTCAGCTCCAACCTGGAGGCAGCGTCCCCTCATGACTCTCAGTACTTCATCCTCCTCCATCCAGCAACAACTAACCCCCACTCTCAGGCTGCAGGTTCTTCAATATTTTATGGGCATCTCCCTACTTTCTGGGCCATCCTTGCCCTGGGATTGGCAAAGATCCCTTGAATATTCAGGCTTCAATTTCCATACAGCCTCCCACTAATTTCTAGAACTTTTTAGAAGCTTCAAGAAGCCAGGGGGAGGTACTAGAAGCCCAGCCTTCAGAGCCTGCTCAGTGACCTAAATCCGAACCCACAGTAATTACTAAGGCTCGCTTAAAAAGGATGTAAACCCTCACATATACCCAGTGAAGTGAACAGCCTCAGATGTTTTACATGAATATCTGCTGTCTTAAGCTTGCTATATTCTTTAGAAAGTGAACATCGTGTTAGAGATTTTTTTCTTCCTGTTCAGCACTGGGTGTGGAGTCTGGGCATACACTGTGTGACAGCTGACTGGAGTAAAGGCACACCCCCCCTCCCTCCCTCCCCATATCCACATAGGCAAAGGAAGGATATAGCGTGCAGAGCTGTGCTGTGAATAGACCAGCTCTCTGCTAATCTATTTATAGCACCCACCCTGACACAATTTTCAGGATGGTTTTATCTTGGTTGTTGGAGAACTAGTCAATGGTTATGTTAAAGACTGGAGCAGCAGAAAGACACTGCACTTAGGGCTTTGGAGAGAGATAAGAAAACACTACAGATATATGTGCCCTGGTCAAATTTCATGAATCAGGTTTACATCCAATGTAACCCACCATGTTTCCCTGAACATAAACCCGAGTCTTCTATTAATTTTGGCAACAAAAGAAACAGTAGGGCTTATTTTTGGGGTAGGGCTTGACATGTGCTGTCTTCTCTCCCCATCTCCCTCCCTGCTTGTCAGGAATCACAGTGGAACTGAGTAAAAGTGGTTGTAAAATCCTAAAATGAACTGTATTTACAGTATTATATAAGGTAAACTGTGTATTTTTTTGTAATCTATTTGTGAGAAATACCTTGTTATAGCTTCCGTGACCCATCGATCCTCTCTTCCCACACTGACCTTAATTTTCTGGTGCAGTCCAGTGCACGCTCCGAGCATTGCAGAGGGAGGGGGGCCAAAGATCCCCTGCTGACAGCTGGCAGAAGAGGAGAGCAGCGGGGGATCAGGTGAGCGCCAATCGGCGCTGTACGGAAGGTATTTATAACACACAGATTACAGCAACATACACAGTTTACATTATATAATATTATAACACAGTGCATTTTTGGATTTAACAACCACTTTAAACTAGAGCTTATTTTCGGGGTAGGACTTATATTGCAGCCCTCCCTGAAAATCACAATAGGGCTTATTTTCAGGGAAACACGGTACTGAGAGTCAGCTACATTTTCCTAACTAAAGTGTACACTAGAGGGTGATACATACACACATATATATATATGTATAATGTGTGTATGTAAACAGAGTGATTGATTTTGCTTATAAATATTTTGTAGTGTTATATGCAGTTTACAAAGCTCAGAAGCTCAAGCTGGTGTCAGCCCTGCCCAGTTGCCATTTGCTAAATGGGTTAATCACTCCCTTCTCTTTATCGCTACAACATAGAGAGCAATTGTTCTGTAGTGGAGGATCAGTACTTGGAGGGCTTATTAGACTCCTTGAGATAAAACGGAACAGCTCTAAATGTCTAAATTGGTCAACACGTATATTTTTGTCTTTTTAAACAGATTTAAAAAATGCTTTTAATAGTATATTAAAACCCTTCTGTTGCTCTTTATTCATAGCAGTAAGACTGTTCCTGTAGCTTTACATTAACATTCGAGTACAGGTCTGCACTTACGTCTCAACCACATGTCTCATTTTCTGTATGATCTATCACTTCATGTAATCCACCTTATACTTTGCCTCAGTAAATTTTCATTTCTGCGGTAATGACAAGACTAATATTTCTTGCTCATATTTTAGAATAAAGTCGTGCCAGAATGAAACCACACATGTCTAACGGAAATAGTTGAGCACAATTTATTATGAGTTCCTTGAGACCACTAATAATTTTTTTTAACTTCAGAAATAAGCTGGAGCGTTTTTCTATACTTTTACTTTATTTAATTCGTCTTGTTCACACAGAATCATACAGTCGTTATTCTATAATTTTTTTTTTTTTTTGATCTTCTTACATTCATGCTCCCCTGCTGCTGAATGATGAACAACATCCCTTGTGATTCTCACGGACTGTGACAGGTCCTCTTTATGGAGAGATCTGGGGTCTGTTAGACCCCAGATCTCTCCTCTGGCCTCCAAAGCATCTGATCAAACCAAGATCGGTATGATCCTATGCTGTACAAGCTGGTAACAGCTTGTAAACAAGCTGAAACCAGAAGTGGCAAAATTCTCATTGCAAGGAACAGCATCAGTTCTTCTCTCTCTCTCTGATCAGTGCAGCTGATGCCACCGGTTGGCTCGGTCCTGTTCTTGTGACGGGGAGAGTCCAGGAAAGGCAGTGACATTGGGGGGGAGACCCCCCCCCCCCCCCCCCCCGGAAAATGGATCCAGCGGCTGTATAACTGCTCAGATCACTTTTACTAGAAAGAGAGGTGGTGAATAAAACTCTATAAACAAAAATAACCCAGTTGAAGTCTCACTGCTTACAGTATCTCTTTATAGCCCTGTGCATGTTATTACTTCTGACAGATTTTTGCTTGGAAATGCTCTAAAAATTCCTTTTTGTTAGAGTAAAATCTCTGCTTCCTGCTCTCACACTCCAGTGCTCTATGCTGGCATAGCTGAGTGGCAGACACACCCCTCAGCACAAGTGTCCACACACAAACTTGTATGGCAGAGGAGGAGGCATGTCTAACCAGGTGCTACTGAGCGCTGATTACTGAGCACTAGGCCTGGTTCTGATGTCTATTGTCTATCTGATGTCTGATGTCTACACTTTTATTTAGACAGCCTTGACATGAAAATGAAGGTTGTTACAGTAGTACAGTGTCAGACTGCAAATTTATTCCTGAGCATTGCCTAACTAATAGGGCTGTGCTGTTGTGTTCTGACAGGTGTACCCCCCCCCCCCCTCCTGCCAGAAGACCAAGCCATTGGCTCAGAGCACTGATCGGGAGCCGATCAGTAGACCTTTTTCGTCATACCCCATCGTCAGAAGCCAGCCAAATGGCCGGCTTCTGTCTGATCGACTGCAGTACATATGGGACGAATGTCGGACAGTTTCTATTGAACCAGCTGATGCCGCCCGTTATTCAGCCCAAGTGTACTAGGCTTTAGTCCAGCTGATTTATACGAATTGGTTTTTTATAGGCTTATTTATGTTAAATCTGAACTTCAGATCCTATCCTGCCTTGTTGCTAGGGCATGACTAAGATGCTAGAAGAAGTGGTGGCACTTCCAGCATAAAAAATCCCAAGTTTATTGAAGAAAGATCCTGGACAAGACATGCATAGACACAGCTCTAGGAGCAAAAGCAAACACATTCCACACCACTGTGCTTAATCATTGATAAGATCATGGCTAAGATGCTCCCAACCAATTCAACCGTTTGCATGAGCTCTGTCTCCCCTTTTTAACGTAGCTCGGAGCTCCACGATGATGCGAGAAGGGGAACTACACATGTGCAAAGGTTTGAAATCTTGCTCCTATGATGGTGGGGGTAAACAGTAATGGCTGGGTGTCTTAGCAACAAGGCAGCATTGGACGATTCCATCTCCACAAGTTATTTGGCCAGGCTTCGGGAGGTATGTACAGTGGCTTGAAAAAGTACGCATACCCCTTGAAATTTTCCACATTTTGTCATGTTGCAACCAAAAACATAAATGTATTTTATTGGGATTTTATGTGACGGTCCAACACAAAGTGGCACATAATTGTGAAGTGGAAGGAAACTGATAGATGGTTTTCATTTTTTTTTTACAAATATCTGTGGCGTGCATTTGTACTCAGCCCCTTTTACTCTGATACCCCTAACTAAAATCTAGTGGAACCAATTGCCTTCAGAAGTCACCTAATTAGTAAATAGAGTCCACCTGTGAGTAAGTTAATCTCAGTATAAATACAACTGTCCTGTGAAGCCCTCAGAGGTTTGTTAGAGAACCTTAGTGAACAAACATCATCATGAAGGCCAAGGAACACACCAGACAGGTCAGGGATAACGTTGTGGAGAAGCAGGGTGATGTTATAAAAAAAAAATCACACGCTTTGAACATCTCATGGAGCACTGTTCAATTCATCATCCGAAAATGGAAAGAGAATGCCACAACCTCAAACCTACCAAGACATGGCCGTTCACCTAAACTGACAGGCCGGGCAAGGAGAACATTAATCAGAGAAGCAGCCAAGAGGCCCATGGTAACTCTGGAGGAGCTGCAGAGATCCACAGCTCAGGTGGGAGAATCTGTCCACAGGAGAACTATTAGTTGTGCATTCCACAAATCTGGCCTTTATGGAAGAGTGGCAAGAAGAAAGCCATTGTTGAAAGAAAGTCATAAGAAGTCCTGTTTACAGTTTGGAGAAGCCATGTGGGGGACACAGCTAACATGTGAAAGAAGGTGCTCTGGTCCGATGAGACCAAAATTGAACTTTTTGGCTTAAAAGCAAAATGTTATATGTGGCAGAAAACCAACACTGCACATCACTCTGAACACACCATCCCCACCGTGAAACATGGTGGTGGCAGCAGCATGTTGTGGAGATGCTTTTCTTCAGCAGGGACAGGGAAGCTGGTCAGAGTTGATGGGAAGATGGATGGAGCCAAATACAGGGCAATCTTAGAAGAAAACCTGTTAGAGTCTGCAAAAGACTTGAGACTGGGGCAGAGGTTCACCTTCCAGCAGGACAACGACCCTAAACATACAGCCAGAGCTACAATGGAATGGTTTAGATCAAAGCATATTCAGATGTTAGAATGGCCCAGTCAAAGTCCAGACCTAATTCCAATTGAGAATCTGTAGCAAGTCTTGAAAATTGCTGTTCAGACACTCTCTCTCTATCTAATCTGATAGAGCTTGGGCTATTTTACAAAGAGAAATGGGCAAAAATGTCACTTTCTAGATGTGCAAAGCTGGTAGAGACATCCCCAAAAAGACTTGCAGCTGTAATTGCAGTGATAGGTGATTCTACGAAGTAATGACTCAGGGGGGCTGAATACAAATGCACGCAACACTTAATTTGTTTATTTGTAAAAAAAAAATTAAATACCATTTATCATTTTCCTTTCACTTCACAACTATGTGCCACTTTTGTGCTGGTCTATCCCTTAAAATCCCAATAAAATACATTTACATTTTTGATTGTAATATGACAAAACGTGGAACATTTCAATGGGGGTATGAATACTTTTTCAAGGCACTGTAGCATCGGTAGTCAGTCTGTTTAAAAAAAACAAAAAAAAAACTGTATGCACCCACTTTGGTAAAGTAAATCAGACACTGAAGGTCTACTTGGGTTTTCTGCCCTTTTATCCTTTTTTTGTGTACTGTATTTCTGTTCTCATCTTATCTCCATGAGAAACGCACAGAAGTCTTCAGTTCAGTTCAGCCTTGGTGGGATTCTCTTCTATTCTGGTCTTGTGAACTGTGAAGGGTTCACCTGATGTAACCGATAGACTCATGTCTACAGCACAGAAGAATGATATTCATTGTAACTGGAGCACTGACTTTCCGAATGACCGTTATATAAAAAAACAACAATGCTTGACACAAGGGCTTGCTTTTTCACAGAACAAACACAGTTCTATCATTACCAGAAATCAGCTTGTACTCCATATAAAGAAAATCTTCTGCTTTGATAACGTCCCATTATAGGGAAATGTTAGTCACCTGTGCAGCTTCCGTGTAGCCAATTGTTGACTTTAAAGTGCCGCTAGTTTCGGATTCGTTGGAGCATGAGGTTCATTTGAAATGCAATCCAGATATTTAGGGCCATTAAAACAGAAACCCAATGGGATCACATGGAGTAGTAAAAACCTAGCAGTGGTTCTAACCCTTTGACGATCCAAACATAAAGTTTTTGATGAAGGTTCTTTTTAAGGATAGCAAACCTTTTTTTATTCAAGATGGGGCCAACTGCCCTCCCCTATCCTTTTTACATTATATGACCAAACATTTGTGAGGACAAGACCTTCAAACTTATACAAGCTTGTTGGATACCCCCTTCCAAAACCAGGGGCATGAATATGGCGTTGCCTATCCTTTGTGACTAACAGCCTCCACTCTTCTGGGAAGGCTTTCTGCAAGATTTTGGAGTGCATTTGTGGAAATGTGAGCCAAGTCAGTCAAAATAGCATTTGTGAGCTCAGCTACTGGTGTTAGATGAGAAGTTTGCAATTGGTGTTACAATTTATCCCAGGGGTGTTCAGTAGGGTTGAGGCCACCCATGTTCCTCCACATGAAGGTCATTAAACCATGTCTTTATGGAGCTGGTACAGGAAAGGGCCTTCATGAAACTTAACGTTTGTTGGAAGTGTTCACTTGTTTCAAGTATGTTGGGTCTACTACCCATTGATCCCAGGTAGGTGATGGGTAGACTTTGATCATTCCTTGCTGACCCCTGGGAATTAAACAGGAGAGGGGAGCTGGGCAGCATTTACGGTGAGGAATGGTACTAGTAAATGCTTCCCCTCCTGTTACTGTTACTCCTCTTTCAACTACCTGGCGCCCCATGTACTTTGCGCACCCTCCTCCTTTTCCCCGCAGCTGACAACTTCCCTCCTCTCCTCCCTCACTTCTGTGGGGGATGTTTCAGGATAGAGAGCGAGGGAAGGGGCCAGTAGATGTAATTTACCAGATCCTTCCTTTTCGGAATGAACACAGTACCAAGTGCGTGATCAGTACCAATCACTGTGTTCATTCATAACTGAAGCATAGTAAACAGTTTGTGAATGAACAGGAATCCATTCAGCACAGAGCACTGACCATATATTCACTGTCCAGTGCAGCTGAGGCTGCAGAAAAAGGGACTGGGGAATCTATGGCCTCAGTCCCTTTCTCTGTCTCAAAAGTGAAACATCGGGGATCTGATTAGACCCCTGATTTTTCATCAAAGTCCCCCCAATGGGGCTTCTAAAAAAAAAAATGGTAAAAAAATTATTTTTAAAAATTATATAAAACTGTAAAAGTTAAAATGACTGACACCGTCCCCTGCCCTACTGATACCGTCCACTGCTCTACTTACACAAGCCACAGCTCAATGGAAACCATCCTCTGCCCTACCGACACTGCTCTACTGACTGACACTGTCCACTGTTAAGGTAGTGTACGTTTTATATTTTTACAGTGACATTTGTTTTATTTTATTTTTTCCACATTTTCCTTACTATTTAGTTAGGCTTTGCTAGTACGGTTGCCACCGTACACTTTAGCGGCACACAGCAATTTTTTTTTTTTGTAGCATAAACTATAGGATTGCAAAAAATCCGGGACACCTTAGAGTGCCCCAAGGAGAGTAGTAATTCAGCGCGCTATGCACACTACTGCAAACACTGGGTGTAGCCAAATTGCATTAACAGTGGGAGGGGCTTAAAGGGGCACGGTTAAATAAAACAAAAGCATTCCTGTGCCCATAAAATATGCCTAGATTGCTGTGCCCCTCGCGGTGAGCAGCCCACATTGGGACCCTGTACACTATACTGGCCACTTCCTGTCATATTCATCCCTCTGCAATAGACTGACTCTCCTGGAAGCCTGCATAGAAGGAGCCACAGTCCAGTCTGAGTGTGTCCGGGATTCAGGCATACTGAAACCCGGACACATGATTCAAAACCCTGACTGTCAAGGTCCATCCTGGACAGGTGACAACCCTACTTGCTAGTCAATTTTGTAAAAAAAAAAAAAAAAAAATAAGGGTGCCGTACCCCAGTGATCTTTGATTTCTCATGTTCAGGTCGCTCTCTGCCTCTCAAAGGTTGCCTACCCCTGCTGTATGCTGTAGCTTTACACATACACTATTTGTGTAGACAGTTGCCTTTAAATGGAGTTTTAAACATCTTTTCTGCCTGCAAAAGCTGTACAGTCATGGGACTGGGACCTCTGCTGGGAATACAGGTGTCGTCGTCTGAATTTTTGGTGTAACACTTGTTTGTTGATGTTTCCTGTGCCGGCCTTGAATCTATAAGTCATGCCTGTAGGACAAGAGTTGCAAGGATGCCAGAAAAGCTTACAAGTACTCTGGCTCCCATTCTCCGTTTATGATCCGACGGATCAAACTTTCGGAATGTTTTCATTGGAAGCCACAAAGCCTGTGATATTTTTGCCTCGAGGGATAAACATTAAAATCCTAAAATAAGTGGTACGAATGAGGATCGGCACTCGGCAGAAAAGCGCTGCGATATGGCGTGTTTATGATTCATGCAGCCGAGCCAGAGAAGCTATTGTGTGTATGTTTTTTTCGTTTTTTTGTTTTTATTTAATACTTGGTGCTCGTAAGATTTAGGAAGTGTCTTCTGGGACTTGGTGTGCTAACAAAAGTGCTACACCTCCGTCTTGGTGTTGTTTCCATGTATGGACATTTTATTGTGTTTCTCAAAATCTAGGAAATAGTCAAGGCTTTGGATTTTAGCTTTTTACATTTTGGCTGAAGTGATGGAATTTAATTTGGACAGATTTAAACATTTTCTGTCTATCAGGTTCATAAGTTTTGGCTTTACTTGATAACATGTCATTTTTACAACTGTTTTTTTCCTTTTTTTTTTTTTTTTTTTTTTTTTTTTTTTTTTAGTAAGCAGACCGTAAAACATGCTTAGGAGATTATACGGAGTTAGATCAGTCAGATTTAGTAGTTAATACTGTAAGACCGTTGATTGTTAATTGGTAACCAATGGTCACTAAACCCTGCAAATGCCCTGTTATACCAATATCTTATAGGTTTGTTTTATGGGCATTTTTTCTCTCATAAAACAACTTTGTTACTCCACATAGAATGAAAAAATGCCCACTCTCTTTGTGTCTTTCTTCTTTCTTCCAAAAATCCTTCCTTTCTTTGCTTCCTTTGTCCTACCAATACTAATCAATATGGTCAAAGGTTTGTTAAAGATGAACTTCAGTCCCCTTGATTGTAGCTCCACCCCTCTCCACTGGCACCACCATTTTCAACAGTCAGACAGATGCACTGAAGGGCCCTTGCTCAGCTTTCAGGACCTGGCAGAGCCATATGTTTGCTGTGCTCATGCATGCACAGGTAGAGTGGTCCCTCCTTCACTGCACTGTCCTTGCGCACTTGTGCATGGAAACCAAACCAGCATTGGCAAAGATGTGCCAAAGGTCACTGCCAGGTCCTGAAGCCCGGCATAGACCATTAGCACAGATATGTGCAACATCATTCTCACCTGGCAGAGCCATATGGCATATCTGCGCATGTGCCGAGCTGTGCTCATGTATGCACAGGTAGAGAGGTCCCTCATTCACTACACTGTCCTTGTGCGCTTATGCATGAAAACCGGCATGTGCAAAGATGTGCCAAAGGTCTCTGCCGGGTCCTGAGCCTCCAATCCTGTGCATGATGACGTCACTCCCAAAGGCCCCAGCCAACCCATACTCCTGACGTCATCTGTGACGAAACGCTTCAGTCAGGTCCTTTGGGAGTGACGTTGTCACGCACGGCGAGTGGTTGGAGAGTCAAGACAGATCCGTGAAAGCCCACAGGAAAGATTTACACAGGAATTACGTGCCTCGATAACCGTCTCTGACCCATATATTGTAAGTGCATAGTTATTACATTTTTAATAAAGCTTTTTTTTTTACAGTTTTACACTATGAGATGCTTCCATTTTTTTCTGAGTATCATCGTGGTGGCCAGTTCAGAGTTGTAGTGCTTCACTGGTCTGGAAGCCCAGCATAGACCATCAGCACAGACGTGTGCAACGTCATTCTAACCTAGGCAAGAAAGAAGGAAGTGCTGCTAGGTACACCCACATTGTCTTTCAGTGTAAAGGCCCCTTTTTAGCCTCCCTGGCAGTATGACTATGTCAGATTTTTACGTCTCAAAGCGGTACAATTATTTTGCATAGAAATTTGGCGTTTTATATTGTAGGTCTGTAATTCTTAGCAGTAACACACTTCTGTCCACCAAGAGTCTAGTAGATATCCCGGGTATGATGAAGTTTGAAACACAAAATCATAAATTATAATATAATAAATATAAATACTGTATTTATCGGCGTATAACATGCACTTTTTTCCCCTTAAAATCAGGGAAAAATCATGGGTGTTATACGCTGATCCAGCTAATTGTGATCGATCGGAGCGATCGCCGCCGACATACACATAGCGTGTAGATTTAAATATGGCGCCGTGGAGTTTGCAGGGACTCGGCGGAGCGGAACGAGCCGAGATACACATAGCCGAGTGTACTCGGCTGTTCTCGGCGCCGCTCACAGTCACGCCTAGTCCCGCCATTGGACCTGTGTTATGTCCATCATAGGGCGGGACTGTTAGCGGCGCCAAGAAGAGCCGAGTACACTTGGCTATGTGTATCTCGGCTCCGCCCAGTCACTGTGATCTCAGCGGCGCTCGTTCAGCTCCGCCGAGTCCCTGCAAACTCCGCAGGGCCATATTTAAATGTACATGCTATGTGTATGTCGGCGGCAATCTGTCCAAGCCTGTAATGGACACTGGGGGCAAGGCCGAAATGACAAGGCTGCACTGACCACTGGGGCAAGGCTGCACTGGGGCAAAGCTCCACTGACAAGGCTGCACTGGGGCAAAGCTGCACTGACCAGGCTGCACTGGGGCAAAGCTGCACTGACCAGGCTGCACTGGGGCAAAGCTGCACTGACAAGTCTGCACTGGGGCAAAGCTGCACTGACAAGGCTGCACTGGGGCAAAGCTGCACTGACCAGGCTGCACTGGGGCAAAGCTGCACTGACCAGGCTGCACTGGGGCAAAGCTGCACTGACCAGGCTGCACTGGGGCAAAGCTGCACTGACAAGTCTGCACTGGGGCAAAGCTGCACTGACAAGGCTGCACTGGGGCAAAGCTGCACTGACAAGGCTGCAATGACATTGACGAGGCTGCAGATGGACAATGATCAGGCTGCATTGATAGGCATTTTAATGTAAGTTTTTTTTTCCTTAAACTTCCCTCCTAAAAGTTTTTTTCCTTAAAATTCCCTCCTAAACTTGGGGTGCGTGTTATACGCCGATAAATACAGTAATTATAAAAAATAATATAATAATAAAATTTCCCCACGATTCACTTTCACTGAATTCTGCAAGTGTTCTAATTTACTATCGCTGTTTTCTAGCTGGTCTAAAACCACTTTTGATGTAAAGGGACGGTTTTGGTTGCTATGGACAATCTCAAGTTTCCAGGCAGAAAGAACAGTATATATAATATAAAACTGCATGCAGGGCATTGGACAAAGCACTGGGAACAAAAGGGATGTGAAATAATTTCATACAGTAATGTTATCTGTAAGATTACACTGTACTGTATGTATTATCACTTTTCACTTTTTTGAATTTGCCGCCGTGCTCCGCCCCTGTGCGTTGCGACGCTCGCAAGGAATGGAGCTCGGCACACAGAGGCTTCGGGAGGAGGACAGAGCCCACGGACACAGCGGGGGGGGACATCGCACGATCCTGGGGGCAAGGTAAGTATACCGCACCAGGATCCTGCAATGCAATCCCGAGTGTGGCTCGGGGTTACCGCTAATGGTGCTGAAATTTAACCCCGAGCCAAACTTGGGAAAACTGCCAGGGAGGTTAATACCTAACCATCACATCTACTGTATTACCAAGAATATATCAACACCCACCCATACAATTGATTGCGTTTTGGTCTTTAAAATGAATCATACTGTTAAAGTAGTATTAAACATTCAGCATTTTGTAGCTAAGACATAATAAAACAAACTTTCCCAGTAAATAATGATTAAATTCTTACCTTTAGCATTTGCAGTTTACAACTTTCAGTGCAGCTGGCTCTTGCTCTCTGTGCTGCTTCCCTGATCTTCCATTCTATACAGGAAAGGGTTAACAGTGGACAGTGCAGTCTCCTGTCAGTCTATTAGTTTGGCAAAGTGAGGGGAGAAGAGCAGGGTAATTAATGGAATAAAATTTTACCAGTGCAAAAATTTTGTTAAAATATAAACAGCTGCTGAAAGTCCAAGGCAAATGTACAAAAACATCCCAGGCAATAATAGTACAAAGAATAGTTTAGCGCTAAATATCACAATTGATACATCTCCTCATCTAATAAATCAATAAATGAAATATATAGTTATTGGAAAGGAAAAATCATAAATAGTTCATATAGACATCAGGATTGACAATGTGCATCAATGAAGACTAAAAATTGGTGCCAGAAGTGTGACCTCCACCATAAGGCACTCATTGACCACAATGATAGGACCCCTGAGTTAACAAAGGGTCAAAAAGGCTTTCCCTTACGGGCAAAATCCTGGAGAGTAGAGATAAACCTCTTCAGAGTGCAAAGCACATGGATCACCACATCAGCTCATATACAGGGGTTCACAGCATCACATCATCAGTGTCCCAATATATGCAAATAAAAGAAATATCTAGTGCTCTCTGCTGGCATGTATTTAATATGATAAAAAGGAAGAATCGCACTTGAATACAAGGCACTTCCATTAAGTGCCAACAAAAAAGCGTTCTGTCACATAAAACCACAAGGAGTCAGCATGAGGAGACGGCCGCGGGTTGACGTCAATCCCTCTCGCATGCTTATCGTCCCAAGGAACTGGACTGCATCACCGTATGAAGTCCTGCGCAGGTACGCTGATGAAGTCCTGCTCCTTGGGACGATACGCGTGCGAGAGGGATTGACCTACCCGTGGCCATCCCCTCATGCTGACTCTATGTGGTTTTATGTGACAGAACGCTTTTTTGTTGGCACTTAATAAAAGTGCCTTGTATGCAAGTGTGATTCTTCCTTTTTATCATATTAAATACATGCCAGCAGAGAGCACTAGATATTTCCTGTTTTATTTGCATATATCGGGATATATGGACACTGATCTGATGCTGCGATCCCCTGTATATGAGCTGATGTGGTGATCCATGTATCCATGTGCTTTGCACTCTGAAGAGGTTTATCGCTACTCTTCGTTGATGCACATTGTCACTTTTTGGAATCCTGATTTCTATATGAACTTTTTATGATTTTTTTCCTTTCCAATAACTATATCTTTTGTGTATTGATTTATTGGATGAGATGTATTAATTGTGATATTTAGCGCTGCACTATTCTTTGTACTATTAAGAGCAGGGTAATGCCTTGCCATCCTAGGCTATTGGGCTGTGTGTCTCTGTTGACACGCACAGATACTACTCTAGTTCCTGCATGGGAAAGTGGCTTCAAAGGACACTGCAAGAGAAAGGAGCCACCCAGAAACAAGAAACCTGGGATAGCAGTCATGGGACAAGCTTAAAGAGGAATATAGGCAAGGATTATTATTACTTTAATGCCAAGGCATACAAAGCTATTTTAGACAATTGTACACTTCCAACCTTGAGCCCGGGTTCACACTAATGCGATCTCAGAGATCGCATGTGATTTGCACCCGCACTGCAGGTGATCTCTGAGCAATGCGAGTTCAGCCATACAATTGTATGGCTGAACTCACATTGGATTCGTATAGAAAAAAGTGCAGGGACTTGTTTTTCCCTGCACTAGAATCTGATCGCATAGGTATTCTCACCTATGCGATCAGATTCCTGTGCGAGTTCGCACTGCGATCTGTGAACTAAACTGGGTGTGTCAATAACTTAATACATCGCAAATTAAATCAAACCCGCAGCAGTTCGCACAAGGCAGTGTGAACTGCCTGCGGGGGGAGGAGCGATGCGGGAACCGGCTCTGGAATCACGCTGGTTCCCGCATCGCACTAGTGTGAACCCAGGGTGAATGAGTTTGCTGTAGGGTAACTTGTGTTCTACACAGAGCCCTGAAATCAACCCTACTGAACACCTTTGCAATGAATGGGAAGCCAACGAGAGCTTGTCCAGCTTGAGCACCTGACAAAAATTACCAAAGATACACTCCAAATTATTGTGGAAAGCTTTCCCAGAGTAGAGGGGGCTGTTATAGCTGCAAAGGGGGAGAGGGAGTTCAACTCCATAATCATGCCCGAGGTTTTGGAGTGGGATGTGCAGTAAGCTAATACAGTTGTGTTGACCAGGTCAACACATTTTTGGCCATATAATATGTTTATCTTTCCGAAATTGGAATTTCATGGAAAATCACCGTTTTTTTAATTTTTATTTGTTTAAACTTCTAGCGTCTAAAAGGAAGATTCTGATAAACGTCACTCTTGATACTAGTTGCAGAGCAGGATATAAAGAAATCGTATCTCCTACTGAATGACCCTGCTCCCATTGTTTCCTTAGGCAGGCCATAGATGACATGATTTTCTTTCCTGTAACCACGAATTCCAATTCCCCCCATCAACACAGTTTGCCATAGAACATTGGGAATTAAAGATCACAATTGATTTGAGAATTTCCATAAACAAAACAAAAAAATACAAAAACCGTGTACTACCAAACTTCATAAGGATTTGGTTAAGAAGCAAATGCAGAAAATAACCAAAGAACATGCCATTTCAGTGTCTATTCTACATGTGTGTTTCTAGCTGTCCTGTTATTTATTATACAGTATATCCATCATGTCAATAAGAAGCTGTTGTTTTGAGCAGATATACTATGCTTTCTATACTTTATTTTCAGTAATGAAATATTTGGAAGCCAAATTTTCAATTTGATATTAAAAGTAAAATACCCTCAACCCCACCCTTCAATGGCACCTCTTACCATTAGCATTCATGTCTGTTCTTCTAACCTAGACTGCAGCCACCCGAACATCCTAAGCTTTGCTTCGTGAGAGGTCAGAAGCTGTTTGCATTCATGGCCTATACCCAGAATTCGGTGTTTGTTATTGAAGTGTTACAACAGAGAAAAGATATACCTGTGCTCAAATCCCAATAGCTTTTACATGTATTTAAACAATCAGGTGCTAAAGGGGTGTGACCACATATTAACACTGAATTCTGGATGGACCCTCTGCACACTTACACCCTTTCCAGCAAACTATGCAATGAAAAACCAGGATAAGTTCACATAGATTGCAATACATGTTTAAGCTGACCTACTGCATCAAAGTAGTCCCTCTTCTGGCCAGTCCTACAGCCGAATGTTTTGAGAATGACACAAATATTTATTTTCACAAAGTCTCATGCCTCAGTTTTTATGATGGCAATTTGCATATACTCCAGAATGTAATGAAGAGTCATCAGATATGCAATTAATTGCAAAGTTCCTCTTTGCCATAAAAATTAACTTGATCCCAT
This sequence comes from Lithobates septentrionalis, assembly GCA_037952835.1. Lineage (NCBI taxonomy): Eukaryota > Metazoa > Chordata > Amphibia > Anura > Ranidae > Lithobates > Lithobates septentrionalis. Next base: position 2,742,951 of record JBBDGP010000651.1, read on the forward strand.
AAAAAAACATTTCCACTGCATTTGTGAAGAAGGCTTCCGGGCGCCCAAGAATGTCCAGCAAGCTCCAGTACCATCTCCTACAGTTGACTCAGCTGGGGGATCGGGGCACCTCCATTGCAGAGCTTACTCAGGAATGGCAGCAGGCAGGTGTGAGTGCTTGCACAGTGAGGTGAAGACTTTTGGAGGATGGCCTGGTGTCAAGAAGGGGCAGTAAAAAGCCACTTATCTCCAGAAAAATCATCAGGAACATACTGATATTCTGCAAAAGGTACAGGGATTGGACTGCTGAGGACTGGGGCATTTTCTCTGTTGAATCCCCTTTCGGATTATTTGGGGCATCCAGAAAAAACTTTGTCCAGAGAAGAAAAGGTGAGCGCTACCATCAGTCCTGTGTCATGCCAACAGTAAAGCATCCTGAGACCATTCATGTGTGGGGTTGCTTCTCAGCCAAGGGAGTGGGCGCACTCACAATTTTGCCTAAGAACACAGCCATGAATAAAGAATGGTACAAAAACATCCTCCGAGAGCAACTTCTCCCAACCATCCAAGAACAGTTTGGTGACAAACAATGTATTTTCCAGCATGATGGAGCACCTTGCCATAAGACAAAAGTGATAACTAAGTGGCTTGAGGAACAAACATCAAAGTTTTGGGTCCATGAAAAGGAAACTCCCCAGACCTTAATCTCATTGAGAACTTGTAATCGATGCTCAAGAGGCAGGGTGAACAAAAAAACACCACAAACTCCAAGCATTGACTATGGCAGAATGAGTTGCCATCAGTTAGGATGTGGCCCAGAAGTTGATTGACAGCATGCCAGGGCGAATTGCAGAGGTCACGAAAAAGAAGGGTCAGCCCTGCAAATATTGACTCTTTGCGCACACTTAATGTAATTGTCAATAAAAGCCTTTGACGCTTATGAAATGCTTGTAATTATGCTTTAGTATACCATAGTAACATTTGACAAAAAGATCTAAAAAGACTGAAGCAGCAGAATTTACGAGAATTTATATTTGTGTTATTCTCAAAACTTTTGTCCACGGCTGTACACTGCACTGCAAATGCTACGGTGGGCACCATGCCAACATGTGGCATAGAGACCCAAGGTGGGGCAGAGTGGCTAGGTTCAGATCTGGCCACTGACCTGTGTTACAACAAAGGAAAGATATACCTGTGCTCAAATCCCAATAGCTTGTACCTGTATTTGAACTATCAGGTGCTAAAGGGGTGTGACCATACATTAACACCACAAATTTTGAATGGACCCTCTACACACTGCTACTCCCTTTCCAGCAAACTATGCAATGAAAAACAGGGATATTTAGTTCACATATATTGCAATGCATGTTTAAGTATACATGTACAAGCTATTAGGATTTGAGCACAGGTATATCTGTTCTCTGTTGTAACGCAGGTCAGTGACCAGATCTGAACCTAGTCGCTCTCCCCCCACCTTGGGTCTTTATTTCCCATGTTGGCATGGTGTCCACCGTAGCATTTGCAGTGGCAAGGCAGTGTAGGACCGGCCAGAAGAGGGATTACTTTGACGCAGTTGGTGAGCTTGATCATGTATTGCAACATGTGAACTAAATATCCCTGTTTTTCATTGCATAGTTTGCTGGAAAGTGTGTAACAGTGGGCAGAGGCTCCATCCAGAATTTGTATTCTTGAAGTGTGACGACTACGAATGCTAATAGTAAAATGATGCATGGGCAGGTACATTCTAAGTAGTTGGGGGTAGGAGGCTGTTCTGGTTTTTTATCATCAGGTGACAGTTTTTTTTACAGGAATTCGCTTTCTACTTTTTCAATGAATAAAGCCTAGCCATTCTTAACATGCTGCTTTATATATTACACAAGAGTTATTGCTAAACTTTGGCATCATGTTTTCAAAAGTCGTAGATGTTGAGCAATTAGCTGAACATTATGTTCTTTCTTACAATCTAATGAATTGCTTTTTGGATCACCAAAATTAGTTTTTTTTTTTTTTTTTTAATTTTGTCATAATGTCTTCAAACTGTGGCAAGTCTAACATATCAGTATCTGAATTGTTAAGGATAGTCTTTTTTTAAAAAAAACAATGTTTTTAAAGCAAACCTTTTGTGAGAGATGCATGTGAGCTGCCTTTGTCGTTCCCCTTCTAATGATTTTAGTTGTCTGGCTAGTACATCTACCTGTTGGGTTTAATGGGGCTAAGTCACTGACCTAGAACAGGTATGCATATTGGTTAATAAGATTTACAATGTAAAAATGTAGCAACATCCCAATATACCTGTGCCACTAACCCTTTTTTTTGGTGGGACTTTTGTGAGAGCCAGACGTGAGCTATCATTGCCAATCCCCTTCTGAAGATTACACTTATCAGTCAGGTTTACCAGGCTGAGTCACCGACATGGAACGGGTATGCATATTAATAAATGAGATTAAGAAGATATTCACGAATACCCCCATTTAGGAATGTGCCAACATCCCAATATACCTATAGACTACTGGTGGAACTTGTAAGACAAGTCAAACGGTTTGCTAAAAATTTACTTTTTTTTTTTTACATTAACATATACAAGAATTGCTATATAAAACGTGGCAATCATGAAGCTTTTATTATTATTATTATTATAATACAGGTTTTATATAGCACCAACCATTTGCGCAGCGCTTAACAAAATTAAGGCAGACATTACAGTTATTTTACAATTTGGTACAAGAGGAATCAGAGGGCCCTGCTCATTAGAGCTTGCAATCTAAAAAGGAAGGGTCAATTGATACAAAAGGTAATAGCTGTGGGGGGTGAGCTGATGGAGGAAGTAAAACAGTGTATTAGTTAGAAGCAGGATAAGCTTCTTTAAAGAGAAGGGTTTTCAGGGATCGTTTAAAGATGGATAGATTAGGGGACAGCCGGACAAATTGGGGTAGGGAGTTTCAAAGGATAGGAGATGCTCTGGAGAAATCCTGGAGACGATCATGGGAGGAGGTGACAAGGGAGCTAGAGAGCAGGAGGTCTTGGGAGGACCGAAGAGAGATGCTTGGTTGGTATTTTGGGACTAGGTTAATGATGTAGCTGGGGGCAGAGTTATGGATGGCTTTGTAAATTATTGTTAGTACTTTGAATTTTATTTGTTGGGTGAGTGGAAGCCAGTGCAGGGATTGGCAGAGAGGGATGGAGGACACTGAACGGTTGGTAAGGTGGATGAGTATTGCAGCAGCATTCATTATGGACTGAAGGAGGGATAGTCTATGTAAAGGTAATCCAATGAGGAGTGAGTTGCAGTAGTCGAGGCGAGAGATGACCAGGGATTAAATTAGAAGCTTGGTGGGTGTCATTGGTTAAAAAGGGGCGTATTCTAGAGATGTAGCGAAGGCTAAGGCGGCATGATTTGGACAGAGATCGGATGTAGGCCTGAAAGGATAGTTCAGAGTCTAAGGTTACCCCTAGCACCCTGGCATATGGGGAAGACCTGATAGATGTGCCATTGATCTTGACAGAGAAGTCAGGGGAAGGGGCACGTGGGGGAGGAAATATTAAGAGCTTAGTTTTAGATAGATTCAGTTTTTAGCTACCATTGCCAATCCCCTTCTGAAGATTATAGTTATCAGTCAGGTTTACCAGGCTGAGCCACCAACATGGAATGGGTATGCATATTATTGAGATTAAGAAGGTATTCATAAATACCCATAATATATAATACCATCAATCACTAGAGAGGGTATGCAGCAGCATTTCCCCCAGGAAAGATACGTATTTCAGCCCTTCTGTTCATATTCATTTAGCCATCAGAGCAAGACAGCTGACACTAAAACCACCCGCCACCCATGTTTTTACCTTCCTATCATAGAAGGTGATGGGATGGTACAGTAAATGATGCAAGTGTGTTTTATATGCTATAATAAGGTGGTATAAAAACAATATAAAAGCTGTGCCACTCGTTTTAAAAGTGAGCACCACACTCAAATAGCCACTTTAACAAATAGATCCACCAGTTTTGGCTCAACTTGATACATTTTGTCAAACTGACTTTTCCAAAAAACCTTTAAAAAAGTCAGTAATGTAATAAAATGCACCAGAGACTTTCAGCAACGTTTTTACTTTTATGCACATCATTATATACACTATATTACCAAAAGTATTGGGGCACATGAACTTTAATGGCATCCCAGTCTCTTTAGTCTGTTGGCCCACCCTTTGCAGCTATAACAGCTTCAACTCTTCTGGGAAGGCTGTCCACAAGGTTTAGGAGTGTGTCTATGGGAATGTTTGACCATTCTTCCAGAAGCGCATTTGTGAGGCCAGGCGCTGATGTGGATGAGAAGGCCTGGCTTGCAGTCTCTGCTCTAATTCATCCCAAAGGTGTTCTATCGGGTTGAGGTCAGGACTCTGCGTAGGACAGTCAAGTTCCTCCACCCCAAACTCACTCATCCATGTATTTATGAACCTTTAAGATCCATACTTTTGGTAATATAGTGTATATGTGTGTATATAGCACTTGAATAATTTAAAAAAATATATGCATTGTAATGTTTAATATATAGTGTATAGAGTGGTAGGGTTGTATGAGAGCTGCAGATTTTGTTATAGGGTTTGTTGTTTCTCAGTATATCTGCAATCGCGAAAGCAGCAATAATAACATACGGTTTACAAAAATGCCATCCCTGATCCCTCTTAGAGCTAGCGTAGAATTCTTTTGAAGGACAGGAAATAAGTCACTGAATGAACACATTGATTAGATCTCATTCTTTAAATAGCACAAGCATAAATCAAGCTGAACTGTTTTTTTTTTTTCTGAAAATAAAATGTCATTATTTAATTTGAAGCTGCAGTTCAGTGAGTTTGAAAGTTGTAGTTGTAGCCTTTCCTTCAGAAAGCTCTGGGATCAGCTTGCCTGGAATTGATAGAGGAGATGTTGCCTGTAGCAACCAGTTAGACCCCATACACACTATACAATTTTGATTTCCTTTAGATTTACCAAAACCATGTAGTGCAAGGGCCTGCCTGATTACAAATTGAAATGCTTAAAGGGTAAGTTCACCTCTACAGAAAAATCTGTAAGGTGAACTTATACAGGACCCCCACCTGCCCCCCCCCCCCAGTCCTGCTGACCTGCATGGCAGCGATCACCCATTCTGAGCCCCGGTATAGCCACCTCATGGCTCCGGGGCTTAGAAATCCACAGAGCTTAATCTCCTAAACGTACCCCGTCAGGAGGTACACTTAGGAGCATTCTAATTGGTCGGCGTCGACCAATCAGAACCTGCGTAGCCCATCCTGTCAGCGGGGATAAAGAGAGAAAGCCGAGAGGATTTCTAAGCACCAGAACTGTGAGGTGGCTATACCAGGGCTCAGAGCGGGCGATCGCTGCCATGCAGGTCAGCGGGACTGGGGGGTGCGAGGTGGGGGTTCTGTGTAAGATTTTTCTGTAAAGGTGAACTTACACTTTAAGGTTTGACCTCATATTATATGGTTTTGGTAAATCTGAAGGAAAAAAATCTACAGAAAATTGTATGGTGTGTATCCAGCTTTAGGCTCTCGTGCAGAGTTTCTCAACCAGGTTTCCCATGAACCCTTGGGTTCCTCCAGAGGTTGCTAGGGGTTCCATGGACAAGGGACAATGTCTGCCTCAGATGGGTCACCACTGACACCAATGATCCTTTTAGCTATCTGTAAGACCACCAATGTAAGGAGCAATTCTTCTCACTGACCAACAATTTAACCCCTTCATGCCTAAGGGTAGAACAAATCTTAATGCCTGAGCACAATTTTGCATTTTTGACATGTCTTAGTAAAACCGTACATATCATCGCAACTACTTTGTACATCGAGGTGAATTTTATACCGTTTTTTTTTTCAGGACGAATTGGGCTTTCATTTGGTGGTAAATGGTTATAGATATCTCCTGACTTTATTTGTATTTTTTTTTTTATATCAAAGGAAAACTGTCCCAAAATGGTAAAATAAAAATTTAGCTGTATATTTCTTGCTACTACCATAACCTACCACCAAAAAACAACCCAAAATAAATTTTCCTGCTTCTGACAATCACAGTAATTCCACATATGTGTATGTTATGTTTTGTTTGTACCCGTAGTACAGCCCAGAAACAATAGTGCACATTTTGCTTCTTTTTTTTTTGTCCTACCAATAACACAATGATACTAATTTTGTTTTAAAAATGGATCCCTTGGATCACTGAGTGGATCTGGTGCCTGATTACCAGCCAGCCCGGCTCCTCCATGCAGAGACTATCCACTTAGAGAGGATGCGGTGACTGTCCCTGGGGACACCCGCAGGGTCGGGCTTCACAGCACAGCCACCTGGTTAACAGCCACTGTCGGGACTGGCATAGAGTGCAGTGTTCCAGGTGGAGACACCTGGAGTACTGCTTGGGAGTGGTAAAGTGCTGTTGCCTGGGATGCCATGATTTCTTGTGATGCCATGATATGACTGTACCTGTCTTTACCCAGTTTAGCCTCTCCACATACCAGATCTCCACACTGTACCCAGTCACCTTCACGGTGACTACTACATGACCGCAACTGCTTCCATACACAGCCTATGTGAGAGTTGAGGCTCGCCGTCACTTGTGGGTGCTATCCTCATCACCGCGACCTGCTATAAGTGCAAGGGGTACTGCAAGCTCCAGAAATTCTAAGATACGGGGGCAGATGCCCTTGTTCCATTGATCTTAGTTCCTGAGCCATTTGACATAGGTCCTTGTCACTCTTCTTACGGCTTTGATTATCTACCCCCTTGCATACATAGGCACCTCACATCCGCAATGGATTAGAGCTCCACCGCTGGTTCCACGATCTGGGTTGATAGTACTGTATACAGCACAGCAGTATCTCTTTTCATTCCCCGTTTATTGCTGGTTCCTTGATATCTCCCACTGCTCGAGCCCCCAAGGGGCCAACACACGGCAGTACCACCTTATTGTTATTATTGTTATACGGCATTGGCTGTTGTGGTACCCCATGTGTCAGTATACTTGGTGTCCGGATGACTCTGTTTTATGTTTTTTGTCATTGTTTGTCCCATGTCAGTATGCGTTTCTTGCCATGTTTAGGGGTTCTAGGTGTTCCCCATCTAGGTGTTTGTGTAATTAGACCCCTGACTTCAGGTGGTCCACACCAAGATCCTTATTCACCTACCAGCCAATTCCCTCGCATTATATACTGGGAGGAAATAGAGGTTACCAACAAGAGGAGCCACTGGTGTATGTGGAGATGCAGGGGCCATCTTCTGCAACTCACCTCCCACAAATGTATAGGGGATGTAGCTTTATATGATTTTAGGTGTAATATATATGATCTAATAAAGGAATTTATGGTTTCCATGTTATATTTTGCCAATTAATTATTTGCAACATAATTCAACTTTTTATCATTTTTTTCTTAGATTTGTAAGTTGAGACACACATAGGTTTATTAGTGCTGTTGCTTTTAAAGTTAATTGACCTTATGTGCATGTAGAGCACCCATCTATTCAAAATTTCAAAAATAGGGGTGCCGCAATATTCCTAATAATGTCACTTTTATACTACATGCATGAGTTAGATTGCAGCGAGGGGGCATCGCCTGTAAAGATTTGCAAGCCCAATTGACAATAAAAACCTGGTTTGCGACTTTACTGCCTCAATCGCACCTCCCATGCATGCAAAAAGAATGCAGTACACATATACATCTCTCCACCCAACATAGGCAAATCAGCATATCTTTATTGGACACGTATAAAAACATAACAAATTAAGTTAAAAACACACTGGAATGCCAAACACTTTTTTATATAAAATGGTAGTAAAGTTTGCATGTTATAAGTTTGTACAAAGTTCTAGGGGTTTATAGTTCCATATATACAGTATATATCCATGGAAGTCCACTAATTTTTTTCAGCACATGCATAATTTGTTTCCCATATATGACCATACTACTGGCTGCAGTTGCTTTGCTTATGATAACAGGCACTGTGGTCCAGAGGAGGACACTTAAAATGTCCGCTAAGGTGAACCTATACAGAATAGTCACCTGTATGTTATTGGGAATTTGTGAAAGGCGACCGTCATCACATCTCCCTTGCACTTCAACATATGCCAGCCCACAAAGTGGGGAAACCAAATTCAGATTTAACCAACTGAGTCCATCCAATAAGTTGCCTGCAATATACTGTCCAATGAAATTGTGGCACAATCTCACAGTTGCAATATCATGTGTAGAGAATACATATCCATCTCGACATTGGCATCCGGAAATGAGGCTGGGCATACAGCAAAGACACCGACTGCCCAGTTTCGCCAGCTCAGACCGGGTGCATCAGAGGCAAATGGCACCCATCTGGTTTGAAGCCACTTAATATCACTCACAATTTTGGGGGAAATTAAAAAGTTCATTTTGGCTTGTTCGCTCTGCAGTTATTCAACATTTTTTTAATATTTTCTAATGGGTAATCTTGTTTTCGATGGGGGGGGGGGGGGGGGGGTCTTAGGACCAAAAGTATGAACCCTTTGTGGGGTTATTTACCCCCCCCCCCCCCTTACAAAAAAAAAGAAAAAGTAAATTTGTGCTACTTTACAAAATTATTTTTTGTATTCATTTTGTTAAGGTTTAGTTTTGCACTTAAAGGAGGATGTTTTTGGAGAAGAATTACCAGTAAACATGCAGAAGACAAAGCTGGGATGGCATCTGATGGAACTGTCCCAGAAACGTTTCACAGTAAATAAATAACTGTCCACATTAACAGCATAAACATGAAAACACATGTGTTTATCTTTCTGTGGTCAGGGCAGATCTGACTCAACTAGAGAAGAGAACCCAAAATTCTTCCATGTTTTGGCTATAAGATGGGAGGTGCTGGGCTCTCAGGGTCTCTGGTTTCTGTGTCTTCTCTTAATTAATCTGTAGACTGTCCTTAGAACACTTTTAATACTTTTTTTTTTTTTTCAACCCTCAATTCATTCCACAGCTGGCCTTTTTTGTGTTCTCATTGGCACTAGTGAAGGCTTCTGCATGAACATTGGCCATGATGACCTTTCCATATGTTCCCTAGACACAGCAAAACGTGTTTGCACCTGGGGCCACATGTTGATGACATTCCCACTCAACTCCCAATTAGTGGTTAGTAAATGATGCTTTATGTTATAGCCATAAGTATCTTAACGATAAAGAATAAGCATACTTTCCAGATAAAAATAAAAATTAAAGAATTACAGGAATTTTTTTTTCCCCATGCGGTGGGGTTATGCCCCCACTTCATGGGCTAACTGCTTGTTTTTGTCTTGGAGTGAGGATAGCAGATATATACTTTTCTAATCCACCAATCCTTCAAGCCCAAGACCGGTCCCTGGTGATCCTGCCCCCCCACAAGCTAGTGGTCTTGTGCGGTGGACTGTTCCTGACATCAGCACGCCCATAGACTGGCTTTGGATGTGAGGAGGGTAAAATCCACTGCTGGACATGGGGGAGCGATGTTTTCCGGAGGAGCCAAGAGTCGGGTAAGTATTGCTTTTTGGCGCACCACTGGACAAAACAAGCAGTTAACCCATGCAGAGTAAAGATAATATCAATAAACTATTGTTTATAATTGTCATACAAATATATATTTGAAATCAAACCTTTTTTGGCAATAACGTGACATGAGCAATTTTTTTTGCCAGTCACAGCCTGTGTCACGCCCCTCTAGCCTGTGTCTTAGAATAACAGGGAGGTGAAGCCTCCATCAATTGAAATGTAATATCTGGCCCCCATTGTGTTTAGCTAGTTTGCGGGCATTGAGGAGAGAGGGAGTGGGCTGTCATTTACCACCGTGTATACACTCACATGTGTGACTCTATAGTCACATGGGCTGCTTAGATGTGATAGAGAAGAAATGCTCAGGGTAGAATAACACTGAAAACTGAGCATGTGCAGAGCTGCAAACACTGCTCTGAAAAATTCTCAGCTGCAGCAGGGACATGGACATGAGGGGGGCAGCAGGATCAAACAGGTTTTTGCAGAATACAGGAAACGAATCCCATAGTGACTAAGTGAGTATTCACAGTTTTTAATGATGTGGGTTTAAGCACGCATTAAGTTAGCCATACATGCACAGATTTCTGTCAGCCTGTGGACTGAATGAGAGGAATCAAATAGATTCTTCCATCCATGCTAAAATGTGTGTATGAAGGAGTTTCTCCTGCTGGCTATTGTGTTCGGCAGCCACAGCACCCGCGGCTGTCTGAATACCTCAACTGTGATTGCATCTGATTGGGTACAGTAGTTGCTTTTTGGCTGACAATTTTTTCACCTGGCTCCTTCAATTTTTCTATTGAAGTTTTTTGGGTGATACCAAGAGGGCCACCCACCGCTCAAATTATGGCCGGTTGAGCAGTAATTGACTGAAATTTAAGAAGTGCGTGGCCAGATTTACTCTGAAATAACAAACTTCTCTGTGACATAATTGTACCAACAAAACACAATGTGCCTTCACACGATTAAAAAAAAAAAGCAAGTTTTGTACTTGGCAAGAGTGACCCTTCAATACGTGACTGCAGAATAAAGTGCATCTCCCCCGAGGGCCAAGTCTTTTCTCAGACATCCGTAAGAACACATGCCGATTCAAGCACTGCTCACACAACGCGGCTATTCTCTACCCAGATGACAAAGTGCCTGCAACTCTTTAATGTTTGTTATATACAGTATTATTATGGACAGAGTTCAACTCTCGCATCACTCATTGATCCCAAGGGGCGGTCTCGCAAAATTATGACTGCTTAAAAACGCATCGACTTCATGACATTTGATACAACTGGTAACGGTTCTTAAGCTGTTTTTGCCTGTACGGAATGCGTTCTATTTATTTCAGATGAAGATGGGCGCTGGCCAATATCTGCTTTATATATTAGTAGATACTGCAGGGTTACAACATTCCATTCTTAAGACAACCCCTGCCCCAACACGTGAAGGAAAGACTAGTGGGACAAACAAATTTTTAAAGTGAAGCAGTTGTGTAATCAGTCCACATCTACTCTGGTGCACTGTATGGCTAAATTTGTGGACATGATCCCCATGATTAAGCCCCGTGGGCAGGGTGAAATGCGCCAGTACGTGTGGCCTGGACGGAGCCCAGGCTGAGGGGGTTTTGTTTGTGTTGTGCGGCTTTTGGGACTTTCCTTTTCCTCTCAAGTGTATGGACCATTGACAATCACACCTATTTGCAAATGTATGTGGGCACCCCTCCCAGAGCCAGGACAAGGGGTGGGCAAGAGGTGTGGCTGGCCTGGGCACTATGGTATCATGTGAGGTGGGGTGCGCCACAGGCAGAATAAGGGGGGTGGATTTGTTTTGGAAGCGGGAATTTGGGGTTCGGAAGGGGGTAAGTATTGTTTTAGAATGGGAAATTTGGGGGGTGTAAAGAGTGGTCATCTAGGGGGATTTGTGTTTGGAGGGGAAGAAGATTTGTGCTAGAAGGGGGAGTTTGTGGTTGGGGGAGGGATTTACAGTGGGGGGGTGGTAGATGTGTACTAGGAGAGGAAGTTTTAGGGGTAGAGGATTTGTGCTAAGAAGGATGAATTTTTGTTTGGGATGGGGGCAAATATTTGTGCTGAGAAGTGGGATTTCATCAGTGGGTTGGATTTGTACAGGGCGGAGGGGGAATTTATGCCTAGGGGGTAAGGATGCAGATTGGTGCTCATTGTTTCTGTGGGGGAATTTTGCTGATACATAATGCTCAAACATTTTGGGAGGGAGGGGCGGTGGGCAGTTTGGCATGTTCGCCCTAGGCTCTAGATGACCCCGTCCCGGCACTGACCCCTCCAAATCATTGAGTTTAGGTGTTTTCATTGAAGGGTACTGTCAATGTTGTAGCATACAATTGGGAACTTCTGGACTTGGGATATTAGTTTAGAGAAGGCTTAATTGTCTGTGCCCCTGTGTACAAAGCCAGCTCCATAAAGGCATGGTATGATGAGTTTGGTGTAGAAGAACCTGCCTGCCCTTTAGGGCTGGTTTTCACTGGTGTTAAGCAGGCCATAGACGGGTAGTTTTTTGTTCAGCCAGCTAACAGATTTCTCCATACACACAAGCGAGGTGAATGGAGGAATACCTCCCCACTGGGACCTTGTATTCTGGCAGCGGGACTCTTCACTGTCAGAATTTGCTGATCAGTGGCTGCAGCTGCTGAACGTTTTCCAACTTTTGTTGGGCATGAATGACCACACACTGATTGAAATTTGGCCGGTCCCTGCTGAACTGGTCTTTTTTTATGCAGTGAAATGGGCGGTACTGCCCACTGAGCGTGTGATAAAGGATAATTTTTGCAAAGCATTACGGCCTTGGCATGTGTACACCCTTGTCCACTGCCTTTGTAGCTTAAGGGGGAGGGGTTGGGAAGAGGTAAAAATGCAGCACAACCATGTGTTTTTACTACACCCTCCCCCCCAACTGCACATGTAAGCAAAGTCTTACAGACACCTGTATTCTCAACAGGTTCCAGTCCTGTGACTGCTTGCAGGCAGAAAATACGGTCAATATTTGATTTAAAGTCACATATCATTCAGTTAACCTACCAGCATGTCTTTGGAGTGTGGGAGGAAACCGGAGTACCAATGTAGGCACAGGGAGAGCATGCAAACTTTAGTCAGGTAGTGTTGTGGTTGGGATTTGAACCGATGACCCTTGTGTTTGCTAGGCAGAAGTGCTAACCACTTGGCCACTGTGCACATTAGGAGAGTAGGGAATATAGACACTGCCCAGCATTGGGTGTGTTCAGGGATTCCGCTCCAAAGCAGGGGGTTCTCAGATGGGCAGTTTATTAGAAAATGGAGCCAGGTGGTCTAGTACACTACAACAGTGCCTGGATGAAAAACTGAAGCACTAAGTGGGATAGGACTGTGTGCTCTGTACATACACTGTATGGCCAAAGGAGCATTGATGACCCACCCAAATGATTAAGTTCATATATTCCAGTGAAGAGTACTGTTAGTGCTACAGCATACACTTTATACATTTTTTGCATTTTCAACCATTTGATTACAACTTGGGGGACTTTCTGTCCCACCACACAGCCCAAGTCAGGATTGAGCCTGCATGTGTGCCCCCGTAGCAAGCAGCTTGCAATGGGGGCACAAAAGGAAGAGCCAAGAGTGCCGGCAGAGACCTGAGAAGAGGAGGGTCGGGCCTCTCTGTGCAAAACCACTGCACAGAGCAGGTAAGTATAACATGTTTATTTTAAAAAAATTACCTTCACCAACTCTTTAGACCCCTTTCACGCTGGGGCAGTTTTCAGGTGCTTTAGCGCTGGAAAATACCTCTGCTATGTGCCTGAAAACCGCCTCCCATTCATTCAAGTGTGACTTTTCACACTGGGGCGGTGCGCTTGGGAGACGTTCCGAAAAGTCCTGCAAGCAGCATCTTTGCAGCTGTTTGAGAGCACTGTATTTAGTGCTCCCAAAATGCCCTGCCCAGTGGAATGAATGGGCAGCGCTTCCGAAGCGACGCAACACGGGAGTTTTTAACCCCTTCCTTGGGGTTAGTGTCCGAAAAGCACAGCTTAAACAGCACTAAAGCGCTGCCAAAATGAGCAGCGCTAACACGGCCACGGCCCCAGTGTGAAGGACAAAGGAATGTGTGTGTGGTCAGCCATATTTTGCTACACAAATGTCATTTGGATGTGTAGACTCCACAATGCTGCCAGAGCTGCTCTGAAGCTTAGTGGTGGTGTTGCTGTTTCATTTTTTTTTTTTTCAAGGGTTATAAGTTCAACTTATTTTACCAACTACACAATAGGATGATATGATGTGCATTCAGGGATATGGCGTATGTGAAAGACTGTGAGAATGATTCTTTGTTTGGCATGATGGTCACCTGCGGGAAATAGAAGTATGCGTCTAGGAATGTTAAAATGATTCCTCTTGTAAGATTCTGCCAGAGTGTTTTAGGCGGTTCAACTGTGATTTGTTACAAAACAAACTTTATTCCAACATCAAAATAATGTTTACATTTTTCGAATCCATGTATACTGTTCTGGAAATTTTATAGATGGGCAACTCCTATCCTCCTATTGATTAGAGGTTCCAAATTAATAACTACTGCAGTAGGGAACAGACACAAAAGATACACTCCGCATCTTTCCAAATAATAACTCTTCTGTTTTATTTGATGCAATTGAAGCTTTTATACACATGATTAGGTAGATATCACATAATATTACAATTGTACTTTTATGGTAACAAGGGGTGTAACATAGGAAGGCTAATTCTAATCAGGACTCTAAGGAATGCAAACATGTAATCAAAACATTTTTCATACCATGTGCACAGTGAGTGCAGTGTGCAATACATACAAAATAGAATGCAGTTATATACAGAGCTTACAAATCTCCTTTACAATATAAAGATACTCTCCAGATAGTATGGAAACCTGTGCCTTAAAGTGGACCTGAACTCAAAAAGTGAAAATTTGTTGTACTAAAGAGAACATCTAGAAATTTTAATTGCGTCTAAAGCTGACTATACAGTGCCTTGAAAAGGTATTCATACCCCTTGAAATTTTCCACATTTTGTCATGTTACAACCAAAAATGGAAATGTTTTTAATTGGGATTTTATGTGCTAGAGCTAGACCAACACAAATTGGCACATAATTGTGAAGTGGGAAGAAAATGATAAATGGTTTTTGAATTTTTTTACAAATAAATATGTGAAAAGTGTGGTGTACATTTGTATTCAGCCCCCTTTACTCTGATACTTCTAACTAAAATTTAGTGGAACCAATTGCCTTCAGAAGTCACTTAATTTGTAAATAAACCCACCTGTGTGTAATTGAATCTCAGTATAAATACAGCTGTTCTGTGAAGCCTTCAGAGGTTTGTTAGAGAACCTTAGTGAACAAACGGCATCATGAAGGCCAAGGGACGCAGCAAACACGTCAGGGATAAAGCTGTGGAGAAGGGTAAAGCAGGGAGAGGTTATAAAAAAAACGAAAAATATCCCAAGCTTTAAACATCTCACGGAGCACTGTTCAATCCATCATCCGAAAATGGAAAGAGTTTTGCACAACCTCAAACCTACCAAGACCTAGCCGTCCACCTAAACTGACAGGCTGGGCAAGGAGAGCATTAATGAAAGAAGCAGCCAAGAGGCCCATGGTAACTCTGGAGAAGCTGCAGAGATCCACAGCTCAGGTGGGAGAATCTGTCCACAGGACAACTATTAGTCATGCTCTCCACAAATCTGACCTTTATGGAAGAGTGGCAAGAAGAAAGACATCCATAAGATGTCCCCTTTGCAGTTTGTGAGAAGCCATGTGGGGGACACAGCAAACATGTGGAAGAAGGTGCGCTGGTCAGATGAGACCAAAATTGAAATTTGTGGCCTAAAAGCAAAACACTAGGTGTGGTGGAAAACTAACACTGCACATCACCCTGAACACACCATTCCCACCGTGAAACGTGGTGGTGGCAGCATCATGTTGTGGGGATGCTTTTCTTCAGCAGGGACAGGGAAGCTGGTCAGAGTTGACGGGAAGATGGATGGAGCCAAATACAGGGCAGTCTTAGAAGAAAACCTGTAATGCCCCAAACACACGATCAGAAATTCCATTGGAAAAAACTTGGATGGTTTTTCCGACGGAATTCAGCTCAAGCTTGCCTTGCACACACATGGTCACACAAAAGTTCTCTGAACTTTCGACCGTCAAGAACGCGGTGACGTACAACACTACGAGGAGCCGAGAAAATGAAGTTCAATGCTACCGAGCATGCGTCGAATTGTTGCCGAGCGTGCAAGATTTTTTGAGCGTCCGAATTGCATACATACGAATGCATTTTCGGATAGGAACTTTATCCGACCGAAAAATAGAGAACCTGCTCTCAATCTTTTGCTGGCTGGAATTCTGCCAGCAAAAGTCCGATGGAGCATACACACGGTCGGAATTTCTGAACAAAAGCTCACATCCGACTTGCTGGCAGAATTTCTGATCGTGTGTACGGGGCATTAGTGTCTGCAAAAGACTTGAGACTGGGGTGAAGGTTCACCTTCCAGCAGGACAACGACCCTTAATTTACAGCCAGACCTACAATGGAATGGTTTAGATCAAATAATTTTCATGTGTTAGAATGGCTCAGTCAAAGTCTAGACCTAAATCCAATTGAGAATCTGTGGCTAGACTTGAAAATTGCTGTTCACAGACGCTTTCCATCCAATCTAACAGAGCTTGAGCTATTTTGCAAAGAAGAATTGGCAAAAATGTCACTCTCTAGATGTGCAAAGCTGGTAGAGACCCCAAAAAGACTTTCAGATGTAATTGCAGTGAAAGGTGGTTCTACAAAGTATTGACTCAGGGGGGCTGAATACAAATGCATGCTACACTTTTCACCTATTTATTTGTAAAAAATGTTAACCTGTTTATCATTTTCCTTCCACTTCACAGCCACTTTGTGTTGGTCTATCACATAAAATCCCAATAAAATACATTTACATTTTTGGTTGTAACATGACAAAATGTGGAATAATTTCAAGGGATATGAATACTTTTTCAAGGCACTGTACATGGATCAAAATTTGATTGGTTCAGCAGGGATTGGTCGAGATTTGATCCAAGTTGTGGTGGAAGGGATGAAAATCAAATCATCTATGGGCTGCTTAAGTCATTCATTGAACGATTTACCTTCTGTCTTCAATTCCTCCTAAAAATAGCAGTGCAAGTCTTGCCTAGACCCTCCTGTTGTCTCAGTTGTATATCTGAAGTGTGAGGTCATAGAAGGCACTGTTGCCTTTGATTGCTTGTCTCAAGGGATTTGGAGTGAGATTTGGTTGTGTGTTACGCTGGCCATACTTTGATCACAATTCAGCAGGTTCAGTAGGGACCGGTTGAGCTGAGCTTAGATCCATCTATGGGCAGGCTGATTGTACCCAAGTCAATCAACTAGCCAGTCAGATTTGTTTTTTTTACTTGTGATTACTGCTGGTGGCTATAGACGCTAGCATTAACCATTGTGTTCTGCCGGGAAGGCCCCCTGCACCCCCACACTGGCAGAACACTCTGTTGATGGGGGAATTGAGCGATTTTTTTTTTTTTTTTTTTTTTCTTTCCTTCCACATGTGGTGAAAGGGGAGGAAATCAAATCCTCTATGGCAGGGGTCGCCAAACTATGGCCCTCCAGTTGTTCAGGAACTACAATTTCCATCATGCCTAGTCCCATGTCTGTAAATCTCAGAGTTTTACAATGCCTCATGGGACATGTAGTTCCGCAACAGCTGAAGGGCCGTAGTTTGGAGATCCCTGCTCTATGGGCTGCTTAACTGACTGTTTTCCTGCTGGAGAGGAAGCTGTAAATGAGAACCTGCAGTAGTCATTAGATCAGAAGTCATCAGGTAGAGAGCAGCTCTAATATGAGCAATGAAAGCCCTGCTTCTACCAAGTTGTGTTTTATTAAGCACCAGTCGTAATATTGTAATGCATTAGCGTGTTATGACATGCATTGTACACCACAAAATGAGTGTTGTATTCTGGCAGGAAGCACCCTGCAGCACCTCACCTTTTACAAATATTTGTCTCATCTTCCTCTTTTATAGTATTTCTACTTGCTGAAGGTCTCAATACACGGGAACATTATACGTTTTCAGAAAAGCTCCACCTTTTAGTTGTTAAAAAGCCAGGTGGGAGTCTTGCATCAACACAGGTTGAAGGAAATAAAATTGGTTTATTTATGGCCTGCTTTAGACATTACCTAGCAATGTATGCACTTGGTATGAAAATCTATTTATTCAATATGCTAGGTCCACTTTAATCTTCCCACGCCATTCTTCTAAACTCTAACCCTAGATTTAACCCTAATAGTTAGATCATCCTGCTGATATCTTACCCAAACTAATCCCCAACACTTCTATAATCCTTTCTGCACTTTTCTGCTCCAAAATAGAATAGTCGGACGTGGCAATTACACATCAATCTTCCAGTAAAGTACACTTTCACTTTTATGACCACTTAGCTCCGCAGTCCTGTCCACCCCGCAGTCCCAGCAGTTATTTGGAGGAAATCCAGAGAGAGTACAGCACTAAGGTCTTCTCTTTGATGAGTTGGCTTTCCCTAACCTCCCTGGTTGTCTGTTCTTTATATTCTCTGTCCTTTCACCCCCCAGCCTATAAATTATTGCACTCTGTATGGATTAGCTCATTTAGAAGGACAGAAAAAATTGAGTACTGTCCGTGATACTTTTTTTATTTGCAATAACATACAATTTTTCAGGACAAGCTTTCGGGGTATGTCCCCTTCTTCAAGGTCCAAGCAGTACTGATTCACAGATTTTTAAGCAGAATGTTAAAGTAAAAAAAAAAGAGAAAAACAAACGCATACAAATCAATGGTAATAAAGATAGAAGGAACTCTGTATATCCATCTGCTATATTATATTCTTGGGTGCTGGACATTGCCATACGGATTTGTGAGGTTTTTGGGAAGAGTGTATTAAACCTATGTACAAGCATGTCAGATTTTATTTGCCTTTTCAGATGTTTTTCCCTAGTATCTTTTAAAGGGTAAATGTGTATATACTATTAGATTGTAAGCTTTCAGGAGCAGGGCCCTCCCAACTCTCTTATTAAATTGTATTGTTTCCCTTTATATTGTAAAGCACCGTGTAAACCGTGTTGGTGCTATATAAATCCTGTAAAATAATAATTCAATTTTTGGATAATGTAATCACTTAAATACCAGTGTTTTTCCACATCCTGTTTGCTGGATTTGGGTCTGCCCACCTTTCATTTTTTTTTTTTTTTAATCAAACCCTTTATTGAGTTTAAATGTTTTTTCTTACACATATACAAACAAAACACAACACAAATACCTATACAGAACAAAAAAATAAAAATACTGTATTTATCGGCATATAACACGCACAGGTGTATAACGTGCACATTCATTTTAAGAAGGAAGTTTCATAAAAAAAATAAAATTTTTCAAAAAGGAACTTTGAAACAAAATAACGGTCAGTGCCCATTTGCAGCCTCACCATTGCCATCAATGTAGCCTGATCAATGCCCAACTTCAGCCTCACAAGTGCCATCAATGCAGCCTCATCAGTCATCAGCCTTATCAATGCCTATCTGCAGCCTTGAGGGGACAGGGAGGGGGACTGATTACATACAATGAGAATCTCCTATGATAGACAGAACAGTGGTCTAATGGCGGTCCAGGAGACGGGACTTCCCATTACAGAAGCCGCCAAGTAAACAGGAGATTCTCACTGTATGTAATCTGACGGCGCTGCTCCCGCCCCCCTCCCTGTCCCCCCTGAGGCAGCTAAAATTGAAGTATTGGTGTATAACACGCACACGCTATTTGCACCTGTTTTTCAGGGTGAAAAAGTGCGTGTTATACGCCAATAAATACAGTAAATACATTTAAAATTAGTTTAAATAGATACATTTACAATAACAATAATTTTGTTCTGGTATATAGCAATCATTGCTGAGAAATGTTTAACGTTACAGAACAATTAGTAATTCAATTACGCTCCGCACCATAGACCCAACATAGTGGTGCAACACTTTGGACAGAACCAAAAAAGAGCTTCCACACTAGTGGAATACTATATATGGGGAGAATAACCAAGAAGACCAGATTTTATCAAAGTTATTCAGACAACCCCTGGGCTTATAAATAAATCACTCTCTATCCAGCACAGCATTTACCGCCGTGCACCACTGAACACAAGTTGGTGAGTTAGAAGATAGCCAATAATGAGAAATCAACTTACAGGCAAGAAATAACAAACAAGTCAATTAAAATTTTCTGAAAAAATAATGGCCTCTGGAAATATTCCCAACAGGGTAAGTTCAGGGTCAGGAGTCAATTGGATTGAAAAAAGTTCAGATAAAATTCAAAATATCTTTCCAATACGGAAATAGTTTAGGACAATGCCATAATATCAATTAAAGTGCCCGTATGTAAGTTACGAGGGCAATTAGATGAAGGTTGACAACCCCAAGAATTACATTTTTATATTAATCATACAGAACTTTGTAGTTGTAGACCATACAACTACCTTCAAGTGATTGAACTTTTTGGGATGAATTGAAATGCGGATCGTAAGCCTGGTCGTCTCATCCAGAATGGCACAAAAGCTTTGCTGTGAACACCATAAGTGCACATTCAAATAACTCTGTTTGCAGCCCTTGCCATGCTAATTCTTTGGGGGGGGGGGGGGGGGGGGTGTATGTATATGTAAGTGTGTGTATACATATCCCCCACACACATAATATGTGCTTTCAACCTTGTGGTAACAGACTGGGGAAGGTGCTTTTCTGTTCCACTATGACTGTAGCCCTGTGTACATAAAGGCGTGGTTTGATGAGTTTGGTGTGGAGGAACTTGAGTGGCCTCCAAAGAACCCTGACCTCAACCCTTTTTGGGATGAATTGAAATGCCAATTGTGAACCAGGTCTTCTCATTCAACATCACTACCTAACCTCACAAATGCTCTTTTGGCTGAATGGGCACAGATTCCCACAGACACACTCCTAACTTTTGTTGAAAGCCTTCTCAGAAAAGTAAAGGGTGTCCTTGCCACGATAAATGGAGGTGCACACTTTCCATTGGCCACTGAGGTTGGAGGAAAGTCCAGACCACCTTGCTGAGTCTAGTTGAGCTCCAGAGATCAAACTGTACCAAGGATGATTTGGTTACTTTTTGAATGTACTTGGTAGTATCAGAGGTGTCTGCTCTTAGGCATTGGTATATTTATATTTCTTATTCTTAGAAACTATACATTTTTAGCTTGTTGAACTGTAAGTGATGATTTATTTTATTTTTTTCCCAGGAAAGTACTCTGGTTGCCCCTGAATCTCCTACAGAGCAAGCCAGGCGGATATTTCAAACATATGATCCAGAAGGTATGGGTTTTTTTTTTTATTTAGATTGTTTTTTGAGGTGTGATTGCAAAAAGTATATATAGTGAACTACATTCTGGTGACCTCAAGTATCATTGTTGCTGTCAGTTAGGATGTGTAATAGGTGTAGTAGATCTAAAACACCTTCATTTAATTCTAAGGCCCTTTTCAAATGGGGCGATCTCTCCACTGATCCCCGCTGAGCAGGTGGATGACAGGTCCATGACCACTCCACTGACACAGCCCGCTGTTCTTTATGGGTCTGTCAGGTGGAAACGGACCACCTGTCTGTTTCCATCCTACTGTTGTCCGATCCGGAAGACGGAAAGGGAATGGATCCTCCTTCTTTTTTTTTTTTTTTTTTTTTTTAGCAGAAAGGATCGGATCGGATGTTGGCAGGTGTCAGCCATAGAGAGCAATGGAGGTTCCGATTGGGTCAGCTTAAAAAACAGACAGGCAAACCCGATCGGGACGTCCCTTTGAAATGGGCCTAATACTTGTATATTCACGAAAACCTTATAATTTTCTGCTGTTCCTTCCATGCTTCACGCCTTGGCTAGGTCAGGTCATTCACCACCCTGTATTGCTTGGTCTACATTAAAGAAAAGTCAGGTCAGAGACCTGGCTATGCTGTTTGGCAGGGGTGATGTTATCTTAAAAGAAGCTCAATAGATATGCAAATCATTTGGCATGTAATAAATGTATTTTAAATGTGCTATGCTTCAAAACCCATGACACCGCTATATACTGTAAATCTGCAGAGCCCCATTTCCAGTTTTGACATCTAGATTTTCTTAGCAATCTTGTAAGTGACAGTCTCCTGCCACACTATATAGTTGAAGGGTGACTCCACTGTGCACAACCTCCAGTTCTGCACCCCCTCTGCTTATTAGATTCTAAAGGAGTACTTCCCATTGGTA
Source organism: Lithobates septentrionalis (assembly GCA_037952835.1). NCBI lineage: Eukaryota > Metazoa > Chordata > Amphibia > Anura > Ranidae > Lithobates > Lithobates septentrionalis. The sequence goes on from JBBDGP010000651.1 coordinate 2,764,720, forward strand.
AAATATACCTAATGCTTAGCCCCCAGTACACTGTCCCCACCAACTCGGGCTCCAGGTGCCTAAAACATACTCAGATGAGATAATTGTGCAATACAATAGACCCTAATTCATAATTGATTTGTTGTACACAAGGATTATAGGTAGTGACTGTAAAGACAGATGTAGCTGATAATGCTCACTGTATTCCACACACATTTAATGATTTCTTAATGAATGAATACATAGATAAACCAATGGTTAGGTATTTGATATTTTCACATAGTTTTGCTTTAGTTTAAAGTATATAATAAGCCAGGTTTTTCCATTTTGAGAAAGAGGAGAGAATAGTTAAAACCCTTCTAAGGCGCCCCTTTGGGGAGAATTCCCTTTCACCCTATAGACACAACAGGAAGCGAGGGGAAATATCTGTAGAGTAAGGGAAATGCCTTTGGAAGTGTCCCCGTTGGAAGATTTCCCCACTCTTCCTGTCCTAGCAACAATTCATAATTTGTGATTTTAAGAAATTATTTACACAATTTAATGGCAGCCCAGTGCTTAATTGCCACCAAGTGTAAGCAAACCGACAACCTACTCAAAGGCAAGAAAAATGTCTTTCTCATGGAGCCATTTCCAGTTATACTCACCTGATACAGTAAAGTCTGGGATCACTGGCATACTTATATCCAGTTCACCAAACGTACTCAATTGGTGCCCTGTGGTTGACTTGCCCCTCTGCCTCCCTATTCCTAAACCCTCTTCTGCCACAGTCTGTACTTCCCTTATTTTTTCCTCTGCTCTCTTGACCTGTCTTAAAGAGGAACATCACTTCCCCCTTTCTAATTTTTTTTTTTTTGCCCTTCCTACACTGACAGTTGAATTGTTCTTAAAAAATATACTAAGCAGCCCGGTGCATCCAGTGCTTTCTAGTGTCAACCACTAGCGACACTTTACCAGATTTTTTGAGCCTAGGCCCCTGATGTTGCCCGACGGCATATGCTCAGTGCAGCGGAAATTGCCTGGTGTATGCACAGTGCAGCAGAGATTGACCCAAAGCCTCCAGTTATGTATGATGTCACTATCCCAAGAGACTTTGGGAGCTGGCAGAATATTATTCAGTAAAGCTGGCCATACATGGTTAGAATCTTGGCCGGTTCAGCAGGGACCAGCTGAGATTCAAACCATCTATGGTCAGGCTGACTGTACCCAAGTTGATCCATTTAGCAATTTGGGTTTAACCAGCATGTCTGATTCCTAGCATGCAATTATTACTGATGGCTATAGCTGCTAGCAACGATCATTGTGTTCTCCTGGTAGGGACGCCTCCGCGTGGCCCTCCGCTGGGAGAACACAATAGCTCCACAGGAGGGATCCCCCCATCAACGCTGACTGTGTTGATGGGGAAATTGAGCGATTTGCCGTGCTTGCCGGAATGAAAATTACTTAATCATTCTATGGCCTCCCTAAAGTTGTTGTAGTTATTAGATTTCTCCATGGACTTGATTGTGGGGTGGACAGGCACTCCATGGGCTGCATAGGGGGGAAATTAGAGTTTCTATGTGTTTTTAGAAAGTACACGGTCAAGGGCAGCAGTAAAGTGTTGAAAGGGGCTTTAGATACGCTTTAAGGTTATCTATTTTTTTGGTATGCTTTGATGCTAAAAACGGGGACATTTTCTTGGGCAACAATTTCCGGGTACAGTGCTTCAATACACTGAAAAACTGGAAGGCAGCTGCAAGTGATACAATAACACCCATACATGCCATCACCTCCAATGGGAATAATAGATAATTAAAGTAATGCTACTTAGAAAGTTATCAGATCGAAGTCATTTATTGCTCACCAAAAACTGTAACTAGAGTCATATCCAATTATTATTATAAGCTCGGCTGACACTCAATAGAATATTCATTCTTTGTGACACCACTGTGGTCAGCCAGGAATTAAAATATTCTTTCAATAACAAATTGAAATGGAATTAGGGGCAAAGCCTGAGCAGAAATAACGCACAGATCACCAACAATGAGCTGAAAGAATGTAAGACGCCTGATTTTTATCTGACTTGCTATGAGAGAAGCTGAATGTGCGGATGGGAAACCCAGCTGCTGACTGAATTAACTTTTATGTTAATTGACAGAAGAAACTTGATCAAGCCGTACAGAGAGCCTTATGTGGCCTTAGCCTTATTAGGATCCCAGTAAATAATCTAGCAGATATTTTCACAGCGTTGAGTTGCAGGATCATGTGTGGGACTCTGGCACTGCGCTGACTTTATATTGTACAAATAAGCATTGTACTGTAAAGATCGTATACATAAATGATACATCCAGTTCCATCCGGCCTGCCTATGTCCATTCTGGTAATTGGTCTGCAACGTCTGAGAACCACCAAAAACTTCTGCAGGTTAATAGGAATTTTTCAATGGAATTTCTATTAAATAAACCATTTTATTATCTGCTTTGTAAGTCATGTTTCCCTTGTGACTCTGCTAGTAAATTTTCAGCTCTGTGGTTTTATGTTTCTCTTTGGATTCTAAAATCTCAACTCCAGGAAGATGACTAAATGCACAGTTATAATATATTTGGCATTAGTTGATGCTGAAGATGTTTCTTGGGTTATCCAAGCCACTTCTTCATTTTTAATGAGTATCAGGAATATACCCCAGCATTTATATCCACACAAGTAACTTCGACAACTTGATCCAATGACAATGGAAAGGAAGTTGTTTGTATCCAAGAACAGGATGGGAGGTTTGAAAATTGTTGAACCATTCTGTTTTAATTACCTAATCCCATCCTTGGTGTCAGGAAGGCTTCATAGGTGTTAATCTATTCGAAGGCCTTCCTAACACCAAGGAATGGATTATGTAACTAGAACAGGGTGGTCTCACAGTAAAAGCAATATATGATTAGGAAAATGGAGGCCCTGTGTAAGCTCAAAAAGTGTAGAGATATGGGAACAATAAGGTCAGCTATTGATTATGGGTTATGTGGTTGGGCTTGTGAGTCCAGCCCTAACACCTTGAAGATGAGAAAATAGCAAAGCAAGTAAAATACAGGGTAGGATATCTCGCCGGGTGTGAAGGTAAGGATGGGAGGGGGAAGAGGTAAAAGAGAAATGAGGGTGGATTCTAGCCAAAATGTCAAGTAATACAAAAGGAGCCCTATTTTCAGAGAACCAACGGTGTATGGTCTAGGTCCATGGGGAGATGGGTGTTAATCCAAGGAGTTTAAACCTGTTCAAATTCTTTGAACTGGGTCTTTTAAAAATAGCAGCCAATTTTGTTGATTAAGAACCTTTTTTTTTTTTTTTGCTTAAAGTGGTTCTAAAGCATTAAGGTGAAACATCTTCTGTGCTGCAGCTTCCCCCCTGCCCCCCCCTTTTCTTACCAGAGCCCGATCCAATCTAGCGATGTGCACGAGTGCATCTGCTCCCGCCACTGCCTCCCTCATTGGGCTGCTGTCAATCACATGCTGTGACACGGAAGTGGGGGGCACCCGCCACAGAGGAGGTGCCTGGAGCACCGACGGGGACCCCAGAAGAAGATCGGGGCTGCTTTGTGCAAAAGCATTGCACAGAGTAGGTAAGTATGACATGCTTGTTATTTTAAGAAAAAAAAATGAAGGTCTATTACCACTCTACCTTTTTCAATTGTGGGGTTTGAGGATAACCATGCTTTATTGAGAACTTGTTTGTACGCAGTAAATAAGTGTGGCAGTAGTGGAAAAAGGGTTTGTTCAACTGTCTGGTTTCAAGTCCGGCAAGGACCTCTTTTGGAGATTCAGAGAACCCTTTGCTTAGGAGTGTATATGCCACTTGAATTACCATATGCTATTCTAATAATGTCAAATCTTAGGGTATTCCCACCAGATAAGTAGATGGGTGGCAAGGATTTGACAGCTCCCTAAACATGAGCTGGAGGCATCCAGTGCAAATTTGCCAAACATTGTGGAACCATTTACCAGCACATGAACAGTTTGTAATTAGAGTCTTTATTGGATGTATTAATAGTTCATTGGGCTGTAGGCAAATTTGTTTCCATTCTCTCCCCCAAGATCTCTGTCCCTGCGATCTAGGTATAGAAGGGGGCTTGGGGCCTTTCTTCCTAAGAGCTAATTATATATTGTTGCAATAGTACCTACAGTTGTAGGGTCATGATGACAACTGTGTTCAAATGTCACCAGAAACCAAGTACTGCTCCAATGCCTCAATCTGTTTTTCCAGCTGACTGGACACATTGTTTGCAGGTGCTGGTCGGGTTGAATACTGGCTCGTCTGACACATTGAGGACTACAACGAAATGGTACCCGTCCGTACACTGCCTCGGTATATAGTGAGCTCCTCTTCATAATAATGGCTTCAGTTAGTCCCATGAACCCCTTCTAACATGTTATGCCAAATAGGGCATCTAAGATTAAGCCTCTATTGGGTGAAACATGTTAGAGGGGGTTCTCCCATGGGTAGGAGACCAAGCTAAAGCCTTTTTTTTTTTACTAAGAGGAGCTTACTATATGCCGAGGCAGTGTGCGGATGGGTGCCATTTTGTTGTAGTACCCTAAACAAACACCTTAATAGTATAATCACTATTTCAGTGAAACCTGCAGAATTAGAAAGTATTGAATATACTTTCTGAAATAACATTAATAGGTTAAGACTTATATGAGATTTTAGATTTACATCTACTTTAACATCCCTCAATGCTTGACAAAATGTACCTGCGTTTTTGGAGGGGGGACGACAGCAAACCAAATTGCATAGCTCATTCATATCTGTGTACTGAAGGGTGGATTATACTGTATTTCAAACTCTATATACAGTATATACATTGGCGTGGCATTCAGAATGAATGGCAGTGCACATGTACCACATGATAACACCTATCATAACGTGTGCATGAATGCCTGGGTTGGGGGGGGGGGGGGGGGACTAGAGCGTCACAGTTGTAGGTTGGTTTGAGTTCCATCTACTGGATCCAGAAGCTGGTTATCTTGAGTTGCAAATATAGGTTAGGGACTGGTCTGCAGAAATAGACCCCGAAGGTTGTTAGCAGAGAGCGCAGGACTCTTTTCCATATCTGGACAGCCTGAAAACATTTTTATTTTCATTTTTCCATTATGGCCCCTTATTAGTTGCTTGGCCAGGTTTTTTATATTATCTAAATGACAAAAGCTTCCCCTGCCAGTGATGATGTGTTATGTCTGATGTATCAGACACCTCATTTGGGTGTAGGAATTTGACTTTGCAGTTAATTCTCAGCTTTGTCTTTCTAAACATCCTCATAAGAAACATGTGTAGAGCGAACACTAGCCTGGCACAGCTGGTAAAGCTGGCAAAGAAGTAAAATGCCTGTGTTTAACTGACGTACAGACCGCTTATTCACCTCGAGGGGCTCCAGCCCAAAATGCTCCTTAGCAGTTTTTGCCAACCATAAATCTATTTTGTACCACCATCCCTGCCTGTGGCATGTGTTGATGCCTCGGGTAGTCATGCTATTCACAGCTCAGGAAGGAATTGTGACCAGTTTTTGTCTTGGGTATACTTTTACTGCCATTTGAATCTTGTTTCTTTGCCCTCCTGGGTATCTAATTGTGATCCCTGTGCTGCCCATGAGGCCAATTAAGGTGGCTTTCTTAGGTGACACTCATAGAGGCATGATGGAGAGTGCTGTGTCCATACGGGAAACTCTATCTTCAGAGCATGTTCTCTACCCAAGCCACACAGGGCCATTGGTTGTTTTGGTGAAGCCACAAGAATCCTCACAACTAATGACACAATGGGGTTGATTTACTAAAACTGGAGAGTGCAAATCCTGGTGCAGCGCTGCATAGAAACCAATCAACTTCCAGGTTATTTTGTCAAAGCTTAAAATGGAACTTTAGTCAGAAAATTAAGTCCTGCTAGATCACATCAGGCTGGCCCCTTTTACAGGTATAGCTATAAAATAATAAAAATAAGTGCCTATGCTATTTAAAATCCAGTAATACACTGTCTCACCCTGCTTTGCACATGCTCAGTTGCTTTTTATTTTGATAATGTGCCACAAATCAGAGCCACTAGACAGCATAAAGATTTGCTGCTGCTCAGGGGCTCTGGGCTTCAGCAAAATGGCAGCTTCTAGCAAGAAGAAACGGGAGCAATGCTGTAGGCAATTTACAGCACGTACTCGTTTTGGTAGCATAATTATTCATGTGGAATGTATGTTGCTTGCTAAAGAAGATTATTTTTTAGCAAGTTGGCATGGCTAATGTTCCACTTTAATTGAACAAGCTGAAGTTAGCAGCCAATTGGCTTCCATGCACAGCACAAACTCCATCTATTTCACAGGTGGAATTTGAACTTTGAACCCCCACTGGCACTTTAAGTCAAAAGTGCTGGTGGCATAGATTTTCTTAAAGGCTAAATACACATTTTAGATATGCTGTATGTACTGTTAATTAACCTTGCTGGGTCTAAAATATGTTATGTAATAAAACATGAAGAGTTTTATTTAAAAATGTCCTTATGTTAATGGGTGGGATTTGGGAAGAACCAGGGTAGGCAAAATATAGGCAGATTAAACTTCAGTTTTATTAAATCCATCATCCGAGGAGAGAGAGAGAGAGGACAGATTAAGGGTGTAGTCACTTGATTTACATTCTGAACATTTATTGAATACCTCTTTGTGGTTATTCAAAAAAAATAAAACTGGAAATTTATATTTTTGTAAATGGAGAGAGGCAAAATGGGACATATTACAGAGATTGTAGAAAAAAAGCACACATAGAACAGTTGCATTAATTAGTTTTTAAGTATATCTACAGCCAAAACTTTTTATTTAGAACAGGAATGATTGAAACATCGTCATCTATTGCTTTTTTTCTGTCTGTGTTCGATTGGGGAGATTTCCCTTCACTTCCTTTTTGCAAAGAGACCACTGGAAGTGAGAGGATATTTCTCCAAGGAGCTGGAAATTGTTCAGACCATTGTCGGCAGAGCAGGTCACCTCATTAGATGATTCCCTCTCGCCTGTTCCAGGAACATTTTCAATTTCCCCCTCTTTCTGTTCTAGTCACAAAGGTCATCAGGACAAATGGAGAGGATGAACCTCCCCAGCGGGGACATAGACCACAATGAAAACCCAACAGTTGGTCTAACCCTACACCACTTTATTAATATTTGAAAAAAGTTTTGGCTTTAGATTCACTTTAATCATTCTGTGTGGATATTTTTGATCTTTAAATAGTTTGTCTATGCTTTGATCACTTTTGTAATAAAGAAGTGAAATGAAGATTGCTTAACAAAGCAATTTTCAATATTGGGCCCTCTTATACGGACACCGTCCAATCTGTCCCAGCAGGAGGTCTGAAAACTGATCCCCTCCGGAGTTGAATCAGAATATAAATAGATGTCACATATACAGTAGGACATCCTTGCCCATTGCGTTTTCTCCTATAGTTTGTGATGGAGTAAAAACAGACCCATGTAATCCTTATGGGGATCCATGTAAATTGACATGAAGTCGCCAATATCTTCCCCCATCCAGTCACATTAGGTGGTTGGATGTAAATGGTCGTGCGCCCACCTATATTTCCCCTTATCAAATCACGTCAGGAAATGTGGACCTGGACACAGAAATGAGCCATGACTAAGGACTAACGCCCGAAACACGTGGGCTGTTTTACAGCTTTGTATATGTATTTAATAAAGAAATACTATTTTGGATGTCATCCTGAGTGCCGACCATCCCTTTCCTTATTCTGGATACAGACATCTTGTGATTGGTCCAACGAAACTCAACTTGCATCCGGCTGCCCATAGGCATTGGTGGTTTTGACCGGGGGCAGGGTGGCAATTTCTCCCCGGGGCGGTCTGATTCCCCTCAGAAAAGGCTGCCACCGCAGCAGCTCCGTTATACTTGCAGTCACTCGGTTGGCCAAGACCCGTCTGTTCTGCTGCTGGCTGCTATTGTCTGCACTGGTTGCTAGGATCGCCTGGCATCTAGCAACCAGTGATGTCTGGAGGAGGAAAGTGAGGCCGAGGCCCCAGCATTCAAAGCGGAGGAGGATTTAACTTCCTCCTTTGTACCTATTTGGCTCCACGCACCTCCTCCCTCCATCTTCTCCTGTGTGGTGGCATGTGCCTCAGAGCCTGCCTGAGGGAAGGGAGCTGTCTGTGCCAGGATCAAACAGAGCACCGCTCAAGAGTCGACCTGCCTGAGGTGAGGTTGGGAGCATTGGATGAATTACAACATATGTGGAGCATGTGTGTCATGGGAGCATGAGCTGGCAGCAGAGGAGGTCACATCCTTGGATCTCAGCCAGGGTTTATGCTGGGACTTGTAGTCCTTTACTTTTGGGGATGTGACCCTTTAAAAGTGAAACACTACAGGTCCCAGCATGACCCCCTCAGAGCTTAGGATGTGTCACAGCCCCTGCCCCCCCCCCCCCCAACTAGTGAAGGACCTGTGAGATCTAAGAGGTCACATCCTTCGATCTTAGGGGTTCATACTGGGACTTGTAGTCCTTCACTTTTGAGGATGTGACCCCCCAAAAATGAGGGACTACAGGTCCCAGCATGAACCCCTCAGAGCTTAGGATGTGTCACACACCCTGCCCTCCCCCCCAACTAATGAAGAACTACAGGTCACAGCATGAACCCGCGAGACCTAAGTGGGTCACATCCTTAGATCTCAGGGGATCATGTTGGGACTTGTAGTCCTTCACTAGTCGGGGGGTCACATCCTTAGATCTAAGGAGTTAATGCTTGGACTTGTAGTCCTTCACTAGTTGCTTCAATAGGCTGGTTCAATGGGCCACTTGACTGGACTTGCCCCCCAGGCCTAAGGCTGCCAGCCCTCCCCTGCCCATAGGGATACATTGCAGTCTGCTTTTGATTCATCTAATCACATTAAAAATGGACTGATAAACACCTGTGTGAAAGGGGCCTTTTTCATGGGTAATATTCTAAGAGATTGCCAGCTTATGTGGCCCTCATCAGTTTACAGTTTTATATTCTGCTCAGCAGTGCACAGCTTGGATATGTTATTGTTGTGTACATTAAAATTTGCTATAATTATGTCAGTTCTTTGTCAGCTGAGCTGTAAGCATTGTTTACAATGTTGGCTTTAATTAAAACGATATGAAGACTGGTTCTTTCAATATAAAAGCAGTGAGAGTTTACTTAACGTGGAACTGTTTTCATCTAAATGCACCACACAACATAACTCCTAAATAATTTCAGAAACTCGTCCACTCTTTCTCGGAAAAATACGTTCAACTCTTACAGCTCATGAGATTCTCATGGCTTTGTCATAGACATTTGGAAGAATTTGGAGAATGAACCAATTTATTTTCTTCCTTTCTTCAATACCTCATTCATAATCAGTCAGTATTGGGGGGTGGGAATTAGAGCTGCACAATTCTGGGTAAAATGAGAATCACGATTATTTTTGCTTAGAAGATGGATCACAATTCTCTCACTATTCTCGCAGCGTAACATCATCTTTCACATTAAAACAAAACAAAAAAATGGGCTAACTTTACTGTTTTAGTTTTTTTTTTATTCATTGGAGTGTATTTTTTCCCAAAAAATTGCGTTTGAAAGACCGGTGGGCAAATACAGTGTGACATAAAATATTGCAGCAATTGACATTTTATTCCCTATGGTCTCTGCTAAAATATATATAATGTTTGGGGATTTAAAGTAATTTTCTAGCAAAAAATATTGATTTTAATTTAAGAAACAAGTGTCAGAAAAAGATTTAGACTTTAAGTGCTTAAACTTCCTGCATTTACACATTGTTAAAAACTTGGCAGACTGCCTGGATTTTTTTTCTTTACACACAGAAGTTTATCCCCTTGATCTAAGAATGAAGAGTTAGTTACAATGTTTCACATTAAAAACTTGGCAGACTGCCTGGATGTTTTCTTTTGACAGCTGAGTGAGCAGATAAGTTTCTCCACTTGTTATATAAAAGAATCGGCAAACTCTGCAATAGAGATCGTCAGGGGGGCTGAATCGAGATGGAGATTTTTTTTAACGATTAATTGTGCAGCTCTAGTGGGAATAGACCAAGCATGGCTCACATTGACTTCCAGTGATGTCATAGCAAGGTGGGCGCACACAACTAATTATTTGGGGTTTTTGGTTTAGCAGATAAGCAAATATTTTTCAGTTACTTATTTAGGGATCGAACACGGGGGACTATAATTTGAGATTTAAAGCTGAATTCCATGTATTAATATTTTATATACAGATACATTGATATAGCTTGGACCAGTGTAACTATGCATATTCCATACCTGGCTGATCCCCCTGGAAGCTGGATATTACTGAAGTAGACACTCTTCTACAGTGTTCTCCACTAGAATGCTTTACATCAAAATAATTGCAAAGTGTTCTCTAATTCAACGAGGTAGAGATTGGGACGTCACCACACCACCTCATCCAATCAGATTATGTTTTGCATTCAGTGAGAAAATGCAGAGCTTTCTCTAAATGACGCCCGTGCTAAGCAGACGACCCCTCAATTCAGGACCTGGATCTCCTGATGGTGGCACTGTGGTTCCCTGGGTGGAGGGTTGTAGTTCGGTTGTCTCCCAGGAGGCAGCAGATCCCAGTAATAAGGCTCCACCTGATGCTGGCTGCTGGGAAGGTATTTAGCACCTCCTCTACTGTTACTTTGTGCTTGTGTTTTACCTTGCTAGCCAGAAACTGCTTGCTGTTGGAATCTGGATTCCAACTTGATCTTGCTCCTGTCTTGTACCTTGTACCCTGCTGCCTCTTATCTACTCCCCTTGTTCCTGATCCCACTACTGGTTCCCCCCTCCCTTGCATCTACCCTGCCTACCCTGTTTATCTGTGTTCCTCATTTTGGATATGTTAAAGTTAGGCTGCTTGTTAGGTATTTTGTCATTTGGTTTGGTTCTCTCATAACCTTGTATTTGCTGTGTTTTCTGTTTGCTGGTATTTGGATGGGTTTTGCTTCACTGTTAATGAATTTGCTTAAATCGTATATAGTCTGGTCTCAGTTTCCAAAGTGTAGCAATGCAGACCTGGTCACCCCTGCCTCTGCATGCCTTCAGTCGGTATCCCTGACACCCTGTCCTCCTATTGCAGCAGAGCAGCCGCTCCAGGGGCATCGGCCATGTGTGGTTAATACATAGTTACATTGGTCCAAGCTGGACAACATTAATTATGTGAAACGATCTATATATGGAATTATGCTTTAAATGAGCTTTCAAGAATTTAGATCTTCTCAAAAAACAGTAAATGAGATGCTCTCACTCGCCTCTGTACCTACAGTTTGTAGAGTTGAGTTACTAAATGAGCACTGCTGAACCAGACACATTTCAATCCATGTCCAATCAATCTATGGGCAGCTTAAGACTTATTATAAGCGTATCTGTAGGGCAAAGTTAAAAAGTAGAGTTCCATACCCCTTTTTTTAACTTGCCTTTATGTAGTAAATCGATGAGCAATGTACCATGTTCAGTAACCCATAGAAAATGTTCTTTAATCCCCCATCCACATTCTGATGGGATCTGGCTGTGTGATTAACTGCATTCAATTGCTTTTGCTACTTGTTATCATTAACACTCAAGTTATTATATCACCTTGTGTTGCCTTCTGTTCTTCTAACAGCAATGTGCCATCTCCATAAACCTCCCAAATAACGTTTAATTGTCCAGTTAATTCTGCAAGCAGAATGTGTTTTGCACCCTATTGGCAGTCAATAGTCCGGAACAAATGTCTCCATAAAACAGGTTGAGGGGGGGATGGAATTTGTTAGCTCAGGCTTGTGTCTGTCAGATCCCTCCACCCAGCTTTCCTGTCTTCCAGTACAGAGCAATAGTTATTGAAGATAATACTGCCCAGCATTCTGTATTGGCTATAAATTCAATAATCTAGTAAATATAGGGTCACTGCAAGCAGTCTTTTCTGACTAATCATCATTCAGAGCAACAAGGAAAAGATAATGGGTGAATTGTATTTGTTTTTCCACCAGAACCAATGGTTTTACTTTGATAAAAATTATCATTATGGCCTCTTTCACATGAGCAGTCCGATCAGCCCATCTGTCAGTTTTCAGGCTGACCTAATCATGTTATGTGGCCACACACGCTTTGATTTTATTATCAGATCAATAAATTCAAAATCCTAATAATAACTTACAAAGCCAGCCACAACTTGGCCCCTAGCTACATCACTAACCTAGTCTCAAAATACCGACCAAATCTTCCTCTTCATTCCTCCCAAAACCTCCTGCTCTCTAGCTTCCTTGTCACCTCCTCCCACACTTGTCTCCAGGACTTCTGCCGAGCCTCTCTCATCCTTTGGAATTCCCTACCTCAATTTGTCAGACTATCTCCAACTCCACTTTTAGGTGATCCCTGAAATCTTTTCTCTTCAGAGAAGCCTATCCTGCCTCCACCTAACAACTGTACTTTCAATTTCTTCATCATCTCCCACAGTTATTAACTTTTCTGTCACTTGACCCTCCCTCGTAGATTGTAAGCTCTAATGAGCAGGGCCCTCTGATTCCTCCTGTATTGAATTGTATTGTAACTGTACTGTCTGCTCTAACGTTGTAAAGCGCTGAGCAAAGCGCTATATAAATCCTGTATAATAACTTGCTATTGATGAATCTGCAAATAAGCGAATAGCCATAACTTCCCTTTCAATCTATTTAGACTGGATTTGATCAGAGTCGGTCATCCAGGGTGGAATATTGATTATAATTTTGCATTGATTAGCAACACTAAGATACTTTGTTCATAAATACTCTTATATTTCAAACAAATAAGATTTTGAAATTATATGGTGGAAACAGATGAGATTGATAACTTAAGATCTAAATCCACTACCCTGTGTACGGCATATTATTCAAATGGGATGTCAAATGTAAGATTGGTTATTCCTATCAGTTGAGATTAATTCGGAAAAGATCCAATCATATATTGAAAGGTGTATGGCCACCATAATTACCAATTTTCAAGCTGTTCCGATTCGGTCACATCATCAGTGCCCCTGTCCTCTTCAGGGAAGAGGAGGGAGCGGCCACATTGGATGATCCATAGTAAGCCTATGGGTGTCTTCACCTCTCAGGCATTCGATCTGATGTTGAACGCTCTCTCCTGTACTCTACAGCCAGTGCTGGCTGACACAGGGGAGATCGGAGATCACTTGGCCAGACCAGAGCGGCTTGAGAAAAAGTAAGTATACAGGGCCTTCTTCCACAGGTTAGTTAATACAGGTGTTAGAAGGCGGGTGGGAGCAGTTTTATGATTAGTTAGTTATATCCTGGAATTCTACTGTAAATAAAATGATCAAATAAAAACTTAAAAGAATAAGTTCACCTTAAGTAACATGGTACTATGTTGCACACCCCCCCATGTGACAGCAGGTGGGGGTTCTTCTGTCTGAAGCCCCTCTCACATTTTTAACCATTTGCCGATCGCAATACGTATATACAGCATCTCCCAAAAGTGAGTACACCCCTCCATATTTTTGTAAATATTTAATTATATATTTTTATGTGACAACACTGAAGAAATTACACTTTGCTACAATGTAAAGTAGTGAGTCTACAGCATGTATAACCGTGTAAATTTGCTGTCCCCTCAAAATAACTCAACACACAGCCATTAATGTCTAAACCGCTGGCAACAAAAGTGAGTACAACCCTAAGTGAAAATGTCCAAATTGGGCCCAAAGTGTCAATATTTTGTGTGGCCACCATTATTTTCCAGCACTGCCTTAACCCTCTTGGGCATGGAGTTCACCAGAGCTTCACAGGTTGCCACTGGAGTCCTCTTCCACTCCTCTATGATGACATCACAGAGCTGGTGGATGTTAGAGACTTTGCGCTCCTCCACCTTCCCTTTGAGGATGCCCCACAGATGCTCAATAGGGTTTAGGTCTGGAGACATGCTTGGCCAGTCCATCACCTTTACCTTCAGCTTCTTTAGCAAGGCAGTGGTCGTCTTGGAGGTGTGTGTGGGGTCATTGTTATGTTGGAATACTGCCCTGTGGCCCAGTCTCTGAAGGGACGGGATCATGCTCTGCTTCAGTATGTCACAGTACATGTTGGCATTAATGGTTTCTCAATGAACTGTAGCTCCCCATTGCCGACAGCACTCATGCAGCCCCAGACCATGACACTCCCACCACCATGCTTGACTGTAGGCAAGACAGTCTTTGTACTCCCCACCTGGTTGCCACCACACACGCTTGACACCATCTCAACCAAATAAGTTTATCTTGGTCTCATCAGACCACAGGACATGGTTCCAGTAATCCATGTCCTTAGTCTGGTAATATGAATGTACTAATGTTCAAACCACAATAACTAATGCTAGTGAGTAGCTGCCAACTTGAAATATGTTCCCATACAGTGATATTCTAAAGTAAATGAATGTGGTGCTTTCTTAATATCCTAAAATGCTAATGCAATATATATCCTCAGGTGATAATGTAATAATATCCAAATATGTAAATATACAGTAATAAAAAAACATCAATATCAAATCAATACAGTGCTTACTGCAAAAAATCTTCAGTGCAAAGAATAATTCATAAGTAGTGTCAACCAATAATGTATAATTTCGATCGATAATGCAATGGTAATCAAATATTAAAGTGCAATAAAAGTGTTCTATAATGACTTGTAAAATAACAGAGTCCATAAAGTGCTTGGTGCAACAAATCTTCAGTGCAAAAATTGGTTCATAGATTGTGTCACCAATCACATTGCAAAACAATATATCAAATTCTTAAGTAGTGCTTCCACCATTTGTGCCTATATTGTGTCCCAGCCTCTACCTCAAAGAAAGACCCCTACAGGTCTAGTCGCATTTATGATGAATCTCTCGTATGTATCCACAGCAGCAAGCTCTTTCGTTGTAATCTTCTGCCAGATCAGACCAGTGGTATTCTCAGACACAGGCAGGAAATTCCACTAAGCATATCAATCTCCTCCACCTCCTCCACTTTCCTCCAATATAGGCTAACATGTAATGAAAATGAGTCTCCATGTGTAGCATTCCAATACAAATATTTATTTAAAAAAGTAGTAACTCGCATATAAAATCACAATCGTCAGCTTTCACATAAATCGGGGACTTCCGGTCTCGGCTGCGACAGTGACGTTCACCCGGCTCTGCCCGACGCATTTCATCAAGGGTCAAACCCAGAAATCCGTAAATTATAAAGCTTGTCTGAGCTGTCAAAAAAAAAAGAATTCCCCTGAAATTACATACAGGGGAACCTCTGATTACGAGCATAATCTGTTCCAGGAGTATGCTCATAATCCAAAGTACTCGCATATCAAAACGAGTTTTCCCATTGAAATCAATGGAAATGAAAATAATTTGTTCCGCATTGACTTCAATGCGATGCAATACCGCATGCGGCCAGAGGCGGGGGGGGCACCAGAGAGCCTTGGAAACAGCCGAAAAGGCCCGAGGACACTTCGGCTGACCTCGGCAAACCTCGGAAAGACTTCCTACCTGAGATTTGCCAAGGTCAGCCGTGCTGTAATCGGACCTTTCTGTGCATTTCCGAACGGGACGTTCGGCTCTGCTCGGCTCCAGCGCCCCCCACCTCAGGCCACAAGCGGTACTGCACACCGATTTGGCCTGAATCGTGCTTGTTTTGCGAGACAACACTCGCAAACCGAGTTACGATTTTTAAAAATACAGTGCTCGTATTGCAAAACGCTCGTTAACCGCGTTACTCGCAATCCGAGATTCCACTGTACTTCAGAGCTCAGTGAGGAAAGCTCTGGGAGTTAAATTGAAGGGAAGGGACACACCCCCTTTCACACAGCACATAGAGACAGAGCTGAGGCTGTCAATCACAGGCTGTGTGCTGGAGCTCCTTCCCCTGTCATCCTTTTATCACTTGGTGTCAGGAAAACTTGTCAGGTGACTAATGTAGATAGCAGAGGAAAGAAGCAGAAGACAGAAATTACACTTGGTGCTTTAGATTGAGACAAGTACACACTGTAGAGGGCTATGCTTAGTTCATATTTCATGTCTGAGGTTTACAATCACTTTATATGCAAAGGAAAAAAAAAAACTTTAACCATCACATAGGCTTAGTGTTAAAAAAGAATATACAGTGAGTTCATTGTTAGAAAATTTCAGAGTGGGGTTGGTTAATAAATGTGGTGCTTGATCGGCTCACAAATGATTAGTAATTCTATAGGCTTTATTCCGGGTGTCTGCATTGTGTACGGCCTCTCAATGTAAATGAGAGGTAACACTGATGCATTGGGAACATCTGGGAACACTCACACTATAACAATTCCTGCCATTAACCATGCAGGTTCCCTCCTGACACCCTCCATCATTTGTCACCGATGGTCAGGAGGTCTGCACTGTACTGTGTCTGTCAAAGCCGGGGAACCCAGCATATGTTCCAGTAGACTCGCCCTTTGCCTTTAGGAGTTAAACAAATCACCAACATGAATCGCTGTTCATTACGTCAACTTGTAAATATGATCTGAGTGTCCGAATCTGACACCCAAACTTTCTACCCCGGACACAGGAGAGTAATCTGAATCTATTTCTTCTTCGGAAAGCACTTGTTAATAATGACTGGTAATGGGCAATTCCTATCCAGCAGTCTCTATCTCACACATGTATTGAAGTTGGTGAATGGGATTTTGTGTTCAAAGCATCGCGCCAAGTTTCATATTAAAAATCAGAGCAGTAAAAAAAAATAAAAAAATTAGCCAGACCGTTATTTATTAACCTCCTTGTATCTGGTCCCCCTTTTTATATATAATAAAGTAGAGCTGCACGATTAATCGTCAGGAATCGTTATCACAATTTTTTTTGCCCGACCTTGACAAAAGTGTTGCAAAGAATTCTCTCTGCTCTTCTGAAGCCACAGCCCTCAAAAGAAAGGAAGAAAAAAAACCGGGCAGTCTGCCAAGAATCACAACATTCTTTAGCAGTGAAACTTAAGTATAAACATTGTAACAATTTGTCAATGGAATAGACTTTGTGTGTAAATGAGGAAAGTTTATCTACTTAAACATATAAGTAATAGGTATTATAAATGGTATACCGCCCTTCACCCAAAAACTAATACCTCCACCGCGCCACTATGTTTCACAAACTGAATGTGAATGTGCTCAAAATCAATCTATACAATAACCCACGTGGGGAATTGAATTCCCACACCCACTATGCAGCAGCCCCTTTAAATTATAATGCATATACTAAGTATTTAATCGGAGATGTCTGTAACCTACCCAAATCCTCCCACAGACATCTAGGAAAAAATAAGAGGCGCTTTCAAACAAACAAAAAAAAAAAAAATATATCAAGTGTATTAAACACAGTGATGGTGTGACCCTCTACACATGTGTATGTGAACACTAATGCAAAGTTGAAATCTATACACAAATCTACACAAAATGTATATAGGTGTAAATGTAACAGCTAGATCAGTGGTCAAATAAAAAATAAGAGGCGCTTTCAAACAAAAATCAAGTGTATTAAACACAGTGATGGTGTGACCCTCTACACATGTGTATGTGAGCACTAATGCAAAGGTGAAATCTATAAACAAATCTACACAAAATGTATATAGGTGTACATGTACCAGCCAGATAAGTGGTCAAATAAAAAATAAAAAATAAAAGGCGCTTTCAAACAAAAATCAAGTGTATTAGACACAGTGATGGTGTGACCCTCTACACATGTGTATATGAACACTAATGCAAAGGTGAAATCTATAAACAAATCTACACAAAATGTATATAGGTGTACATGTACCAGCCAGATCAGTGGTCAGATAAAAAATAAGAGGCGCTTTCAAACAAAAATCAAGTGTATTAAACACAGTGATGGTGTGACCCTCTACACATGTGTATGTGAGCACTAATGCAAAGGTGAAATCTATAAACAAATCTACACAAAATGTCTATAGGTGTAAATGTACCAGCCAGATCAGTGGTCAAATATTGATCAACACAGTGATGGTGCGACCCTCTTAATGTGTATAAACCTTACATGCAGTGTAATCTTAGGAAATACATATCTCAATACATTTCCAGTGATAAAACCTATCCTGCCACTTCATATCATGCTGTACATGCAAAAAATATTACCAAATATATCCAAAAATACAAAATACAAAATACAAATTATCTCCAAAAATATAAATCAGTCCACAATAAAACGTGACCACACACGTGAGAAAAATGTGTCCGAATAAAGTGGTAATAAATCTTGATAAAGCACAGGTGATGTTGTGTCTCCTCCACCTCTCCTCTTGTGTGCAGTGATTCCACTCCCTCAAGACCTCCACTCACCGACTTAATTTGCCAGCACTCTCATGCAAGGCAATAATCGCTTATCTACCATACACCAGGGTAGTAGGATCAATTGTTGTTCCACAGTGAATGTTTCCAACCCGGTCCACATGAAAAAAATAATATGTGCTCCAATAGTGTAAACCAGTATCACACATTTATTAAAATCACTGCAATCTTCAATCAGTACACTCACATGTAAAATGATAAAATACAGCTCAAATAAAGTGCAAATCACATCAAACGTAATTCCAGTGGATCCAAATAAAACAAGTGGTCACGGCGGACCCGAGGTGTGCTGGTGCAGGGTTATCAATCTCACCCCTCCCTTGGATGTCCTCCGTCCCTCCGTATAAACAATGCTCCTCTCCTTCAGTGTGGCTCACAGTGCTGCACTTACGTGACGTGCAGCACTGTGAGCCACACTGAATTCAATTTTTTTTGTAAAAGATTACTTTAATAGAAAAAAAAAAAAAAAACCTAACCAGTAAAGTTAGCTCAATTTTTTTTTTTGTATAATGTGAAAGATTTTACGTCGCAAGAATCGTGATCTTTTTATTCTAACCAAAAAAAACCCATGATTCTCATTTTGGTCAGAATCCTGCAGCTCTATAATAAAATATACATCCACAATATTAAAATGTATGAAAACTCCATCTATTGTTCGGTATATTTGGCATTTTTTCTTGCTGAATACAATTTTCTTTAAGCCTAAGGGATGGTACTTGCATCAAAAGAGAAAGGTCCTTTGTGTTGGTTGCTACTCTCTTAGTTATTAGACCTCTTCCCCCCTCAATACCCCCTGCCGCGGTAATCTTCCGGTGCTGCAGGGGTTAATATGAGCCGCTGGACATAGGCCTGTGCAGGGTGTGCCTGGGCACACTCCAATCACCCTGTGCAGTGCAGTTTCCCCATGCTGCCCAATAGAAGGCAATCAGAGGCTGCTGGCTCCTGCTGCTATTCGCAGCCACTCGCATGTAATTTCTAAAGCCGCTATCGCATGCGAGTGATTGGCCCTGGGCACAGGCAGGGCTGGGTTCTCCCATTTATTCGGAGGCGAGGTGCATTTGCAGGCATGAATGCATCCTTAGAGAGAAGCCATCAGCACAAGTGACACTACCGATTCAATGCAAGTACCAAACCTTAGTGCTAATTTAAAAAAGGCTTTGAGAAATAATATTTCATTGACTGTGGTGAACGTTTCTTAACAGTAGCAACACTTATTTTTGCCTGTTGTGGGCGCTCCTTCAGTTGGCCTGATAGGCAGCCCAACGGCCAACTGAAGGCTGGTTGACAGTGCTGATCGAGTGCACCTAGAAAGAAATACAGTGGCAGTTGTCACTGATGAGGCTTTGTTAATAAACAAAGCCATGTGATCACTATCTCAACACTGACATGGTGATCACATCATTTTGTTATGTTTGAGTTTAGGGCCATTGTTTGCTTTGTTAACAAAGCCATGTGATCACTTTGCCATAAAAAGCTACGTGAATTTTTTTTAACCGCCTGCCGACCAGCCGCCATCATTATACTGCAACAAGATGGCGCAATTCCGCAAATCGCCGTAGGTGTACGTCGGTGAGGGACCTCGCTTTAGTGGGCACGTGCGCGCTCCCATCAGCCAGCGAGGGAGCCAGTCAGCGGTTCCAGCAGACTCGATGTCTGCCCGGCCACCCGCGTTCTCCTGCAGTGACAGAACGGGGATCTGCCTGTGTAAACAAGGCAGATCTCCGTTCTGACAGGGAAGATCACACAGATTCTGTCTTTCTGCTATGCAGGAAGATGGATCTGTGTGTTTCCTCAGTCACACAGTCCCCCATACAGTTAGAACACACAGTGAGGGAACACATTTAACCCCTTGATCGCCCCCTGATGTTAACCCTTTCCCTGCCAGTGTCAGTACAATGTCAGTGCATATTTTTAGCACTGATTACTAATAATGTCACTGGTTCCCAAAAAAGTGTCAAAAATGTCAGGTGTCCGATCTGTCTGCCGCAATGTCGCAGTCCCGCTAAAAATCACTGATCGCCGCCATTACTAGTAAAAAAAAAATAATAAAAATGCCACAAATCTATTCCCTATTTTGTAGACGCTACAACTTTGCGCTAACCAATCAATATAAGCTTATTGTGATTTTTGTTTTTTTTTCAAAAAATGTGTAGAAGAATACATATTGGCCTAAACTGATAAAGAACATCCGTTTTTTTACATTATTTTTTTGGGGGGATATTTATTATAGCAAAAAGTAAAAAAAATATTGATCTCAAGTGTCGCTCTTTTTTTGTTTATAGTGCAAAAAATAAAAACTGCAGAGGTGTTCAAATACCACCAAAAGAAAACTCTATTTGTGGGGAAAGATGGACATAAATTTTGTTTGGGTACAACGTCGCACGACCGCGCAATTGTCAGTTAAAGCAACGCAGTGCCATATCGCAAAAAATGGCCTGGTCAGGAAATGGGTAAATCCTTCCGGTCCTTAATTCCTTATTTAACCACTTGCTGCCCGCCCGCTGTCATATGACGGCGTTACAGTGCAGCTGTTGTTCTGGGCCGCCGTCATATGACGGCGCAGCCTTCCAGGCAGCCCAGGGGGCGCGCGCGCCGCCGCATCGCTCGGGTCCCGGTGCGCGTGCCCGGCGGCCGCTATGTCCGCCGGGCACCCGCGATTGCCCGGTAACCGAGCAGGACCGTGGATCTGTGTGTGTAAACACACAGATCCACGTCCTGTCAGATGGGAGGAGACCGATGGTGTGTTCCTTGTACAGAGGAACACCGATCGGTCTCCTCCCCTTGTGAATCCCCCCCCCCCACAGTTAGAATCACTCCCTAGCAACACATTAACCCCTACAGTGCCCCCTCCTGGTTAACCCCTTCATTGCCAGTCACATTTATACAGTAATCAATGTATTTTTATAGCATGGATCGCTGTATAAATGTGAATGGTCCCAAAAATGTGTCAAAATTGTCCGATGTGTCCACCGCAATATCGCAGTCACGATGAAAATCGCAGATCGCCGCCATTACTAGTAAAAAAAAAAAATAATAATAAAAATGCTATAAATCTATCCCCTTATTTTGTAGACGCTATACCTTTTGCGCAAACCAATAAATGTACGCTTATTGCGATATTTTTTACCAAAAATATGTAGAAGAATACGTATCGGCCTAAAATGAGGAAAAAATTTGTTTAAAAAAAAAAAAAATGTGGATACTTATTATAGCAAAAAGTAAAAAAAAATTGTGTTTTTTCAAACATGTCACTCTTATTTTGTTTATAGCACAAGAAATAAAAAACGCAGGGGTGATCAAATACCATCAAAATAAAGCTCTATTAGTGGGGAAAAAATGATAAAAATTTCATTTGGGTACAGTGTAGTATGACCGCGCAATTGTTATTCAAAGTGCGAAAGTGCTGAAAGCTGGAAATTGGCTTGGGCAGGAAGGGGGTGAAAATGCCCTGTATGGAAGTAGTTAACAAATTTAACGGGGAAAAAAAAAACTATAAAAAAAAGGGAAAAAAATGGACAGACTCGAAGGACTATTCAATCTTTTTCTGCCGTCACTTTTTTCTTGTTTCTAAGTTTTTGTGTTAATGATTTTACAGTTAAACCTCATTTGTTCTTCTGGAATTTTTCCCAGCAAGTTTTTTTTGTGAGCTGAGTGTTGCCTCTGGAATCTGTGGAACACATGTATTAGGCTAAAGTAGATCTGTCGCCAGGCTGTGGACATTCCAGTATTTACATGAGCATTCAGGCGGGGTTCTCACATTTGTTGTCCATTAACACAAAGCACATTGACCTGTGTTACTTTGCACACTAATTTGCATTGTGTTAAGGCAGGCCTATTCACTTTAATGGACTGCCCAACGCCTGTACTTTTTGGGAATGCAGAGTAACGCAATCTTAGTCCTATGCATTGTGGTGTGATGCAACGCTTGCGCGATGGGTTCTGTTAAGTATGAATGGTGCTGCTGCACCCCAACCCTCAACACATGCATTTCCGTATGCAAAAGTTTGCGCCAAGCCTAAAAAACAGCCATCACTAATCTGCTGTGCTGCAGGAACTGTGGAATAATTCCTTAAATTTCATCCCTGGAAAGGCAGTGAAGGCTCCCTCTTTCTGTGCACGTTCGAGATTAGAAGACTGACAAGCTACCAAGTCACTGCTGGGAAGGGGAACAAAAACATTTAGAGAATTAAAAAAAAAGGAAAGTAAATGTTTTTTTCTCTGAAATTTAAAGATAATTACTGCAATGTGCCTGAGCATACAGAGGTCAGTGAGGGCTTTATTTATTTTCTTACTGCTTGCTAAGTGTATGTGAATGTCAATAACTTAGTCACACTTCATCTTTAAATAGGTTTCCATGTTTCAGCAAAATGTGCAGCTTAAAGTGGAATTCCAGGCTGTTGCTAACTATGCTATGATACTAAACGCACACCGTTTAACCACTTAAGGACCGGAAGGAGTTACTCCCTTCAAGACCATGCCATTTTTTGCAATTTGGCACTGCGACGCTTTAACTGACAATTGCGTGGTCATGCGATGTTGTACACAAAATTGATGTGCTTTTTTTTCCCCACAAATAGAGCTTTCTTTTGGTGGTTTTTGATCACCTCCGCTTTTTTTATTTTTTGCGCTATTAACAAAAAAAGACTGACAATTTTGAAAAAAACCCAATATTATATACTATTTTTTACTATAATAAATATCCAAAAAAAAAAAAATTCTTTATCAGTTTAGGCCAATATGTACTCTTCTACTTATATTTTTGGGGAAAAAAATTAGCAATAAGCGTATATTGATTGGTTTGCACAAAAGTTTTATAGCGTCTACAAAATAGGGGATAGATTTATGACATTTTTATTATAATTTATTAATTTTTTTTACTAGTAATAGCGGCGATCTGCGATTTTTAGAACTGTCACATTGCGGCTGACAGATCGGACACTTTTGACTCTTTTTTGGACCAGTGACGTTTATACAGCGATCAGAGCTAAAAATAGCCACTGACTACTGTATAAATGTCACTGGCAGGGAAGGGGTTAACACTAGGGTGCAATTAAAAGGTTAAGTGTTCCCTAGGCAGGTGTTTCTAACTGTGGGGGCAGTGTACTGACTGGAGGAGGAGAGAGATCGCTGTTCCTGATCACTAGGAACAGCAGATCTCTCTCTACTCCCCTGACAGATTGGGAATCTGTCTGTTTACTTTGACAGGCCCCCATTCTGGCTCTCTATGGAGCAATCGTGGGTCACCGGCGGACATTGAGCCCGCCGGCATCGCGGGCATGCACGCCCTCTAGATGGCAATAATTATTTTAATTTTATATATATATATATATATATATATATATATATATATATATATATATATATATATATATATAAAATGTGTGTGTTTTTTCTTAATGGGTATACAGCTGTCAAATGACCCAGCTCTCTCCCAGACTCTCTGCAGGAAAACATAAGCAGGAGGAGCTTCTAGTCCTCTGCTGCTGGTCACCTGTTCAAAAAAAAAAAGTCTTTGGAATACAGAGTATTAATAAACTATTTGAAATCTAATCCTTATTATTTTGTGGAAATAACATGGTGTGGACCTATTTCTGCCAATGTCACGCCCCTCCAGCCTGTGTCTTAGAATAAGAGGGAGGTGAAGCCACCATTTAATCTACATGTAATATCCCACCCCTATTGTGTTTAGCTGGTTAGTGGGCATGGAGGTGGGTGGGAGTGGGCTGTCAATTACCACTGTGTATGCACCCACATGTGTGACTCTATAGTCACATGGGCTACTCATATGTAATAGGGAAGAAATGCTCAGCATAGAAACTTGCTGAAAACTGAGCATGTGCAGAGTTGCCACCATAGCTGCAAAATCCCTAGCTGAATTGGGGACATGAACAAAAGGTGGAGAGGGAGAGCAGCAGGATTAACCAGATTTGTTTGCAGAATGCAGAAAACAAATCTCATAGTAACTGAGTGTGAGTATGAACAGCATGTAATACAGCATTTATTGATGTGGGGTTAATGATACTTGAAACCTACCCCTTCTAAATCCTATTCTACCCTGTGAACAGAAGAGGCTTATACCCTCCTATTCTGAGGGTGCTCCTGTCTTTTCACATGATCTTCCCAGTGGCCTGCTTCATGGGAGAGGAGAGATCGCTGACAATGGATGAAGTGTCTGGGCAGTGACGTTACCCCCCCCCCCCCCATAGGCTTACTATTGGGCATCTGTTGTCATCTGTTATTCCTCTCCCTTAAAGCCGCCGCTGGGAGCCGATCACGTGTCCGGGCCCTAACGCCCTGAGAATGGGTAAGTATAAGCATATTCCTTCTACAGGGTATTTAAAATAGAATTTAGAAGGGGGTGGGAGCAGGCTTAAGCCTAGTTAGAACTAGCCTGGACATCCACTTAAAGTGGTTGTTAACCAAATATACTATGATCATGCCATCCCCTCTGTTATATAATGCTGTATGTCCCCGTGCCTGTATTATATTAAAAAAAAATGCTGATAATACTGCAAATCAGAGCGACTCAAGTGACTCCTCTGCTTTCCTTAGCCCGGCTGACATCTATAGCAGGCGGGGTTGAGTACTGGCGCTGACGTCAGCTGGGGAGGAGCGAGCCGAGGAGTCACGTGAGCGCCAGGAGACCCTCTGATATGTATAGTCAACGTTTTTTATATATATAACACAGGCACAGGGGCACATAGCATTATATAATAGAGGGGATGTCATGATCGTAGTATAGATATGATTGCACCAGGAGGGGAGGATCATGAAGTGGACAGAGCTAACAGGCAAGGAGGGGAGGGGGAGTAGGACACACACGGGAGATCGGGGTTGTGGATGATGGAGGCAGGTAAACTGACCACGGTGTCAGGGTTCAGCAGCCATGATAAACCGTGGTCAGTTTACAGAGGGGAGGGCATAGCCAGGCAGGATCAGATAGGTATTTCAGGTGATAGAAGGGGCCAAATTACACAGCACTGTGCTGTACAACATGCTTTAAGGGAACAGGATCCATTTTTGTTTTTTTGTTTTAAGGTAACAAACGCTTTAATAGAGAAATGCAAAGGGCAAAACAAGGTATAAATATAAGTCTACAACGTGGCTGCCTCTGCTGTGTCTTAATTACATTCTCTTTTTCTTGCAGACAATGGCTTTATTCCCGATGCTTTGCTAGAAGAAGTCATGAAGGCTTTGGATCTTGTGTCAGACCCTGAATAGTAAGTATCTCCAAATATTCAAACCATAATGGTTCCAAAGCCCACTAAAGCCCAGTTCACATGGGTCGTCTGATCAGTGTTTCAGGCTGAGCTGGTCAGAACCTCTATGTAAGTCTATGGGCAGGTGGGTGTAAATGGATGTTCATCTGTTTACTTCCACCCACCTCTGAGTTCATCCTGGTTTGGAAAAAAAAAATGGAAAGGGTCTGCTTCCTTTCTTTTTTTCTGGGCCTGAACATGATAGATTGGAGCCAGTGTAATGTAAATGGACGCACGTATGTTTGCATCCAACCACCCATAGATCTAACATGGGTCCAGAAAGCGCCAGTTATTAAATGGAGCTAAAGACTGGATGAACTTGGATGCCACAAAAGTGACAACCATCCCATTCTGCTTGATTCACATATCTCCTGCTGCACAGCCCAGACAGTGCCGGTGTGAAAGGGGCCTAAACTTTTTTGTTCAGTAAGACCTCCTTTACATGGGCGTACTACAGCGTACACCCCTGTAAGAGCTGTGTTTCCCCAAATGGGGATGCACAGGTGTTCCTTGCAGGCAGTCCTATTCATGTGAATTGGGACACAGCAGCTGCACAGGCAGTCGCCGCTCCCAATGTGACAGCGGTGTGGGTCACCGAATGCACAATGTCTGCATTTGGGGCTGTGTACCTGCATGGCTGTCAGCGTAATAAACTCTGAAAGGCACTTTTCGCAGTCTGGTTGTGCAGTCAGCCGTTCATATTCTTTGCACGTTCTCCAAGAGTGGATTGTTGGGGTCACACAAATTTTTCAGCGCAGAGCCATCAAGACGTTTGATGATTTGACACAATGAGGTTGATTTACAAAATCTGGTGCAGCTGCGCATAGAAACCAATCATTTTCCAGGTTTTATTGTCAAAGCTTAATTGAACAAGCTGAAGTTAGAAGCTGATTGGCTACCATGAACAGCTGCACCAGATTTTGCCCTCTACAGTTTTTGTAAATCAACCCCAATGTCCACAAAGTTTTTTACATATAAATGAATGAACTGCAGTTCCAAATTTTACCTGTAGGTGACGTTGCAAATGAAAATGAGGCTCCTGTTCCCAAACAGTTTTAGATAGAAGGGTTAGAACCTCTATCAGTATACTATATTTGTTCTTTTGAAATCCATCCACTTTTCCCAGATTCCCAGGAATCTTTCTGTCTGATCTTCTGCTCTACTGTTTAAATCTTCCATTAAATACGGTATATAGTTAAGTCTTTTCAACCATTCCCTTTCTGTAGGTCTTTCTGGGTCCAGACAATTTTTTGGGATTACTTCCTTGACTGTGTTAAATAGATATGATACTAATGTATTTTTATACTGTTGCATTGTTTTATTTGTATTATTGAATTAAAAAAAACTGCATGGGTCTTCTATTACCTCCTCTTCGGTAATCTCCTTTATATATTGCCGCACCTCCTGCCAATACTCTCTAACCTTTGGCACTCCCACCAGATGTGTCATAGTGCCCTGTAAGTTACAACCCCTCCAACACATTGAAGATTTTTCTGCCTGATATTTATGAGCTTTGGCAGGGGTTATATACCATCTAGCAAGGCATTTAGAATTTATTTCTTTGGTATTGATATCTGAATAACTGTATAACGCTTTAAATATTTTAATTAGTTGGTATTCTATTAACCGTGATCCCAATTCCCTTTCCCATTTTTCTATGAATGGAGATATTCTCAGCTCCACTATACCTGTAATTATTTTATAAATCTGCGCAATACAACGTTTAACCGGTATCCGTGAATTACGTAATTGTTCCATTGCATTTAATTTTTCCTTTGATCTTATCGGTTGTGGGAGCCTGTCCACAAAGTGTTTTAACTGTGAATACCTCAATTCATTCAATTTTATCAAATCTCCTGTGTTTCAAATCTTATAGTGAACATATTTTTCTTTTTTTTTTTTTTGTAATATCTTTTAACTGTGTTTTTTACCCAATCCCCAAATTGTAATTTATTCCCTGGAATAAAAATATTTGTGCCCGATGGTGATATTAAGGGTGAATTATACTCCCACTTTGCCAACCGGTACATTCTATCCCAAACTCGAAAAACATTCTTCGTTAATTCAGGTGCTAATTTATTTAATATTCTGTCTTTATGTGATACCCAAATCTTTCTATCTAATTGTGTTTTACTCAATGTGATTTCAAATTTTACCCATCTTTTATCACTTCTTAATCTTACTCCATTCAACCATTGGTGATAGTACCACTGCTTCACAATATCTTCTGATATCTGGTGCAGCTAATCCCCCATGTGCTTTATCCTTACCCAATAGTGCGTATTGTATTCTCGGTTTCTTTCCCTGCCAAATAAATTTCAATATCATTCCCCTTAGTATTCCAAAAATATATATCTGTTGTAGAGCTATTGGCAGCATCTGAAATTTATACAGAATTTTCAGAAGTATTACCATCTTTATTATGTTGATTCTTTCTACCCAACAGAGAGGTTTCGTAGCTATTTTTTTAAGTTTCATTTTAACCACTTCCGGACCGACATTTTACGTCGCTACTTTAAAGAAGAATACTGTTGTTATGGCAGCAGCTAACCTCCAACACCCCCCCCCCCCCAATCCTCTTCTCCTCTCCCACTATATGGAGGACAAGAGTGGGGGGGTATTTTCTGGCATCTACTATAGAGAGTCAACCTCCCATTTAAGAAGAGGAGTGAGAAGGAAGGGTCTGTACATCCTGGCATGTTAATCGTCCCACTCTCCACCCCCCCCCCCCCCCAAATTTTCCTGCCCTCTTCACTCCCTCCTCCCCCAGCTCCCTTCCTCCTCCCCAACCCTTTGCATGGTGATATTTTGACCTTCTCCTGGTCCTCGAGAAGATCTATAACTCTCTTTTGAGCCTCCTTTGCCCCTCTGCTCTTCCTGACCTGAGGTGGTGCTCTGTCTAGCGCTCTTGCTTAGCCTCCCCCACTGTTAAAGTAAGGGTGTCTCCAGAGCCCCCCGGATGTCCAGATCTTCGTCCCCCCATGTTTTATTTTATCTTATTTCCTTATTCTGTCTAAATGCCTTGCTACCACTGATGGATAGATTTCAAAAGAACAAATAAATATATGGAGAACTTTGTGGAAAAATAGATTTTTAAGGGGGGGTTCTGGGAGTTTGACATGGGGCAGTAGAGGTGGGGGGGGGGGGGGGGATAAAAGGATTAAGGATATGAATAATATGTTTGTTTTTTAAGATGTATATATTTTAAGACCATAAAGTTTAAATAAAAAAAAAGAACCTCCTATCAGGTCCTGCTGGAAGGAGCCATCAGAAGATGGGGACACTGTAGTCATAAAGGGATGGACATGGTCAGAAACAATACTCAGGTAGACCGTGGCGTTTAATGATGCTCAATTGTTACTAAGGGGCCCAAAGTGTGCCAAGAAAATATCCCCCACACCATTACAACACCAGCCTGAACCATTGATACTAGGCAGGATGGATCCATGCTTTCATGTTGTTTACGCCAAATTCTGACCCAATCATCTAAAAGTCGCAGCTGAAATTCAGACTCCTCAGACCAGGCAACATTTTTCCAATCTTCTATTGTCCAATTTTGGTGAGCCTGTGTGAATTGTAGCCTCAGCTTCCTGTTCTTAGCTGACCGGTGTGGTCTGCTGCTGCTGTAGCCCATCTGCTTCAAGGTTCAATGTGTTGTGTGTTCAGAGACGGTATTCTGTATACCTTGGCTGTAACGAGTGATTATTTGAGTTACGGTTGCCTTTCTATCATCTCAAACCAGTCTGACCTCAACAAGGCATTTTCGTCTACACAACTGCCGCTCACTGGATATTTTCTCTTTTTCGGACCATTCTCTGTAAACACTAGAGATGGTTGTGCATGAAAATCCCATTAGATCAGCAGTTATTGAAATACTCAGACCAGTCCATCTGGCACCAACAATCATGCCACGTTCAAAGCAGGGTGGATTTGATTTAAATCACTAGTAAAAAGGCTTGATTTAAATCAACTCGATTTAAATCATAATTTTTAAAGTGCAGCTGTCATCTCTGTCCCGCAGAGGCTCCTCCTCTGACCCGCTGTTGATTCACCGACAGTCCTATTCACTTTAATGGGACGGCTGGTGATGCAGCAGTGACACAACATGGTGAAGGACGAAGCAGCAGCAGGTTTCGCGATTCGGCACTGCGTTGTTTTAACTGACAATTGCGCGGCCATGCGACGTGGCTCCCAAACAAAATTGATGTCCTTTTTTTCCCCACAAATAGAGCTTTCTTTTGGTGGTATTTGATCACCTCTGCGGTTTTTATTTTTTGCGCTATAAACAAAAAAAAAAGTGACAATTAAGAATAAAAATAAATAAAAAGCAATATTTTTTACTTTTTGCTATAATAAATATCCCCAAAAAATATATAAAAAAAAATATTTTTTTTCCTCAGTTTAGGCCGATACGTATTCTTCTACATATTTTTGGTAAAAAAAAATTGCGATAAGCATTTATTGATTAGTTTGCGCAAAAGTTATAGCGTCTACAAAACAGGGGATAGTTTTATGGCATTTTTAATAATAATTTTTTTTCTACTAGTAATGGCGGTGATCAGCTATTTTTATTGTGACTGCGACATTATGGTGGACACATCGGACACTTTTGGTGCTATTTTGGGACCATTCACATTTATACAGTGATCAGTGTGATTAAAAATGCATTGATTACTTTGTAAATGTGACTGGCAGTGAAGGGGTTAACCAGGAGGGGCGCTGCAGGGGTTAAGTGTGTCCTAGGGAGTGATTCTAACTGGGGGGAGGGGGCTGTGTGTGACACGACACTGATCACCGCTCCCAATTTCAGGGAGCTGTGATCAGTGACAGTGTCATTAGGCAAAACGGGGAAATGCTGATTTACATCAGCATTTCCCCGTTCTTCCTGTCCGTGAGACGATCGCGGGTACCGCGGGACCCGCGATCACACTCACAGAGCTCGCGGCAGGGGCTTTGCGCAACCACACGGTGGCAAATTTAAAGGAATGTACCTGTACGCCCATTTGCCTGTCCGTGCCATTCTGCCGACGTAAATGTTCGTGCGGTGGTCAGCAAGTGGTTAAATGTAAGGACTCATTCTTGCTTGTAGTTACAATCTTTAATATTTGCAAACAAAATGAAGTTTTCCTATTTAGAATAATAAGCTGTCAGGTTAGTAAAACAGCGATATCAGAACCGATTCAATCATACAGTTTGTAGTGTACATAGATTTGCAAAACAATGGGATAAAAGAATATTCCTCAACTTTGTTTTATCTCATGGTTACTGTGAAATTGTCTGAATGCATCAATGCAGAGCTTGGATTCACCAAAAATGTAAATATTGCAGAATATACAGCCTCATGCTACAAAACTAAGCTCCGTTTCATGCAGAATAAACAAAATTATTAATGTATCTTAGATAGAAAACGATCTTTAGATTTTTACTCCAAAAGCATTTTATTAAAATAAACTTGATAAAATTTTTTTTTTTTTTTATCCACCCTGGTTCAAAGTCACTTAAATCCCCTTTCTTCCCCATTCTGATGCTCGGTTTGAACTTCAGCAAGTCGTATTCACCACATCTAGATGCCTAAATGCATTGAGTTGCTGCCATGTGATTGGCTGATTAGCAAATTGAACAGGTGTACCTAATAAAGTGGCCGGTGAGTGTATATAGTCTACATAATCTATATGGAGAGCACTAAACATAGGTACTCTCAGCCAGGGCAGTGACAGCATTGTGACTTATGAATACGGTTTGGATAGACTTTTTTACAGTGAAACCTGATTAATTGCACATGCGAAATGTGTGTGTCTATATAAAATACACAGCACAACAAATAACCACATGTGACCTGGGCTCTATTGAGGAACGTCATGGGGTCATGTGAACCGTTCAGTATTCTCACGCTTTTTTTTTATGTGACATTGTATTGCTGGAAAGATGACTTTCCATTGTTTATCTGGAAATAACTTTTTCAGACCATCAGATAACCACATGACCCACCTAGACACTCCGTGCCTGATCTCCATCTGCAGTCTTTTTTATTTCTTTCCTTTGAGAATTGTGGGAGTCGAGGGTTCTATTCCTTATTACCGGATATCACTGTACAGTGAGGGGAAAAAAGTATTTGATCCCCTGCTGATTTTGTACGTTTGCCCCACTGACAAAGAAATGATCAGTCTAGAATTTTAATGGTAGGTTTATTTTAACAGAGAGAGACAGAACAACAACAAAAATATCCAAAAAAACTCATTTCGAAAAAGTTATAAATTGATTTGCATTTTAACCACTTAAGGACCGGAAGGATTTGCCCCCTAATGACCAGGCCATTTTTTGCAATGCGGCACTGCATCGCTTTAACTGACAATTTCGCGGTTGTGCGACGTTGTACCCAAACAAAATTTATGTCCTTTTTTTTCCCCCACAAATAGAGCGTTCTTTTGGTTGGTGTTTGACCAGCTCTACGATTTTTATTGTTTGCACTATAAACAAAAAAAGACTGACAATTTTGAAAAAAGAACAAAACAATTTTTTAACTTTTTGCTAGAATACATATCCGAAAAATTAAAAAAAATAAAAAAAACAATTAATTTTTTCATCAGTTTAGGCCAATATGGATTCTACATATTTTTGGTAAAAAAAAATCACAATAAGTGTATATTGATTGGTTTGTGCAAAAGTTATAGCGTCTACAAAATAGGGAATCTATTTATGGCATTTTTATTATTAATTTTTATTTTACTAGTAATGGGCAGCGATCAGCGATTTTTAGTGGGACTGCGACGTTGCGGCGGACAGATAGGACACTTTTGACACTTTTTTTGGGACCAGTGACATTTATACAGTGATCAGAGCTAAAAATAGCCACTGATTACTGTATAAACGTCACTGGCAGGCACTGGGGCAATCAAGGGGTTAAGTGTGTTCCCTGGCAGGTGTTTCTAACTGTATGGTGGATGGGCTGCCTGGGAGTAGAGAGAGATCGCTGTTTATAATCACTTGGAACAGCAGATCACTCTCTACTTCCCTGTCAGAACGGGGATCTGTCTGTTTACAGTGACAGATCCCTGTTCTGGCTCTCTGTGGAGAGATCGCGGGTGGCCGGTGAACACAGTGGCTGCTAGCCACACAAATCGGCTCTGGCGACGTGCAGCGGGCGCGCGTACCGGCTGAAGCTTTTTAAAGAGCCACAGTACAGCTACAGCGATTTGCCCAGGAGAGCCAACCTGCCGGCGTATTATGACGGCGGCTGGTCGGCAAGTAGTTAATGAGTGAAATAAGTATTTGATCCGCTATCAATCCGCAAGATATCTGGCTCCCAGGTGTCTTCTATACAGGTAACAAGCTGAGATTAGGAGCACTCTCCTAAAGGGAGTGCTCCTAATCTCAGCTTGTTACCTGTATAAGAGACACCTGTCTACAGAAACAATCAATCAGATTCCAATCTCCACCATGGCCAAGACCAAACAGCTGTCCAAGGATGTCAGTGACACGATTGTAGACCTACACAAGGCTGGAATTGGCTACAAGACCATCGCCAAGCAGCTTGGTGAGAGGGTTACAACAGTTGGTGTGCTTATTCGCGAATGGAAGAAACACAAAAGAACTGTCAGTCTCCCTCGATCTGGGGCTCCATGCAAGATCTCACCTCGTTGAGTTTCAATGATCATGAGAACGTGAGGAATCAGCCCAGAACTACACAGGAGAATCTTGTCAATGATCTCAAGGCTGCTGGAACCATAGTCACCAAGAAAACAATTGGTAACACACTACACCGTGAAGGACTGAAATCCTACAGCGCTAAGGGGACAGGACAACTTCACCATATTAAAGGAACGATGGACAGGGCCATGTACTGTCAAATCTTTTGTGAGAACCTCCTTCCCTCAGCCAGGGCATTTAAAATGAGTCGAGGATGGGTATTCCAGCATGACAAAACACACGACCAAGGCAACAAAGGAGTGGCTCAAGAAGAAGCACATTAAGGTATTGGAGTGGCCTAGCCAGTCTCCAGATCCTAATCCTAATTAAAATATGTGGAGAGAGCTGAAGGTTCGAGTTCCCAAACGTCAGTCTCGAAACCTTAATGACTTGGAGAGGATCTGCAAAGAGGAGTGGGACAAAATCCTTCCTGAGATGTGTGCAAACCTGGTGGCCAACTACAAGAAATGTCTGACCTCTGTGATCGCCAACAAGGGGTTTGCCACCAAGTACTAAGTCATGTTTTGCGAAGGGGTCAAATACTTATTTCACTGCAAATCAACCTACCGTATATACTCGAGTATAAGTCGAGTTTTTCAGCACATTTTTTTGTGCTGAAAGTGCCCCCCTCGACTTATACTGGAGTCAAGCACTTTTCTGCAGGAAAAAATTTAATTTTCCGAACCGAATTTGGGGCCCCGTATCTCTAGGCCACTTTGTGCTAGGAACCCCAAATTTGGTGTGCAAACCCAGTGGAACTAGTACCACAACATGTCCAAAGCTGGGGTTCCTAGGATCAAGTGGCCCCAAGATACGGGGCCCCAAAGCCGGTTCGGAAAATGTCATTCTCTGCTGCAGAAAAGTGCTTGACATTTTCTGAACCGATTTTTGGGGCCCTGTATCTCGCCGACACTTGGTGCTAGAAAACCCAGCTGGGGATATTTTATGGAGCTCGTTCCACTGAGTTTGCACACCAAATTTGGGGTTCCTAACACTAAGTGGCCCCGAGATACAGGGCCCCAAAATCTGTTCGGAAAATGTCATTCTCTGCTGCAGAAAAGTGCTTGACATTTTCCGAACTGAATTTGGGGCCCCGTATCTCAGGGCCACTTTGTGCTAGGAACCCCAAATTTGGTGTGCAAACCCAGTGGAACTGGTACCATAACATATCCAAAGCTGGGGTTCCTAGCACCAAGTAGCCCCAAGATACGGGGCCCCAAAGCCGGTTCGGAAAATGTCATTCTCTGCTGCAGAAAAGTGCTTGACATTTTCTGAACCGATTTTTGGGGCCCTGTATCTCGCCGACACTTGGTGCTAGAAACCTCAGCTGGGGATATTTTATGGTGCTCGTTCCACTAAGTTTGCACACTAAATTTGGGGTTCCTAACACTAAGTGGCCCCGAGATACGAGGCCCCAAAGTCGGTCAACTGTGTCCATCTGCAGCAATGTCATTTCGGGACCATTTGGGTTCAGAGACCCCAAATTTTGACTGCAGCTAGGGGGCATCTAGGAACACTTAACTACCGAGTTTGAATTTCGGGGGACCTATGGCTGCAAATGGGCACAGTGAGGCTGCAAATGGGCATTGTTGACCCTCTTTTCCACTTACAATAGCTGTGCATTTCTCACCCTCGTCTTATACTCGGGTCACTAAGTTTTTCCCATTTTTTTGTGGTAAATTAGGGCCTCGACTTATACTCGAGTATATACAGTATAACTTTTTTGAAATGCGTTTTTCTGGATATTTTTGTTCTTATTCTGTCTCTCACTGTTAAAATAAACCTACCATTAAAATTATAGACTGATCATTTCTTTATCAGTGGGCAAATGTACAAAAGCAGCAGGGGATCAAATACTTTTTTCCCTCACTGTACTTGTACACATCTGAATGCTTTTCATTTGTTAGGAATATGGGGGTGTACTTCCCTGTCTGCTTTAGGCCACACTGTGTTGTCTGATGCCTTTTCTCCTACAGGAGTTTACCGGGAGAAAAATGCGGCTTTTTAGAATTTTTACATGTGCGTTACCGCGCGTCCACATCTGCCGTTAATGCATTCTATTGGTCAGAATGTTAATTTATTCTGGCCGTTAAAATGTATTATTGCGCATGAATGCACCTTGCGTTACCACACGTCTAGGCACTTTTGAGCGTTTTTTTATGCTTAAAAAACAAAACAAAAAAACAAACAAACACCAAAGTCACGTGCACCTCTCCTAAACGTGACTTTGTTGTTTTTATTTCTCTATTTTTACTGCCTCTACCTATAAGCGCTTGTAGTGTACATGGGCGTTTAGAAAAAGATAAGGAAAAAAAGCTCAAATGCCTGAAAAGGAAGCAATTTGAGCTCAAGTGTGTATGAGCCCTTACAATGTATCACAAAAGGCTCTTTTCTGTAGCTTCCTCTCTCATTATTGGGAACAGGAACCTTGTTTTCCCTTGCAGCGCCACCTGCAGGTAAAGCTGTTATTGCAGCTTATTCATGTATACATATATTGGGAACTTTTCTGAGCACTGTGTTGAATCCTCACACATGTCTTGATGACCTAGGAGGCACAGGGGGCTGCAGTAGCTGTAATTGTGAATCCAAGTTCCACCTAGCTGTTTTTGGAGGTTGGCAGGGTGTTTTAATCACAAAACTAGCTGCAAAGCATTACAAATATTTTGGCAACTAAAATCTGTCGTGTTTACTCAAAAATAAGACCGGGTCTTCTATTAATTTTGGCTACAAAAAAATGCATTAGGGCTTATTTTCAGGGCATGTCTTATTTGTCCCCTGTCTTCTCTCCCCCTCTCCCTCCCTGTCAAATCAGAAGTTAGCTTGTCTGTAATCCCCAAAATAAACCCTAGTTAAAGACATTGTAAAATCCTTTAATCCCTCTGTAAATCGATTAAATAAATAGTGTGCTCCTTTATGTAATATTGTAGAAAACACCTTATTTACAGCACCGCTGGGCGCTCACATGACCGCCGGAGCTCTTCTTCCCCTCTTTGAGCACTGCTGAGAGAGATGCCGAGATCCCAGCTGACATTAGCACCGCTCTGAGCGCTGCAGAGTGAGGGGCCGCTGACAGCCGAGAGGAGAGGAGGAGAGCTCCGGCGGGTCACATGAGCGCCCAGTGGCGCTGTAAATAAGGTATTTTCTACAATAATGTTACATGAAGACACACTCTGGACATTATATAATCCTTTTACAGTGTGGAGTACATGATTTTACAAGGACTTTAGCTTATTTTCAGGGTAGGGCTTATATTGCAGCCAGCCTAGAAAATCGAGAGAGGTCTTATTTTTGGAGTAGGTCTTATATTCAGGGAAGCAGTATGTATTGTAACCATGTGTTTAGTAGTATGGCTATAGTTTGGCTATAAATACCAGCTCTTTAAAAGTAGACTGTCTATGCTTACCTTTCCGGTGGCCCATGTCCTCAAATGCCTCTGCTTCCTGGTCACTGTAGGTGTTCCCCATTGCCAGATGTCTAAAAACCTGCTTCCCCCATTTTCATGGTTCCTCCCGGTAGCTCGTACTTACTACAGGACACACAAGTCAGTGGAAGGAACCACTGTGCATTTTTGGGGGGAGACAGGTATTCGACCTACCTGCCTTTGGGAGCAGTGAAGGGGTGGCGTTTCCGGATGCAGACCATGAGAGAGATGAGGATAACACTGGGATCTTTAACAACACTGGCTTTACAGGGTCACTTTTATTTGATGAGTTCTTGTTGGCTTTTTAACTGGTGTTCTGTTTATTCGAGATCAGATCCCTCTACGCTCCCAGCACAGGTTACTACACAGTCTGTTTTCAGAAATGTTTTCCTAATAAGGCTCCGTCTCCCAAAATGATCATGACTGTTTTGGTTTTAATCATGAGATTATGCAGCCTTAAAATAACTCAACTTGGCCAATGAGATGCCATTGTGATGAATGCGCCCTGGATTCTGAAAATAGAACAGCATTCATTGGCAGAGGCAGGCCGTGCAGCGCAGTATATCTCAGGAACGCACAAATATTCCTCGCTTATTGTTTGATTTTCAATGTTTTCCAGTGTAAACCTCATGAAGACCAAATTAGACCCAGAAGGTCTGGGGATCATATTACTGGGCCCATTCCTGCAGGAGTTTTTCCCCGACCAGGTACGCTATGTTGTGTACAGAAGCCTATGGGAAATTGTGCTGCTGATCTGTGTCAGGCTTGAGGAGGGATGCAAAGGGGGGCACATGCTTTTGTTTACATGGAGAGTGCACTTGCTTTATAATTATCCTGCTTAAAAGTAACATAAAACCCAACATGTTAAGTATAGTTAAAGCAAGATGGATAAATCTTTTTTTTTTTTTTCTTTTTGAGCAGTAATATTCCACCTCAGTACCTGCACACACACATATATATATATATATATATATATATATATACATATATATATACATACACACATACAGTGGGGACGGAAAGTATTCAGACCCCCTTAAATTTTTCACTCTTTGTTATATTGCAGCCATTTGCTAAAATCATTTAAGTTCATTTTTTTTCCTCATTAATGTACACACAGCACCCCATATTGACAGAAAAACACAGAATTGTTGACATTTTGTAGAATTATTAAAAAAGAAAAACTGAAATATCACATGGTCCTAAGTATTCAGACCCTTTGCTCAGTATTTAGTAGAAGCACCCTTTTGATCTAATACAGCCATGAGTCTTTTTGGGAAAGATGCAACAAGTTTTTCACACCTGGATTTGGGGATACTCTTCCATTCCTCCTTGCAGATCCTCTCCAGTTCTGTCAGGTTGGATGGTAAACGTTGGTGGACGGCCATTTTTAGGTCTCTCCAGAGATGCTCAATTGGGTTTAAGTTAGGGCTCTGGCTGGGCCATTCAAGAACAGTCACGGAGTTGTTGTGAAGCCACTCCTTCGTTATTTTAGCTGTGTGCTTAGGGTCATTGTCTTGTTGGAAGGTAAACCTTTGGCCCAGTCTGAGGTCCTGAGCACTCTGGAGAAGGTTTTCGTCCAGAATATCCCTGTACTTGGGTGCATTCATCTTTCCCTCGATTGCAACCAGT
The DNA here is from genome assembly GCA_037952835.1 of Lithobates septentrionalis. Classification (NCBI taxonomy): domain Eukaryota; kingdom Metazoa; phylum Chordata; class Amphibia; order Anura; family Ranidae; genus Lithobates; species Lithobates septentrionalis. The sequence continues at coordinate 2,803,010 of JBBDGP010000651.1, forward strand.
TCCCCTGTCCCTGCAGCTGAAAAACACTCCCACAGCATGATGCTGCCACCACCATGCTTCACTGTTGGGACTGTATTGCACAGGTGATGAGCAGTGCCTGGTTTTCTGCACACATACCGCTTAGAATTAAGGCCAACAAGTTCTATCTTGGTCTCATCAGACCAAAGAATCTTATTTCTCACCATTTTGGAGTCCTTCAGGTGTTTTTTAGCAAACTCCATCCGGGCTTTCATGTGTCTTGCACTGAAGAGAGGTTTCCGTCGGGCCACTCTGCCATAAAGCCCCGACTGGTGAAGGGCTGCAGTGATGGTTGACTTTCTACAACTTTTTCCCATCTCCCGACTGCATCTCTGGAGCTCAGCCACAGTGATCTTTGGGTTCTTCTTTACCTCTCTCACCAAGGCTCTTCCCCCCCGATAGCTCAGTTTGGCCGGATGGCCAGCTCTAGGAAGGGTTCTGGTCTTCCCAAAAGTCTTCCGTTTAAGGATTATGGAGGCCACTATGCTCTTAGGAACCTTAAGTGCAGCAGAAATTTTTTTGTAACCTTGGCCAGATCTGTGCCTTGCCACAGTTCTGTCTCTGAGCTCTTCAGGCAGTTCCTTTGACCTCATGATTCTCATTTGCTCTGACATGCACTGTGAGCTATAAGGTCTTATATAGACAGCCGTGTGGCTTTCCTAATCAAGTCCAATGAGTATAATCAAACACAGCTGGACTCAAATGAAGGTGTAGAACCATCTCAAGGATGATCTGAAGAAATGGACAGCACCTAAGTTAAATATATGAGTGCAACAGCAAAGGATCTGAATACTTGGGACCATGTGATATTTCAGTTTTTCTTTTTTCATAAATCTGCAAAAATGTCAACAATTCTGTGTTTTTCTGTCAATATGGGGTGCTGTGTGTACATTAATGAGGAAAAAAATGAACTTAAATGATTTTAGCAAATGTCTGCAATATAACAAAGAGTGAAAAATTTAAGGGGGTCTGAATACTTTCCGTCGCCACTGTATGTGTAGTGCAACCATTGTTTTCATAAACAGCTGTATACATTTCTATGTGTACTTTTCACATTTTTGGGGGGGTGAGTGCATTTGCTTGTGTGTGTAACATGTTTTCTTTATAGAGACATCTATTAGACCCCTGATTTCTCCCCTGCACTCCATTGCAGCTAATCAAGCACAGATTGTGCTTGATTCGCTTCATTCTCAGCCACATCACCCAGGGAATGACATCTCTGAACCCAAAAGTGGCATAATACACAGATTCTGGGTTCATTCAACAAACTGCTGTTCGCTCTTTTTCCTCTGCTCTATCCACCGATGCCTATCCCAGGCCTGCAGGTGGGACAGTGGAGACTAGGATACATGGTGGGGGGGTTGGCATATTAAAGTGGTTGTGGAAGTGCAGCCATCCAAATTACACTCAACAGACTGCTGACAGTCAGCCTGACAATGGTAATGCACTCCTTCCAGTTTCTGTAGAAGCCAGGAGTATGTAAAAATTTAAAAATAAAGAAAGAGAAAAAAAAAAAAAGTCGCTGCTGCTTACATACATTTTACATCGGTGGCAGTGAAAGGGTAATTTGGACTCTTATGTAAGACTCTTGTAGGCTGCTGTTGCTAAAATCATCTTTTTTGAATGCTAGTTCACTTTCTGGCTTAGGTGTGTGCAGCCCATTGCATTGGGGTGTGCACCCCAAAGCTCAAACACACATGTCTTTCTCTGGACAGTGAATAAATGGGAAGTGCTCTGTGCTGAGCAGCTTCCTGTTCATTCACAAACTGAAACCTAGTAAACACAGTTACTAGGCTTCAGTTATGATTAAACACAGTGAGTGTGTTTACTGTGTTCATTTAGAAAAGGAAGGGGCCGTTAAATGACATATTGATTAGCCCCTTCCCTCGCTCTCCATCCTGAAACAGCCAGGGGGAGAGGAAAGGAGGGAAGCCGGCAGCACTGCAGTGGGTTCACAACACGGGGGGGAAGCCGGGGCAGTAGGGGCAATCGGCACCGCATAGATTAATTAGGGGGGTGCGCCTGGCACACCCCCTGCGCACGCCTATGCTTGCTGGCATGCTGAAGCTTTGACTTCAATGCTTAGTATCTGTGTCACTGACCCTGAACAAGTAGAGATGAGGAAATTTGACATTCATTTATAGCAAGTTTTGTTCTGGATCTTTGATTCAAAAGTATTAAAGCCAAGCAACTAGCATTTTCTTCAGGAGGCCAGCAATGACAGCCCTCATATTTTCCTTGTGACAGTATCCCTTTAAGATGGGTCCCCAAGCATACCCATGCACCCCCAGGAAAGAGTTTTACACGTTTTGCTGAAGGGATTACAGAACTGTAATCAGAAAGTTTATTTTGCTGTTTATATGATTAGCTTTATCTCTTTTTACGCCTTTAAATGTCTATATATTGTATAACGTATTTTATCTCTTTATACAGCTTTAAATGTCTATGTATAACATTGTATTTTACCTTCTTTTTCCTCTTCTAAGGGTTCGAAGGTTCCAGAATCATTTAGTGTGTATCATTATAATGGATTAAGACAATCCAACAATAATGAGAAGGTATGTTTCATGTAAAGTGATGCTGACAGCTGCATTGGAATGAAATGTCTTTTTGTTTCTTGGAAGGGTTACATGACCTCTCGTATTTACTGCTCGTGTTGTCATCACATGCCGTTATCTCTCTCCTTTTTATACTATGTCTTTATGACTTGTCATGCCTCTTCATTTTTGAATGGAGGACCTAAAGGACATTCATTTTTATATAATGTGAACCTCCATATGGAAACTATTAAAGCTACGTTGACAATCTTTTGGAGATGCATAAATAGAGTAATCGGGGGGATGAAATTCTTAGCTCTAATGGAGACAATCCAGACACCTAAGCAGAAGCTGAATAAGTGGAACATGTCATGGGACAATCTGTTTTGACAGTCTTGAAAAATCATTTGGAGAGAATAAGATCTTCAAAGGTGACCAAGCATATGAAAAATAGAAAAGCCAACCATATTTCTTCAGGACTGTCCCTTTATGGGAAGGCCACAGTCTAATGGGATGACTGGTAATTATACTGATAGTCTGTTCATTACAGCTGAACTCCAGAAATGAGACAAAATACCCCCAACCCGAGGGGTTAGATGCTCATTTAGTGAAGGGGTGCAGGGATAAGGTATATTGCTTACCCTATTCCTCGCTTCCAGCCGACTTCAGCACTGTCCTCAAGCTTTAGGCTATGGGTGACCCCTCTGCTTCATCACGCAGTGTAGGACTATTAATCCTGCATTTTATGTGAGAAGGTGAGCCTGCGTCCGTGGCTCACAACTACTTAGAGAGAACACTGCAGGTACAGAGCCAGGAATAAGATACTTTTTATTGTGAAGCAAACAACAACTAGGACGAAATAACAGAAAAAGTCAATGTGCATAACTATTCACCCCCCCTAAAGTCAATACTTTATAGAGCCACTTTTTGCGGCTATCACAGCTCCAAGTTGCTTTGGAAAAGTCTCTATGAGCTTGCCACATCTTACCACTGGGATTTTTGCCCATTCCTTCTTGTAAAACTGCTCCAGCTCCTTCAAGTTGGATGGTTTGCGCTTGTGAACAGCAATCTTTAAGTTTGACCTCAGATTTTCTATTGGATTGAGGTCAGGGCTTTGACTATGCCATTCCAACACATTTACATGTTTCCCCTTAAACCACTCAAGTGTTGCTTTAGCAGTGTGTTTGGGGTCATTGTCCTGCTGGAAGGTGAACTTCCGTTCTAGCCTCAAATCACACACAGAGTGGTACAGGTTTTGCTCAAGAATATCCCTGTATTTAGCACCATCCATCTTTCCCTCAACTCTGACCAGTTTCCCAGTCCCAGCTGCTGAAAAACCTCCCCACAGCATGATGTTGCCACCACAATGTTTCACTGTGGGTGTTCTTTGGGTGATGTGATGTGTTGGGTTTGCACCAGACATAGCCTTTCTTTGATGGCCAAAAAGTTCAATTTTAGTCTCATCAGACCAGAGCACCTTCCTCCATACATTTTGGGAATCTCCCACATGCCTTGTCACAAACTCAAAACGTACCATTTTGTTTTTTGCTGATGAAAGAAAGCTAATGGCTTGTGTCTGGCCACTCTGCCATAAAGACCAACTCTATGGAGCGTACGGCTCATTGTCGTCCTATGTACAGATACTCAAGTCTCTGCTGTGGAACTCTGCAGCTCCTCCAGGTTTACCTTAGGTCTCTGTGCTGCTTCTCTGATTAATGCCCTCCTTTCCCCGGTCCGTGAGTTTAGGTTTTTGGCCGTCACTTGGCAGGTTTGCTGTTGTGCCTTGTTCTTTCCATTTGGTTATGATAGATTTGATATTGCTCCTATGGATCATCAAAGATTTGGATATTTTTTTATAACCTAACCCTGACTTTTACTTCTCAACAACATTGTCCCTTACTTGTTTGGAGAGTTCCTTGGTCTTCATGGCAGTGTTTGGTTAGTGGTGCCTCTGGCTTAGGTGTTGCAGCCTCTGGGGCCTTTCAAAAAAGGTGTGTATATGTAATGACAGATCATGTGACACTTAGATTGCACACAGGTGGACATCATTTCACTAATTATGTTACTTCTGAAGGTCCCATACAAAGTCCCACCCTTCCCCATAAACACAAAACCCCTTTTCATGACTTCTGAAGGTAGTTGGTTGCACCAGAGCTTTTTATGAGCTTCATAACAAAGGGGGGTGAATACATACGCACATGCCAATTATCAGTTTTTTTATTTCTGAAAAATGTTTATGTATATATTTTTCTAATTTTACTTCACCAACTTAGACTATTGTGTTCTAAACCATCACATATAATTCAGATTAAAAAAATGTAACTAAAGGCTGTAATGTAACAAAATAGGTAAAAGGCCTAAGGGGTGAATACTTTTGCAAGGCACTGTATCCATACATATCACAAATAAAGTTAGATAAACTAAGTATAAGTAATCAAAAAAATCCATATCAAATGTGATGAGCTGTCTTCACTCCATGAATTTCAAGGTCCCGTACACCTTCCAGTAAATGTGCAGTCCCAGAAAACAAAGATTTCTTCACAGAAAAAGCTCTTCACTTAATCACCATAGTGCCCTTCACCCCACCTCATGGGTGTCCTCTCACCTGCTCAAACGGGACCTCATTATACTAAGGAGGTCAAATGCCCTTTTTTTATTTGTATGGGGACACTGCTTCACTTGTTTACCAACTTCGATTCTTACCTCCTCAGTGTTAGAAGATTCATATGAAATTAATAAAAAGACAAACCTTGCCCCAAATATATTAAACTATAAAGCTGCTCCCCAAATGCTGTAGGCAAGCTACTAGACAATGTGGATAGGGGGCACTAAAAAAAAAAAAGAAACTATAATAAATGTGCTAACAAAACCAGACCATATAACATGGATAGTGAAATAACAATTTGTGATCGTGATTATAAATACAAAATATCTAATCAACAGTCCATGATTTCTTCACTAAATAAGCTGAACAAGAACTTGATGAATCAAATTAGAAGTTTGCAGACAGTCCTTCACCACTTGACAGAAAATCCAAATGACACCCAATGTGCTCTAATGAAAAACCTGCTCACCAGATTTCCATGAGCTCTTTAACTAAAAAGAAGGTCTGGGATCCCTAGATTGGAGTAATGGCACAAGTAGACTGAAGGTGGGTCCAGAAACTTCTGGACTATACTCTCCCCTCCAACACGGTTGGCCATGGGGGATAGAAGACAAAGGGAGGACCAATAGCGTAATATTGTTTTATTTAAAAAATACTAAAATATGACAAATGCCTGCTTATATTGGGTGGTGCCTATTCCCGGCACTGGGTATAACCCACAATGAATGCTGGTGGAAGCCGCGCGCCGCTCAGCTCACGCTACAATATCGGCATGATTGGCATGCGTTCCACTGACTAAGCTATGACTAAGCACTCTGTGTAGTGCGAAACGCGTAAGCTTTGTTCCATTCTATTGTAACCTGTATTTTGGATGACACTTTATTGAATAAAGGCAAATATTTTTGGAGTGCGACTGTCCAGGATTTCTTTGATGTCTAAATGCGTTCCACTGATGCTAAGAGACAAAACAGAAGGTCGAACCCGGAAGTGACGTGACCGGAAGGCGCCTCGACGTACGTATCACGCTTGCTGGTGACGTAGCATTACGAAACGTATGTCGAGGCGCCTTCCGGTCATGTCACTTCAGGTTCCGAGCTTCCGGTTTGTCTCTCAGCATCAGTGGAATGCACAATGACCTTCTAGCGTGAGCTGAGCGGTGCGTGGCTTCCACCACCAGCTGGTTGAGTAAAAAAAAAAGATTATCTATGGGGTGCTTTAATTTGCTAGATAGAATTTTTATTGTTCAACCTGCAGGCTTAACAAATAAATCTTAAATTCTTCCATCCATGCTAACAGTGCAAATGGAGGAATCTCCCTCTGTGACTTTCAGATGACCCTACCAGCAGCTGCATCTGATTGGATGTTTGGCTGAAAAAAATTGACCCAGCTTCTTTGATTTTTCAATAGAAGGGTGTTGAACAGGCGGGGGGGGGGGGGGGGCAACAGGGCCTCCCAACTAAGTGATATTTGCCCAGTTCATCAGGAGCTAGCTGAAATTCAGTGTGTGGCCAGCATTAAAACCCCTGACAGTTAATTTTCCGCTGTGTGTCCTTCTGGGCAGGTTTCCTTCACTGGCTGTTCCAGAGATGTAAGAGGAAATCCATACAAAAAGAGTTCCTCTTAGGTCTCCTTTACATTTGCAGCAGCTTTTGCTGTCTCTGAACAGTGGTCACTTTTCAGAGGGCGGCTAACAGGTAATATGTTGCCTCCTCAATCTCTGTTTTAACCCTAAAAGCTCCCACCACCACAGTTGCTGCACGGCCTGCTCACTTGAATGGGTCACATTTGGTGATTGTACTGCCCACAGAAAGCAACAGGCACTGTAATTTTTGCTGTGGCATGTGTTCAACCTCTCCCCAACCGTGCTGTGTTGGGTTTGAAGGTGGGGGGAGGTAACCTCCAGTGACACAACATCCGGTTTCAGAGACTGTGTACTGGTGTGTTATTTTTTTCCCAGCGGTCCGGCATCTACACTTGGCTTAGATATTCTCATCAGACTTCCCCCTTTGGACTGGCCAACTTTTTTGGCACGTTGTAGTGGCTCAACTCAACACCACGGGGTCAGCACGTAAGGATCCTTATTTTATGGGCATTAATATATGTTGATATACGTTTTTAACTGTGACTCACCAATTAAAGTGAACACTTTTTTTCTGCATTTTGAAACACTCTGTGGCTGTTTCCATTGGGTGATTCACATTGTGGATTTACCAGCCTAAAGGACATATGGTGATAGCCTTATTATATTTAACAGTACACCTTTGTTCCTGGGGGATACTGTAAGATTTTCCCACCAGATGCACCTTGGGGATGATGACCCTGTTTTTTTGTTTGTTTGATATTTTTTTTTATATAATCTTTAATAATACAGAACAAAAATTTACAAGAATGCACACATGAAAAAGGATCAACAGAGAACAGCATTGTAAAGGGTGCAAAAATCATAGTGCAATTTATCAATGGTCTGCAATCATATGTAAAGCTAAGAAACCAACAGATAAAGATGGCAACATTCCAGAGCTTTAGGGATATGGATGTATACGGTGCACCCAAGGAAAAAAGCACCTCAAAAGGCAGACCGGGGATCAGGTTAAAGTGTAAGTTGAGCATAAAACTAAAATCTCAAAATCTACTTGCAGCCACAATCTAAGACTAACCTCTCTAGCCAAGTAAAGCAAAAATCACTATACATACCTTTTCTGAAACCGCTATGGTCCGGTCTCCAGCGGCGGAAGCTGTGTGCAGAAGACAGCCAACAACGGCTGGGAAGTGACATCACCCATAGAGTTACTATGGTGCTTCCGTTGTTGGCTCCCTCTTCTGCACACTCCTACACAGAGAAGCTGCTGCTGACAGCTCCACGTAGGATTGGAACGGAGCAGCTTCAGGAAAGGTATGTATATCGATTTTTGCTTTACATGGCTAGATTGGTTAGTCTTAGATTGTGGCTGCAAATAGATTTTGATATTTTAGTTTTAGGGTCAACTTCTACTTTAAGATGCAATAAAATGTAATAAAGGGCAGCATAGCGCATAATGCGCATATCAAAAACTTAGTAAGGGTGGAATCATGCTAAAGACTCCCAGAGCTGCCATAAAATGCCTGATAGGGGCTGCAAAGCATCTACTGCAAGTATGTCAAGCACCCAGACAGCCAAATGAGTGTACAGGAGCAGTCAAAGAATCATATTTTGGTGTTGATATTTGCCAGACTGCTTTTGGGACTTCTACATAGCAGGGGCACCAACAGCAAAACTGCCCGAGGATCTTATCCTTCCCTACTCTATCCAAAACGTAAAAAAAAAAAAATGGCTATATATAAATTTTAATTAAATGTAACCTAAATGTCATATCCTTTTAGGTTTAGACAGGAATGTATTGTATCGTTCCACCTCGAAATTAAAGTCAAAATTTAGAATTTGATTATCTGGGCTGAAACTAGCAATAAATTCAAAACATCATGTACTCGTACCTTTTTTGGGGAAATTTCCATGCGCATTCGTTTTGCTTAACCTTGTTTGCTAAATTACTGGCTCTGGTTACTGCGAAATCTCTTCAAAGAAGACTCGCCGCTCAGAATTCCAGCTTGTAAATAATGATGTGATGCTGTCTCCATGGTCGCAAGAACAATAAATAAGGACCAGCAAGGGTGTGACTGTGATGGGACACTTCATGTCAAGCCATCGGTTGAACGTCATCTTCTAGTTTAAGGCTTCATAAAAAAGAAAAAAGTCCAATAATGTGTTCCATGAAGCAGAGCAGAATAATATAATACTGGAAGAATTATTAAATAGTGGGGTCTCTGCACTTATGACATAAGGATGCAGCTATCATTTTACGGTGTTTTCACGGTCTTCAAGTAGAAGTAAATTAAAGTGCATGTCTGGGCAAAATAACAAAATATATAAAAAAAACAGTATATACAGTATCTCACAAAAGTGAGTACACCCCTCACATTTTTGTAAATATTTTATTAGATCTTTTCATGTGACAACACTGAAGAAATTACACTTTGCTACAATGTAAAGTAGTGAGTGTACAGCTTGTATAACAGTGTAAATTTGCTGTCTCCTCAAAATAACTCAACAAACAGCCATTAATGTCTAAACCGCTGGCAACAAAAGTGAGTACACCCCTACGTGAAAGTGACCAAATTGGGCCCAATTAACCATTTTCCCTCCCCGGTGTCATGTGACTCGTTAGTGTTGCAAGGTCTCAGGTGTGAATAGGGGGGCAGGTGTGTTATCGCTCTCACTCATACTGGTCACTGGAAGTTCAACATGGCACCTCATGGCAAGAACTCTCTGAGGATCTGAAAAAAGAATTGTTGCTCTACATAAAGATGGCCTAGGTTATAAGAAGATTGAGAAGACCCTGAAACTGAGCTGCAGCACGGTGGCAAGACCATACAGCGGTTTAACAGGACAGGTTCCACTCAGAACAGGCCCCGCCATGGTCGACCAAAGAAGTTGAGTGCACGTGCTCACCGTTATATCCAGAGGTTGTCTTTGGGAAATAGACATATGAATGCTGCCAGCATTGCTGCAGAGGTTGAAGGGGTGGGGGGGGGTCAGTCTGTCAGTGCCCAGACCATACGCCGCACACTGCATCAGATTAGTCTGCATGGCTGTCATCCCAGAAGCAAGCCTCTTCTAAAGATGATGCACAAGAGCCCGCAAACAGTTTGCTAAAAACAAGCAGACTAAGGACATGGATTACTGGAACCATGTCCTGTGGTCTGATGAGACCAAGATAAACGTATTTGGTTCAGATGGTGTCAAGCGTGTGTGGCAGCAACCAGGTGAGTACAAAGACAATTGTGCCTTGCCTACAGTCAAGCATGGTGGTGGGAGTGTCATGGTCTGGGGCTGCATGAGTGCTGCCGACACTGGGGAGCTAAGGTTCATTGGGGGAACCATGAATGCCAACATGTACTGTGACATACTGAAGCAGAGCATGATCTGCTTCCTTCAGAGACTGGGCTTGCAGGGCAGTATTACAACATAATGACCACGAACATACCTCCAAGATGACAACTGCCTTGCTAAAGAAGCTGAGGGTAAATGTGATGGACTGGCCAAGCATGTCTCCAGACCTAAACACTATTGAGCATTTGTGGCGCATCCTCAAACAGAAGGTGGAGGAGTGCAAGTGTCTCTAACATCCACCAGCTCCGTGATGTTGTCATGGAGGAGTGGAAGAGGACTCCAGTGGCAACCTGTGAAGCTCTGGTGAACTCCATGCCCCAAGAGGGTTAAGGCAGTGCTGGGAAAAAATGGTGGCCACACAAAATATTGACACTTTGGGCCCAATTTGGACATTTTCACTTAGGGGTGTACTCACTTTTATTGCCAGTGGTTTAGACATTAATGGCTGTGTGTTGAGTTATTTTGAGGGGACAGCAAATTTACACTGTTATACAAGCTGTACACTCACTACTTTACATTGTAGCAAAGTGTCATTTCTTCAGTGTTGTCACATGAAAAAAGATCTAATAAAATATTTATAAAAATGTGAGGGGTGCACTTTTGTGAGATACTGTATGTGCAATACATGCATATTTCTCCATATTTGTGTTATTAAAAAGCTGCACAGAAAAACACCCGGTGATCCAGTTCGAAACGATGAGACAAGCTCCTAATTTCCTTTTTGAAATGATATCTCTGAAATCCAAAGCGGTGTTGTCAACCGTGACCAATTCTCTGCTGCTGGACTACAGAAGTCCCTCCCCTGTTTTGCAGTCCAGTCGAGTAGGGCTAACAGATAACACATTTCAATGCAACAAAAACATTGCCAGCTCCCTGGATTTTTGGCGGGTGCAACAGGTTCTTGTCTGCATTTTTAAAAAGTCATAACATGGGAAAATGTGTGTGCATTTCAGAGATGTACTGAGTACATTTTTGTAATGGCCAGACATACACTTCATAACCTCTTGACCTCCGGAAGGTTTTACCTTCTTCATGACCAGGACATTTTTTGCTATTCAGCATTGCGCGACTTTAACGCTTCAGCCCCGGAAGATTTTACCCCCTTCCTCACCAGAGCAATTTTTGCAATTCGGCACTGCGTCGCTTTAACTGACAATTGCGCAGTTGTGGGACGTGGCTCCCAAACTAAATTGACGTCCTTTTTTTTCCCACAAATAGAGCTTTCTTTTGGTGGTATTTGATCACCTCTGCATTTTTTATTTTTTGCGCTATAAACAAAAAAAGAGTGACAATTTTGAAAAAAAGCAATATTTTTTACTTTTTGCTATAATAAATATCCCCCAAAAATATGTAAAAAAATATTTTTTTCCTCCGTTTAGGCCGATATGTATTCTTCTACATATTTGTGGTAAAAAAAATCGCAATAAGCGTATATTGATTGGTTTGTGCAAAAGTTATAGGGTCTACAAAAAAGGGATAGTTTTATGGCATTTTTATTATGAATTTTTTTTTTTTACTAGTAATGGCGGCGATCTGCGATTTTTATCGGGACTGCGACATTATGGCGGACACGTCGGACAATTTTGACACATTTTTGGGACCATTGGCATTTTTACAGCGATCAGTGCTATACAAATGCATTGATTACGGTAAAAATGTCACTGGCAGGGAAGGGGTTAACACTAGGGGGCGATCAAGGGGTAATGTGTTAACTAGTGTGTGTTCTAACTGAAGGGGGGAGGGGACTGTGTAGGGGAGATGACAGATCGCTGTTCATACTCTGTATCAACAGACGATCTGTCACTTCTCTCCTCAGAAAACCGGAAACTGTGTGTTCACACACACAGATCCCGGTTCTCCGTGTGCCCCGAGCGATCGCGGGAGCCCGGCGGTGATCGCGACCACCGGGCACTCATATCAGCTCCGTGGGCAAGCAGGGGGTGCGCACGCACCCCTAGTGGCCACAGGGGGCGCAGCGATGTTACATAATGTTGTTTCGCCCAGCCGAGCCATTCTGCCGCAGTACAACTGCGGCGGCTGGTCAGCAAATGGTTAACTGGCAAATGCTCAGTCATGCAATGCTGTACTCAAATTAAATTTATATAGTTTTTTTTCACACAAATAGAGCTTTCTTTTGGTGATACTTGATCACCACTGGGTTTTTTATTTTTTGCTATATAAATGAAAAAAATACTAAAATATTTGGAAAAAAAAATTCTTAGTTTTTGTTATAAAATTTTGCAAACAAATAATGTATCTTCGTAAATTTAGGCCAACATGTATAAGGCTACATTTCTTTGGTAAAAATAAACCAAATCAGTGTATACCATTTACTCTATGTGAAAGTTATTGAGTCACAAACTGTGGTAATATTTATTTGAAAATGGATCAATCCTGATGTATTGAATGTCTATCTCATTTCTTGAGGCCCTAAAATGCCAGGACAGTTCAAATACGAGGGCTGCTGAAATTAATCGCAGCATCGATGCATCGCGATTCCGGTGTCACCGATGCGGCATCGATGCATGCGACCCGAAAAATCGATTTCTAGCCCTGCCCCCTCCCGGGAGAGCGCTCCGTGCGTAAAGCTGTTACTAGTGTGTGTATATTCCGCTCATGTGACTCTCGGCCGCGCCTCCCTCCTCTCAGTCTCTCCTGATGTCAGCCCCGCCCACTGACTGGAGCTATCAGGTCAGAAGAGAGGTGGGCGGGGCTGACATCAGGAGAGACGTGAGAGAAAGGAGGCACGGCCGAGAGTCACATGAATGGGATATACGCACACTAGTAACAGCTTTACGCATGGAGCGCTCTCCCGGGAGAATTCCCTGCTGACCTCAAGAGAAATGTGACAACCGGCTGAACACTGGCGGCTGGAATGGAGATCGGGGGGAGATGGTGAGCAGGCAGATCGCCCTGCTCATTACAGGCTGCCACCAGCACCGGCAGAGCAGCATGTAAGTACAGAGGGGGAGGGGGGCTGCTGTGACACAAGTCCATATCATAGAATTGTCTTCTATGTGCCTTCATCACACCACAACTCTGCATTATTGTCCGCAGTCTGTGACCATCTCCAGTGCCATGTCCACAGTCTGTGACCATCTCCTGTGCCATGTCCGCAGTCTGTGACCATCTCCTGTGCCATGTCCGCAGTCTGTGACCATCTCCTGTAGCATGTCCGCAGTCTCTGACCATCTCCTGTAGCATGTCCGTAGTCTCTGACCATCTCCTGTATTATATCTGCAGTCTCTGACCATCTCCTGTAGCATGTCAGCAGTCTCTGACCATCTCCTGTAGCATGTCCGCAGTCTCTGACCATCTCCTGTAGCATGTCCGCAGTCTCTGATCATCTCCTGTAGCATGTCTGCAGTCTCTGATCATCTCCTGTAGCATGTCCGCAGTCTGACCATCTCCTGTGCCATGTTCGTAGTCTCTGACCATCTCCTGTAGCATGTCCGCAGTCTCTGACCATCTCCTGTAGCATGTCCGCAGTCTCTGATCATCTCCTGTAGCATGTCCGCAGTCTCTGATCATCTCCTGTAGCATGTCTGCAGTCTCTGACCATCTCCTGTAGCATGTCTGCAGTCTCTGACCATCTCCTGTAGCATGTCTGCAGTCTCTGATCATCTCCTGTAGCATGTCTGCAGTCTCTGATCATCTCCTGTAGCATGTCCGCAGGCTCTTACCATCTCCTGTAGCATGTTCGCAGTCTCTGATCGTCTCCTGTAGTATGTCTGCAGTCTATGACCATCTCCTTTTAGTATTTTGGAAGAGAGTCTGGAGCTCCTCTGCTGTCTTTTTTTTTCTTAAGAACAGATAGAATAAAAAAAATGGAGTTCTCCTGACTACTTGAATTTTTTTTGATGAAAACCATGAGCACTTGCGGACTTGCGCTGTAATCGTGATGCATCGCGGAATCGAATCGAATCGTTGACTTGATAATCGTAATCGAATCGAATCGTGAGGCCAGTGAAGATGCGCACCCCTAACAAATACCCCCCAAAATTACCCCTTTTTGTTAAGTAGACAGTCCCAAGGTATTTGATAAGAGGCATTGTGAGTTTTCTGAAGTTATAATTTTTTGTCACTATTTTTTGGAAAAATGAAAAAAGTTGAAAAAAGTGTTTAATTTCATTTTTTATTTTTATTTTTTAACATTCTGTCACCAGTGCAGTACAGTATCATCATATAGAGACATAACCAAAAAACACTACGGTGCTGACACTGCCTATCCTTATTCCCGGCTTAGCCGGCTTTCTTCTCCACCAAGGACTACCACACAGCTCCCAGCTCATTACAATCCACTGGGGACTGTCATCCTCCCTCTCCCCCTCACCTGCTTGTGAGTTCTATTTGTTTTATATGGTATTTCACTTAATAAATTGTGCTACACTATGCTGGTTTGGCACTTTCTTCCCTTCCCTTCCAGTATCATCATATGACTGGTGTGGCCCGTTCATTATGTTGGCCACAAAATATGAGCAATTGTTTTGTAGGATGATCAGGACATAATACAGTACAAGCTTGTTTTAGCCAAGCATATACCTGTTAATACTCTAAGCAGACCCCCTGCAAGAAGAACTTCACCCTTCTCATAAAAAGAAGCAAAGGTGCTATTGGTGATGTTTAGCAAAGGCAATCACCAAATAGATACTTAAAGATAATAAGGCTGTTTATTCTTTGCATACCTTATTTTTATTCCTCTCACGGAGGCCATGTTTACTAAGGGCAGATGAATCCATCTTCCTTAACTTCCTGGAACGCAGCCCAAAACTCTGTCCCTGCTTCCTGGACCATGAGACACTGTACATCATCTGAGGGGGAAGGCACTGTGATATAGCCTTCCCACGATGCATCTGGGAGGCCACCGTTGCATCACCAGTACCTCTCTCAACCAGGAAATGGAAAAACTGTGATTTGTAAGTAAATGCAAAAAATGTTTAATGAATGTGAGATGATTTTATGTAAGCATGCAGAGCTGATGTATATTTTAGTGAATGGGTGGGGAAAGATCTGCTCTGCTCTGCCTAAACTCTGATTTGTGTGTTGGAAAATTCTCAGGAGACTTCTACTGAGAAACCTCCTGACCCTAAAGCATGCAAGTAATTCAGGAGATCCAAATGTGAAATGTAAAGCCTATCTCAAGGAACTTGGGAAAAGGGGACATCATGGTACTGTGGTCAATTAAGTTAAAACGGTGCCCTTGCATAGAACATATTTCCTATAATGTAAATTGATATGATGGTGTTATGTTTTAGGTATAAAATTAGATTTGGGCTATATGTTGGTACCTCATCCATAATTACCATTTAAGAAAAAATAAATAAAACCTTGCGGACATTACTGGTACCAGAGAAGGGCATTAGCACAAAATGTGTTAATTTTTATTTTATTTTATTACAAACAATCAAAATATATTTGCATTATATTAATAAAAGCATAAGATCGGCCTTCATTTTGAAATGGTGCTGTGTCCCCCCAGATCACTTACATGCGCTAATCGGAGTAAGACAAAAGCCAGTGGTGTGCCGTGTATCATAAGGCTGTATGTGATCTGGAGGGTCACAGCATGGTTGCTACATGTCATGTTGCATGTTATTGTTTAGAATTAATTGTTGTGATTTTTTCCTTTTGGATGATGGGCTTTTTTCTTTGTGGTCAAGATATTGAGGTCCTGAGGAAGCTATGTTTGTGAAACGCATCGCCCTCTTGACATAATAGCTAAGAAATATTGTTGGAGTGTAAATGTATGGCCTGCAACATTTCAGATGAGCACTGTTCTTATGCTTTATTAGTATAATGCAAATATATTTTAATTGTTTGTAATAAAATACATTTTTTAACAAATTTTGTGCTCCTGTCCTTCTCTGGTACCAGTAAAGTCCGGAAGGTGTTATATTTGAATATGGCTCTTGATCATACCCTAACATCTATCCTTTTGTGTCAGGTCACCTACATTGAAGGGACAGCCGTCATGGGATTTGAAGACCCAAGACTCCAAACAGATGACACTCCCATAAAGCGTTGTCTACAGACCAAATGGCCATATGTAGAGCTTCTCTGGAACACAGATCGACCTCCTTCATTAAACTGA
Organism: Lithobates septentrionalis; assembly: GCA_037952835.1. Lineage (NCBI taxonomy): Eukaryota > Metazoa > Chordata > Amphibia > Anura > Ranidae > Lithobates > Lithobates septentrionalis. Next base: position 2,819,188 of record JBBDGP010000651.1, read on the forward strand.
GTTTCCTCGGAGCAACAAATTTCATTTTTAAAGGGACAGTCCACCCAAAACTGATGTATCTTTTTTGTGGATGGACATTTTGTATCACACACTGGCCTCTTCTCTCTCTTTTTTTTTTTTTTTTGTGTAGTACCCTAGAAGGAATAATGATACCTGAGCCTCCTACCTCTGTATCCCCCCACCTTGGGCATAATTTATCTTGATCAGCATTCTGATGGCCAGTGGTCCCATGTCTCTTATGCTTGCTGCTGCATAGGAATACTCAGACAGTAGCACGGTAAAAAATGAAAGGTCAATACAGTGAAGGGGAATGGGTTATGGGGGAGGGTTAACACTGATTTGGTAGGTGTTTTCAGTGTACACCCAAAACTGAGATATCAATTCTGGGATGGCTTACCCTTTAAACAGTGCTACTTTGAGGGACAGATTCTGGTAACTGGAAACCCCCAATGTTTATACTCGATAAAAGCATTGATGCTAAAAAATATATTATAACTGTATATACATTGCAATTCATTTATTGTTCATGCGCGCAAGATCAAGTCAACAGTATCAGAAACACTAATTATATTCACAAAACATATATACAGAAATTTGTATAAGCTCTTTCAGGGAAAGAAAGGTACAGTGCCACTATTGTAACTCTTACATATGTATGACATGCGTTTATCCTATGTTTCGTCAGTATGGGTAGTCAACCATGCACCTTTATTCCAAATATGCCTCATATAGTAATCTGGCCCTATAGGAAGACTTTGGGTGTAATTCAGTAAATCTACAAAAGATTTACATGTAGGACTTCAATTCAAGCTTTTTCTTTTCAAAATTAGCCATTCATAGGATAGTAGTAGCATACTAGCCGCATCATAGACTTTTATGTTGCAACATTTTAGGACTAGGTCAACCTTTTCCAAGCCAGAGATCTACAATTAGGGTGTGGCTGGTACACTACTACTATCCTGTGAATGTTTTTTGGGAATAAAAGAGCCTGAATTGCAAGTCCTTTGTATTAATTATTAGTGGATTTTCTTTATCTACATGTTTGGCATTTCGGGACAGTTTTGCCGTGTCTTGCATTCATTGTTTGATTTTAGCCAGGAAACAGGTTGCTCCCAATTGTAACATCCAATTGAAATATTAGCTGAACCTAAATCTGACTATTTGGTAAGCTGATTTTGGTCAACTCAGGAGTCTTGCTTTTTATACACTATATGGCCAAAATGTATGAACAAGAAAACCATCACACCTACATGAGCTTGTTGGACATTCCATTTCCAACCCATGGGTATTATGGAGTTGGCCTCATCCTTTGTGTATACAGTATAATGCCCTGTACACACGGTTGGATTTTCCGACGGAAAATGTGTGATAGGACCTTGTTGTCGGAAATTCCGACCGTGTGTGGGCTCCATCACACATTTTCCATCGGATTTTCCGACACACAAAGTTTGAGAGCAGGATATAAAATTTTCCGACAACAAAATCCGTTGTCGGAAATTCCGATCGTGTGTACACAAATCCGACGGACAAAGTGCCACGCATGCTCAGAATAAATAAAGAGATGAAAGCTATTGGCCACTGCCCCGTTTATAGTCCCGACGTACATGTTTTACGTCACCGCGTTCAGAATGATCGGATTTTCCGACAACTTTGTGTGACCGTGTGTATGCAAGGCAAGTTTGAGCCAACATCCGTCGGAAAAAATCCTAGAATTTTTTTTGTCGGAATGTACGAACAAAGTCCGACCGTGTGTACGGGGCATAACAGACTTTCTTGTTTTGAGAAGGTTTTCTACAGGAGTTTGTGCCCGTTCAACCTAAAGAACATTTGAGGTCTGGTACTAATGTGGGATGAAGACCTGGCTTGCCATCGGTGTTCCAATTCATCCCACAAGTGTTTTGAATAAGGTTAGGGTTAGTGCAGGCCACTCAAGTTCCTCTACAACAAACTTCTCAAAAGAACCTTTCCCAAACTGATGGCATATTAGAAGCTCATGATTGTCTAAAATTCAATCACTTGAAGGGTGTATCACATTGGCCATATTATGTACCGTGTGTTCTTCTGTATAGCTAAATTAGACTAAAAGATAATGGGGATGAGTTGTTCATTGTTTATTTTCCTCCATTCTGTGAGGTCTATGGTCAGCTTTAGGACTTGTATAGCTAGTTTCTTGTATAAAGCAGGTGCGATATACCTCTCTGCAGCTGGCTTGAGTTCTATGGGTATTTCACATGAACACTTCCAAGCAGAGGCTCCAGAAAGTGGATAGAAAATTTTAATTTCTGTCAGCCTACATTTAGCAAGTATCATGTCCATTGCTGGTGCACAATCAATACTCTGCTGTATTTGCCTCAAATGAAGCTTAAGTCTCCATGCACACTGGACACCCAAAAACCGCTATATAAAGCTAGATTAAAACACTAATATCCAGCATTTTTTGCCAAAGTTTTTGCAACATTTAGGAGCGTTTTCAGAAGTGTTTAGGAGCAGTAGCATTTTTGTTAAGGAGCGGGCGGCTGTCAGCATCCTTAAAAACTAGTGAATAGCAGTGACTTTAGCTGGTCATCCGTTGTTAAGGACACAGTGGCCGTCTTCCCAGCCCCCTTCTTAACCAGCTATTCACTGATAACTATGCCGGCGGGCCGCTGGCTAAGAGAAACTGAAAACACTGAAAACCGGTGCTTAGCAGAGGTTAACAGCGTTTGGGAGCTTTTTTTCTGCTGACAAATCACTCCAAAAACAGCAAAAAGAGTGGGTTTTTTTTCTGCTCCTAGAAGCTGAAGCTTGAAAAACATTTCTAGCTTACAATAGTGTGCATGGACACATAGGACACGGTTTGCTTCTAGTGGCAGAAAAATAAAATGCTCAAAGTAGCTGCTAGAAGCTTAAGGCCGGATCCACATATGTGCGGCTGCGCGTTCATGTCTGGGGTCCGGTGTGTGTCTGCTCACTGGTTCAGGTCTGAATTTTTGCCTGAATTCGTACCTGAACTGGGCCCAAACATGCACAGGACCCTTTTGCAATCCAGACGGCGGCCGCCCCGGACCTGTGTGAACCGGCTCCATTGAGAGCCAGTCACACTCACATGTCATGAGAATTGGATGCGGAGAAATCTCTGCATCCAGTTCGCACATATGTGAACCAAGCCTCAAAATAAGCTAGTGTGCACGGAGCTATGAGCATGCAGAGACTTGCTGTATGGGTCCAGGTTTTAAACACCGATCAACATGACCCAATAGGTTAGCCATAGGCCTGCATGTCTTGGAGTGGAAGAGCAGCAGCCATTGATACATCTGCCAATTATTGCTCAAATGACCAAACCTCTGGGATCTTCTGAATTCTTTATGAATGGATGCGCAATGCACATAATGTTTCCTAAAAAAGACCAAACCACCTTCTCCAGGAATACATCAGTCACAGAAATTTCCATTATGTCAGAAAATGCATGCAAGCAGTAATGAGCACTTCTGATGCTCAACGGTAACGATCTTTTTGTGGTTGACCTCTACAAGGACCCATTTCCCCAGAAATGCTAGAACTTTTGATGTTGTTGGGCTGTATGTAGCCATCCTATGAATTGACTTTGTAAATAAATTGGAATGTTTCATAAGTTTTAAAGCACCATTCATGTACCCTAAAAACGACTGTCATCACAGGCCCAAAACACGTCACATATTAAAGCTTTTGAAAGAATTGTGTATATTGCCCATATCAACTTTCTGATTGAAAGTGAAAAGCTGGTTTCTGTGAGCATTAGTCCTCTTTTCAAACACTTTTGTACATGAGGTTTAGAAGGAGCGGTCTCAGTGACTTAAAGTGGTTGTAAACCCTTACATAATATACCCAGTGAAGAGACTGGCCTCCAATGATACACAGAGATGAAACGCATCCCCCTACATAAGTTGTACCTGTCTATCCACAGCTGTCTTTCCCCTGCATCCATTCAAAATGCAGAATTTACATAGGATCTCTCACCTCTGAAAAGTGGGGGTGGGGGCTAAAGTTACATAAGTGAGTGGAGCTCTGAGAGATGATTGGAGGGAAGGGACACACCCACCTTCATACAGCACACAGGAACAGAACTGAGGCTGTCAACCACAGACTGTGCCCTCCCCTGTCACCAATTTTCTCTTGGTGTCAGGAAAACTCTTTAGAAGTGACTCATGCTGATCGCAGAGGAACAAAGCAGCAGACAGAAATGGCGCTTAGTGCTCTGGATTGAGACAAGTACACACTATAGAGGGATATGCTTTGTTCGTATTTCATGTCTGTTTACAACCACTTTAAATTACAATGTGGTTTACGGAGAAAGAGCTATTGATGACGATCAATAATATATATATGTAAAAGTTTTTCAGCTTATCAGTACCAAACTCGTAGTGATGTAACCACCCAGGGGAAATGATTTCCTGCAGACCGCTGACCTCCCCTCAGTCATCCCATGGGAAAATGCAGAAACCGTCTTCAGCCTAAAATTTGGGCATGCAGGAATAAAAATGGATGTTTCTTGCTGGAAATAAAAACATAGAAATAAAAAAATAGAACCTTTACATACATAATTATTAATATGTCTTTTATATATAGTCATGTGTTGGTTTTTTTTTTGTAGTTTTTCTTGCCCTTGAAGTGAGTATATTGTCTTTCCGGGTATTAAAGAGCATTTTTCCAAATATTGTACAATTTTTATATATATATATATATATATATATATATATATATATATATATATAAAATTGCTTGCCATTGCCAAATGAGCTCTCACCCGGCTTTTCCCAAAATGAGGCATTAGCAGGTTCAGCATTATAATTGTGTAAACATTGTGACACCCACCTAATATGAGACAAATGTCCACTTTTTATTATGATCTGACTGCCGGCCTTTAAATAAATAAAACTTTTTTTTTCTGATCTGTGTGACAAATTTATTTATTTGGACCTTTCAATTCCTTAACCTAATATCACTGGCACAGAAAGTGAGTGGAAAAGTGGAAACCTCTTAAACAAAGCCAACAGACAACAAGAGAAACCTGGCAATCGCTCTAATTTATTCCATCTCTATCTAAAACTAAAAAAGAGAAAGTTTTGATTGTAATTTAAATTTTTATATTGCTTCTTTTGGCCTAATTTATTTCTATATAGACTGTATGAAGAATTGTGTAAGGCCTGAAGAAGGGATCTAAGGCATCCCAAAAACGTACATCTTTATTAACTTAAAGCATAGCTAAACCCAAAAGCAAAAATGTAATATATTGCAGTTTACCAATCCTTAGATGTGGTGGCTGCATTGGTTTTCTTTTTTTAGTCTTTTCCCCCTCTGTTTTCACCTTGTGATCTGGCCAGTAACACACCACCTATATTAGGGTGCTTCCCATTTGGATGAACAGGCACAGGGGACACATTTGGACAGCATCCTTATTAATCCAGGGGGAGAGTGAATGTTAGTAGTACTAGCAGAATTAATTATTCTAAGAAATTGAAGCTGAACTCCAGCTAACGCTTTATAAGCAGTTACAGCAACAGCATTTTTTTCCTTTTGGTAATTACTGGCTGGATCTTCTTTTTTTTTTATTTAAATACTTTTTTTTATTGTTTCTCAAATAGCAAAAAGAAGTTACAACATTGTGATACATTATGTAATATTTTGCAATACTTAAAACATTTATTACTTTACCGTCCCATCCCCTCCCTCCCAACCCACCCCTTCCTCCCCTTCCCTACACCACTCAATCATTACATATATATTTTTACTTCTTTTTATTACAGAGCCTCAGAGGTAAAAAGAAAGACAAGGGTCGTGTCAAGGAAAAAGAAAAAGCAAAAAATAGCAACAAGGAAAAAAACGACCTAGGTCCTGTGCAAAAGAGGGGTATGAGCAAGGGGATGGCAGGGAGCGAAGGAGAAACTTTCATCTGCTCCCCATCGCCCCCTCATAGAGGACACCCTAGCTCATCCAACCAAGGCTTCCACATCCTCACAAACTTCTTCCCGTAATTACCACGCCTGACAAATGTCACTTTCTCACTCCAAACTATTGAGTTGATGGTCTCAACCCAATTTCTAATTGTCGGAGGGGTCTGTGCCTGTCATTTCTCTGCAATTAATTTCCTCGTCTGGAATAGGCACCTCATTACCACTTCAATGGTGCTGGTCTGGACTTTACATTCCTCCATACTCCCTAGCAGGCATGTCTTGGCCACCGGTTCTAATGTGGTTCTGAAGATTTTATTTACCCTATCTATTATCTCCACCCAATATCTAAATAGCTTCAGGCACTTCCACACCATGCGAATAAAGTCACCTGTCGCCTTGCACCTAGGACACTTATCATCCTGACTCCACCCAAGTTTGATTTTTTTTTTAGGGGTATAGTAAACTCTGTGTATTAGTCTGTACCATGTGATCACTGTGACCAATCACAGAGCTCATCACCATAGTACTCGAAAAACAAAATCAAAGCCTTTCATTATGTTCAACTGTCATGTGATCTTCTGTGATTGGTCACAGCGATCACATGGTACTGGCAGCGGGCCAGTACAGTGATCCGTCGTCGGCTGTTTTCAGGTGGGCAGAGCGTGGCGCGATCCTGGGAGGACATCATAGGACGTCCTCCCAGAATAATAGGGCTCCCCCTGGCCATCATATTACAATAGGCCGGTTGTGAAGGAGTTAACGAGAGCCTGTGCATTTAAAATATTTTATGCATGTTTTTCCCCTGTAAAAGCCACCCTTGTGTGGACTTCTGCACTATGTACGTTACTCACACTACACTTTTTACATCACCCATCCTGGACCCCTACACACTGTACCTTACATACTCCTGACCCCTCCACTCTGTACCTAGCCTACATTTTTAAACCCCTCCCACTGGCTTGATAATTTTGCCATCACACATTTGCCCCAGAGCTCTACACAAGCTGCTATAAGCCCAGCCCTACTCTGCCTCTATTCTCAGAAATGTTGATTTTCAAAAGATCCCAGGTACAGTGCATCCTGAAAGTATTCACATTGCTTCGCTTTTTCCACATTTTGTTATGTTACAGCCTTTTTACATAATGGATTTAATTCATTATTTTACTCAAAATTCTACTAACAATACCCCATAATGACAATGTGAAAGAAGTTTGTTTGAAATCTTTGCAAATTAATTAAAATTAAAGAAAATAAAAAAATCCCATGTACATAAGTATTCACAGCCTTTGCTCAATACTTTGTTGAAGCACCTTTGGCACCAATTACAGCCTCGAGTCTTTTTGAGTATGATGCTACAAGCTTGGCACACCTATTTTTGGGCAGTTTCTCCCATTCTTCTTGGCAGGACCTCTCAAGCTCCATCAGGTTGGGCGGAGAGCATGGGTGCACAGCCATTTTCAGATCTCTCCAGAGATGTTCAATCGGGTTCAAGTCTGGGTCTAGCTGGGCAACTCAAGGACGGTCACAGAGTTGTCCCGTAGCCACTCCTTTGTTATTGTGGCTGTGTGCTTGGGGTCGTTGTCCTGTTGGAAGATGAACCTTCACCCAGTCTGAGGTCCAGAGCGCTCTGGAACAGGTTTTCATCAAGGATGTCTCTGTACATTGCTGAATTCATCTTGCCCTCAATCCTGACTAGTCTCTCAGTTCTGCCGCTGAAAAACATCCCCACAGCATGATGCTGCCACCACCATGCTTCACTGTAAGGAGGGTATTGGCCAGGGAATGAGCAGTGTCTGCTTTCCTCCAGACATGACGCTTGCCTATCAGGCTAAAGAGTGCAATCTTTGTTTCATCAGACCAGAAAATTTTGTTTCTCATGGTCAGAGTCCTACAGATGCCTTTTGGCAAACTCCAGATGGGCTGTCATGTGCCTTTTACTGAGGAGTGGCTTCCGTCTGGCCACTCTACCATACAGGCCTGATTGGTGGAGTGCTGCAGCGATGTTTGTTCTTCTGAAAGGTTCTCCTCTCTCCGCAGAGAAACGCTGGAGCTCTGTCAGAGTGACCATCGGGTTCTCAGTCACCTCCCTGACTAAGGCCCTTCTCCCCCGATAGCTCAGTTTGGCCAGGTGGCCCGCTCTAGAAAGAGTCCTGGTGGTTCCAAGCCTCTTCCATTTACGGATGATGGAGGCCACTGTGCTCATCGGGACCTTTAATGCTGCAGAAATGTTTCTGTACCCTTCCCCAGATCTGTCTCGGTGGTCTTCAGACAATACCCTGGACCTAATGGCTTGGTTTGTGCTCTGACATGCACTGTTAACTGTGGGACCTTATATAGACCAGTGTGTGCCTTTCCCAATCACGTCCAATCAACTGAATTTACTCCAGTTAGGTTGTAGAAACATCTCAAGGATGATCAATGGAAACAGGAGGCACCTGAGCTCAATTTTGAGTGTCATGGCAAAGGCTGTGAAAAATTATGTACATTTGATTTTTTTTTAATTTTTAATAAATTTTCAAAAATTTCAAAGAGTAGATAGTGGTGCTCACCTACCTTTAATAAGCCAGGTTAGACGCTGTAGGTATACAGGCTTATATACCATACTAAATCAATCGAAGCTCACAAATTATCGAAATCAAGAGACGGTATGACACCAGTGTTGCAAGGATGTATATTTCTGTTTATGTGATATAGAATGACATATATGTCTGCTGTACAATTTCTCTATATCAATTTATCTATCTTAATAAAATAAGATTGAATTAAAAATTTCAAACAAACTTCTTTCACATTGTCATTATGGGGTATTGTTTGTAGGGTTTTGAGGAAAATAATACATTTAATCCATTTTTAGGCTTTAACATAAGAAAATGTGGAAAAAAGTGAAGTGCTGTGAATACTTTCCGGATGCACTGTATGCTCAGAGACAGTTGTCACTGCAGGATCGTCAGGTATTCTTTTAATGGCAACCAAAAATGTGAAAATAATTCTGATTATTAATTGAACACTAAGCTTGTATGAGATTTTAGTGATTGTATTTAGATCTACTTTAAGTCTACTCTGGTGTTCAGCCATAAATTCAGCTGTCAGCAGAAAAAGGAAACTTCAGCATCCTGTCTTCCTCCCTCATCTTAAGCAAAACATCTTTGTTTATTGAGAGAATGAGATTGGGGACTAGAAAATCATAAGCTGTATTTCCTTGTTCTTTTATGTTTTCCTGCTCTGGTGTAAAACGGCTTTTGTGAAACAATTCTCATGGCTTTGAGGATTGGTAAAGCCCAACTTCGGCTTGGTCAAACTAAAAAAAAAGTGTCAGTTCCCAGTATTTTGTTAAAAATAAAACTTAATTAAAAGAAAAAACAGTCCTGGCTGCATCACTCGCCCTATCTACAGCGCTGTCCCCTGCAATCTCACTCAACTGTACAGATAAGTGGCAACCACCCCATTCTATAACTAGTCTTTACAGCTCGTAGTCCCACCCAGTCACCAATCCAGCGCCATTCCTCTTTGCCCAACAGAAATTGTGTTCCTTGTTTAGAGTTTGAAAAATATGAAATATTGCATATGAATATTTTAGATTTATGTTTTCAGCAGATAGAGCCCCAGGCTTGTGTTTACCTGACCATTTTGAGTTTCCTTGTTGAAAAAAAAATTGCTGTCTACAGAGCTCAATAGCGCAAGTTTCAATATACAAAGAGAATTGATTGAAACCTCATTCACACCATTTCATAGAACTGAATTTTCAATACATACTAATGCAGGTCTCTGCAAAGGTACAGAAAAAGCAATTATTGTTTACACCCCAATGTAGCAGTGATGTGCAAGGTGGTGTAGGAAAATGCAGCATAATGACACAAGGGATAAGGAAAAAAAATGCACAAAAGAAAATGCACATTGATATATGTCAATACACACAAAAACATGTAATGCTAAGCTGCAGCAAGCAAAGCCAACATAATATTGGCATGCATTAAAAAGGGGATTCATTCCAGAGATAAAATGATAATTCTCCTGCTTTACAAGACTCTGGTCCGGCCGCACCTGGAGTATGCTATCCAGTTCCGGGCACCAGTCCTCAGGAAGGATGTGCTGGTGCTGAAGAGGGTCCAGAGAAAGGCAACAAAGCTAATAAAGGGACTGGAGGATCTCAGCTACCGGGGAAAGATTGCAAGCACTAAACGTATTCTCTCTGGAGAAGAGACGCTTGAGAGGGGATATGATTTCAATATACAAATACCGTACTGGTGACCCCAAAATAGGGATAAAACTTTTCTGCACAAGAGAAATTTAAAAATAAAGCGCGGCCATTCACTAAAATTAGAAGAGAAGTGGTTTAGCCTTAAACTGCGTAGAGGGTTCTTTACTGTTACAGCGGTAAGGATGTAGAATTCTCTTCCACAAGTGGTGGTATCAGGAGGGAGCATCGATAATTTCAAAAAACTATTAGATAGGTACCTAAACGACCACAACATACAGGGATATACAATGTAATACTAACATAAAAGTACACACACAAGGTGTCTTTTTTTCAACCTCACCAACTATGTAACTATATGTAACATACTGAAATGCACATAAAAATGCATTTGTGTATCAATGAGGGGTAGAGAAGGAAGCGCCACCTGAGTGTAGTATTAACAAATGATGGTTAATGACACCAGGTAAAAACACACTTACAGGATAAAAACATATAAAAGGCTCATTTGTATAGGTATGTGGTCCTCGGTGTTCCCTCTGATCCTGTGGTGGTGACACTGCAGGGATGCTGGGCTGCAGTAGGTGGATTACCAGCCGGGAACTCCTTCCGTGGCCATCAGGAAGAGACTAGGGGCCTGCGTGGAGCGTGCGTGACGTCACAGGTCGTCCGTCCGCTTCCGGGTTCGGTATCCAGGGGAGGGATCGTCCAGGGAGGAGGGCTTGCAGGGTGGTTTGAGAGAAGGCTACGTGCTCGGAGCCACTGCTCCCTCAATAGGCCTCTTGAAGGAGCAGTGGCCCTGAGCGCGTAGCCTTCTCTCAAACCTCCCTGCAAGCCCTCCTGGATACCGAACCCGGAACCTATACAGATGAGCCTTTTATATGTTTTTATCCTGTAAGTGTGTTTTTACCTGGTGTCATTAAACATCATTTGTTAATACTACCCTCAGGTGGCGCTTCCTTCTCTACCCCTCTCTCATCCATCACAGAGCCAGCTCTCTGTGGACAGCAGCCGCCTAGCCTACCAGCCTACTTTAACCATTACATTACCAGTTACCACTTAAAGAGGAGGTCCAGTCAAAAATAAAAAATAAATAAAAGTCAGCAGCTACAAATACTGCAGCTGCTGACTTTTAATTGGACACCTACCTGTCCCTGGGTCCAGCAATGCGGGGGATCGAAGCCCCGCTCGTCTCCCCCTCCGTTCAGCGACTGTGGGCAACTGTGGGCGCCGGGCTGTGCCTTCACAGCCTGGCACCCACTGCGCATGCGCGAACGGCGCCGCGCTTGGCAGCTCAGTCACCTGGGACCTGTAATGGGTCCCAGATGATTGACAGGAGGGAGGGAGCAGAGCTGAGCCCTTCCTGTGTCGAGGGGGAAGTGATGTCACCAGCCCAGGCACTGGAAGAGGCAGACTATGAGGGACCCCCTAGCAACAGGCATTTAGAGGTAAGTAAAAAAAAAAAAAAAATATCCAAATTTTTTTTTTAGCATTTTTAATGTAGTTTTTTTTTTTTTGGGTGGAACTCCACTTTAACCCTTGAACTTTCAGCCTGTCCCCTATGGACTAAGTTGCTCAGCCCTTTATATCTCCTGTTATATATGGACTTGTGTGTTTGCGCTTACAGTTACCAATACTCTATTTGCGTATCAATGTACATGGTTTCTTCATGAGTTTGTATGCATGTTATAGTGTGAATGAGCCTTGAATCACAAAGGCGATCTCATCTGACCAGAGCACCTTCTTCAACATGTTGTTATGGCTTTCTTTCAACAATGGCTTTTCTTCTTGCCACTCTTCTATAAAGCCCAGATTTGTGGAGTGCACGACTAATAATTGTCCTGTGGACAGATTCTCCCACCTGAGCTGTGGATCTCTGCAGCTCCTCCAGAGTTACCATGGGCCTCTTGGCTGCTTCTCTGATTATTGCTCTCTTTGCCCAGCCTGTCAGGTTAGGTGGACGGCCATGTCTTGGTAGGTTTGCAGTTGTGCCATACTCTTTCCATTTTTGGATGATGGATTGAACAGAGCTCTGTGAGATGTTCAAAGCTTGGGATATATTTTTATAACCCAACACTGCTTTACACTTCTCCACAACTTTATCCCTGACCTGTCTGGTGTATTGCTTGGCCTTCATGATGCTGTTTTTTCACTAAGGTTCTCTAACAAACCTCTGAGGGCTTCACAGAACAGCTGTATTTATACTGAGATTAAATTACACACAGGTAGACTATTTAGGTGACTTCTGAAGGCAATTGGCTCCACAAGATTTTAGTTAGGGGTATCAGAGTAAAGGGGGCTGAATACAAATGCACCCCACACTTTTCACATATTTCTTTGTAAAAAAAAATTGAAAACCATTTATCATTTTCCTTCCACTTCACAATTATGTGCCAATTTGTGTTGGTCTATCATATAAAATCCCAACAAAATACATTTAAGTTTTTGGTTGTAATTGAGCAGGAAGCTGCCACATTTAGTAGCAGTAGTAATACCGCCACTGCATGAATTCCTTCCCAGCAGCGGGAGGTTCCATTCAGTAGGGCGAACATTAAAGTTCGTTCACCTGCTTGGAAAACGGCCAGAGGTCACTGCAAACTCAAACCTCATCCCTAATAAAAACCAGTTAACAGATAGATATTTATAGAAGAAGTAACTCTGTATGTCTCTTATGCCATAACATCTTTCCTCCTGCCTGCTCACAGTTTTTCATGATTTGTACACTGGCAGCTGTGCATGCACAGCTCAGGGTATGCTCCTGGAATCTGCTGGGAGTAAGGGCTTGTTCATACGTATGGCAGCTCTTGCCACCCCTCTGAAAAGTAATCCTTGTCACCTTCTCAACTCCTGTTTTATTCCTGCAAATGCCAACCCACCGTGCTGCAATCACATGCATTGCATGCGGTTGTGGTGTAGCCCCCTTCATTTGAATGAGTCACCTTCAGCAGCAGTACCACCCACAATGTAACACACCTTTTAATTTTTGCCACAGCCACAAAGCAAAGTTGCGGCATGTGTACAGCACTGCTGCTAGGTCTTCAGGGGGCAGTAAAAGTGCAGCACAACTGCCTGCTTTTACTGCCCTTTGGCCACCTGTGTGAATGAGCCCTAAGTTCTGGGTGCCGGACTGAATGAACTCTTGTGCACACATGTGGGGGTTAAAGTGTTTTTAAATGATCATCATTCATGAAGATATCTCCAACGCACATAAACCTCCTCCACACAACACCCCATGTCCACAGAATCAATCATTACTTCCCTCATTCAACCCTGCTAGTATTAATGAGGTTGCTAAACTTTTATCTAACACTCATCTAACCACCTGCCCCCTGGATCCTGCTTCCTCGCAAATGCTACGCTCACCCTCTGACTCAATTCTACACTCTCTAACTCACATTTTCAACCTCTCCCTCTCTTGTGGCATCTTCCCAAACTCTCTAAAACATGCGCTAGTCACCCCCATACTTAAAAAGCCCTCACTGGACCCCACCAATCTTAACAACCTACGGCCCATCTCCTTACTCGCCTTCTCCTCCAAACTTCTTGAGAGACTGGTCTACAACCTACTGAGCGACCATCTGATCATGAACAAATTTCTTGATCCACAGGGATTTGCCCTCAACATTCCACAGAAACTGCTCTCCACAAACTCTCAAGTCACCTACTAATGGCTAAAACCAATGGACACTATTCTGTACTACTTCTCCTGGATCTCTCTGCTGCCTTTGACAAAGTGGACCACCCCCTCCTCCTCAATAAACTCCACTCCTTTGGTCTTCATGACTGTACCCTTCGCTGGTTCTCATCCTACCTATCCCACCGCTCCTTCAGTGTCACAACTCTACTTCCTCCTCTCCTCTTCCTTTCTCCATTGGGGTCCCCCAAGGTTCTGTTCTTTTTCTCTCCTTTTCTCAATCGACACCACCCCCCTGGGTCAGTTGATTGCCTCCCATGGCTTTCAATATCATCTCTACGCTGATGACACCCAAATCTACCTCTCCATCTGTCTCCTCACGCATAATGACAAGTATTCGGCGCAAGAATTAAAAGCAAAAATCCAATCATATAACAATATACATAAATGAATTTAGCGCGGTTCTTTTATACACTTTATCCATTTTATTCTACACCTAAGAATTAGAACTGCAGCTTGGAGTTAGAGGGAAGCGCAGTAATTTTATAATATTTTGGAATATACATAAATGAACTCTACATTAGATGAGGAAATGGTATTGAGAGTAGAGTCCGTGATGTAACACAGTAGATGAGATGATGGAGGTGATATGTGTAGTCCACATTCATGGCAGCCTTCCGGTGGGAGTGAAAGCCATATTCCAAAAACACTGTAAAACAAGGAAAAGGAGGCGCCTCTGGGTGCAGACCTTAACACAATTTATTATAAAAACAGCAACAGCAAGGTTTGCACTCACATTTAGGAAGGAGGTTTCAAGCATAAAATAGTCCCAAGGCAATCAAGGGGGTCCGTGGAGTCATCTCTCTCAGCGATGGATATGTAACCTCTGCGTTGTCCCAAAGTGCTGGATGGATACCGGCCGACAGCGAGGAAGAACACCAAAGCGAGGCTCGAATGGCAAACAGTGATCCAGGCGAGGGATGATGACGTCACGCGCTGTGCGACGCGTTTCCCGAGCTGGCTAGCCGTGAGTGACGTGACGGCTGCGCTCCTTTGTCAAGCAGAGGCGCCTCCGTTTCCTTGTCTCCTCACGCATCACCAACTTACTAGCAGACATATCAGCCTAGATGCCACATCTCTTCCTCAAACTCAACCTATCCAAAACTGAGCTCATGATATTTCCTCCCCCAGGTACCATTTCTCCTCCTCATTTCTCTGTCAATTACAACGGCTTAAATATCAACTTGTCCTCCCACGCCTAGGTACTAGGTGTAATCCTGGACTCTAAACTAACCTTTCGGCCCCACATCCTATCGCTTTCCAAAATTTGCCACCTCAACCTCCGCAACATCTCAAAGATACGCCCCTTTCTAACCAATGTCACCACACATCTTCTAATCCACTCCCTGGTCATCTCCCGCCTCGACTACTGCAACTCCCTCCTCATTGGCTTACCTCTAAATAGGCTATCCCCACTTCAGTCCATCGTGAACACTGCTGCCAAACTCATCCACCACACAAACCGCTCAGCGTCTGCTACACCCCTCTGCCAATCCCTCCATTCCTCCATTAGCTGCCACTCAGCTAACTAACTAAATTCAAGATTCTAACTATAACTTACAAAGCCATCCACAACCTGGCCCCCAGCTACATCACTAATCTAGTCTCCAAATACCAACCTAATCGTTCTCTTCGCTCCTTCCAAGACCTCCTGCTCTTAAACTCCCTTGTCACCTCATCCCATGCTCACCTTCAGGACTTCTCCAGAGCCTATCCCATCCTCTAGAATGCTCTAACCCAATCCGTCCGACTTTCTCCTCTTTTATCCACTTTCAGTCGATCCCTGAAAACTCATCCCCACCTAACAACTGTACATTTATTTTCTCCATCAGCACATCCCCCACAGTTATTACCTCTTGTATCTCTTGACCTTCCCTCTTAGATTGTAAGCTCGAAGGAGCAGGACCCTCTGATTCCTACTGTATTAAAGTGTATGGTATTTGTACTGTCTACCCTGAAGTTGTAAAGCGCTGCGTAAACCGTTGGCGCTATATAAATCCTGTATAATAATAATAATAATCACCTTGAAAAACAACCCATTCAGTTTAAATTAAAAATGAAGGGCAAAACATACGTGTATAGATAAAACAAAACAAAAACAAAAAACAAAAAAAAAAACATTATAAATACCTTTTTTTTTTTATAAGTGATCACATTCCCTCTGTTCTCAGCTGCATAAGAGCTGGGGGGAGGAGGAGAAGCAGCGGTGCACTGATCTTCCCAACGATAGGCCATGCAGGGGGGTGTGTCAGGACAAGTCTGATCATTGGAGGAGAGCACACTGAGTTCCCAATACAGCTAGAGAACTGACCACGGTGTGCTCTCCTGCTTAGTGCGGTCAGTTTTTAATAGGAAAGCAGCGGGACCGACAGGAACACCACATTTCACACAAAGGAAGAAATACAAAGAGGTTACTTTCTCATACAAGTACATGGTACAGCAGGCACATATCAGGAATATGAACTGTTGGGGTAACAAACACTTTAAGTCCAGGCCAGCCAATCAAGATGGGAGAAAATAAAAGTGCCAGTGACAAAGCAACGCAGGAGATCGTGAACACTGCAATGCTGGAGTGAGCCACTTTACAAGCTAGATGTGTAAATATATGCTGTGCATACTTGCACATTATGACAAATGCTCCAGGAAGGCCAAACACATTTAGATCCACTTTATTAAAGGTTTTGGGACACCTTAGCTCCCTTCTTTTGGCCTACTTTATTTCTATATAGACTGTATGAAGAATTGTATAAGGCCTGAAGAAGGGATCTAAGGCATCCCGAAAACGTACATCTTTATTAACTTAAAGCGTAGCTAAACCCAAAAGCAAAAATGTAATATATTGCAGTTTACCAATCCTTAGATGTGGTGGCTGCATTGGTTTTTTTTTTTCTTTAGTTTTTTTTCCCCTCAACTTTTGGTAAAAAAAAAAAAAAAAGCTGCAATATATTAAAATGTTTGTTTTTAAAGCTTAGATGTGCTCTAAGTTAGCCAAATAATTTTATCGCTTTAACTCCAAACTTTCTGTACTGTTTTATTTATGAACTGCATGAAGGACCATTAAGAATTTCTTTTCACAAGCCAAATCTAATAAATAGATGACAGTTGTTGTTCCTAGAATGGTGGGTACAACATTATATACATAATACATAGCAGAGGAAGCCTGTGCTGGTCTGCACAGAGAATGATCTGTGTCTCCTCTGTGATGTAAAAACATCTGCTCTGCAGGGCTGAACGTCACCACATGAGATTTCAATGTTGTGCATGTGAGGCGCTGATGTGTGACCTCCACTCTGATCACCCCAAGGAAACCATCAGACAGCCAACTGCCACTGCTGGGATCAATGGAGTCCTGTGCTAAAAGACATGCAGCACCCAAAAATGCTGACCCCTCCTTCTGAACATGTTTTGTCACCGGCCTATATTTGGCTTCAGCACTTTTTGAGTCTCTGACAACAAACAAGCATGCAGCTGGTGAAAGTTCACTGAAGTTGAAACCTATAAACTGCAAATCATGGGGGGGGCATCTAGTATTTTCACGAGATCAGCAAAAGCAGCCATTGCATTTTTCTCATGATGGGCCCATCAGTGCTGCCCATTGGTGCCCATCCGTGCCGCCTATCAGTGCCCATCCGTGCGGCATATTAGTGCCTCCTTCATCAGTGCCCATTAGTGCAGCCTCATCAGCGCACATCAGTGAAGGAGAAAACATACATATTTACAAAATTTTCTACAGAAACTAAGAAAAACTTTTTTAGTTTTTTGTTTTTTTTGCAAAAAATTAAAAACCCAAAGAAAGCTCTATTTGTGGGAAAAAATTATAAAAATGACATCTGGGTACATCGTTGCATGACCGCGCAATTGTCATTTAAAGTGTGACAGCCCTGAAAGCTGAACATTGTCCTGGACAGGAATGGGATGAAAGTGCCCGGTATTGAAGTGGTTAAATTGACTCTTTAATCTAATTTTGGATGACATAGAGGTTTTTATTGCTTTGTGTCCCTGGTGGTGTCAAAGTCCTTGGGACCATTGTCATCAGGAAGGAAAATTATAGGAAATTCAAAATGTTATGGCTGTGGCACCCTCCTAGCGTAGGTGCTAGGCAAATTTGTTTTTTGGCTCCTTTCTAATCAAAGGAGTAGTATTTGTTTTGTCCTGACTTGTTCAGGATCTCTCAGGCTCGGCATTTGATTGCTTCCTCCCAGCCTCTAAAAGAAGCTTCCAGAGCATAGGGTGGGAGATTCATATCACTCCGGCCAGTCCCTTAAAGGGAAAGTTTCCAGAAGGGGGCTGGAGTGTGGATAAATAGTCTGAGTGTCATGCCCTGTACACACGATAGGATTTTCCGATGGAAAATGTGTGATAGGACCTTGTTGTCGGAAATTCCGACCGTGTGTGGGTTCCATCACACATTTTCCATAGGAATTTCTGACACACAAAGTTTCAGAACTTGCTATAAAATTTTCCGACAACAAAATCCGTTGTCGGAAATTCCGATCGTGTGTACACAAATCCGACGCACAAAGTGCCACGCATGCTCATAATAAATTAAGAGACGAAAGCTATTGGCTACTGCCCCGTTTATAGTCCCGACTTACGTGTTATACGTCACCGCGTTCAGAACGATCGGATTTTCTGACAACTTTGTGTGACCGTGTGTATGCAAGACAAGTTTGAGCCAACATCTGTCTGAAAAAATCCTAGGATTTTGTTGTCGGAATGTTCGTACAATGTCCGACCATGTGTACGGGGCATTATGGTCATAGAGTCAGGCTTGGAGACCAGTAGCTGTAGCAGTTGAGAGATTCATGAGTAGTTGGCTGGATGAATGCACAAACGGATCTGCTAGCAGATGGCATAGTCTCACCCGAGGTGCAAGGTCTAAGCACCAGCCGGTCTTCACCAGAGCTCCTGGTGTTGGAGATGGGTTTCGCTGCATGCCAATGCCAGGTTGCGGCCCTCAGGATTGCCCCAGCAAGGAGAGAGCTAGCGGGAGGCAGGTAGTGGATGAAGCAGATATGGAACAAGGAGAAGCGTACTTGATAAACAAGCCAAGGGTCAGTACCGAGTAGTAGCTGGAAGGGATCAGATAGAATTGAAGTCAAGGAACAAGCCAAAGGTCGGAGACGAGTGGTAATGGAGATATGGACGGCAGCAAGAGGGACAAGAATGAGATATTGGCTGGAGAAAGCACAATAATCTGGCAAACAGGAAGTGCAAAGGCATGGCTTAAATATGAAGTTGATGGCAGAAGCAAAGAGTTCAAGGTTCACGAGAAACAAGGTATAAGGCAAGATTATCCAAGGGATTGTCCAGGGAGCTGTCCAGCATCCCAGGTGGCTCAGCAAGAAGAGCAATCGCCTGACACATAAAAGTTTGCACAATCAGACCCAGGTCCGGACACTGAAGAGCAGGGTTCCTTCTCCTCAAGAGTGTTCCAGGGGAGCATGGGCTGCTGCTGCCAGGCAACCCATGGACTTAACAATTGCTCAAGGAGGCATCAAAGGTGCTCGGGTCAAAGGCCCAAATGGACTTTGCTCAGAGCTGACTACAGAATCACATCATAAAAGGGGATCCGGTCCTGAGAGGCGTGTCCAGAAGAAGCTGGAATGAGGCAGCTGTCCAGGAGATTTGTGAGTAGTGACTTTAAGTTGATCCTTGAGGCTAAATACTGCACTAGGTACCGAACATTGCATACTGAAACAGGGTAACCAAATGTCCAAATTTTTGCCCCATGGTCCACAACTGTGGGGCCTTAGACTGTTCACTATCAACCAATTATATTACTGCTGCTAGAAGACTGTCCTCTGATTACTGGCTACTGCTGAGCATTTTGGGGGGATCCAATGCCCCAACCCATCACTAGTTACAAATTATTCCAGCAATAAACTACAAAAAAAGACAACCTCTAAACTGTTCATTGAAGCCGGAGTGTATGGACCGTTGCTTGGGTACCTGGTGGTATTTGTGCTGTTTGGAGGAGAACCAATTAAAACTAGCAGCCCCTATGGGGGTAGCACTACATGTTTGTCACCAGAGCTGGAATATAGAGCAGTGGTCTCCAAATTGCAGCCCTTGCATTTATTCAGCCCTTCTACTGATACCGATGAGGCAACAGTTTTCCTCCTATGTACACTGATCAGTCACAATCTTATGACCACTTACCTAGAAGTGAGTAGGTCCCCGTTTGCTGCCAAACAGCTCTGACCTGTCGAGGCATGGACACCACCAGACCTCTGAAGGTATGCTGTGGCATCTGGCACGAATCCGTCAGCAGCAAAACCTTTAAGTCCTGTAAGTTACAAGGTGGGGCCTCCATGGATCAGACGTGTTTTTCCATCCACGGATGCTAGATGGGACTTAGATCTGGAGAAATTGGAGGCTAAGTCAACACCTGAAACTCATTGATGTGTTCCTCAAACCATTCTTGACCCATTTTTGCAGTGTGGCAGAGGGTGCATTATCCTGCTAAAAGATGCCACTGCCATCAATAAATTCCCTTTCTATGAAGGGGTGTACTCGGTCAGCAGCAAGGTTTAGGTAGTTGCTACGTGTCAAGTAACATCCATATGAATGGCAGAACTCAAGGTTTCCCAACAGAACATTGCCCAACGCATCACACTGCCTCTGCCGCCTTGTCTTCTTTCCATACTGCATTCTGGTGCCATCTCTTCCCCAGGTAAGCGACACACATACACCCGGCCATCCACATGATGTAAAGAAAACGTTACTCATCAGACCATTGCTCTGTGGTCCAGTTCTGATGCTCACATTCCCATTGTAGGCACTTTTGGCTGTGGACACCCTGACCGGTCTGCGGCTATGCAACCCCTTCCACAACAAACTACGACACCCATTTTTTCTACTTTCAGCACATCAACCTCAGGGACAACTTGTTTACTTGCTGCCTAATATATCCCACCCACATTCAGATGCCATTGTAAAGAGATAATCAATGTTATTCACTTAACCTGTCAGTGGTCATAAAGTTAGAGCTGATTGATGAATGTACATGTACTGTAGATATGTATTTACTGTACTTCAGATACATAACTGTGTGTGTATAACTTGTCAGTTAAAATGAGCCTTTTGTATCACTTTAATTCTAGGACAATTAAAGAAGTAGTAACAGAACGGCTAAGGTGCCTTTGCTGTTTCCTAGAAAGTCCAGTGCTCCTGCCTCCACGAGTCTTTTTATTATACATTAGATATGAAACAAGGACATGGAACCAGCCAATCGTATGACTGTCAAGGGTCTTCTGGTTGATCAGGTGGCATGACTGCCAAGGGTCTTCTGGTTGATCAGGTGGCATCAAGGATTCTTTATCTTCTCCTCTAGCCCCGATTGAAATGATAATCCGCTCCCAGGGGGTGTGTCTGTGACATCCTGGAGAAAGTGGGTTTTGATTGACACAGGTACTCACCGAACTCGGAAGACTGGTGACATCTAGTGGTAAATAAAAGTTCTGCAAGGTACAGCCATGGATTGAAGGTGAATATTACAGCACAAGCTGTATTCTTTCATTTACATTTTTGAAGTGAAGGTCTGCAATAAAGGAAAATTGTCAGGCTAGTTATTTCCTGTAACATCCAAGGTTCCCACTCAACACTGGGGGTAGCTATTGCCTAATTCAGGGTAGGTATGTAAATGAAGCTACAGAGGCCTGCTCCATCTCGAACTATCAGAATCATCAAAGCAGAAGTCTCCAGTAATAGTCAGGAGCTGTGACAGGCATCAGCTGTCATGAGAGGTAAAAATGAAATGTGCATTGTTTCACTCTGTAACACCGTGATCTAACTTCACATTCGTTAATACTTATATCACATATCAGACCTCCTACAAGTGACTGATGATCCGACAGGAGGAAATGTTGGAATCCATTATAAGTGGCCTCTCTCATGTTCAGCACATATTTTATCTCTATGATTTACTGGCTGTGCCCAGTGATAATGCTCAGCGTCCATCTGCCCCTCTGTTTAATTGCATTTACTGTAAGTCTGAACCCACCATGAACCCTAAAGGCCGAAACTTCATCTGTGAAAGATCCAGAATTCTCTATTTTTTTACTGTACATGTTTCCATTAATACTGTACAGTCCCAGCCTACAGACATGCCTTTGCCTTCCTTTGCAACGCATTGTCCATTAGTTATTCTGTTATAAAGATGAATCTCCCACAGAATAGCTGGGCTATGTGATCATGCACCTTTTGTAGCCTACAATGAAACAGAACAGGACCTTATTTATCGATGTGTCCAGAAACGGAATGCGTTGTCCCTAATACCAGGTTGCTAGGTAGACTTTTTCATTAGATTAATGGATCTAGAACATTTAAAGCTGAACTCCAGTCTTACTTTTAGTCTTGCACAGTTGAACAGGCTCATCTCCCCTGTAAGAAAATCGCATACTTTGATTTCACTGCACACTGTGAGCTGCTGCTGTAAATCTTTGCTTTAGCTGCTTAAAGAGGCAGTCTGCTCACATAATTTGTAATAAAAACACCTTTGCCATTCTGAAGCTTCCCTCCAACCACTTTGCATATTATTTTATCTATACTGTGATTCTGTACTTGCAAAATACGCTGCAAAAATCCCCCTCCACTGAGTCTGGCTGCATCCATTTTAACTGTGGGCAGCTGAAGCTGCTGCCTGTTTACTTCCTGGATTTACACAGACACACAGAGGCACACCTCCAGCTCTGCAGATCTCATTGGCCATCCTATGACTCATCCCTTCCTCCCGTCCTGGCAAACTCTCACAAGAGTGAGAGAGAGAGCTGTACATGATGTCATAAGCCTAGGCTAATGACCAGACAAGAAACAGGAAGTGGGCTGTATAAGGTATTTACTGGCAGAAAAAAAATGTTTTGCTATCCAAAGTTAAAACAACAAGGGCAGACAATTTAATAGATGGAAAGATGAAAAAATGAAAAAACGTTAGCTGGTGTTTAGCTTCACTTTGTTAGTCAAGTCCAACTAAATCTGCTAGTACATCTAACATAACCCTTTCTGTAAATTGACAATGATGCTGTCCAAAGGTGTCCAAAGTGTGTTACTGAGCGGATCACAAGGTGAAAATAAAGATAAAAAGCTGAAAAAAAAAAAACTAAAAAAGAAAAACAGCCACCACATTCAAGGCTTGGTAAGCTGTAATAAAATATTTTTTTTTGTTTTTTGGTTTGGATACATATTTAAATAATGAAGATAGCAACCGAGGGGAAATCTTGGCTATTTGTGTGTTTAATGAATATATATATATATATATATATATATATATATATATATATATAAATATCAGTATAAAATGTATAAACTTCCATAGTTCTGCAGGTTTTCAACCCATTAAGCATTTAATTGGTAGGACTTTGTAAAAACAGTTTTGCAGCCTTAATTAAATTTGTATTCTTTATAAAATGTTCTTTCCTAAAAAAGAAAACATAGCCGATATGACTTCTGAAATCTGAACTAATGATTCAGAACAATTACTAGACCATTTCTTGTTTTTATTGCATTAATCATTTTGATTTATTTTGGAAACTTACTTGCATGGAACTATGAGAAAGAAGCTATTGATGCTTGGCAGCAAGGCCAAGTTTGCTGTGGAAGGGCCAGCTTTATACAGTCCTAACCCGGAGTGCTGTCATAAGAAGAAGGACGTTAATGTAATGATAGAATCGTGTGGAGCGGTCAAGTTATGACTAGTACTATGCTGTGTATAGGGACTGATCTGCAGTGACAGCACACAGTCATTAGTAGCTCAAGCTTGAACATTGCCCCGTTGGTCTTACGAAAAGATGACACTGGAAACAATCCACCTGAAACTGCTCCACTGGACCCCAGCCTAGTCTAGTTGATGGTAGATCTCAAGTAGACTGTACAATCAGAAGGATTGTAAAGGAAGAAGTAGGAACATGGGTGGAAATAAAAAAGAGGTGGTATAGTATTGAGGGAGATGTGGTCCAGTGTGGTAAAACACGCCCTATTCTGTTATGCATAAGCCCAGATAGCAATATAACTTGCCACAAATTTGTGGCAGTGTTAAATTGTAAGTCTTGCTAACTTGCTGCACATTTTCACTGGCAAGTTGTACACTTGCAGAGCACTTGAAGCACAAGTTCTAGTTGACACTTTTCCAATTTGTAGCAAATTTGCATGGCAAGTCCCTAGCAAGAGCAAAGTTGCAGTAGTGAGTCTACCGCAAGAGTTCTGCAAGTCTACAAAAATTCAGCCACAGCGACCCCTGTGGTGGGAGGACTATTGCACAACATAACGCAACCAGAACTTGCAGCAGACTTGCAGAATGTTTGCAAAGAAAGTTGATCTGGAGACTTGCTGAATTGTGCAACAAACTTGTGAAGCCTGGCAAGTCTAGCAATAGCTTAGCAAGTCATTTTCAAACTTGCAGCTCGGTTGCTTGCTATCTGGGAAGGCAGTGCATGATGGAAAATGAAGTTTCCTGGAAGGTCACATAATAATACAGGAAGTGAGCTCTCAGAATGCATTCTTTACAATTTTGAACTGAGAGGTGAAGATGTAAAGCTACCCTGGGGTGGGTAATATAAGAGATAAGCACATAAGTAAGGTGAGAGATAAGCACATTGGAATGGTTTGGGCACAAAAGACATTAGAAAAGGCATCTATTATTATTAATATTACTATATTCTATTATGAAAAGTGACTCCTTTTTCGACTATATTTAGTTGACTAGCATGTCCCTTTGGTGCATTCTTTCATGCCGACCAGCCCAGGTTTCTGGACCTTACTGATGCTCAAAATGTATTTGCTGAAAAGAGTTTATGGTGAGAGACAAGTTAATATCGTATGTCCGTTTGTCTGTAACACAAAAAGTCAGCTGCACATAGTGAGCCATTGGGGGACTCTTCTAGTCAGTGCAGACATAATTTCATCAAAAAAGAAGTCACATTTTATTGTTCAGCGTGTTCCACCATGCAGGTCCAGAATTTATCTCGGAGTGCAGGAATTTCAATCTGTTTGGTATCAAAGGCACATAGTAAGACTCATTACAGTTCAGGATTTTTTTAAAACTTGATACATATGAACAAAGATAGGAACGGATCACTTTCTCTATGACTTCATATCCTCAGCTCCGAGGTTCACAGGACATCTACTGAATAACTGCCAGCTGGCTCCAAATGGCTCTCATTTTCAGCCGTAACAACAAAAACCATACATGCGCATCCTAAACTGTACAAAACTGAACAAAAAACAGCGCTCAAACCCTAATCTTATATTATGCAATCTTCCCTTGTGCAAAAATCACGTAAAGTGCATACAAAGAATGCGCAATTGTAAGGAAAAAAAATGTATCAAATCAAAAAGTAAAAGAAACATAAATCAATTGATAAAATGTATTCTATATATAGCCTGAAATGCAATAGTGGCAATTCATGTGAAGTGCAATGTACAATATATACTAATACTGTGCAAAAATATATGAAATTAAAAAAACAAATCATCATTTAAACATAAACTAATAAATGGGGCTCATCAAAATATGCCCATAAAGTGCAAAAGCGTCAATAAATGTGAACAATCACAAAAAAAGCGCAACATCAAAAAATTGGTGCAAACGGTGCAATACACATGTGAAAATGTCCACCAATCATTATTGAGCAGTAAAGTCCATTACTCAAGTCTCCAGTGAAATCAACGCTGATTCTCCATGGTTTCCAACCAAATTTTCACTCCCCTAATAATGGCCACTCACCTCCTTATATTGACACCTAAATGCTTCATACACACAGGACATCAAAAACGCCCCTTTTACAGGTGTTTGATTCTTTTTTTCTGCCTCTAAATACCCCTCTATGTTAACCTATGTGTCCATGCACACATAGGCATTTACAGGTGTTTATAGGCAGAAAAAGAAATGCACCGCTAGCATGTTCAGGAGAGGAATACTTGGCCAGAAAAACCACCAAACTAGCATAAATACGCATTATTCTGGGCAATAGAATGCATTATCACCAAATGTGTGAGTGCGCATCCAAAACGCCACTTTAGGGGCATTTCTGCTAGATGTGCCAAGCTTGTAGCATCATACTCAAAAAGATTTGAGGCTGTAATTGGTGCCAAAGGTGCATCACAAAGTGTTGAGCAAAGGGCGTTAATACTTATTGTCACGGAACGTCTCACACTCCACTTGAGTGTTTCCGTCATGTACCACTTCCTCCCAGTCTGGATACAGATATCAGATATTCCAACCGCTCACAAAGCACAAAACAAGGCGACACTTGTTTCACTGCTAACATGGACTGTTTATTTAGAATCAAAATTACAAGACTTTATATGCCGTTAGAGGAGGTTCCCCCTCCTGCTCATATTACTCTAACAATACAACTGTAACCTAATTAACATGAGCTAGTTTACTAAATCATTTAACCAGACTAGGTGACTACGTCTCCTAGCTCATTGACTATTCAATACACATTACCATAAACATCAACACAGGGTTAATTAGAACAAACAACAATGTGTGGAATACCCTTAGAACCTGTGGTAAGCCAGACTAGACTCATTTACATTAAACACATTATAGCAGACATCAGACAGGTGAGTGGAGTTAATATTAGCATCTCCTCACAGTATGTGTCCCAACAGTATGACTCAGCCACTATTGCTAATATGGCAAATACAGGGTCCCCAGAGTCTGTGTGTCCTGGGGGACAAGGACCCGAAGCCAAAGTAACAACACCTCAAGGGTACCCCAAATGCCAGGGCCCATAATCTGTAGGCAAGAGGCTCACATTCCATCCCCGCCAAAAGCCTCTGTCCCGGGTGAGTCTGTCACACTTATGTACATGTGATTTTTTTTTTTAATACATTTGCAAAGATTTCAAACATACTCCTTTCACGTTGTCATTATGAGGTATTGTTTGTAGAATTTTGAGAAAAATAATGAATTTAATCCATTTTGGATAAAGGCTGTAAAAATAACAAAATGTGGAAAAAGTCAAGTGCTGTGAATACTTTCCGGATGCACTATATATATCTATATATACAGTATCTCACAGAAGTGAGTACACCCCTCACATTTTTGAAAAATATTTTACTCTATCTTTTCATGTGACAACACTGAAGAAATTACATTTTGCTACAATGTAAAGTAGTGAGTGTACAGCTTGTATGACAGTGTAAATTTGCTGTCCCCTCAAAATAACTCAATACACAGCCATTAATGTCTAAATCACTGGCAACAAAAGTGAGTGCACCCCTAAGTGAAAATGTCCAAATTCAGCGCAAAGTGTCAATATTTTGTGTGGCCACAATTATTTTCAGCACTGCCTTAACCCTCTTGGGCATGGAGTTCACCAGAGCTTCACAGGTTGCCACTAGAGTCCTCTTCCACTCCTCCATGATGACATCACAGAGCTGGTGGATCTTAGAGAGCTTGTGCTCCTCCACCTTCAGTTTGAGGATGCCCCACAGATGCTCACTAGTGTTTAGGTCTGGAGACATGCTTGTCCAGTCCATCACCTTTACCCATGGCAGTGGTCATTTTGGAGGTGTGTTTGGGGTCGTTATTATGTTGGAATACTGCCCTGCGGCCCAGTCTTCGAAGGGAGGAGATCATGCTCTGCTTCAGTATGTCACAGTACCTGTTGGCATTCATGGTTCCCCTTAATGAACTGTAGCTTCCCAGTGCCGGCAGCACTTATGCAGCCCCAGACCATGACACTCCCACCACCATGGTTGACTGTAGGCAAGACACACTTGTCTTTGTTCTCCTCACCTGGTTGCCGCCACACACGCTTGACACCATCTGAACCAAATACGTTTATCTTGGTCTCATCAGACCACAGGACACGATTCCAGTAATCCATGTCCTTAGTCTGCTTGTCTTCAGCAAACTTTTTGCGGACTTTCTTGTGCATCATCTTTAGAAGAGGCTTCCTTCTCGGATGACAGCCATGCAGACCAATTTGATGCAGTGTGCGGCCTATAGTCTGAGCACTGATAGGCTGACACCCCACCCCTTCAACCTCTGAAGCAATGCTGGCAGCACTCATATGTCTATTTCCCAAAGACAACCTCTGGATATGACGCTGAGCACGTGCACTCAACTTCTTTGGTCGACGCCTATTCTGAGTGGAACCTGTCCTGTTAAACTGCTGTATGGTCTTGGCCACCGTGCTGCAGCTCAGTTTCAGGGTCTTGGCAATCTTCTTATAGCCTAGGCCATCTTTAAGTAGAGCAATCTTTTTTTTATTTTTCAGATCCTCAGAGAGTTTTTTGCCATGAGGTGCCATGTTGAACTTCCAGTGACCAGTATGAGAGAGTGAGAGCGATAACACCAAATTTAACACACTTGCTCCCCATTCACACCTGAGACCTTGTAACACTAACGAGTCACATGACACCGGGGAGGGAAAATGGCTAATTGGGCCCAATTTGGACATTTTCACTTGGGGGTGGACTCACTTTTGTTGCCAGCGGTTTAGACATTAATGGCTGTGTGTTGAGTTATTTTGAGGGGGCAGCAAATTTACACTGTTATACAAGCTGTACACTCACTACTTTACATTGCAGCAAAGTGTAATTTCTTCAGTGTTGTCACATGAAAAGATATAAGACATGCTGGTAGGTTAATTGGATCCTGTCTAAATTGTCCCTAGTATGGATGAATGTGAGTTAGGGACCTTAGATTGTAAGCTCCTTGAGGGTAGGGACTGATGTGAATGTACAATGTATATGTAAAGCGCTGCGTAAATTGACAGCGCTATATAAGTAACATAAATAAATAAATAATTATTTACAAAAATGTGAGGGGTGTACTCACTTTTGTGAGATACTGTATATATATATATATATTTATACACACACACACACATAGCTTTTTGATTACTCCCAATTCCAGGATTTATATGGAAATCGGGTAGACAGTGTGAAGAAAAGCAGTAAATTGTTGCAGTGGAAAGGCTGAATTGCATCTGTTCTCCAGACAGAATGATGCCCTTTGAAGTCCTCTCCTCATAGTGCCTCTGATTTGTCAAAACCGTTTTATTTTCTTGTAGGTTTTCGGAATCCCCCCTCTTCCCCTCCCTGAGCAGTATTTGGGTTGGTGGAGAATTGGACTATGAAGTGTGTTTGAAGTGCCATCACACCTGAAAAAGATTACCCCGCTGCATCTGGGCTCAGGGCCTTATAATAAATTACATCACGGAGGTCTGCCACGAGACTGGGCTAGCCAGGGCCTTTATTACCCAAGCGATGAGAGAAGAGGGAATATAAATGTAATGATAGTAAACTCTGGCCCCTTCTCTTTTAATGGTGGTATGCACGGAGGAAAAGGTGGTTTCTGTGATTTGACTTTTATGTAAATTTAATTTGATACTCTAAGTAAATTCCTTTTTTTTTTTTTAGCTGTTGCTATCCAGACAAATGTCAGTATTAAACGCTCACCTAAAGGAATTCTGTCATGAAAGTTGGGCTGATTATCTGATAGACCTGATAGACAGTCCAATGGCCAACTGAAGAAGCGCACAATGCAGGCTGACAAAATTGTTGCTACAAAATAATGTACACTGATATGAGGAATATTACATTTCACTATCAAATATCGTATTTCAGTGGCATTACTAAGAATGTACAACTGTCTGTCTTTTTCAAAGTTGTAATTAGAGAATGTTTACCATCCTGTACTGGGGTTGCAATTGTAATGTTAGCTAAGGTAAGGTGCAGTATTCAAAAATATTAGCACTGTTCTCTTTCCCATTCATTGACGTTAAGGTGTTAGGCCATCCTAATATGTAAGTTAGTGGTGTTCTCCACTAATGTCCCAAAGATGGGTCACCCATCAAGCTATTCCCTTTCCGTAACTCTAATGTCCCGTACACACGTTCGGACATTGATCAGACATTCCGACAACAAAATCCATGGATTTTTTCCCACGGATGTTGGCTCAAACTTGTGTTGCATACACACGGTCACACAAGGTTGTCCGAAAATCCGATCATTCTGAACGCGGTGACGTAAAACACGTACGTCGGGACTATAAACGGGGCAGTAGCCAATAGCTTTCATTATTTCTTTATTTATTCTGAGCATGCGTGGCACTTTGTGCGTCAGATTTGTGTACACACGATCGGAAATTCCGACAACGGGATTTTGTTGTTGGAAAATTTTATAGACTGCTCTCAAACTTTGTGTGTCGGAAAATCCGATGGAAAACGTGTGATGGAGCCCACACACGGTCGGAATTTCCGACAACAAGGTCCTCTCACACATTTTCCGTCGGAAAATCCGACTGTGTGTACGGGGCATAATGGATGTAGACATTTTTAAAAAATTTCCTTCAGTATTAGTCACGTAAATCAATAAACAAAGTGAAGCCAACAATTTTGTTAGTTTTAAGGCAGTGGCTTAGAGTTGTCAGTCTGCAATAGGGAGTGCTGTTGCTGTTAGGAACTCCCAGTAAGACATTCTGCAAACAGACCACCAAAAAATGATTTGCTTAGTAATGTTGTACACAGTGAGACATGATGCCAAACATACTGAAAAGTAGATTTTGGATCTACATATACTTTAAAGTAGAACAAAAGTAGGAAAACGCCTAGCAGCACTAGGGTCGTCTCTGTTAGAAATCCCAACCATGGTACTACCTGCATGGAGTTTGCATTTTCTCCCTGTGCCAATGTGGGTTTCCTCCTCTGATTCTGGTTTCCTCCCACACTCCAAAGACATGCTGGTAGGCTAATTGGCTCCATTCTAAATTGGCTCTAGCATTCATATGTATGAATGTGACTTATGCCGCGTACACACGATCGGAAATTCGGCCAGCAAAAGACCGATGAGAGCTTTTGGTCGGAAAATGCGACCGTGTGTATGCTCCATCGGACTTTTGCTGGCCGAATTCCAGCCAGCAAAAGATTGAGAGCATGTTCTGAATTTTTCGGTTGGAAAAAGTTCCTATCCGAAAATGCGATCGTCTGTAGCCATCTGACGCGCAAAATTCCTACGCATGCTCGGAAACAATTAGACGCATGCTCGGAAGCATTGAACTTCATTTTCTCGGCTCGTCGTAGTGTTTTGTACGTCACCGCATTCTTAATGGTTGAAAGTTCAGCGAGCTTTTCTGTGACCATGTGTATGCAAGGCAAGCTTAAGCGGAATCCCGTCGGAAAAGCCATGATATCTTTTTCCGACCAAAATCCCGATCGTGTGTACGCGGCATTAGGGATATTAAATTGTAAGCATCTTAAGGCAGGGACTGATGTGAATGTACAATATATATATATAGATTGACAGTGTTAACCCTTTGCAGGGGGTCCCCTCTGTACTCCAAGGGTTAAATGCTCATTTGTCTAGATGTAGAGGAGTAAGTAGAAATACTTACCTTATCCCTCACTCCTTCAGGTTCCCTCCTTCACTATGTGGCCGGTCTCTGAACCCACGTATATTCACTACCCGACCGCTCACAGCCTCATAAACGCTATTGCACACAATTCAACAGTCTTGCACACATGTCAAAGCATTGAAGAGGAGGGAGAGTGCAGACTGCTGGGGGATCCAGGAGAGGGGTAAATATTTCTGCTTATTCTTTTACCCTTAGACAATAACAATCATTGAATCCTTGCATTATAAATTGGGGCCCACTGCAAGGGTTATTTTTTTCCCATGCTTTATGTTTTAAGTTAAGTGTTAGGAACTTAATGTGTATGCCAAGCCCAAAATTTTCTACTAGTTTTAAATTAGAGGGATTAGAAGTCCTGTCGAATGGCTATTGCTTTTTGGGGGTTCTTCCCCACTATAAAAATGAAGAAAATTGCTTTGGCTGAACTTAAACGCAAAAGGGTCAATTTATGGACTGGATTAAGTGCCCATTGCACCCCTAAAAACTGCCAAAAATTACTTTTAAGTAACAATAAACTATCAAATTTAAGAAATATATACTGTATGCAATTGTGTCTTCTAAATGCAAATATGTACTTTCTTTTGCTATTAGCTTCCTCCAAATCTAGAAATTCGTATTGATCTGACAAAATGCTAGGGAGGGACTACATTTGTTTTCCATGGTTCCACTGTATGTTTGTACATACCCTCCCATACCAGCTCCTGAGATGAACTACAAACTTGTGTTTGGACACACTCAGCACCCATCACCTCCTCTCAGTCTAACCATCATTGGTAACTGAGAATCTGGCACTCATGCAGCAAGTTTAATCACTTTAACCACAGGTAGCTCTGCTACGCAGGATCATGTACCTAGTACGTGATCCTGTATTTCCAGATTGGGGGCACGTGCGCGCACCGCCAGCAGCCTGCTCCCGCTATGATTACACACAGCAGGAGCTGATAGATGGATATGGCTGGCTCGATGTCCGCTGGCTCCAGCCGATGCTTCGATACACAGGCAGAACGGCGGTCTGACTGTGTAAACAAGGCGGATTGCCGTTTTGTCAGTACAGAAGGCATACATCCATGCTCCGATTCATGCCTTCCCCTAGTGCAAACATCTCCCCCACAGTAGTAAAGCACTGATCAGGCACACATTTAACCCTTTGATTTCCCCTGATGTTAACCCCTTTCCAGCCAGTGTCATTAGTACAGTGACAGTGCATATTTTTTTAGCACTGATCACTGCATTAGTGTCACTGGTCCCCAAAAAGTGTCAGTTAGTGTCCCGACTGTTCACCGCAATATGGCAGTCCCTCTTTATGTCGCTGAACGCCGCCGTTGCTAAAAATAAATAAATTGGTTTGGTGTGCAAACCAATCAATACATGGTTATTGGGATTTTTCTTAGCAAAAATATGTAGCAGAATACATTATGGCCTAAACTGATGAATAAATTAGATTTTTTTTTTTTTTTTTTTTTTATATATGTATTATAGTAGAAAGTAAAAAATATTGTGTTTTTTTTTTCCAAAATTGTTGGTCTTTTTTTGTTTATTGCGCAAAAAAAAAGAAAAACCCAGAGACCATCAACTACCACCAAAAAAAAGCTCTATTTGTGGGGAAAAAAAGGACCAAAATTGTGTTTAGGTACAGTGTCGCACGTCCGGGCAATTGTCAGTTAAAGTAACACAGTGCTGTATCACAAAAAAAGGCCTAGTCATGAAGGGGGGGTTAAACCTTCTGGAGGTCAAGTGGTTAAAAGCCGCTATAAAGTATGGGATTTATAGTAGTCATGGAGCAGTGCACGTGACCACAACTAATGTGCACTGCTCTTTACAGAGCAACGGTGGTGAGAGAGAACAGGAGAGCTTTTAGGGTGCACATAGAATGATATACGAAAGTTGGAAAAAAAAAACGTAAGAATGGATATCATAATAAAATAGATTGCAGCACTGTTGTCTACGGAATGTGTAGGGATAATTTATTTTATGTTAGTGTTATTGTTTGGTCTTACTTTAAATTCATCTTCCCCATTGACTCTATTGCATTTTCCCAAACATTTGTCATATTCTTCCAATTGTCTCCGTTATTCCTGGAAAATATACACTCTCTGTTTTGTTCATCCCTACAAGGGAAACTTTTTTGAAAGAGCAAGATCAGTTGAATGTGACTAACTATGATGCTATGCCTTGACCTAAATATATGGAAACCTTCAGAGACATAAACAGAGGAGTATTTGCAGAGGTGAGAATTATCAGCGATTATATAAATATTGTAAATGTTTTTCATCTTAACTTTTATCTTAAAGGATGGCGATGTGGAGTCCCATCATGAACTATATGGTGTGACAAATAACAATCTGCAGTACGCTTATAAAAGCTCTGTGATATTAAACCGCACAACTAGTATCTGAGAGGCTGCTATATATATTTATTTATTACTTAAATCAGAGGATGGTATTAAATGCATTCATCATCTCCCATTAAATGACTATTATTAGAGTCTGGCATGTTTTTATAAGGCTTTCCCTTTGTATTGCTGTGATCACTTAAAGTAGATAGTTGGCTTCATTTCAGAGGATGTTGTGAAAGTGATAAACTCTTCCTGTTAAAAGGAATTTATAGTCTTTTTAATGATTTCTTAGATAAATATATAAAAGAAATCAGCTTGGCGTAAATATTCTTATTGGTGTGTCTTAAAGTGTAGGTTTAGCCAAAGCATACTTTATTTTCAATTTTGGATAGAGTGGGGAAGAGTGGAACCCCTGACAGGCTTTTTTGCAATCCAGGGCTCCATTAGAGAGATGTACCCTCACTTGCTGTCTGGTGTCGTTTTCGATATATCTCCAGGGTGTAGCAGGGTGAGTCTCCTGTTGATCGGGATTTCCCGCCCCTTTTGGTATGGCCTCACCACTTAAATACTTTGCTGGCAGTAGGGTATTGAAAGAAGATAGGGATGAGTGGAGGTGTGTTCAGTGAGAAGAAGAATGTAGGGCATGTAGGTTGCCCTTACGCCTTCCTTTTCCGGGAAAGGCTGGAACTCGAATAGGCCCCTAGATAGGGATAAAGTTAAAAATCAGGAGATGATATGTCAAGAGCATTTTTGTGACTACCACCCAACTCTTACATGTTCTAATGTACAGTCAGCACTTATTTTTGGAAAAAGACTATGGATGCAATTGGCTACTTATAAACCAATGCCAAGAAGTTCAGTAAATGTCTTAACTCAATGGTGCCTCTGTGATGTGATCTGTGGGGACTATCAGCACGAGTACCTAAAGCTCGGCATGGTGAGAATCTACATGCAGTTGTAGGGTAATGGATTATGCTCTTTCTGTAAGTACTGGACTGGTCGTTTATTCTCTCTAAGAAGTTTGCAGTACAGCCAATAGAGGTTTAGACATCATACCTGTTTCAAATCAGGAATGAGCAGTGGCCTAGTGGAGGAGGGTCCATCTTCTTGAGGGTGGTAGTAAAGGTTTACCTACATGCATGTGTTCAGTAACCTGGGCTTCCTTGTCTCATGGGCTTTGGATGTTTGGCCTGGATTAGGCATGGAACCACTGGGAATGGAGGGGCCCCCCATTGTGTAAGCAAAAGATTCCTGCAATGGCCAGAGGATCAAATTGTAGTAGTGAAATGTAGTGAACCAGTGGGATGGATATTGGATCCACCATCACCAAAAATGTATCTGTAGACCTTGATGCAGGAAGTTAAAAACTTGCAGTATGGGGGGCCAGGCACTACTGTACATCACAGGACACAGAGCAGCCTTATTATTCCTTACTCATATGGATTTTCTGAAGCACTGTCCATTAGGGGAGGGAGACCCAGCAACCACCGACAGGCCAAAAAGAACTATACAACAGCCTGTAACACATTGCGACCAAAAGCTGCATTCTGAACAGCTCTTATATCCAGCTGGTAAAACTTTGTAAAAGTGTGCACTTAAGGCCAGGTTGCAGCCTCGCAGACCTGAGCCACTGAAGCGTGATGGTGAACAGCCCAGGAAGCACCTACACTCCTGGTAGAATGAGCCATCACCAGAAATGTGGTAGCCCTCAAATTGGTTGGCATCTGACCCTTCTTTGGTCCTTCAAAAAGAACAGAGTTTCATCCTGACAGCCTACACCACGTCCAAAGTGTGTAGGGCCTTGTCTTCCGGCAACTGAGGCCTGGGGAAAAAAGATGGTAAAACAACATCCTAGTTGATATGGAAAGCCAAAACTACCTTCGGAAAAAATTATGACTGAGGCCGAATTACCCAGAATGGCTCTCAGCAAAAAAGATCCACTTATGCTGACACCTTTCTTGCTGAAGTAACAGAAACCAAAAACACGACACTCCAGGTCAAAAGAACTAAAGGAGGGTCCAGAATTGGCTCAAAAAGTGGTTTCTGTAACACTAACAGCACCCAGCTGCGGTAACCTGTCTGAAGGAACAATATGTGTGACACCCTGAACAAAGATTCCAAGCACTATTCCCAATGCACACGTTCCTGTAGTGTGTATGTAAGTGGATGCTGAAGTGACCGCTGACTGGAACCGTGAAAAAATTGGAGAGAGAGATGTAACCAGCACATCAAGATCTCCAAAATAGGTCCAAAGCTTTATTCAGCAATCACATCATTACAGCAAATCGCAACATTTCGGAGCCACACAGGACCCCTTCAGCATGTTTTATAAGAGAAAGTAGAATATATAGTTGGGGGTCTTTTCAAGATTTTCTGTGTTTTTTCGTTTATAGAATAAAAAATAAAAAACCCAGTGGTGATCAAACACCACCAAAAAGAAAGCTGTATTTGCGTGAAACAAAAAAAGATCCGAATATCATTTGGGTGCAGCGTTGCATGACCGTGCAATTACCAGTTAAAGTAGCACAGTGCTACATAGCGAAAAATGGCCTAGTCATAAAGGGGGTAAAACCTTCTGGAGCTGAGGTGGTGATAAGTAGTAGGCTAAAAATAATGGGAATACAATGTGGAAATTAACAAATGATTTTAGATTTTTGTACCATAGATATACTGTATATCTGATTTCCTATACCCCAGTTATATGAAGCAGACCTTTTCTTTTGACACACACAATGCATTTACGTAGCTGGAAAACTTTGGTACTTTCCAGTTCGGTTGGTGCAGAGAAGCGTATGCATTGTTTTATGTCTTGGAATTTCATGACATCCAGCATTCTTATTATATACAGTACAGAGTACTTCTCTGGGTCTTACATAAAAATCAATATAATATATAAAAAAATATTATAATGGTCTTTATCCTTGTTTAAATAAGCTAGATATAGTACATTTGGTACATTTAAGCTGCATCAAAATAAAAGGTGTGCAAAGTCAAACACACGAGCGGACTTTTCGACCGGACTGGTCCCACGGGCCGAGTCCGGCGGACAATCCAACCATGTGTGGGCTTCATCGGACCTTCAGCGGACTTTTCCAGTCGAAAATCTGACGGACTTTAGATTTGAAACATGCTTCAAATCTTTCCGACGGACTTGAGTCCGGTTGAAAAATCCGCTTGTCTGTATGCTAGTTTGGACGGACGAAAACCCACGCTAGGGCAGCTATTGGCTACTGGCTATCAACTTCCTTATTTTAGTCCGGTGTACGTCATCACGTACGAATCCATCGGACTTTGGTGTGATCGTGTGTAGGCAAGTCTGTTCGTTCAAAAGTCTGTCAGAAGTCCGCCAAAAGTTAGTCGGAAAGTCCGCCCGTGTGTACGTGGCCTTACAAATGTTTTTCTTTAGTGAGCAGCCACAGCCTATGTACAAAAGTCTATCCCCTGCCAGCATGCTGCAGAGTGGGGCCCTTGCTCTCTGTGTGGAACCAGTGGTCCATATGCAGAGGTCTGACACTCAGTAAAGAGTACCTGTCATTGCCTATGCTGTCACAAGAGATGTTGTTCATCCCTTGTGATAGAAATAAAGTTGATTAAAAACAAAGAGACAGTGGAAATAAAATAATAAATGATAGAATTGAAAGTGCCCCCCTTGCCAATGTGCTTACGTGCAAATGCGAACACATGCATATGTAAATCGGTCTTTGCTTTAAAAAAAAATCTATAGGATGTTTGTTCTTGTGCGCTGCATTCCTGTACTTTGTATTAATCTGGATGGCACTGTGATGCCCACTTGCTGTTGTTTATACTTTGTTCTACCCTAAATGAAAACTTTTTGAAAGTAAAAAAATGTATAATGTTTTGGGGTTCTAAGTAAGTTTTTAGCAAAAAAAAAAAATGCTAATTTTAACATGTACTGTATGTTAGACCTGTCAGAATTTGCCTGGTTTTCA
This sequence comes from Lithobates septentrionalis, assembly GCA_037952835.1. Classification (NCBI taxonomy): domain Eukaryota; kingdom Metazoa; phylum Chordata; class Amphibia; order Anura; family Ranidae; genus Lithobates; species Lithobates septentrionalis. The sequence continues at coordinate 2,856,639 of JBBDGP010000651.1, forward strand.
AGTGGTTAAAGGACATTATAGCCAAAATGTTGTCACACAGCCAGGCATTGCTAAACAGCGGAGCAGATCCAAAACAGATTTGTTATACTTGGGCAGTGTCACTTATACAGTGATCAGCCATACATTGATTATCTCGTGGCAAAGGCACCTGAAAAAGGGTGGGATATTTTAGGCAGCAACTGAACATGCTGTCCCTGAAGTTGATGTGTTGAAAGTAGAAACAATGGGCAAGTATAAGGATCTGAGTGACTCTGACAAGGGCCAAATTGAATTGACTAGACCACTGGGTCAGAGCAACTCCAAAACTGCAGCTCTCGTAGGATGTTCCTGGTCTGCAGTGGTCAAGACTTACCAAAAGTGGTCCAAGGAAGGAAAATCAGTGAACCGACAAAACTGTCATCGGCGGCCAAAGCTCATTCATGCAAATTGCTGAAAAAGTTAAAGCTAGTTGTGATTAGGGATGAGCCGAACACCCCCCTGTTCGGTTCGCACCAGAACATGCGAACAGGAAAAAAGTTCGCTCGAACACGCGAACACCGTTAAAGTCTATGGGACACGAACATGAATAATCAAAAGTGCTAATTTTAAAGGCTTATATGCAAGTTATTGTCATAAAAAGTGTTTGGGGACCTGGGTCCTGCCCCAGGGGACATGGATCAATGCAAAAAAAAGTTTTAAAAATGGCCGTTTTTTCAGGAGCAGTGATTTTAATAATGCTTAAAGTCAAACAATAAAAGTGTAATATCCCTTTAAATTTCGTACCTGGGGGGTGTCTATAGTATGCCTGTAAAGGGGCGCATGTTTCCCGTGTTTAGAACAGCCTGACAGCAAAATGACATTCGAAGGAAAAAAAGCCATTTAAAACTACCCGCGGCTATTGCATTGCGGACAATACACATAGAAGTTCATTGATAAAAACGGCATGGGAATTCCCCACAGGGAAATCCCGAACCAAAATTAAAAAAAAAAAAAATGAAGTGGGAGTCCCCCTAAATTCCATACCAGGCCCTTCAGGTCTGGTATGGATATTAAGGGGAACCCCGGCCAAAATTTTAAAAAAAAATGACGTGGGGTTCCCCCTAAATTCCATACCAGACCCTTCAGGTCTGGTATGGATTTTAAGGGGAACCCCGCGCCAAAAAAAAAAAAACCGGCGTGGGGTCCCCCCAAAAATCCATACCAGACCCTTATCCGAGCACGCAACCTGGCAGGCCGCAGGAAAAGAGGGGGGGACGAGAGTGCGGCCCCCCCCTCCTGAACCGTACCAGGCCACATGCCCTCAACATTGGGAGGGTGCTTTGGGGTAGCCCCCCAAAACACCTTGTCCCCATGTTGATGAGGACAAGGGCCTCATCCCCACAACCCTGGCCGGTGGTTGTGGGGGTCTGCGGGCGGGGGGCTTATCGGAATCTGGAAGCCCCCTTTAACAAGGGGACCCCCAGATCCCGGCCCCCCCCTGTGTGAAATGGTAAGGGGGTATTTACCCCTACCATTTCACTAAAAAAGTGTCAAAATAGTTAAAAATGACAAGAGACAGTTTTTGACAATTCCTTTATTTAAATGCTTCTTCTATCTTCCTTCATCTTCTTCTTCTTCTGGTTCTTCTGGCTCTTCTGGTTCTTCCTCTGGCGTTCTCGTCCAGCATCTCCTCCGCGGCGTCTTCTATCTTCTTCTCCTCGGGCCGCTCCGCACCCATGGCATTGGGGGGAGGCTCCCGCTCTTCTCTTCATCTTCTTCTTCATCCTCTTCTCTTCTTCCTTCTTCTCTTCTTCTCTTCTTAATTTTCTTCTCCGGGCCGCTCCGCATCCATGCATGGAGGGAGGCTCCCGCTGTGTGACGGCGTCTCCTCATCTGACGGTTCTTAAATAACGGGGGGCCCCCCTCTGACGCACGGTGACTTGACGGGACTTGAGTGGCCCGAGGAGAAGAAGATAGAAGACGCCGCGGAGGAGATGCTGGACGAGAACGCCGGAGGAAGAACCAGAAGAGCCAGAAGAACCAGAAGAAGAAGAAGATGAAGGAAGATAGAAGAAGCATTTAAATAAAGGAATTGTCAAAAACTGTCTCTTGTCATTTTTAACTATTTTGACACTTTTTTAGTGAAATGGTAGGGGTAAGTACCCCCTTACCATTTCACACAGGGGGGGGCCGGGATCTGGGGGTCCCCTTGTTAAAGGGGGCTTCCAGATTCTGATAAGCCCCGCGCCCGCAGACCCCCACAACCACCGGCCACGGTTGTGGGGATGAGGTCCTCGTCCTCATCAACATGGGGACAAGGTGTTTTGGGGGGCTACCCCAAAGCACCCTCCCAATGTTGAGGGCATGTGACCTGGTACGGTGCAGGAGGGGGGGGCCGCACTCTCTTCCCCCTCTCTTTTCCTGCGGCCTGCCAGGTTGCGTGCTCGGATAAGGGTCTGGTATGGATTTTTGGGGGGACCCCACGCCTTTTTTTTTTTTTTGGCGCGGGGTTCCCCTTAAAATCCATACCAGACCTGAAGGGTCTGGTATGGAATTTAGGGGGAACCCCACGTCATTTTTTTTTTTTAATTTTGGCCGGGGTTCCCCTTAATATCCATACCAGACCTGAAGGGCCTGGTATGGAATTTAGGGGGACTCCCACATCATTTTTTTTAAATTTTGGTTCGGCGTTTCCCTGTGGGGAATTCCCATGCCGTTTTTTTCAATGAACTTCTATGTGTATTGTCGGCAATGCAATAGCCGCGGGTAGTTTTAAATGTTTTTTTTTCCTTCGAAATGTCATTTTGCCTTTAGACTGTTCTAAACACGGGAAACATGCGCCCCTTTACAGGCATACTATAGACACCCCCCAGGTACGAAATTTAAAGGGATATTACACTTTTAGTGTTTGACTTTAAGCATTATTAAAATCACTGCTCCTGAAAAAACGGCCGTTTTTAAAACTTTTTTTTGCATTGATCCATGTCCCCTGGGGCAGGACCCGGGTCCCCAAACACTTTTTATGACAATAACTTGCATATAAGCCTTTAAAATTAGCACTTTTGATTTCTCCCATAGACTTTTAAAGGGTGTTCCCAAATTGTTCGGTGTTCTGCGAACTTGCGAACAGCCAATGTTCGAGTCGAACATGAGTTCGACTCGAACTCGAAGCTCATCCCTAGTTGTGATAGAAAAGTGTCAGAACACACAGTGCATCAGTTTGTTGTGTATAGGGCTGGGTAGACCGGTCAGGGTGCCCATGCTTACCCATGTCCACAGCCCAAAGAGCCTATACAGAGCACATGAACTGGACCATGGAACAATGGAGGAAGGTCTCTACGAAGTGTTGACTTGGCCTTTACATTTCCCATATTTCAGTTAAATTGAGCATCGGTGGGATGTGCTGGAAAAACATATCTTATCCATGGAGGCCCCACCTCGAAATTTACAGGACTTAATGTAATATTAAAGACTTGTTGTTTTTTTTTATAATAAACATGTCATACTTACCTGCTCTGTGCAGTGGTTTTGCACAGAGCAGCCCCAATCCCCCTCTTCTTGGGTCTCCCGCTGGCGCTCTTGGCCCCTCCCTCCTGCCAAGTGCCCCCAGACCAAGCAGCTTGCTGTGGGGGGCACCTGAGCAGGCTAGCTCCCGACCTGTTGCTCTGTATGTCCATGCGCACACAAAGCCGTGGCTCGGCCCCGCCCCTTCTTTCTTCTCATTGGCTCACTGGCTGTGATTGACAGTAGCAGGAACCGATGGCTCCCACTGCTGCCTCAGCCAAGGAGGAGGAAAAGACCCCGGAGAGCCGAAGCGGTCCTGCACATTGCTGGATCATGATGGATCTCATGTAAGTATTTGGGGGGCTGGGGGGGCCTGCTGCACAAAGAAGGTTTTTTACCTTCATGCATAGAATGCATGAAAGTAAAAAACCATGAGCCTTTAGACCACTTTAAAGGATCTGCTACTGACAGCTTGGTGATAGAGACCACAGTATACCTTCAGATACCTAGTGGCATCCAGACCAATGGTTTAGGGCTGTTTTGGTTACAGAAGGTGGACCTACTCAATACTAGATGGGTGGTCATAATATTATGGCTGATCAGTGTACATTCCACCTTCACCTGCTCTATAGTAACTGTGGCAGAAAACAATTTCCCATGACAACTTGTTACGCTTATGTGTCATCCTCAGTGATAATGCTGTCACAGACCTGTGCCAATCTGTCTCTGTTGGCTTCCCATGATTACTGATGCAGGGGTCAGTCATAAAATTCATTGCACAGACTTTGTTAAACTGAGGGGCAGCCTGATTTGCATTAAAACTTGTCATTGATTTGCTATATTAATGTCTTGCAACGTATTCTGTGTAGCACCCTATAGTTGTGCTAGGTATTAGACTGTTGAACAACAAACTGAAATAATATGGTTGCATAAGGGTGCACACCCTTAAATGAATACTTTGTTGAAGCACCTTTTGATTTTATTACAGCACTCAGTCTTTTTGGGTAGGAGTCCATCAGCATTGCACATCTTGACTTGGCAATATTTGCCCACTCTCCTTTGAAAAACACTCCAAATCTGTCAGATTGCAAGGGCATCTCCTGTGCACAGCCTCTTCAGATCTCCCCACAGATTTTCAATGGGATTCAAGTCTGGGCTCTGGCTGGGCCATTCCAAAATGTGAATCTTCTTCTGGTGAAGCCATTTCTTTGTTGATTTGGATGTATGCCTTGGGTCGTTGTCATGCTGAAAGATGAAGTTCCTCTTTATGTTTAGCTTTCTAGCAGAAGCCTGAAGGTTTTGTGCCAATTTTGACTGGTATTTGGAACTGTTCATAATTCCTTCTACCTTGACTAAGGCTCCTGTTCCAGCTGAAGAAAAACAGCCAAAAAGCATGATGCTGCCACCACCATGCTTCACTGTGGGTATGGTGCTCTTTTGGTGATGTGCGGTGTTGTTTTTGCACCAAACACATAGTTAGGAATTATGGCCAAAAAGTTCAACCTTGGTTTCATCAGACCATAACACATTTTCCCACATGCTTTTGGGAGACTTCAGATGTGTTTTTGCAAAATTTAGCAGGGCTTGGATGTTTTTCTTTGTAAGAAAAGGCTCCTGTCTTGCCACTCTACCCCATAGCCCAGACATATGAAGAATACGGGAGATTGTTGACACATGTACCACACAGCCAGTACTTGCCAGATATTCCTGCCGCTCCTTAATGTTGCTGTAGGTCTCTTGGCAGCCTCTCTGACCAGTTTTCTTCTTGTCTTTTCATCAATTTTGGAGGGACGTCCAGTTCTTGGTAATGTCACTGTCGTGCCATATTTTCTCCACTTGATGATGACTGTCTTCACTATGTTCCATGGTATATCTTATGCAGAGGCGTAACTAGAACCTTCAGGGCCCCGGTGCAAGGAACCATGAAGGGCCCCCCTGACCTTTGGTCCCGGGGGCCCTTTCCAATGATTTTGGGGTCCTTTTCTCCCATCACGGGGCCCTTGATTATGGTCCTGCAGCAGGACCCCTTCCTGACGTCTTGGGTAGGGTTGCCACCTTTTCTTCAAGCCAAACCCAAAGACTTTAGCAGCGCTCAGCAAATTCCTTTTTGTAGTATACACTATACATAAATGTTGTGATTAAATAACAATTCTAATTGTTTATATTTAAATCATAAGAGTTCCCTTTTACATCAGAGTCCACAGAGTTCCCCTTTACATCTGAATACACAGAGTTTCCCATTTACATCTGAACTTGCAGGGTTCCCCTACACTGTAAGGGTCCCCCCTTACTGTGCAGACTCTGATATAAGGGAGAACTCTGGGGACTTTGATTTAAGGAAGAACAGTGAGAACTCTAAAGTAAGGTGGAACACTGCAGACTCTGATATAAGGGGGTCCTTGGTAACTGGAGCCCCCACTTACATCAATGTCCCTAGCATTCCCCTTCATTCAGGGTTCCCAGAGCCCCTGGCTCTTAAGAGTCTGCAGAATTTCCATTTTCCACCCATTGTTTTGTATGGGGAGGTGGATGTAAACTGATATGTTTCCATCTACACCTGCCTGGATCTGATCCAATGAAAACAGATGTATGGAGATCCATTCACCATCTGCCTAGTGGATTGAATGACAGTCAGACTGGCCCATAGAGAACAGTGAGCTGCGTCCGTGTCTGCTCTGCGCAAGTGGAGCAAGCACGGACCTGTCATCCGCCTGCTCAGTGGGGATCAGCGGAGAGATCCCCCGATGAGCAGGCAGATCTGCTTGGCAGAGTCTGAAAGGGCTGTGAAAGGGCCCTAAAAGGGCCCTAAGCAGGAGCTCTGTTGATTGTAATTTAAAGGGGAACTCTGATGTAAGGGGTGCTCTGGAAACCCTGATGTAGGGGGATCTCTGCTCATCAAAGCCCCCACTTACATCATAGTCCCTCTTTACATTACAGTCCACAGAGCTCTTCCTTACATTGGTATGCTCAGAGGCTGGCGAGACAAGAGAGGAAGGGAGGGACGCTTCACTCAACATAGATGGAGGCTTGGGCCCTGGAGTTCTGCCACTGTGGTCAGCAAACAAGGCCTACTAGCCTGTGCTATACATACACATAGCAGTGCATGCTGGGGCTTGTAGTGCAAAATACCAGGGAAACCCCAGCGGGCTGCTGTGTTGGTAGAGGGGCTCTGGAGGTGACAACACACTCTCTATTCAGTCCCCTCATTGACTGACCCACCTCTATGATGCTTTGTTTTCAACCACTGAAATGTTTGATTAGGAAGGAAGGCTGTCCTGGAGAGCTGCGGATCCCCTGTGGAGGGTTGCAGCATCCATGGTAAAAGCTGGCCTTCCCTCCACAATCTAGTAGCTTGCCAACTGTTGAACTTTCCATTTGAAAGGCACAGAGCTACCGGGGATTGGAATGTGGGAAGAGCCGCGGGTACACACACACACACACACAGGAGGAGGAGAAGATCCTGCTCACTCACTCATCTCTTTCCTCTCATGTTACTGCGAGGAGGGAGAGGAGGGGGGCTGTCGGTAAGTAGGGGGTCTGTGCAGTGTGAGAGAGAACCCTGGAGCCATATCCCCGGCTTTTGGGGCCCCCCCAAAGTGGCAGAACTACAGGGCCCAGTCTTTTTTTTTTTTTTTTTAAATTCCTTTATTTTGACACTGAGCAAGTGCAGACAGTTACATAATCTGTTGTAAAACAATGTAAGAGACAGGCAAGTGAGATACAAGTGAATGATTGCAAACAGTTATGTCAAAAAACAACAAGATCGACAGTTCTGGTTATTAAAACAAGCACCACAGTCAAAGTTTGTGGGGATGGCTCCCCGAAATATCAATACTGTCAGTGAATGAGACCTGAGAGGCGCTCTAGGTTCTGAGTTGTTTGGCTTATAACTAACTTCCTTGTCTATTAGTCGTTGTCACTCAGTGAGATACAATGTTTTCTATATAGTTGGTAAAATGGGGGCTAAAAGACTGTAAAACCCATACATGGGACACATTGAACAGGTAATGATTTACAAGATTTTCTTTATATCTGGGCCATGAAGGAACCCAAGTATGAGGATGCATAATATAAAGACTAGTGTCCCCCGGGGTGGGAGAGAAATATAACGGGGTAGGAGGGGGCGGAGAAGTAGAGAAGAAAGGGGGAACAGGAGGGGAAGTAGAAGTGATAAGAGTGAATTAGTACAGAGGAAAGATAAAGACAGAATGTAGAAGTGCAGTATAACAGGGTAAAGGGTGGTGCCCTCTGCCTGAGATATGGTGCTAACCCGTTGAGTTAGCTAGATTGTGCCATTTCCTGAAGATAGGCTTCCGTGTATATAAAGTGCTGCCAGGGTCTCCAGGTCTCTCGAAAGGTCTCCTCTCTATTGTGCAGGGTGGCAGTAAGATCCTCCAAATCCCTTAATTTGTTTACTTTAGCAAACCACAGGGATAACGCCGGTGGTCTCTCCGATCTCCAGCAAAGAGGAATGCAAGCCTTTGCGGCATTTAGAAGTTGGATGGTGAGAGAGGTCTTATATTTCTTAATGGGTCGTTCTGATAGATGGAGCAAGCAGGCTGCAGGATTGCCTTCCAGGGAAACACCGGTAAGACGTCCGACCGTGCGTGCCACCCCGAGCCAGAATGGGGCAAGCTTGGAACAAGACCAGAAGATGTGTAACATCGTCCCCTCCTCAGAGCCACAGCGCCAACATAGGCCGGGCACCTGAGGAAAGAAACGATGCAGGATGGCAGGGACTCTGTACCAACGTGTCATGATTTTGTAACAGGTTTCCTGAACCCTAGTGGCAATTGAGGATTTCTGAGCGAAGTAGAGAATTTTTCGTCTCTGCACCCCAGTGAATTGGACTCCAAGCTCCGCCTCCCATTTGGAGAGGAACTGAGGAACGTACCCTTCCTCTGGTTGGGTTAAGGATGAGTACATCAGTGAGAGACATGTCGAATCGATTCCCCACGATGGCAAATGAGTTCCAGTTCAGTGAGATTACGGGTAATGCCTGATTTCCTCAGACAGCTGTGCAAAAAGTTCCGCAGCTGCAAGCCACTCCAAAAATCTAGGGGGGGGGGGGGGGGGTCTGTCACCAATGCTCCAGCTTCTAAGGAGAGTTGGCCATTGGGTCCCAGAAAATCGTGTAGGCGAAATTTAGTGCCCATTGCCAGTCGTTTAAGTTGTGGACTCTGAACTCCAGGTGGGAATTCCGGGTTTCCTATAATCGGAACCATGGGAGATGGCTGCGGGGACACTGAAGAGCGCCGGAAAGCATCTCTAACCACCAGAGGTGGGGGACTCGAGTCACATGACTTGACTCGAGTCAGACTCGAGTCACCTGCTTGAGGACTTGCGACTTGCTTGACAAAATTAAATAAATGACTCGACTTGACTTTGACTTGCCACTAATGGCTTGCGACTTGACTTTGACTTGGGCTATTTGACTTGCAATGACTTGCAATGACTTGGCACCACCAGTGCTGTGTCTTGGCCTAGGCAAAAGCCGCCCCCCCCACAAAAGAAAGCTCCCCCGAGTCCCGGCTTCTGCCCGCACAAATACAGCTTGCTAACATTGTGGGCGGGGATCGCATAGGTGTCCGCGAGCGGCGCTTGCAGTGTTCGCGGCCGCCGCAGACTTTTTTCTTATTTGATGATGACTGCGCTGCAGTCTCTCCTCCTAGGCTGTACAGGTCTCTGTATTCCGTCCGGCCAGGCCGCGGCGCCGCCCCCCTCCTACTGCGGAGTGATCTCTGAGGGAGGGGCTCGGCTTCTGTGCAAGTGTGCAGAGCCAGCAGCGTGAGTCGCGGGCCTCACGGTGGGGGAGGAAGAAGGAACTGGAAGTTGCCCAAGGAGCCAGCCAAGCCTAGCCGACTGACTGAATCTGAGTGGAGTCCAGTCCAGCAGCCATAGCGTAAGTCATGCCAGACTATTATTCTTCTACTGAGGGGGCACTGGAGCAGGGACAGTCACACGACTCAGGGAGAAACTGGTCTGAGAATGGGGGACAGTGCAGTGGTCGTCGCAGCACAGAAGAAAAAGCACAGAGCCCGGAGCCGAGGAGGAGGAAACAGATTTGCAGAAGCTGCAGGTTTGTTTGATGCAGTGCCAAGCAAATGCTTCCCTGCAAACTTTGCAGGGAAGCATTAGCTTGCTTGGCACTGCATCAAACAGACCTGCAGCTTCTGCAAATCTGCACTAGTGATGTAGCAGCTAGCAGGGCCCTGGCCTGTACTGATGATTATTACAGGACGCAGATATGATTGCAGATGCAATCAATCATCAATATCATTGCACATGCTAAAACTATGAAACCTAGGTAGGTACAAACCTTCTTTCCTTGTTTTCTCCTCCTCCTCGTGCTTTTTTTCTCCTGCGCTGCGACGGCCACTGCACTGACCCTCAGTCCCAGACCAGTTCCTCCCTGAGTCCTTCACTAATTAACTATTACTTGTGCGAAGTACAAAGTGCTCAACGTGTATATTACATAAAAATCATATTGCTGAATTAAGTTCTCCATGCGTACTACAAACTCATTAAACAGTCCACATCCAGTGAAAGTTCATGTACTGCAATGCTCCATGCATGCTGAAATCAATGCAAACTTTAGCACTGGTCACTGTATTGGTGTCACTGGTGCCCAAAAAGTGTCGCTATGAGTCACTAATGTAATATTCTAATCTGGAATGATAAACGTGTCACTGTTTTAAACAAGGTTAGGTTAGGACCGTATATATATAATACATTAAAAATAGTTATGTAAGTACTAGTGTACTAAGTTGCAACACCTTATTTTCTGGCAGTGCCCGGGCCATCCCGACAGCAAACTCTGGATCCACCCCTGACAGATCAACGCACAAGGCAGCTATAATGGAGGGAGCGATTCCAAAAATAATTAAATTTGGATTTAAGGATTATGTTTTAGATGTTTGTGAAAAGAAGAGAACGGCGATATGCAAGGTCTGCAACTCAAAAATAAGAGACACGTCCACCACAACATCCAACTTCATCCGTCACTACAAAACCCACAAAGAAAAGTAGGTACAGTAACGTCACGTGTATATATATATATATATATATATATATATATATATATATATGCAAATTAGGCCTACATCCCACTTTAGGTGGGAGCAGAGTGTATTGTTGTTCAAATCAATAAATCACATAGCTAACTTTTTTTTCTATCTCTCTTCTGTTTACTCTATAGATATGAAGAGTACATCCATACCAAAGGGACTTTTGATGATACCCAGCCTCAAATCTCACAATTCATCGCACAGGGGACTGTGCAGCAATACCACTGCAACCACCAGCAGCAAAAGGCAATTACAAACTCAATCCTGTCAGACCTCATTATAAACTGCAACATGCCACTGTCCATCATTGAACATCAAAGCTTTCGTCGCTTTTTGTCAATAGTAGACAACAAGTACTCTCCAGTAAGTAGAAGAACAATTACTGGCAAGCTTGACAATCTGGTGGCAGATAGGAAAATGAAGCTGAAAAATGAACTCGAAGTGGTAGATCATCTGTCAGTGACTGTAGATATATGGTCAGACCGCAGGATGAGAGGCTTTCTTGGAGTCACAGTGCACTGGATCAACATTGAGGATGACCGTCTTCAGTTAAAATCACAGTTGCTTGCGTGCAACCGCTTCAAAGGTCCCCATACAGGGGAAAGAATTTGTGAGGAATTTGAGCATATATGTGAAGAGTACAAGATTAAAAAAAAGGTAGACCACATCATCTGTGACAACGCCGCAAACATGAAAAAAGCATTCACTACATGTTTTCCAGGACAGCTAGATGAAGACGATGACCTTGATGATTCAGACATTTGGAATGACCTGTCAGTGGAAGAACAGGAGATGTTTGACAATTATTTGAGTGCAAAAACCCAGACTAGACTTCAATGTTTTGCACACACGCTTCAATTGGTAATAGGTGATGGACTTAAAGAGACTAAATTAGTCAATGCAGCTCTCGCCAAAGCTTCCAGGTTGAGCTCCTTGTTACACACAAGCACCTCTTTCAAGGAAAAATTTGAGGAGGAGTTTGGACAGCGTGGAATCCCTGCCTCTGTTACCACACGCTGGAATTCCACACTGAGGCAATTGAAATCAGTGGTCAGCTGTGACCAGCTGAAACTGACTAGAATGCTTGAAGATGGGGGACACAAAGAGACTGTATTCACAGCTAGAGAGTGGAATCAGATTAAGGAACTCGTGGATGTCCTTCAACCTTTTGGAGAAGCCGCAGACCTCTCACAGGGAGAAAAACTTGTGACAATAAGTGCTGTTATATCCTGTATCCTTTCTCTGAATCACCACTTGGAAAATCATAAAGAGAGCGTGCGCTACCTTGGTGGCTTGATCCGTAGCCTGCAAGAATCACTCCAAAGACGATTCGAAGGGATCTTTGTCAATGTGAGGATGGCAGATGAACAGAATGATGTAGCAACCTCACCCTTCTCTGACCCTCTATACCTAAAAGCTGCTCTGCTGGATCCTTCATTTGGCACCATGTGGTTGACCCATGATGTTTTGGCTACCGAAAATGTCAAGGAGGCTGTGTCTGCGATGATAAAAAGTATGTTATGTTTTTGGTAATAACCCGTTTGCAGTAATAACACCTGAGTGCATTGAGTCACTGTTTTATGCTTGTGTTTTTCAGACTTGATTCTCAAAGAGGACTGCAAGCCCACCCCAACAACCACCGATGAAGACGAGCAAATGCCAGTGGCAGAGTCAGAGAGTCAATCTGGGCTGTTCACAGCATACCGCAAAAAACAGAAGAGAGATTCATGTTCCAGTCCCCAAATTCAGCTGAACCAGTATTTAGACATTTGTGATGGACAGAGCTGCCTTCAGTTTTGGGCCATGAACAGGCACATGCTCCCCTCTTTGTTCAGGGTAGCGGTAAGAGTAATGTCAGTCCCTGCATCAAGCGCACTTGTTGAACTTGTGTTTAGCCATGGTGGGGTGATAATGCGACCCCATCGCTCACAACTGAGCGAGAAAGTACTTTCAAATTTAATTTTTTGCAAATGCAATGCATTTTAGGTGGCTATTCTTAGAATAGCCACTTAACATGCATTGCATTTGCAAAAAATAGTATTCTGAGAAGTGAGAATACTATTTTTTGCAAATGCAATGCATTTTAAGTGGCTATTCTAATAACTAAGAAAAAAGGAATAGAAGTTAGGCGCTGTTTCCAAGCCTGGTGAATTCAAATGTGTTATTCCCTTAGTGGGAGGGCAGTATGGAGTGGGAAAGATTGTAAAGATGTTGCCTATAGTATTTAGTGAATGTTTATCCCGTGGAATTACTATAAAGGTCCTGGATGTGCATAAGTCAAGTTGGTTGTCTGACTTAATAAAGTGCAGTGTGTGCTCTAAAAAAGATATAACTTAATCCGTATAAATATAATATATCCATATATAAATGAACCCTATTTTTAAATTAAAAATATTTGTGCAAAATTATGTGATCCATAACGTAATCGATAATGTACATATGTAGTGAACAAACAAATATATATAATCAAGTGCTTTCAGTGCTGCTACAAAAAAAACCCCCTGGATTCTGATGGATATTCCAATAAGTAAACCTTTCAGTGCGTGCCTTAATCCGTGTTCTAATAGTGATTGATTGCACTCACCAGATCCTAGCAGCACTGAAAGCACTTGATTATATATATTTGTTTGTTCACTTCATATGTACATTATCGATTTACGTTATGGATCACATAATTTTGCACAAATATTTTTAATTTAAAAATAGGGTTCATTTATATATGGATATATTATGTTTATACGGATTAAGTTATATCTTTTTTAGAGCACACACTGCACTTTATTAAGTCAGACAACCAACTTGACTTATGCACATCCAGGACCTTTATAACACATTTGAATTCACCAGGCTTGGAAACAGCGCTATTTACTTCTATTCCTTTTCTCTTATATCTTACTCCACCTAGTGGAAGTAATCGGTAGTGGCAGCAGTTCCAACAACATTCTTTAATTTTTAAATTTTTATTCCATTGCATGCATCCCATTGCGCGGGTGTTTCTCCGTCTTTTTTCTATTCTAATAACTAAGCTCAAAGTTTGAACTTGACACAATGCCAAATTGCCAATATCTGGACACTTGAAGAATGGTGATGGGAATACTATTATTCTCATCACCATTCAACTGTCCAGATATTGGCATTGTGTCAAGTTCAAACTTTGAGCTTAGTTATTTTCCCCCTCAGCAAGGACTACATTTTTTTCAGGCTTGTTGGCCATTTAATTGCTGAGTGTTCTGCTCCTTGTCTGCTATTTGGGCATTCAAAGTGTTTCTTTAATATGCCAAGAAAAAAGCACTAAGCTGTTTTGTTAATGTTGAAAATAAAACAAAACCTTTCCTGAAAACTGACTTTTAACTCATTTAAAGGATGGAAATGGGGTAGATCAGTATTTTGACTTGATTTGTGACTTGACCAAAATAAATGACTTGACTTGACTTGCTTGACTTCTAGCAGGGACTCGACTTGACTTGCTTGCTTTTCGCCACAGTGACTTGGGACTTGCTTATGACTTGAAGGTTAAGACTTGAGACTTGCTTGTGACTTGCACATGTGTGACTTACCCCCATGTCTGCTAACCACTGTTAGGGTGTTGCCCAGGGCAGGGTGCTCCACAAGGTCCTTTGGGAGTGGTGAGGTAATCCAGGGCCAACTCTTGGCCGACCCCCCGGAGTCCTCCTCCTCCATGGCGACCCAGTGCTTCGCCTCTGCGTGACAGTGCCAGTCCACCAGCCTAGTTAAGTGGACTGCTCTGTAATAGGCCTTTATGTCCGGCAGACCAACCCCACCCCTGCTTTTTGTTAGGTAGAGGAGTTGGAGTCTCACACGAGGTTTGTGGTGGGACCAGACAAAAGCCCGGAACATGGAGTCGATTTGTTTAAAGAACGCTGGAGGTAGTCGGATGGGAAGCGCCTGTAGCAGGTATAACACCCTTGGTAGCAAGGTCATTTTGAGGGCGCTACATCTGCCAAACCATGTCAGCGTCAAAGAGTGCCAGTGCAAGAGGTCAGTTTTAAGGTGTAGAAGTAATGGGGCAAAATTAGCCGAATACAATTCAGCCGGATCTGAGGTGATGTCGACTCCTAGATAACGTATATGCTTGGTTGCCCATTTCAGTGGAAAGTACGAGCATTTCCTTTATCTACCGTTATGTTAAGAATGGAGGATTTTGTCAGATTGATCTGAAATGATGAGATATTGCCATGTTCTTGAAGGGATCTAAGCAGGTTAGGGAGAGAGGTAAGGGGTTCTGTTAGAAAGAAAATAAGGTCATCTGCAAAAGCAGCCACCTTGTGGGATCCCGAGGGCTTCGGGTAGCCTAGAATGTCTGAGTTTGCCCTTATCGTGCACAAAAAAGGTTCTAGGGACAGGATAAAGATCAGAGGGGAGAGGGGGCATCCCTGACGCGTGCCATTTCGGATGTCGAAAAAGTCCGATCTCGTCTCATTTACCCAAACCGACGCGGTGGAGTGCGTGTATAAGGAAAGGATCCACTGTAGCATAGAGGAACGAAGGCCTATGTGCTCTAGAGTTGCCCGGATGAAGGACCAATCGACGCGATCGAAGGCCTTCTCCGTGTCGGTTGACAGCAGGAGAAGGGCCCGTTTGGTGGTCCTTGCCGAGTGTATCAGGTTGACGACTCTTATACTATTGTCCCTTGGTTCTCGTAGCGGTACAAAACCAGCCTGGTCTCTATGAATCAGATTCGGTATGTGGGGGAGCAGTCTATTGGCTAAAATTTTTGCGAAGAGCTTGAGATCCGAATTCAGAAGGGCAATTGGGCGATAGCTCCCACAAAGTTGTGGGTCTTTACCTTCTTTCGGGATGAGGGAGATATAGGCCCTAAGGGTGTCTATGGGGAATAGGTTCCCCTCCGTGAGAGTGTTGAGGGCAGAAACTAAGGGCTTCGCCAGTAAATCAAAGAAGGTTTTGTAGTACACTGGGGTTAGACCATCAGGGCCAGGGGCCTTTTTTGGTTTCGAAGAGGCCAAAGCAGCTCCCAGTTCTTCTACAGTCAAGGGATTCGTCCAGTTCTTCCCTTACCTCGTCAGGTAGTGATGGCATGCCTGAGGCAGCTACATATGATTGAGGGGTATGCCTGCCCTCCCTAGGGGAGCCCGTGGATTGCGATCTGTCTAGGTTATAGAGGCCTGTATAGAAGGAGCGGAACTCCTCCGCCATATCTGAGGAGGTATTTAGCTTCTGTCCTGTAGACGATTGTATGTGTGGGATGTATGTTTTCGTACGAGGGCCCTGCAGGGCTCTGGCCAGGAGTGATCCTGGTTTGTTTGAGTACTCAAACATAGTACGACGTGCCCATGCTAGTTTCTGTTTGGTCTTCTGGAAAAGGAGAGTGCAAAGCTCTCCCCGAGCCTTCTGTAGATCCCGAAAGGTTGTACGAGCAAGGCTAGCCTTATGTACACTTTCTAGCTTACGAATCAGTGCAATTAGTTCCTCCGTGCGTTTCAATCTGTCCCGTTTAAGTCGGGCCCCTATTTTGATCAATATCCCTCTCACAACCGTCTTGTGGGCTTCCCATATCACAAGGGGGTTGGAGACTGATCCCTCGTTGACGGAAAAGTACTCCCGTAGCGCTCTCAGTAGCTCCGCACGTGTTTCCTCCGATTGAAGCAATGCTTCATTTAGTCGCCATGAAGGAGGAGACCGAATCATTGGCCCCAACTGGAAGGTCAAGTGAATTGGGGCATGGTCGGAGAAAGATATGACATCAATGGACGTAGAGACTACCTTGGCAAGATCTTTATGTGACAGCAGTATGTAGTCTAACCGCGAGTAGGTGTGGTGCACCTGAGAGTAAAATGTATAATCTCTATCTTGGTTGTGGAGCAGCCGCCAAGGGTCAACCAGATGTAGGGTGTGTAGGTCTGCCTTGAGACGCTTCAGGCAGGAGTAGGACAGATGTGAGGCCCCCCGCGAGACGTCCATGGTTGGATCCATGGCAAAGTTAAGGTCTCCGCCAAAAATAAGCATCCCCTCCGAGAACTCCAGGAGCTCCGAAAGAAGCTTACGTAAGAATTGGGGGTGGTTTACATTGGGGAAGTAAACATTTGCGAAGGTAACCCGCAGATCGGACACTCTTCCCTTTAGGAGAAGAAAACGACCCTGCTCGTCCGCTCGCTGTGCCTCGAACACCCAAGGAACCGACCTGGCCAAAATAATGCTAACCCCCTTCGATTTGGAGATCGGAGAGACACTATGGTATGCCACCGGAAAGGCCCCGTTAGTCAACCTGGGTATGGAGTCTGCACGGAAGTGCGTTTCCTGCAGAAAAGCGACATGTGTTTTGCCCCTGCGCAGGTCAGCCAAGAGCTGCGAGCGCTTCTCTGGTACATTAAGGCCACGCACGTTTAGAGAGGTAATCTTTAGGTGACCCATCATGTCTTCTGGTAGGGAAATGGAAGTCGATATGCGTGTGGGGAAGTCCCAAAAGCAGACACCCCTACAGGTAGAGGGCTAGAATTGAAAAAATAGACCAGAGGGGAAAGAATGGAGAGAGAGGGAAAGAGGAGGGGAGGAAGGATGGGGTAAGGGGAGTGAACGGTTTCTGTCTTAGACTAACTATGGGCCCCTGATGCACACTTAAAGTGTTTACACAGGAGTCCGCCCTAATGTGGGGGTGATAAGAGCGTTGTAATCTACTCTAAAAGTGAGTAGAGTTTAGGCAGTGATTTGAATAGACAAAATATGTGGAGATGTGGGGGGGGTAGCGCCTCTGAGAATTATAGAGTGTCTAACATGAGAACCATAACAGCTGAAGAAACCCTTTAATGATTGGTACCTGCATCATGGCTGACAAACACCCTCTGTCGTGACCATTAGATGAAGGTGTCCCCAGGAGGCTCATGGACGTCAGACCGATCCCCCCCTGCCAATACAGGCAATAGACATTACCAGTGGGGTCCGCCCCGACGCCTCATGGCAGGGCCCGCTACACCAGCATCAAGAGTCTTTCACCTTCTCACCCGGGGGTACCAGGGCGAATCATGAAGGGCGAGGTTAATACCAATAGCGCAAATATAATACAATGTAGTAATAGAATAATGTAGTAAAGCGGTAAGAAATTAAACAACAAAACATAACATATCATAAAAAGTACGTCACCAACTATTGTCACGTCCCTGGGATTGTTACCCACTATGGCCCTGAGCCTCCCTCCCCTTCCTAATGCATAACAACCTGCACATCCTTCAGAAAGAAGCCAGGGAGAGTGAGGGGACAGGGCCCAGTCTTAAGTGCGACTGCTGCGACCCTGATAATTCCGCCACTGATACTTATGCCTTGGAAATTCTTTTGTGCCCTTCTCCTGACTGATACCTTTTAACAATGAGATCCGTCTGAGGCTTTGGAAGCTCTTTGCGGACCATGGCTTTTGCTGTAGGATGCAACTAAGAAAATGTCAGGAAAGACCTACTAGAACAGCTGAACTTTATTTGGTTTTTTTTTTGTGTAATAAGTTTTTATTTTTTTAGAACAAGACATTACATGACAAGTCCAACAGTGCGAGTCTTGTAAACAATGGCCTCGCAGGGTCATTCAGTAACAATATGCAATATGTGGGTTGAACAAACACATACATTACTATTAACCTAATGTAAAGTGCTCTTCTAGGGATAACTCTGAGGGACCCGCCAGGTGAGTAATCGGAGGCTCTGGAAGCCCCATGTTTTCATAAAATATGCAAGTGAAGCGGAGCCAGTCTAAGGGCTCGCGAGGGTGTGTTTGAGTTTGGGGAATCTCTGGAATGTGCGGGGTACATAGCCCGGTGGCCCACACCCGGGGCAGGAAGGGGGGGCTTAAAAACCTCCATCAATCCACCTCCCGCTCCTACGCGGGCCCCCGCGACCACGCAACGGTGGTTTATTCATGTGAAATTTATCTGGCTCTTGGAAATCCAGAGATCTCCCCCAGCGGGTTCCGTTTCTATATTGAACAGCCCATACTTAGCTGTTTCGCGTGAGTTTCCCTAATATTATACCAAAATAACAATAATAAATAGAGAGACACAAAAATAAAGGGAGTAATAAAAAAGGAGAAGAAAAGAAAAAGAGAGAGAGGTGGGGGGGGGTAGGGTAGGAGTGAGAAGAGGGAATAGGGGAGGGAAGGGGGGGAAGGGGGGGAAAGGGGGAGGGAATAGGTCAGGTTACCTGCAAGTACTGGTGAGCTTCCTTTGCCTCTGCGACGGACCCCTTGGAGCTGGATTCGTTATTCCTCGGGTAGGTCAGGTTTTGGGGTCTTGCCTACAGGGTTGAGTTTTTGTTAGCCTAAGTACTCTAAGAGTAGGGTCTGCCAGCTCCAGCAGTGCAACGTCTAGACTAGACGACACCGCGGTGGAGTCAGAGGTGTATTCAGTCCATGACATCCAGATTGCATGAAATCGGTCTTTGCGGCCTTTATTGGTCGCCACCCAGTCCTCGGCCTCCCGGATCTCACTAACCTTTCCGATCCACTCAGCACGTGTGGGGGTCGTATGTTTTTTCCAATGAATTGGGATCAGGCGCCTAGCCGCATTTAATAAGTGCGGCAGCACACTTTTTTTGTATTTTCGTAGTGAGATCGGGGGGACCTGCAGGAGAAAGTGGGTCGGGAGGAAGGGGATTTCTATCTCTGTCACTATTTTGATTTGGTCACGTATATCTTCCCAGAAGGATTTAATTTGAGGGCAGTCCCACCATATGTGTTTCAAAGTACCTTTCTGTCCACATCCTCTCCAGCACAGCTCAGATGTGGAAGGGTAGAAGCGGGCCAAGTCCGCAGGTACTCTGTACCAGCGGGATAGCAGCTTAAAGTTCGTTTCCTGGGTCTTGGACTCTATTGAGGATGAATGAGTAAGCTGATACAAGTGAGTTAAGTCTGTCTTTGTAAGTACAATGTCCAGGTCCTTTTCCCAACGTCTGATAAAGGCGGGTGTAGTGTTATGGAATGAGGAACCTAGTAGTTTATAAAGTACCGAGACCAAGTGTGGTGTAGGTTCTTCTGCTATAAAGAGTTTTTCAAGGTTGGTGAGAGAAGAAGGGTCTCTAATCTTATGGCCTTGTAATTGAAAGAAGTGGTGTAGTTGTCTGTATTTCCAGAAGTTCATTGGGGTACCCTGTTTGCCTGTAGGCAGATATTCGTAGCCCAGAAGTTTGCCGTCTTTCATGAGTTTGCCACAACTGGCGTCTCCACCCTCTATCCACGACTCAAAGAAACCCATTTGTTCTCCCGGAGGGAACCAAAGGAAACCTCCCAGTGGGGCCAGTGGGGACACCGAGGGAGCCAATTTTAGCAGCGGGTTAATCTTATCCCAGGTTGACAGTACCTGGATTGTCAAGGGGGACGTTGTCTCCGACAATCCTCTATGCTCTCGGGACAGCCAGGGAGCATATGATAAGTTCCTACCCGCTAAACATTTCTCTAGTGGTACCCATATCTTAGAGCAAGAGTGGAAACGCCAGTTGAGCATCCTCTGTATCGCTATAGCCCAATAGTATCTTCTGACATCTGGAAGGCCTAGGCCTCCGTTTTGTTTTGAGCGACGTAGGACTCGTAGAGCTATCCTGGGTTTGCGCGCATTCCATGTAAATTCAGACAGTATGCCAGATATTTTATCAAAAAAGGATCGGGGTAGTCGAATTGGTAGCATCTGTAAAAGGAACAGTATGCGTGGTAGAATATTCATTTTTATTATGTTCACCCTTCCCAGCCATGTGAAGGCCGTCTGTGTCCATTGGGATAGGTCTTTCTTAATGGTAGTTATCAGTGGGAGGTAATTTGCGGTATATAGGTTGTTAAAATTATCTGTGAGTTGTATACCGAGGTATCGAATAGCTGACGTGGCCCAGGTGAAAGGAAAGGCTGATTTGAGGCTCATTGTTAATTGGGATGACATGCAAATAGGGAGTATTTCTGACTTTGAAAAATTAATTTTAAAATTTGAAAGAAACCCAAAGAGCTTCAGTTCCCTCATCAGGTTGGGCAGAGAGATCAGGGGGTTTGAAACATGGAACAGGACATCATCAGCATATGCCGAGAGTTTATGCTCCGTGCTACCAACCGTGAGACCCCTGATGTCGGGGTTAGCGCGTATTGTGCAGAGCAGAGGCTCCAGCACTAAGGAGAACAAGAGAGGTGATAGGGGACACCCCTGTCTCGTGCCATTTCTGATGGGGAAGCGAGCCGAGAGGGTACCATTTACCTTGACTTGTGCGCAAGGCGTCGAGTATAGTGCTAATATAGAGGACAGCATTCTCGGACCCATCCGCAGTGATCGAAGCACCTCCGTCAGGTAAGACCAGTCAACGCGATCAAACGCTTTTTCAGCGTCTGTTGACAGTATGAGGTAAGGCTGTGGCTCGGGGCGGGCACGGGCCCAGTGAGTAAGGTGTACCGCTCTGATAGAGTTGTCCCTGGCTTCTCTACCTGTTATGAATCCCGTTTGGTCTGGGTGGATAATGTCGGGTATAAGGTATTTAAGTCTGTTCGCTAGTGTTTTCGCTAAAATTTTTATATCTAGGTTAAGGAGCGATATTGGCCTATAGCTCGGGGGTACGGTGGGATCCTTGCCCTCTTTCGGGATTACAGTGATGTGTGCCAGAAGTGCCTCTGGTGGAATGGTTCCTCCTTCAGCAATAGAATTAAAATATTTGCACATGGGTGTCTCTAGGTGGGTCAGGAAGGCTTTATAGTATGCCTTAGTGAACCCGTCAGGTCCAGGGCTCTTTCCGTTGGGCAAGGAGTTCACCGTGGCCCGAAGCTCGTTTAGGGTAATCGGGGCGTCTAAGTCTGAGGATTGCTCTTCTGTAAGTGTCGGGAGTTTGGCTGCAGTCAGATAGTCTCGGATCGCGTTTTGTCTAGTGTCTCGTGATTCAGGGGAGGGGTCAGAGTCTATGTTGTACAATTTAGCGTAGTAAGCTCGAAATTCAGCAGCAATTTTAGATGGGTGTAGAATCGGTGTACCCGAGGCGCTATGTAGTTTATGTATGTATGTCTGGGCTTGACGTTTCTGAAGGGCCCGGGCTAACATGCGGCCGCATTTGTTTCCGTGTTCATAGTACCTGTGTGCCATGAATCGGAATTGTTTGCGTGTTTGACGATCGAGCAGGCGTAAGAACAGTTCGCGTAGTTCTGTCAGCTTTTCTAGTTCTTCAGGGCGTCCGTTAGCTTTGTGCCTCAGTTCTGCTTTTTGGAGTTCGGTGTGAACTCTTAAAAAGTCTGCCTGTCGTATCTTTTTAAGCCTACTACCCTGGGAAATCAGAGCCCCCCCGAACCACAGCCTTGTGAGCCTCCCAAACCGTCCCCTCGCTCAGCTCGCCTATAGGGTTTTCTGCAAAATAATGAGTTAAGGTGTCCGCGACCTCAGCTACCACCACCGCATCGTCCAGTAAGTTCTCATTAAGTCTCCAGGTCCGAACTCCCCGCGCGCCTGATGGCAAGGAAAAGGCCATCGTCACTGGGGCGTGGTCGGAAATGGAAATAGAACCTATGTCTGCAGACTGTAAAAGTTCAAGGATATTTCGATCCACATAAATGTGGTCAATTCTTGTGTATACGTTATGTACTGTGGAGTAATAGCTGAAGTCGCGGTCTAATGGTCTAAGCGCTCGCCAACTGTCGGTGAGCAAGTGGGACTGGATAGTCCTGCGGAAGTGCTTCAAAAATGCGTAGGAGTGGGAGGGTCTTGCATGTGAGGTGTCTAGCATTGGGTCGGGGCTTACGGTAAAATCACCTCCTAAGATTAGGAAGCCTTCTCTGAATTCAGCCAAGCGATCTAGTGTAGTGTCTATGAAGGTAAGTTGATTTGCATTCGGAGCGTAAATAGTGGCGAATGTATATTTTTGGCCCGCAATGTGGCCCTTTAGGAAAACATATCTCCCCAAGGGGTCTGTATCGTGTTCAGCCGGCTGAAAAGGGCATGACTTGTGTATGGCGATAGCTGTCCCTTTAGATTTAGGGGTCGGGGATGTGCTGATAAACCATTGGTTAAAAAGGTGAGTAGGCAATTTGGGAAGTGACTTTGGCGTAAAGTGGGTTTCTTGGAGGAAAACCACTTGGGTTTTTAGGCGTTTTAATTCCCCCCAAAGCTTACTACGTTTGTGCGGGGAACAGAGTCCCCGTACATTATATGTACTTACCCGTAGGGAAGCCATGGGATGGAACGTGGGTGTTCAATGTGTGCAATTTGCGGGGGGTCCGTCACAGACAGCAAGGTGGAGCAACCTGCAATGAAGGGGGAGGGGGTAGGAAAGAGACGAGAGGAGGAGGGAGAGAAAACAAAACATGTGTAAGAAGAGGAACATGAAAACATGGTCATAACCATCAAAACAGTATGGATGTTAACATCCACGCATGTAAAACAACTACTACGGGTCGTGTCGAGGAGCCCCCCCCCTAGAGAGGGGAGGGACTCCAGGCCACGACCCCTTATCCCAAAGGGGATTAGTGCCCAAAAAAAACAGGGCGGCCTACTAGGGGGTTAGTGTGCTGTCTATAAGAGAGGGCAGGAGGTCCTCCGTCTCCGCCCACCGCGTCTGATATGGTGCGGTTAGACATGGAGAGAATGATGGTGCTTCGGGGGACTCAAAAATGTGCAAACCATCAAGCAGCCTTACGGCTAATATTGAGGGGATAATCTAAGTGCAATATGTATAAAAGAAAAACACTTGGGTATATTTAAAACGAGAAAAAGGAAAAAAGAAAAAAAAAAATCCCAGTAGCAGTTCGTTTGCCCCAGAAAGGGGATGTTGCTAGTGTCCGGGTAGGGACATTCCCAGCGAGGATTCAGAAAGATGTCGCCTGCGATTCCTCCTGCGATTCTGATTTCTGGCTGGTTGCCACGGTTGGTGGGTAGGTAATTTGTCGTTTCCCGGTTCTGAGGAACATCTCCAGTCAGGAAAGTCCACCGGGTCCAGGTCTAAGGAAGTCAAAAAGTGCGGGAGGTCATCCTTGTTGCGAAGAGTTATGGTTCTACCATCTTTAGTGACTTGAAGGCTGAAGGGGAATCCCCAGCGATACACCAGGCCTGCGTCTTGGATAGCTGTTAGGAGAGGGCGAAGTGCTCTACGTTGCATAAGAGTGCGCCTCGAGATGTCCTGATAAAAGGCCAGGTGTGCACCGTCAAAATCAAAATAGGGTTTCCCCCTCATTTTTTGCATGATGCGGTCTTTAAGCGTATACTTATGTAATTTACATATGATATCTCTTGGATTGTTCGCATCCTGGGATGGGGGCTTCAGGGCCCTGTGTGCACGGTCTATTTCGACTGTAGCAGTGGCAGGCAGTCCTAATATTTATTTAAAGACTCCTTCTAGGGTGGGGATTATGTCCCTGGGCCCAGTAGCTTCAGGTAAGCCTCTTATCCTGATATTTGCCCGTCTGCTGCGGTTCTCTGTGTCGTCCAGCTGACATAGCAGGGCCTCAATCTGTTGGCCCTGTATGTTACACTTGTCTTGTAGTTTAGAAATGACAGGGAGAGTGTCCTCAAATTTCTGTTCCAGAGTGTCAAGTCTGCCTCCCAAGTGATTTGTATCAGCTTTGAGCTGAGCAATATCTTCCTTAAAAGCTTTTTCCACTCTGTCAGCAAAGCGTTCAAGATCAGCTTTCGTGGGTAGGGACATAATGTGGCGCCTGATGTCTGCATCTGCCAGGGGGTCCAGGTCAGTGGAGTCACCGTCTTGGGAAGTGGGGGAGCCTGGGGAGATCAGGGGGGCTGAGTCACTCACCGACCCTGGAGATGGAGCGGGGGAGTCATCTAGTTGCTGTGACTGGCCTGCGGAGGTCTTTGCGGCCTTGTTAGCACGCTGTGTCTTCCCGGTCGGCGCCATCTTGGAAGGCTCGTGGCCTCTCCCAGTCTGCCCAGTGTAAAAGGAATCCAGCTGGGATTGCCGCGATCGGTCAGTCTGTTGTGGCTGGGAGGATGCCCGGTGTCTCAGGGACATAATTTGCTGCGGGTGCGGGTGCGGGTGTTACCTCCGCTGTGGAGCTGGTAATGTGCTGCGGTGGAGCGGAGCTGAGAAGGCACACGTCCTCACTCCTCCATAGTCCGGACACGCCCCCAAAGCCACTTTATTTGGTTTTAATCAGAGGCACTTTAAATGACAGGTGTGTACTAACTCCTATTTAACATGAGTTTGAATGGAATGTGATTGCCTAAATCTGAACACAGCTACATCCCCAGTTATAAGAGGGTGTGCACACTTATGCAACCACATTATTTTATTTTTTTATTTTTACATCCCCCTAAAAAGATTTCAGTTTGTTTTTCAATTAAGTTGTACATTTTATAGGTCACATTAAAGGTGGAAAAAGTTCTAAAATGATTTATCTTTGTCTCATTTTTTTACGTCACAAAAACCTGACATTTTAACAGGGGTGCATAGTCTTTTTATATCCACTGTATCTGTCTCAAAAAATGATAAAAATTTAATATTTGAATAATTTGAATATTTTCTATAATCATTTTTTTTGGAGGTCTACACTCTAAAATGAGGGTCAGCTAAGGAGGAACGAGGGGCATGGTTCCAAATGAGGAACAATTGATAGAAATTGATCTTGGTATTGTTATGGCTGCATTCATGAACACATGGAATTTACTGTGACCTACAATCACAAAGTGGGGAAGTCTTGTGTTTCCTGATGATCTGTAGAGAAAATTCACATGTTTCGCCGCAGCCGCAAATTAACACCCTCGTTTTCCAGAGGCTTTGATCTCAGCTTCTCTGGACAAATGGTTTATCAATATGACCTCCCTGGGGACAGAGGCATCATACCAAGAGGAGCTGTCATGTAAAAAAAAAAAAAAAAAAAAAAAAACTTTAAAGCTCAGCTGTCAAAGTTTACAGAGACCCCTGGGAGAGCACACACTGTTTTACAAGACCTTTTTATGTTATTAGTGTACATAGCACTGATAACATCTGTAGCACAGAGTACATAGAGCCATCGGTATTAGTCCCCAGTGCAAAGTTTCTTCTTCACACATCAAGGCTAATTTAGGTTGATGCCAAATATATTTTGCTGCTGTTTAAATGAATAGGTTGAACCAGTACATGGGATTTAGCACTATAGTATAATAATAAATGTTGTGTGGCCCAGCTAACCTTAAAGCCTGAGGTGCTAAGAGACTGACAAAATTCCTATACCAGCTTATACCATTACACCTAATCTTTCTATAAAGTGGTTGTAAACCTCAGACATGAAATATGAACAAAGCATATCCCTCTATAGTGTGTACTTGTGTCAATCCAGAGCACTAAGTGTCATTTCTGTCTGCTGCTTCATTCCTCTGCTATCAGCAGAAGTCCCTTTGGAAAAGTTTTCCTGACACCAAGAGAAAAATGGCGACAGGGGAGGGAGCTTCAGCTGATTGACAGTCTCAGCTCTGTTCCTGTGTACTGTGTGAAAAGGGGGGGGGGGGGGTTGTCCCATCCCCCCAATCAGCTCTCAGAGCTCTCCTCACTGAGCTCTGCAGAGTGTAACTTTAGCTCTCCATCCCCTTTTTTTCTGAACTCTCAGACAAGTGTTATAATTTAGCCCTTTGGACAGATGTAGAGAAGAGACGACTGCAGATAGACAGGTACAACTTATGTAAGAGGATTTGTTTCATCTCTGTGTATCACCTGAGGCTATTCACTTCACTGGGTATATGTAAAGGTTTACAATCACTTTAATAACTAGCCATTGACAATAATCTCTGTAATTTGTTTATTTCCTATGACTTTCAGCTCCATCTTGTGTCCATAATGTGGTGTTTTCTTGGTTGAAATATTTCAGGAAAATACCACATTATGGCCACTGGATGGAGCTGACCATCGTAAGGACAAAAAATATTAGACACAATGTTAGGATTATTTGTGATGGCTATGCAAAAGCTGGGACATTTGCACAGCAAACTTTTTATAAATAGACTCCCAAGCATATTCTTCTCAAGACCTCCTGCTCTCTAGATCTCTCATCACCTCCTCCCATGCTTGCCTCCAGGACTTCTCCGGAGCCTCTCCAAGCCTATGGAACTCCTTACCCCATTCTGGCTGTCTATCTCCTACTCTATTAGCTTTTAGACGATCCCTGAAAACCCTCCTCTTCAGAGAAACCTACCCTACCCACACCTAACAACTGTATTTTCATTTTGTCCATCAGTTCATCCCCCACAGTTATTACCTTTTGTATCAATTGACCCTTCCTTTTTAGATTGTAAGCTTTAACGAGCAGGGCCCTCTGATCCCTCCTGTATTGAATTATATTGTAATTGTACTGTCTTCCCCGATGTTGTAAAGCGCTGTGCAAACTGTTGGCGCTATATCAATCCTGTATAATAATAATAATATATCTAGTTTTTTTTCTTTTTTAGTTTTGGAAAGTGTACTGAAGAATTAGGACCCCTGTTAGATTTTTACTGCTGCCTGTATCCTCTGTAGAGAGATTTATACTCTATTGTCCTGGTGACCAATTTCAAACACAGTAAAAGTGGGAGAAAATGGAAAATTAGCATTGCCTCCAGAACAGAGATTTGTTCTGATGACAAGCAGTGAAGAGAAATCTCTTAAATGGACACAGATAGCAACATTAAAAAGTTGCAGGAGTACTAACAAATAGTACACTGTCATTCTTACCTTGGCGGGGGTTTTAACTATGTAACACCCTCCTAGAATAGATTGCTAGAGAGGTTCAGGTAAATTTAGTCTTTTGGCTCCTCTGTAAGCAGTGGGGCAGTGTATGATTAGTTTTGGCTGCTCAGGGTCTCAGACTGCAGGCTCAACTATTTCTCCCTGCTTTCTAGTAGGTTCTAGAATGTAGTGGGCTGGAAGAGGCAGTCCCTGGGTCTGAATAATTATAAGGTCTCAGCCAATCCCTGGGGAGGAAGTACCAAGTAAGTGGCTGAGAAGGAGATTTATTGTCTGAAGCATGGGACAGCAGGGTTCTGGTCCTGCAGGGGAGATCCCAGCCTGGAAGGGCTGCTGCCCTTATGGGCAAGTTAGCTAAAGCCTACAGAGATCTCACCAAGGTCCCAGCTCAGTGGGATCTGGGGAGCCTGTTGCATAGAGTTGATCAAGGTCCCAGCTCAGGAGGAGCTGGGGGCCTATGTATCCTGGAAGCAGTTCAGGGCCAAGTCAAGGGGGTGCACTGAGGATCCGGCCTGGAGATTCACGCTACAGGGTCTAGCCAATATTAGACAGGTGGTACACAAGTATCTGGACACAGAGTGAGTAGAGGCCTGGAAGTGGGATCCTATTGAATGTCTGCTGTTCAACCCCTAATGCGTCAGTGCTGCTAAAGTGGGATTTGCCCTGGGAGTCCCAGAAGTGCTTGTATCTCTAGTCTCTACAAAGGGGAGGCTGCCCCTGAAGAGAGTAGACAGAATAGAAAGAGTCTTCCAAATGTTTTGTGTAAATTCTGGAGTATCCCAAAGCTTTCCCTGCACCCCATCCAAGCTTAAGAAGCAATAAAACCTAGAAAGATATCACTGGTTATTGTGGAAGAGACTGTACAAGTGTTGTGTGCCTGGCTGCCTGGGGACCCAGAAGGGAAGAGAACCTGACCTGTTAAGGGTCTGAGCTACAACTATTTCCTACTCTATCCAAAATAAATAACAATAATGATAAATTAGGTGCTGATAGTACACCCAAACGTTAACTGCAAAAAAAGATTTACTGTTAAAAAAAAAAGGTTATTTGTAAATAACAAAAATATATTTTATACTGACCTCACCCCCATCTTCTGCCCTCAAAATGCAAAGGTGACATCATGCTCCTTTCTGGCGAGATCCTGGGAAATATAACGATTTCCAAGCATATGCACATATTACAGTTAACCACTTTAAGTACATATATACAGTGCCTTGCAAAAGTATTCACCCCCTTGGCATTTTTCGTGTTTTGTTGCCTCACAACCTGGAATTAACATGGATTGTTTGAGGATTTGCACCATTTAATTTACAGAACATGCCCACAACTTTGAAGATGTTTTTTTTTTATTGTGAAGCAAATAACAATTAGGACAAAATAACAGAAAAATTCAATGTGCATAACTATTTACCCCCTAAAGTCAATACTTTGTAGAGCCACCTTTTGTGGGTATCACAGCTCCAAGTCCCTTTGGATAAGTCTCTATGAGCTTGCCACATCTTACCACTGGGATTTTTGCCCATTCCTCCTTGCAAAACTGCTCCAGCTCCTTCAAGTTGGATGGTTTGTGCTTGTGAACAGCAATCTTTAAGTCTGACCACAGATTTTCTATTGGATTAAGGTCTGGGCTTTGACTAGGCCATTGCAACACATTTACGTGTTTCCCCTTAAACCACTCAAGTGTTGCTTTAGCAGTGTGTTTGGGGTCATTGTCCTGCTGGAAGGTAAACCTCCGTCACACACAGAGTGGTACAGGTTTTGCTCAAGAATATCCCTGTATTTAGCACCATCCATCTTTCCCTCGACCCTGACCAGCTTTCCAGTCCCGACTGCTGAAAAACATCCCCACAGCATGAAGCTGCCACCACCATGTTTCACAGTGGGGATGGTGTTCTTTGGGATGTGATGTGTTGGGTTTGCGCCAGACATCGCGTTTTCTTTGATGGCCAAAAGTTCAATTTTAGTCTCATCAGACCAGAGCACCTTCCTCCATACATTTTGGGAGTCTCCCACATGCCTTTTCGCAAAATCAAAACGTGCCATTTTGTTTTTTGGTGAAAGTAATGGCTTTCTTCTGGCCACTCTGCCATAAAGCCCAACTCTATGGAGCGTACAGCTTATTGCCGTCTTATGTACAGATACTCCAGTCTCTGCTGTGGAACTCTGCAGCTCCTCCGGGGTTACCTTAGGTCTCTGTGCTGCCTCTCTGATTAATGCCCTCCTTGCCCGGTCTGTGAGTTTTGGTGTGCGGCCATCTCTTGGCAGGTTTGCTGTTGTGCCATGTTCTTTCCATTTGGTTATGATAGATTTGATGGTGCTCCTAGGGATCATCAAAGATTTGCATATTTTTTTATAACCTAACCCTGACTTGTACTTCTCAACAACATTGTCCCCTTACTTGTTTGGAGAGTTCCTTGGTCTTCATGGCAGTGTTTGGTTAGTGGTGCCTCTTGCTTAGGTGTTGCAGCCTCTGGGGCCTTTCAAAAAGGTGTGTATATGTAATGACAGATCATGTGACACTTAGATTGCACACACGTGATCTGACACTTCCGGGTAGAGGGTGTGCATGTGCGCAGGCGGCGGCTCGCTTCTACTGTTATTATACACAGCGTAAGCTGATCGGCGGGTGCTGGGTACTTGATGTCAGCCGGCACCCGCCGATCGTCAGGGAGAGAGAGATAGAACTGTGATCTGACTATGTAAACAAGGCAGATCTCCATACTGACAGAGGGGAAGGGATGGAATTTGTGTCCCTGCAAAGGAGGGAATAAATTCCATCTCTTCCCCTAGTAAAAGCACCTCACATAGTATAGTAAAACACTGGTTAGGCACACATTTAACCCTTTGATCGCCCTAGATGTTTAACCCCTTCCCAGTCAGTGTCATTTTAACATTGATCACTGTATTAGTGTCACTGGTACCCACAAAGTGTCAGGTAGTGTCAGAATGTCCGCCACAATATCAAAGTCCTGCTATAAATCGCCGATTGCTGTCATTACTAGTAAAAATAAATAAAAATATTGCATAGTTTGTAGAAGCTATAACTTTTGCATAAACCAATCAATATTTGCTTATTGGGATTTTTTTTACCAAAAATGTGTAGCAATATACATATTGGCCTAAATTGATGAAGACATTTTTTTTTTTTCAATTTTTTATTGGATATGTTTTATAGCGGAAAGTAAAAAATGTTGAAGTTTTTTTTCAAAACTGTCAGTCTTTTTTTTATAGCGCAAAAAAAAAGGAGAGGTAACCAAATACCACCAAAAGAAAGCTCTATTTGTGGGAAAAACAGACATACATTTTATTTGGGTACAGTGTCCCATGACCACACAATTGACAGTTAAAGTAAAGTACTGCCATATTGCAAAAAATGGTCTGGTCATGATGAGGGTAAATCTTCCGGAGGTCAAGTAGTTAAGATATTTCCTGGCCAGGAACCACATTCACAGTTAGAATTTACTTTGTTCAGATCAGAATTGAAAAAAAAATGTATTCTGTGCCTTCAATTTTTCAGCTCACTTTGGTAAAAAATAGTTGTCAATTTGTTCACCATTAACATTTAGGAAACTAAACAAACTAACTATTAAATGAATACGAATTTATCTGAAGTTACGAATTATCCGAAATAAAGTGCTAAACAATGCTAAATGCTAAACAAATGGAACAGAACGAGATAATAACAAATAATAATACGTTTTTTATTATTATTGTTGTTATTTGTTATTATTAATTTGTTACGTTCCATTTGTTTAGATACGGCATTCGTTATTACGGATAATTCGTAACTTCAGATAAATTAATATTTGTTACGTTCACTAACAGCCAAATTTGAAAGGACATTCCAATACTTATAATTTAATAGTTAGTAATAGTTAAGTTATTATTAGTTAGTTATTATTTCATATTTTGGAATTTTGAGGTTTTTGAATTTTCGTTCTTATTTTCGGATTTTCATTCTTTAGAATTTTCAGATTTTCATTCTTATTTTTTGATTTCCATATTTCCGAATTTTCGAATTTCCAAATTTTTGAATTTCCGAATATGCAGAAAAATTCAGAAATTAGAAAATTCAGAAATTCAGATATTTCCGAATGAACTAATTTGTTTAAATTAGTTAAAAAACGAATTTGGAACTAAATGAATTGCACATGCCTAATATCAGCAGTTACCTCTTAACCTTTATGTTTCCATGTTTACTTTACAACTTTATTTCTTGAGTTTTTAGTTTACTGCGATATTACTCCTAGCTTTCGGTGCTGGTCCTTACCCTCTCCCTTGAAAGTGTGAGGGACCTGTCCATTTAGATCGAATAAAAAAAAAGATTATACAGAAAAAAAAAATGGTTCTCTAATTGAAGCTTCCATTTGTTTCACTTTGAATTCTGTCACAGTAAAATAAATGTTGCCAGTACCATACTCTGATTCTGACAGTCATTTATTTTGCTTTCTCTACCCTGTGGGTGAAGGTGTTTGTACATTCTGGCATGGCCGAAGGCTTGAAGACACGTCCTCTGATTGCACCTCCACGTTCCGTGTATGTTTGCACACAAAAGCCTTAACTAGGAATGTGAGCCAAATAATCTTACAATGTAATTCACTTATTAGAAACATCATCTTTCTTTCCGCTAAAGCAAACCAAGCTGATCATAATAATTGCCGATACCCGAGCTTTGGTTGTACATTTAGACCAAAAAAAAAAGAAAAAGAATACAAAATCAAACCTGCGCACAGTCTGCACATGACACAATTGTTTACAAATCGTTTCGAGCAAAGTGCGCCATTCTGAAGTGGTTGGGACGTTGACGTCATCTTTGTTGAATTTCAGTGATTTTTATAAAGTTTACAAATTATATGAAAGTGAGGAGAACCCACCCAAGATATCCTCAGACTGAATCCCAGAAATATGAAAATGATCAACCTGGTTCTAGTTTGTACTTTATTTAGTTTAAAATCTCACTGAGAAAAACTGAAACATCTCAGTCTAGGAGTCATGAATACAACCCCCACCTTTCTCTATTTTTAACATCTGACTGTTTTCTTGTCTAAGCAAAAAGTTGGCAAGGCATTTAGATTCAATCGTTTTCTAAAGCAGGCACTGTTTTTGATAAAGGCGCATCAAGCAGTACACCGATCTCAACATAATTTGTCCTAAGCAGGAGTGTCCCTATTTTAAATTGAATGCTACTGGACTGTAGTAAGCCTATGCCTATTCCAGCATTCTGTAGATCACTTTTATTGTGGCCCTCACACCTCTCGTGCAGCTGTGGCACCCCCTTGTCTCCGTTCCCACCTTGTCTCAGAAGTTGACAGCAGAGGGGAGGACAGAACTCCTCCTACAGATCCTGCTCCTCTCTGTGCACGTGCAGCACCTCCTCATCTTCGCCTCCCCTGGTCTCAGCTTTCAGCAGAATCTGGCAGCTGACTCCAGCCATCTTCTGGTCCTCCTCCTGCACTTTCTGCTTCCCAGCTGTGCTCCAGCTCCAGCTTCTTCCCGGCAGCAGGATGGTAAGGGGGGTGCACTGTGATGTAAGGGAGGTCGGGAGACTCTTGACTTCTAATGGCAGGGATTCCTGACATCTAATGTAAGAGGCGGTGGGGTGCCCTGGACATCTAGTTTTACAGATACAACTGGCCCTTTGAGGGCAACCATAAGGCTGACGCGGCCCGTGATGAAACTGAGTTTGACACCCCTGCTGGCTGCTGTAGATTTTCCCTTGAGTTCAGGTTATTGTTTGCTGCTGTCTGCTGTTGGGAAGTGTCCCTGGTAACAGTGTGGGATGAACCAATAGCTGAGATATGAATATTCATATCTCACTTGCCAGCTGCTAGGAGGTTTACTGCTAGTGGTGCATGCTAGGGAAGGGTATAAATATTTGGCGGAACCTTCTGGAAGCTCTCTTGCCCCCCCAGGGTTTGCTGCAGGTGGATGTGTGTGCAGCTGTTCTCTGACTTCTCAGGCCCGCAGCTTGGGGAGAACATGTGCTT
Organism: Lithobates septentrionalis; assembly: GCA_037952835.1. Lineage (NCBI taxonomy): Eukaryota > Metazoa > Chordata > Amphibia > Anura > Ranidae > Lithobates > Lithobates septentrionalis. The sequence goes on from JBBDGP010000651.1 coordinate 2,889,765, forward strand.
GAAGTAGGAAGGTGTTTTGTTGGTGTTTTGGATTTTTTTTTTCTATTGGTTAAACTAGATGGACTAGTGTCTTTTTTCAACCTGACTAATTATGTAACTATTATGCCCTGTACACACGGTCGGACATTGACACGGACATTCCGACAACAAAATCCTAGGATTTTTTTCCGACGGATGTTGGCTCAATCTTGCATACACACGGTCACACAAAGTTGTCGGAAAATCCGATCGTTCTGAACGCGGTGACGTAAAACACGTACGTCGGGACTATAAATGGGGCAGTAGCCAATAGCTTTCATCTCTTTATTTATTCTGATCATGCGTGGCACTTTGTGCTTTGGATTTGTGTACACACGATTGGAAATTCCGACAACGGATTTTGTTGTCGGAAAATTTTATAGCCTGCTCTCAAACTTTGTGTGTCGGAAAATCCGATGGAAAATGTGTGATGGAGCCCACACACGGTCGGAATTTCCGACAACAAGGTCCTATCACACATTTTCCGTCGGAAAATCTGACCGTGTGTACGGGGCATAAGAGTTTGGAGCCAAAGCTTGCATTGCCTGGCCACAGAATCTACTGAGGAGGAATGAAACTGGAACCCATATAGAAGCACCAGAGAAGAACTTCAAATGCCAGATAGTGTTCCAAAGAGCAAGGATAAATGTTTGAACCCTACAGAAAGTCTGATGGCTCATCCAAAGGGTTCATGTGCAGCAACTTTTTGTGTGTGGCTGTAAGTAGGGCCAGTGTTTGCATTTATTTATTTTGGGTATCCTGTGCCATAACCCCCCTCACCCAAGGAATTTTTAGATATAGAAAAACCTGTTAGCCCTTATAAAATTGCCACCCAATTCTTCACAGAAAAGTAAAAGTCAAGGTCAAGAATCCAACCCTGTGGTGAAATGTCAGCACGCCAAGCCTCTTGGGTGTCCCTAACTGCTTCCAGGGGCTACTGTATTGAAGATCTGAGAAGAGAAGTACATCATTACTGGTCCTTCCTCTGGCCCTGAAGATGTCTTCTAGTTTTCCAGTCTAGGAGGCAAACTAGTAAACTAAGGCAGTCAATAAAAAATAAATAATGAAATATGCCCCTGCCCTCTACTGGCCCTCTTTTGATCTATTGAAACTTGTAAATTTCTGTGTAGAACAGAAGGATAAAAATGTTTTTCAAATCCTGAGAAGTAACTATAAAACAAAGCCTTTGTTTTCTGAGTGTGTTAAAAAGTTAGCAAATTTAATAAATTGCATACATGACTGTGCAGCAGGCACATGTAAGTAAACGTACATTCTTTTACATGTGTGCCAGAGCTCTTCAGAAGCCTTCAGGTAAGGGTGCTACAATATGCAAGTTGTCCTCGAGTTCCACAGAGATTAACCAAAAGCAAAGTGCAGGAAGTGGAAGGGGGTGGAAGGGGGTGGGCTGAAGCTTGACTTTCAAGAAGTCGATGTTTGATGTTTGTATATACGTGCCCAGGATTTTGGGGCTTCAGGGGAGTGCCATGTGACCATATTAGGTCAGTGTGGTCACAAATATGTCCCCCTCTCCCCCTTTGTATACAGGCATCCATTGGGCAAGGAATCTCCTGCCCACAGCTCATTGGTGCAGCAATAACAGCTACAGGGACTGCAGGAGTGGAGTATGATTAAAAGCTGAAAACAAAATTTTATTTAAAAAATGGCAATTGTTTATAATAGGATAACAAAAAATTCTGCGCGGCCAGAAAAAGGATAGAAATAAGCAGCTAACACGACCAATGGAATATGGGTATGTACCAACAAGCAAAACAAATGTGTAGCGCTAAAAGTTCAACATAAACAAAATGTCCAACCGATGATTCCGGGTATCACAGAAAACTTAAAACAGTCCTCCATATATGTAAAGCTCATAAATAGATAGATGCGTTTTCAGTGACTTTGTGCAAGGAACGTATCATATGTGTGACATCTGAGGTGAACACAGAAGGGAAGCACCACCACCAACATTAATTGTTTATAATACACAATCATCCAGTTAGTGTTGAGATTGACTGTAAATTGGTAGTAAACTGCTGGGTGTTTTTTTTTTTCTTTACGGCAAGGTAATGTGCTACTGTGCTAGTATGTACCTAAAAACAAAGCCTTCCAGCAGTGCACTGTCACCACTGAGGATGCTTCCATCTTCACCCAGCCTTCCTTACGGGTTTGCGGACTCTGGCTGTGTGAGTGGCCACAATGATGTCACTCCCGCTCATGCATGTGGGAGCTGCCGTTTACGGCACAGAACTTGGGTATGCTGTTCCTTCAGAGCGCAATCACCGGTGACCTAACTGGCTGCATGTACAGTAAATATCTCCTAAACAATGCACGTTTAGGAGATATTTACAGTACCTATAGGTAAGCCTTAATATAGGCTTACCTATAGGTAAAAAGTTTACTCCCACTTTAATACTTCTTGCTTTCTATCATGCAGTACAAAGCAGACAAAGCAGTTCCTACTAGTCACAGATTTATCGTTATTCCTCCGTATTTAAAAAAAAAAAAACAGTTTCCCCACATACATATTTAACACAGAAATACTGTATATAAATGTCAGGGATGGAACTGTTGGACCACAGGGACAACGCTCCGAACATTCCCCTAAACCACAACCCATGCAGGTAGCAATTAACAGCTAATTTTAGGAGATTTCCTCCCTCTCAGCTAGAACATTTGGTGGTCACTTTACAGGAGATTTTGTGGTGTAGTAAAGTGCAGGAAACAGCATCTCCTGTGATCCAGCTAAAAGTCTCTGACAAATGTCACAACTAATTCAAGAACTTCATCAGTTTATGTCAAGCAAAGTTAAGATTGCAGGGGAACGGATGTCATGTGTCTTATCTTATTTTACTGAATGAGTATTCTCAAAGTAATTACTAGAAATATATACCTAGATATGAGGCATGTTAGGTTAAAAGTTCCCAAATCTATGTAAGTATGCTGGTCAAGTTATTCTGATTGCAGTTTTCACTGACAGTGTAGTTAAGACTCTACCTTCGCTGGATTAATTCATCTGGGTGTCAATGGTCATCCATCTGGGATGCAGTTGGTCATTGGCTGGTTGCCTATAAGGTGGCCTATATCAAAGTATCCCCCAGCTAGACTTTCTTGCCACTTGTACTGCTTATCCTGTGGCTCTCTCTAAGTCTTCTCACCTGTATGCTGCTGCTGGACATGTGGTTCCCATGCAGTGGCCTCCTCTGTGTTTTCTTGCCATCCTTTAACTGTTTCTGTGTTTATGGTGTAAGCCAGTGGTCTCCAAACTTTGTCCCGCAGGCCAGATCTGACCCTTTGCTTGACTTTATCTGGCCATTGGGGCACTTTCTCTCCTACATTGGGGCACTTTCTCTCCTACTGATATGAGGCATTATTCTTTCCACTGACACAAACAATTGGGTACTTTTTCATCCACTGTCACCAGTGATGGGGCACTATTCCTCCCACTGACACCAATGATGGGACATTATTCTAGTCTAACTGACGACAACGATGGGGCACTGTCCCACTCACACCAACGATGGGGCAGTATTCTTCCCACTGACACCAATAATGGAGCACTATTCCTTCCACTAACACCATCGATGGGGTTGTATTCCTTCCACTGACACCTACAATTTGGCAGTATTCCTTCCACTGAGCCCATCAATGGGGTACTATCCCACTATTATCAAATGATGGAGCACTATTCCTCCTCTTACTGACCCCAGGTGATATGTCATTTTTCTCCCCCCCCTCTGACTACTAAGCCAGAGGCATTGTTTACTCCCAGTGGCACTGGGGCATTTTCTACCCCCACTGGCCACAGTTCTGCCCCCTAAGGTGTGAAGGATAGTAAACTGGGTATTTGTTTAGAAAATTTGGAGACCTCTGAGTCATGTGTTAGAGATGTTAGAGATGTTTTGATTGGTTAGTGTTCTTTTAAAAGGTCACCAGACTGGGTGCTTGTGGGTGCATTACTATGTCTTAGTTTCCGTAGATGCATATTTGACTTTACCTAATCACTGCCTGCCATGAACTTGTAGTGACCTTTGATTCTCACTGTTTTCATTGCAAAGTTTTTATTTCTGGATCCACTGGTCCTTGGCATTTCTCCTAACTATGATTCAGTTTTATCTTTTGGTATCATCTATGCCTAGCTGCTTTAATCCCTGGTAATACCTTGGCTACTCTTGCTTGCTCTATTTTGACCTGATGATGCTTGACTAGAATCTCTTAAAATCCCTCTTCGGTTGTAGACACTCTGTCCAGGCTTTAATATTTGCTACACAAATACAGCACTTGGGGACACCTGAGTAATGGACCGCACATATAGGGCATACTATAAAAAAGGCTGCTGTAGAGGAGGAGAAATGCAAACATGGTTATTAAGCCTGAGAAAGACTCGGTATCACACAGTAGTATGTTCTGATGAGGTTTGGCTTCCTATCCCTTTGACAATGCATAGGTGAAAAGAGGTTACAAGAGATGTGATAAACGTTATTTTATTGCATCTCAACCTGGACCTCCATAACCATGAGATATTGGCTTCTCAGGTACAGTAATCAAACCTAAATAAACTTTAGGAGAGTCAGGAATAATATGACCATGTCACCACAGGGTCCCTTTTAGCCAAAAAGTCCCCTGTAAACAAAGCATTTTAATATTTACCTTTCTGGCAATGTATTGAAAGCCACCGTCTCGAGAAAAATTCTACCCGTAATGTTGAAGGGATGGCAAACATGAACCCCCCCATCTTCCCTTTCCCTTAATTTTTCTTTTTTTTCTTATTGTTATTTTTATGTTATTTTTGTCTCTCTGCTACTTCTCATCTGGTTCAATTGATATGACAAGAGTTTACTTTTACTACCATGGGAAGTTATGCTACTTATAGAATGTACGTTTATTACTCTGTGACTTTTGTAACACTAAGTCCTGTACTTATATATGTCATAAAACCCAATAAATATTTTTCAAAAAAAAAAAAAGAAAGCCACCACATCTCCACTCCTCATAATCTACAAGTATTTGACTGAAAGAGGTGAATACTTGCTCCCACTGTGGTTCCTATCGTTGTCTCATATGACCTGTAGTGAGGTTTGGGCAGGGGGGAGGAGCCAGGACCGTTGGCAGGGGACCTAAAAAGAAGAGGATCAGGGCTGTTCTTTGCAAAACCATTGCACAGAGCAGTTTGTTATTTAAAAAAAAAAAAAAAAAAACCTTTAGAATGAATTGCAGCCAAATCCAGTGGAAGGCTATTTTTCTGAATAAAAAGAAAACCTGGAAGAAGAAATGGTAACTTGACCTCCTTCAATGACAGAGCTTTCTCTGCTGCGTTAAGAAAGGAGAACTTGGTGGAACAACGCAGGCTCAACACCACGTTCCACATTTAATGAATGGGCTTTAAATGTGGGCTGTGGAGGACCTACCACAGCAGAGTATAACGGAAAGCAGATAGTCATTGTCACGGAACGTCCCACACTCCGCTTGAGTGCTTCCGTCATATACCACTTCCTCCCAGTCTGTATACAGATATCAGATATTCCAACCTCTCTGAGCACAAAACAAGGCCACACTTGCTTGTTGCTAACATGAACTCACTTTTTTTAGAATCAAAATTACAAGACTTTATATGCCGTTGGAACCTCCTCTAACAATACAACTGTAACCTAATTAACCTAATTAACATGAGCTAATTAACTAATCCTTTATACAGCCTAGGTGACTGAGACATGACCTATTGCCCAGACTGAGTTAATTATCACAGGACATTTTCTCACAATAGCAGCAGCTCCAATAGGAGTCGTCCCGTCTCCTACATTGTATAGAGGACAATGTGATCAGCTCATTCAATTAACATAAACACAGGTAGTTGGAGTTGATGACACCAGCATCTCCTCACAGGATGTGTCCCAACAGTATGAATCAGTCTTATCAGCAGGGGGCTGCTGGAGGAATCCCCCCTCCCTTTTCATGGAAACAAATCCCAGGTGAGCAAGGAGTCCCCAACAGAATCAAACAACATACAATATATACATATATACACGACTGAGTCCGATTAGTACAGTTCAGACTGGATTTCTAATTCACCTCACAAAGAGTATTGTTCCCTTGAAAATCCAGGGCCCATAATCAAACGGCAAGAGGCTTGCGTTCAGTCCTCTCCAACAGCCTCTGTCCCGGCTAGGTCTGTCACATTTCTCCCCTTTCGGCAGGAGACTAACACAGGATGAGACCCCAGACGGGTTGACTCCGAAGTTAGTCCATAGTTCCAGTCCTCTACTGCCTGTACCCACACAGTACCCCAAACAAATTGTTCCAAGCAGAGTATTACTCACCCAGCCAACCTCTGCCTCTCTCAGAGAACATATCCGCCACTGGGGAGAGGCCCGGACTGGCCCTTCTCCCTGGAGTCCTTTGTGCTGCTGGAGAGAAGACAGGGGGACTGGGCTCACTCCATCCCTGGGGTATACAGGTGGGGACAGAAGCCCCATCCACTGACACCAGATCAAGCTGCAGTTGTGAGGTGATGACTGCATTCTCTCCTTGGATCCTGATCTGCAGCTCGTGATAGACTGCCACCTCCTCACCTTGGGCCTCCACAATTGCTGCAGGTGTGGGGCAGAGGTCTTGGACCCTCTGTCCGGTTGCCAGCACTTCTGCTGGGGGTTTGCCAGGTGGTTCCTCCTCTACAGAAATGTCTATTAAATCCCCAGTCTCTGGAATTGGTAAAAGTGTGGGACAGAGGTCTTGGACCCTCTGTTCAGTTACCAGATCTTCAGCTGGAGAAGTTTGTTTTAACTCCATAGATGCTGCTGGCAGAAAATCACATGTCCCTGTCAGTGTTGTGGGAGAAAGGCCGACTACCTCTTCTCTCAAGAAGGCCGAAGCCACTGTTGGTGCTGGGCAGAGCACAGTGAACTTTGGCCCTGATAGCAGCTCTTCTGCTGGAGGCTCATCAGGTTGTTCTTCCTCAGCAGAAAAGTCTATCAAATCCCATGTCTCTGCAACTGGTGTCTGGGGATATAGGTTCACCATCTCCTGTCCATGGAACCCAGAAGATGCTATCATTTCTGGGCAGAGGTTAGCAGAGCTCTGCCCTGTTGTCAGCACTTCAGGTTTGGGGACGGCAATCTCCAGATTTTCCACTGCCGATTCTCTGGCATGCTGCTGAACGTGTTATAGCAGGTTCCTGTATGCCCTTTCTAGATGCTGTTCCTTCCTTAGCAAATGGTCCAGATCAGGTTTGAGCTCTGAGACCCCTGCAAGACCGAGCATAGCCTCTCTATATTCTCGCAGGTCCTCAAGGTCAGGTTCCCCTTCAATCGCCAAACATAAAATGATCTGTAAGGCTCTCCCACAGCAATCCAGGGCCTCCAAAGTCATATCCCTCCGGAGAGCATTCTGTTGTCTCCCCTAAATATCCCTCCTCTGCGTGCCATTGCAGAGCCCGATAACGATTGTCCAGCTCTATCTCCTGCTGGACCAGCCTTTCCAACTCAGTCACCCATTGCTCCTGGGGCCGCTCTCCCAGGAATGCCATCCGCAATGCCCGTTGGTCACTGGCCCGTTGCTCTTGGGTTGGAAAGCACTTGCCCTGTTTTATACCAGCGAGCTGGAGGGCTCCAATCCAGAGCTCCACCCGAATCTGCTGCCTGAGCTCCAGGTATTCATCCTCAGACACAGTCCTGGTGTATGTTAAAAGGATGATCTGCAGCAGCCCCGGGAACTCTGATGCCAGGTCCATATCTCCGCTGGGGTGACTGAAGTCTGCTATGCTGATCTTGGATCCAGGAAAAATCTGGCTGCTTACCAGAACCCCATGACCCCCCGTTACAGAGGATCTAAAAGGACTTTTGAGATCCTAGTAGTCCGGACTTTCCAGGAGCAGAGATTGAAATGGAAACTGGAAGGGGCATCAGGTGCTGGGATGGAGATGGATGGGTCCACAGGAAGGACTCGGGAGGACCCTTCCTCCCGAGTTGGGAGGAAGTAGAGAGGAGACATTGCTGGAACTGGCAGCAGAGGGGATGACATTACTTTGCTGAGGGCTGAGCCCCCTTCCTGTGGACCCATCCATCTCCATCCCAGCACCTGATGCCCCTTCCAGTTTCCATTTCCATCTCCGCTCCTGGAAAGTCCGGACTACTAGGATCTCAAAAGCCCTTTTAGACCCTCTGTAACGGGGGGTCATGGGGTTCTGGTAAGCGGCCAGGCTCTTACTGTTGGTGGTGGTCCTACACATCTGAGGCTCCATGCAGTTGAAAGACCCGTGATTGCTATTTCACTTTTTTTTTGGGTTCTCCTTATGGACTATTTTTTAACCATTCACAATGATTTTCTAATATATTTATTTTGCTTGGACTTTATTTTTTACATTTGTTTGCACTGATTGTGATATATTATTGCACATATGGTTTATGTATTCACTAATACTGGTTGTATTTAGTGCTTTTGGTTTGACTATTTGGCCACACATTCATTATTTTATATAGCGCGAATCATCCAATTTTTTCTTGCTTATGTTATGTGTTTGTGTCACATTTTAGATATCGCTGCTTTTTTATCACATTTTAAACACTTTGAAGCGCACTTATTTTTCCCTTTTTTTCTGATCTTGGATCCAGTTGGAGGTTTGATGTCCCAGACTGCAGGAAGCTATCCCACTGCTGCCACCAATGTCACGGAACGTCCCACACTCCGCTTGAGTGCTCCTGTCATATACCACTTCCTCCCAGTCTGTATACAGATATCAGATATTCCAACCTCTCTGAGCACAAAACAAGGCCACACTTGCTTGTTGCTAACATGAACTCACTTTTTTTAGAATCAAAATTACAAGACTTTATATGCCGTTGGAACCTCCTCTAACAATACAACTGTAACCTAATTAACCTAATTAACATGAGCTAATTAACTAATCCTTTATACAGCCTAGGTGACTGAGACATGACCTATTGCCCAGACTGAGTTAATTATCACAGGACATTTTCTCACAATAGCAGCAGCTCCAATAGGAGTCGTCCCGTCTCCTACATTGTATAGAGGACAATGTGATCAGCTCATTCAATTACCATAAACACAGGTAGTTGGAGTTGATGACACCATCATCTCCTCACAGGATGTGTCCCAACAGTATGAATCAGTCTTATCAGCAGGGGGCTGCTGGAGGAATCCCCCCTCCCTTTTCAGGGACACAAATCCCAGATGACCACAGCAAGGAGTCCCCAACAGAATCAAACAACATACAATATATACATATATACACGACTGAGTCCGATTAGTACAGTTCAGACTGGATTTCTAATTCACCTCACAAAGAGTATTGTTCCCTTGAAAATCTAGGGCCCATAATCAAACGACAAGAGGCTTGCGTTCAGCCCTCTCCAACAGCCTCTGTCCCGGCTAGGTCTGTCACAGTCATATCCACTCTGTATTATAAATCAATCAAATACAGTACTTGTAGTAATTAGGGACTATTTGTTGAGGAACGTTTGGGCTTAGGGCCATGCTATACCAATGATTCTTCTGTTGGTGTCACCAGTGAAAACATATAATGAAAAGAGAGTAATCGCTGATGTTTGCGACTCAAAGACCCAAATGGGCAGGGATGGGAAAGTAGGTTTAGCCTGGCACATGGGGCAGAGCTCATGCATGTATAGATTCATCTCCACAGAAGCCAAAACCAATAGGGACAGGTTCTATTCTCCTTCAGGACTTAGATAATTCAAATATTGAGAGTCCCGTGAGAACCTAACCAAATGGCCTCATGACACAACCGCTACACTCCGATTACATGTCTTTTACATTCTCTGTAATGCAAACCAGAAATGTTTGTTTTCTGTTTGTTAACTGGTATGAATGCAGATCACATATTATCTTCTCCAGTTTATTCAGCATTTGACATGTGTTTTCAATGTATGCTGAGAAATATCCGTCTTGCGTTGCGTTATTTTTTTCTATCTTGCTTGTTCTTGCTATTCATCCAGCCAAAATTGAGCTGAGACATAACATAAGCATCTGTAGCCGGAGTGCATCAAACCTGAGTGTTAAAAATCTGTTTAAAATGATTTTCCATACAGAGAGAACATGCTGAAGGAATTATGTTTAATATACTGGCAAACGGGCTCAGAGACCTTGGAGTGATCTATGGCTCTCCAAGCAAAAGGAAGGTAATCTACCATCTCTAAAATTGTCTGTCTACAACATGACCATCATCTGCATCCAGCAAACATACTGAAATTCCTCAACTACGGTTCACATCATTGTAAACCTGCCACACAGAGGAGAAATGGTCACCTGTTAAAGGGTCAGTCGACCCAAAATTGTTGTTTTAGACATAGGTGGAGCCTGGGGGTTGAGTCCGCTCTGGCTTCTTATATATTTGGATCCCCCTGACATAATTCCTGCCTATGTTGCTGTCCACCTGGGAGTTTTGGATGTTACTTTGTGTGTTTCAGCTCCTCCTGTTATATTGTACATATTATAAAAAAAAATTCAGCATCTAGCAGGGTAACATGTGACTGCATCTATAAGATGCTATAACAGGGAGTCCGGCTGAGAATCACTAATTCAGTAATATAGCTCAGAACAAAGTTACCTCCAATTATCCTCAAAAACAGTGTTCCTCTTAGTGAAGTCCAACTCTGGTAACAGAGGTGCACAGCTGGAGGGATCCAAGGTCCAAGGACAAAGGAGGGCGCCCCACTGGAACTGGAGTACTCTGGTAGCAATAAGGGAGGGGCTCCCCAAGTAGCTGGATCTTCTGTGCTATTAGACTCTTGGCTGGGCTTGCAATAAAATAAAAATGAACAATAATTAGTCTCCACCCAATTTATTTTAATGTTACGTCCGTAAAATGATTTCTATACAGCACTGCCTTTAGCATAGCTCCCAACTGTCCCTGATTTCGAGGGTCTATCCCTGATTTGGAAAGCATGTGAAAGCTGAAGTCAAAACAGTTCTAAAAGCTGAAGAATGAAAGCATCCCCTGCATGAGTTTAGCTCAGCCACTTCCACCATCCCACATGATTGTACCAAGAGATTAGGATGAGTTTAGTGCTTTCAGCAAAACGGATTTTGCCACAAAATTTCGGATTTTATCAGGGACAGAAACTCTCAATTTTGCTTATTGACTTGTTTATGTGAAACGTGCTTAAAACGTTTCTATCCCCCTTTTCCTTTATTTAGAAGGTGTTTTTAGAGGGTGCATTTATGGTAGTTTATTTTATATCATTTAGTGTTCTTTGTACTGGTCTTTCTTCCTTTTGTTGCAACATTCACCTTCAGTTGGGAGCTGTCCCTGCAGTGCTTCTTTTCTTCCACAAGCTGTCCTCAGTTTCTCTGTTGACAGATGTCAAGTGTCATTTAACCTGGAGGATCGAGGACATATTGTAAGTACAAGGTGTTATGGACCTACCATGAGTAGGTGTCACCATGGTGCTTGCACTTACAGTGTACTGATGCAGAGAGCAGATCTCTGCATGACTGAGGATCACCTACGGCTGGGAGACCCTTTAATGAAATCTATACACTGCTTGTGACGGGCTTGAAGAGATCAGGAAAAGCGAAGTATAAAAAAAATACATAAAATACATAATGGGGCCCTTAGAACGTATCCTGTAGTGACCAGCCGATGGAATCACGGAGTACAGCTGGAGACACCACCACCACCAAATGTAGAAGATCATTTTTTACAGTTATTTATTACAGGAATTTTTAATAGTGCTGACAATGTACACAGCACTTCACATATTGTATAATGACATCAGTCCCTGTCTTACAATCTAAGGTCTCCATTACTTATGCATACATACACGTGTGGACGAAGCCTACTCACCCTGCACGCAGGGGTACCTTTCACATGGAGCGTGCTCATCAATGCCCAGGACCAGGCAGAGACGGCAGTCATGTGAACAATCTAACATTAGGGCAGTTCCCCAACTTAGAGATGAGCTTCTACACTGTGTGCAGTAAAAATAGAGTTCCTCTGAAAAGTGTTGTCTCGTGTCACTACACACTGTAACTTTAGTAAATGTTGCATTAGGAGGGATGTGCTGAGCCTGCGCCCATTCCACCAGCCCAGTGTATCTCTTTAAAGGCAAAAGACCCCACTCTCTCCCCTCCAAAAAAAAATGTTAAATCCAGCACTAATGTGTATGCTCCCCCCTCCTCCAGCCTCTCCAAATCCCCAGTCCCAGCACAATCCCCCCTTCTTCCTCATCCTAGCACTTATCCCCACACCCCTCAATTCCCCCTCCCAACACCAATTCTCTTCCCCTCCCAGCACAAATCCCCCCCCCCCCCAATAATAAATCCTCTTCCACCCCCCAAATCCTCCCTTCTAGCACAACCCCCCATTCCAGCACAAATCCTCTCCCACCCAATACCCCTCTCCAAATCCCCCCAGCAAAAATCCTCTTTTCCCCCAATCCCACTTCCCAGCACAAGAAATCCCCCCAAATTTCTTCTCCCAACAAAAAATGTCCTCCAGTCCTTCTTTCAGCACAGATCTTCCTCCCAGTGTAAATCTTTTCCCCATTTCTAGCACAAATTCTCACCCCTAAACCCCCCTTCCCAGCACAAATCATCTTCCACCCCTAAATACCCCCTCCCAACACAAATCCTCATCCTAGCACAAATACACCACCCCCAAATTCTCTGCCAGCACAAATCCTCTTTCCCCCCCCAATATCAACAACACTTGCCAACCGTCCTGCTTTTTGTGGGACCTTCCGGAGATAAGAAGGAAATCCCGTAAATCCAGGGCCAGTTCACACCAGCACGCAATGTGGGAAACCTGCTTTCCATGTGAGTTTCCTGCACCACATTCAAAATGGACTGCAGTTGCGATCTGCAGCGGGTGCCAATGTTAACTTAAAGATACCCCAAACACAGGTTGCAAATGTAATGCGTTTGCCTGCACCAGATTATATGGTACAGTAGTACCATGTGATCCGGTTCCTGTGCGTTTCTATAACACTTGGTGCGGTCTGACACGATTTCGACCCAGTCAAACAAATGGGCTGAAACTGCACTGCACCTAGAACGCATGTGAATCGCACAGAAACGCACAGTGTGTTCCTGTGCAATTCATGGTGTTAACTGGCCCTAAGTTCTGAAGACCAATGCCCCAAAAACTTCTGCCACCTGGCTCCATTTAACTTGCCTGGCAGGAGGGCACTAATGTGGGCACCTGGGGCGATTGCCCCGCATCTCCAGCGGGGTGCCCAGGGTCCTAAGTGCCAATTTGTTCCCTGTGTAGAAGACAGCATCTCTTTGATTTTGGGGGGAGGAATAAGAGGACACTGTATGTCCTAGGGGGCGCTTTGGGGGGGAGAGAGGACTTGTGCTGGGGTGGGGGGTCAGATATCATATCCACTCCCTCTCCTAGCACACATCCTCTCTCCTCCCAAAACACCCCCTAGGACATACAGCATCCTCTTAGCCCCCCCCCCCCCCATTATCACTATTTCCAGCTTGTCTCCCTCATCCTCCTTCCATGCTTCCCTCTCTAAATCCCCCCCCCCCCCCCCCCACGTGTCATCTCAGCAAGTGTCATCAACATTGTGTGTAATTGCATACCTCCCAACATTTTGAGATGGGAATGAGGGACACCTACTAACAAATGTATGTAGGCATAGGACACGCCCCCTGACACACACCCTTAAAGGAGAATTAACCAAAAAAAAAGGTTAATTAAATCCACAAGGACTTTTTTTACCACTTCTATTCCTTTATATTGGCTTTTTTTTTGGTATTGACTTTTAAAATGTACAAATGCAGCAATTTAGAAATTGGATGAAAGGTTTAGCACTGGGAAACACTTTTTGAAAGCTAAAAAGTGCATCTTATATACATCTATATAGATCAGACCAAAATGAGGGACACATGAGAAGGAATGAGGGACAGAGGGACATTGCTCCAAATCAGGGAACGGTCCCTCCAAATCAGGGAAAGTTGGGAGCTATGTAATTGTGTAATAATAGAGTCGTAGAGAAGAAACGCTCTATAATGTGAAAGGCTGCCGGTGGGCAGGGAGAGATGTCGGGTGCCGTGCAGAGCGCAGATCACGGCGTATGGGACACCAAACACCCTGCACAAGCTGCGGGGCGGGTGACACTGATGCCCACACTAGCACGCCTCTGCCGGGCAAGTGACCGGAGCCAAGTATCGAACCTTTGCTCTGCTCTTGGACTTCCCGGGGCTCCTCTCCAGGACTAATCCAGGAGGTATGGGAATTTACCTCCCCCGCCACCCTGGTGCCCTCAGGCGGCTGCCTGAGCTGCCCTATGGTGGTGCTGCCCCTGCATACGTGCACTTATTAATGTCTTCACTTCCTGTACCTATGTAATCAGGCCGTGGATCTCCGTAACATAAGTTTGATTCCGGTTGCTATTGGAAACCGACCGCTAGGTAGGAAGCCAGACATGAATCCCCTCGTTAACAGAGGACCTGTCACCTTGCTTAGTGTCTTGAACTTGTGCTTGGTTACTCTTAGCAACAGCGTTTCTCTTCTTTGTCTTACTGGGTTAATCCTTTAGTGATGGAGTTACTTCATACCCCGTTGTGCTTTACAGACTCTGGTTCTTTAGATGCGCTAGAACTAACATGCACCCCCTTTGAATAACTTCAGACCAGGCTTAGAACAGTTAGGCTCAGTTTACAAATATGCGGTAGGGGAAACGCAGTGGATCCTGTGTGTTTTTTGTGCACCACATTGAAATCGCACAGCGTTCATGCGAACCGCAGAGGGTGTCAATGTTAAGTTAATGACACCCCAAAACGGTTTGCAAAATGCAGTGCCCCTGCGTGGCTCCGAAACATTGCCTTATGTGTACCATGTGACCACGAGAATAAAGCTTTGGACCCTTTGGAATCCTTGGTGTGCTGGTGAAATTTCTTTACTTGGATTGTCTACGATTCCCAGCCTGTGGTTGTAAACCTACCGAACAAAAACAAAACAAAAACCTGCAAAGGTATAGTATAGTATAGTATAGTATATTATAGTATAGTATAGTATGCATAGCATACTAGCTCATTATGAAATACTTACTTACCTCAGATTGAAGCCCCCTGGAGCGGTCCCGGCACACTGCTCTGGCTGGTGACATCTCTCCCGCAGTTATTTCCAGGTATTGCGGGCTCCGGCGCTGTGATTGGCATACTCGCGGGAGCCGCCGGTAATGGCACACCAGCTGAAGCAATGGCACAAATAAAGGCATTGCTTCAGTGCGCATGTGCCGATGATGTTGGCACATGCTGATACAGGGGATATATCCTAATCCTTGTAAGTTTAGGAGATATCCGGGGTAGCACCAGGTAAGCCTTATTATAGGCTTACCTGTAGTGAAAAGTGGTCTGTAAGGGTTTATAACCCCTTTAATAGATGGAAAGTTGGAAAAATTACACCGAAGGTTCGCTTTAACTTTACTGAAGCCACTTTAACATTACAGCCCAATATGAACAAGTCCAATCCTTAATCCTAACTACAGTTGTGTGGCTGCCCAGCCATACCTCTATGAGGTGGCAGTCTATGCTGGTGCTCTCCATGACTTGGATGTCCTCCAGAACCCCGGTGCCTTCAGTTGACTGCAAGATGCAGCAGTACCACTAGTTGAGCCGAAAGTGTGAACGGAACTCTGGGACCTCAGCCTTCCCCCTTTTTTAAACCACAGGTGGGCTGGCTGGCTGGGACCAAAAAAAGCCTGAGAACTGAGCACAGATAATTTAACCCATTCCCCCATGCCTGGGCCAGCCACTAACTTACTAAATCAGCATTAACACAGCCTACCTGCACACGTGCACACATACTAGGGCCAATTTGGACAGCAGCCAATTAATCTTCCAGCATGTCTTTGAAGTGTGGAAGGAAGTCAGAGTACTCAGAGGAAACCCACACAGGCACAGGGAGAACATGCAAACTCCATGCAGATAGAATCCTGCTAACCACTTCTCTGCAAGTCTGTAGAGTCTGGTAGTGTGGGCAGGTGAATATTAATGATGATTAATGCTGTTTAAAATAGATCACCCAGATTTCCTTCCCCAGAGTCTGGCAGACAAGTATTACATCAAACAATGTGATGTCCAGCGTCTAGAGCTTCACCTTCCTTCCTGTCTGCAGCTGCTGCGCACAGTGCCGGCTCGCTGACTGATGGACTCTGTAGGTCTGTCTGGGCTTCATGACACCTGCCTGCCCTTCTTGCAGGTTCCCATAATGAGCGTCACCCGCTGGCTGACATTAGACTGCACATCATTCACTTGGAGCTGAGATTCGTTTCCTTTTGCTTCACCGTCTTGCAATGTTCTACAAGGAAAGTCTGACCCTGATATCTGCAAATATTCTCATTGAAACTGTATATCATGGATAGAAATTGAAAACATAGATGTCAAAGTATGACAAAATCAATAGATATTGACAAAACTTTTTTCCACTTTTGCATAAGACAGGGGCGGCCCATTCACTAGGGTGCACGGGCGCCTCCCCTCCATCCATGTATCTGGCCCCTTTCAGGACACCGGATGCATGGATTCCAATGTGGTGAGTGTTTTTTGAAGTACCTGATTAAAGCCAGAGGCTCTAATAGGCTTCAAAATAGGGTGGGCTCGGGGCGCAGAGAATGCGCTCTGAGCCAACCCAGGTGTGTTACAATAGCTAACGAATATTCGCTAATATAACACTGATCCTCCTCCCGGCCAATCAGGAAGTGGGTCATGAGACTCGTCACCTGATTGGATGGAAGGACAGGCGATCCTATTGGACGCCTAGGAGGAGGGGAGGAAACGCATGGCCGCCGTGATCGACGAGAGGACATGCCTGCCCGATGCTGCTGCCGATGCCCGCCACCTGCCACCTAGATGGAGTAAGACAGCAAACGGACAGGAAGCAGGGGGTGCTGGGGGGCTTGAGGTGCCGCCGGTTGCCGGGGAGTGGTGGTTGTTTGTCCCCCCCCCAAAAAAAACACTAGCCGCCACTGATAGAACTGTGACCCCATTGGGGAGATTCGCCAGTCATTTATTTCTTCAAATTAAACCGGTCACGATATAAACTGAGCATATGATAAAAAAAGAAGTACAGGACATCCGAAACAAAATACTACAGAATCCATAGAGATGAGGAGTGGAGTACGCACATACCTGTATAAATATTTCAAGACACTTAAAGGCCTCATCCCATATTCATAACATCAAATAAGGAAATCAAACGCATAAGTGCGACTTTGGAAATGCCAGCAGGAGTCAAATGTACATAAACTTAGTTAAACATAAAACATTCTTTATTACATATCTACTAAGAAATACAAAGTTAAAAAGAACGTAGTGTTACATCACATATGATGATCAAAGTAGCATGAATTTGTCCACGCGTTTCGCAAGGTCACCCTGCTTCATCAGCACCATATATTGTCAATTATAATATGGTTGTCTGACCACTTTTACAATGATATTTACTGTAGAAGAAAAAACAATATACAAATATTGTCAAAAATGAAATAATATATATAGAGAGAAGAAAATATACAGATAATCATCATATTAATGATAAATAGTATTTATATATGGTCCTAATGAAACAGGGTGACCTGCGAAATCCGTAGACCAATTCATGTTACTTTGATCATTATATGCATAAAACCACTACATGGCATTGGTTTATGCTTTTCCCAGGTCACCATGCTTCATCAGGACCATATGTGGGTACTATTTATTATTATTTTGATGATTATCCGATATCCTTATATTCTGTTATATCTGGTTAGAGGCCAAAGTGCAGTACACCCCTGAAGATGGTACAGAAGGTGTAGTGCCCAAAGAAGCACAGGTTGCCAGATGGGTACATGACAGTAGAGCCGGTGATCACCTGAAGTATACCGGATAATGCAGGATACACAGCTGGGCCAAAGTCTCTAGGAACTGGACTTGCCTACCTCTCCTCCGGCAATCCATAATGGCCTCTACTTCAAACTCCGTTCCCCCTTCTACCGAAACTGGAGGTGGAGGCAACTCTTCTCTCCCAGGGAAAGGACTTGGTACAGCTGGTTTGAGCAGAGAGATATGGAACACCGGATTCATTTTGTAGGAATTGGGTAGTGCCAGCTCGAAAGCCACTGGGTTTATCTCTCTCGTGATTTCAAAGGGAGCGATGAATTTTGGCCCAAACGTCCGGGAGGGACATGAAAGCTTGAGGTTTACTGAAAAAAGCCATCCCCAATTTTAAAGACAGGATTTCCTCTTCTCTTCTTATCATGGGATTTTTTATAGTCCTCTTGGGTTTTTTGCATGGCCTCCTGAAGCAATTTATAGTTGGTTTAAATGTACTTTATTCGCTAGCTGCTGCCATAACAACAACAAGTAGCGACGTACAATGACGGCGGGCGGTCCGTAAGTGGTTAATGAACATGTTTGCTGTGTCTGAAGAGGAGGGTGTGCCAATCATCGGTAGGAAGTTAGCCATTTTGGAAAGGCGATCCACTACCACCATGATGGTGGTGCATCCCCCAGAAGGGGGCAGGTCTACTATAAAGTCCATGGATATCTCTTTCCAGGGTTGTCCAGGAATAGGCAATGGTCTCAATAGTCCCCATGGCTTGGCGTTGGAACCCTTGTTGCGCTGGCATGTGATACAAGAACTGACATACTTCCTGCAATCTTGTCTTAGACTGGCCCACCAAAATGAGCGCTGAACAACTTCAGAGGTTCTTCATATCCCAAATTGCCCGGCAAGCTTATGATCATGCAAAGTCTTTAGAATTTGGTGTCTGACTGGCTGTGGAACAAAAATGTTATCCTGATGCCACAAAAACCCATCTTGGTTTCTCAATGAGGATACTTCTGGTCCAGTGCACTGGGTAGAGGCTTCCTTGATCAAAGTCTTCAAGTCAGGCTGAATAAGCAAAAAATTCTGCGTACATAGGATCGTACTTGGCTCTGCTGATTCAGGGGTGTCAGGGAACATTCGGGAGAGCGCATCCACCTTCCCATTCTTGGAAGCTGGTCGATACGTAATGTGAAAATTGAACCTGGAGAAGAACAGAGGCCATCGGGCTTGCTGGGGTCTTAAACATTTAGCTGTTCTGAGGTACTCCAGGTTCTTATGGTCTGTAAAGATCATAATGGGAAGAGCGGCACCTTCCAGCAAATACCTCTATTCTTCTAAAAGCGGTACGGTGGAGACCTGATGCGTGTGCCGGTGGCTGCGATGTCCGCTGGCCACCCGCGATCGCTCCACAGAGAAGCCAGAATGGGGATCTGTCAATGTAAACAAACAGATCCCCATTCTGTCAGGGGAGTACAGAGTGATCGTCTGTTCCCAGTGATTAGGAACAGCGATCTCTCTGTACTCCCAGTCAGTCCCCTCCCCCCACAGTTAGAAACACCTCCCAGGGAACACAATTAACCCCTTGATCACCACTAGTGTTAACCCCTTCCCTGCCAGTGTCATTTATACAGCAATCAGTGCATTTTTATAGCATTTTTATAGCACTGATCTCTGAATAAATGTCATGGTCCCAAAAACGTGTCTGATCTGGCCATCGCAGTCCCGCTAAAAATTTATAATATAAATGCCATAAATCTATCCCCTATTTTTGAGATTTTTTTTAATATAAATATGTAGAAGAATACATATTGGCCTAAACTGACGAAGAAATTTTTATTTTTTTATTCTTTGGGGGATATTTATTATAGCAAAAAGTAAAAAATATTGTGAGAGGAGAAAATTATTGAGCTTTGGACTTTTTAGGTACAATAATCACTATGGTTGGAATAAGTTAAAATTTAATTTATTAAAGAATATATTTAAAAAAAGATGAAGATAAAAAAGGGAGATAGATACAGAATTCAGGTATTAACCACTTGCCGACCGCCTCACGCCTATATACGTGAGCAGGTCGGCACGGGCAGGCAAAATCACGTACCTGAAACGTGATGCCTTCCCGCGGGCGGGGGGTCCGATCGGACCCCCCCCCGGTGCCCTGGGTGGTCGGGTCTTGTTCGCGGGCAATTGGGGGTCAGGGGGAGGCCATCCATTGATTGCCACCCCCTCCCGATCGCTCCCACGAATCAAATGCTTCCTCTCCCTCTGTAATGTAAACAGAGGGAGAGGAAGTGATGTCATCTCTCCTGGAGCCGGTCTTTTTGATCCGACGCCGAGGAGAGAAGACATCCAAGTAAGTGCACCAACACCACACGCCAGGCACACTTTTCACCCCCCTGTCACCCCCCGATCACCCCCCGATCACCCCCCTGTACCCACTGTCACTCTGACACCAATAGCAGTGTTTTTTTTTTTTTTTTTGCATTGGTGTCAGTTTGTCAGTTATAAGTGTTAGGGCAGTTAGGTTAGCCCCCTTTAGGTCTAGGGTACCCCCCCTTAGGTCCAGGGTACCCCCTAACCCCCCCTAATAAAAGTTAACCCCTTGATTACCCCCCGTCACCAGTGTCGCTAAGCGATCGTTTTTCTGATCGCTGTATTAGTGACACAGGTGACGCTAGTTAGGGAGGTAAGTATATAGGTTCGCTGTCAGTGTTTTATAGCGACAGGGACCCCCATATACTACCTGCTAAAGGTTTTAACCCCCTGATTGCCCCCTAGTTAACCCTTTCACCAGCGATCACCGTATAAGTGTTACGGGTGACGCTGGTTAGATAGTTTGTTTTTTGTAGTTTATTATAGTTTATTACAGTTTATTATAGTTTTAGGGCACCCGCCGTTTATTACCTTATAAAGGTTTAACCCCCTAATTGCCCGGCGGTGATAGAAGTTAAGTTTTTAGGATCAGATAAGGTCTGCGTCGCCCCAGGCAGCGTCAGGTTAGCGCCAGTACCGCTAAAACCCGTGCACGCAGCATACACCTCCCTTAGTGCTATAGTATCTGAACGGATCGATATCTGATCCGATCAGATCTATACTCCCCAGCAGTTTAGGGTTCCCTGAAACGCAGTGTTAGCGGGATCAGCCCAGATACCTGCTAGCACCTGCGTTTTGCTCCTCGGCCCAGCCCAGCCCAGCCCACCCAAGTGCAGTATCGATCGATTACTGACACTTACAAAACACTAAGCACACATAACTGCAGCGGTCGCAGAGTCAGGCCTAAACCCTGCGATCGCTAACAGTTTTTTGGTAGCGTTTTGAATCAGTCGCTGACAGTCGGGAGCTTTTTTGCCTGTGAGTCTCACTAGTGTACCCCTAAATTTAGAGGCCAAAATGGCAAATCGAAGGTACACTAGTGAAGAGGCCTACAGGATTCTGAGCATGACAGATAGTGAAGAGGAAGTCACTCATCTGTCAGATTCAGGCTCAGAATACGATCCTGTAGAGGACAGCGGCTCCATGACAGATAGCTCTGACGACGGAGTTGTGGTCCCTGCTAAGGTCAGGCGTACCAGACCCCGAACTTATGCTGTCCTTGAAGTGCAAGAACCGCAGGGCTCTCGTATGGAGCAGAGAAGTACTAGCGCCGCTACTCCTTCTGGTGAACTGGCAAGCACCAGCGGCCTAGTACACCCTGGTCGTACATCCAGCACTGCAGTATCACGTGGTGACGTGGCGAGTCCCATAAGTGCAGTTCAAGCTGGCGAGGTGGCAAGCACTAGTAGTGTCCCGCTGCCACCAAGAAGACGAACACAGGCCCGTCGTGCCCATAGTGCCCTTCCTGCTGCATTGGCCAATCCGAATTGGGTACCCACCACTTCTGCAGCACCCGTACTTCCCCCTTTCACTGGCCAACCCGGAATTCAGGTGGAAACAGTTGACTTTATGCCACTGGATTTTTATTCGCTGTTTTTCACCGAAGATCTCTATAGATCTATTGTGGACCAAAGCAATTTATACGCTGGTCAACACATCGCCACTATGCCCCAGTCCACCCTTGCCAGAGATTGGAGACCAATTACGGTCTCCGAATTTAAGATCTTTCTGGGCCTTTCCCTCCTCATGGGGTTGAATAAAAAGAGTGAGTTGCGGTCATATTGGTCCACTGACCCAATTTACCATTCACCCTTGTTCTCTGCTTCCATGGCCAGGGCACGATACGAGCAGATTTTGCGGTTCATGCACTTCAACAACAATGAACTCTGTCGTCCTCGTGGAGACCCTGGATACGATCGGCTCTACAAAATTCGGCCCCTCGTAAACCACTTCAACCAACGTTTTGCAGACTTGTTTACCCCCCATCAAGTTGTCTGCGTTGATGAGTCCCTGGTTAAATTTTCTGGCCGCTTGTCATTCAAACAGTACCTTCCCAGCAAGCGTGCCAGATACGGGGTCAAGATGTATAAGCTCTGTGACAGGGCCACAGGCTATACATGTAGATTTATGGTTTACGAGGGAAAAGATAGTCACGTAGAGCCGACAAACTGCCCTGACTACATAGGAAGCGCTGGCAAGATAGTGTGGGACTTGGTGTCACCCTTATTCGGAAAGGGGTACCACTTGTACGTGGACAATTATTATACGAGCGTGCCACTTTTTAGCCACCTTTTTGATCATCAGATTGGAGCATGTGGCACCGTGCGACCTAATCGCCGGGGCTTTCCCCAGCGGCTTGTAGATTCCCGTCTTAGGCTGGGGGAGAGAGCCTGCTTGAAGTATAATAATTTGCTCGCTATGAAGTGGAGGCATAAGAAGAATGTTTTCGTTCTCACCTCCCTTCATGCAGACACGACGGTCCAAATTCCTACGGCGACTGGTGTTGTGGAGAAACCCCTCTGTGTCCACGAATACAACCTTAATATGGGAGGGGTGGACCTCAACGACCAGTTGTTGGCGCCGTACCTAGTTGCCCGTAAGGCCAGACGCTGGTACAAAAAAGTGTCTGTTTATTTATTTCAATTGGCTTTGCTGAACGCTCATGTGCTATACAGAGCTTCAGGACGGACTGGATCCTTCCTTACATTCCAGGAAGAGATCGTCAGAGCCCTTCTGTATCCAGACGGTGCTCCACCTCACCATCCCCAACCGAATGCAGTAAGCCGGCTGCATGAGAGGCATTTTCTTTATGCCCTCCCGAGTACCCCTACCCAACGAACCCCCCCAAAAAAGATGTCGTGTCTGCAGCAAGCGCGGATTTAGGCGTGACACCCGGTATTGTTGTCCCCTCTGTCCTGGCAATCCTGGTCTTTGCATTGGTGAATGTTTTGAACGCTACCACACACTAGTGGAGTATTAGCGTAGGGTACAGCACTGCACAGACTAGGCACACTTCCACAGGGTCTCCCAAGATGCTGTCGCATTTTGAGAGACCCAAACCTGGTACCAGTTAAAAAAGTTAAAGTTACAAAAAAAAGTGTAAAAAAAACAAAAAAAAGTAAAAAAAAGAAAAAAACACAAAAAAAATATAAAATAAAAAAACCAAAAATAGTTGTTGTTTTATTGTTCTCTCTCTATTGTTCTGCATTCTATACTGCAATGTTTTATTGTTATGTTTTTATCATGTTTGCTTTATAGGTATGCAATTTTTTTATACTTTGTTTTTTTTTATTGTTAACCACCTTTGTGTTTTCAGGTACGCCATTCAGCTGCAGAGCGGATTTATTTATCTTGACAGCAACAGCGTTTGCTCCCACGATACATAAAGCCGCGACTCCAGCGCTGTCGGAGGTGATTTCACCACCACAGTTACATACTTCAGCATATATGCCGAAGCGTGGGGGCAGCAGTGGGTGGAGGAGCGATTTGCTCCTGCCTTTTGCGGGAGGATGCCCCCATGCTTCGGCATATATATTTTTTAGGTAGGCACAGGTTGCGTTAAATGTTTTATTTTTTACTATGTTTTTTTTGTATTTTGCTTTGCAGGTATGGTAAGTATTACTGTTATACTGTAATGTTACTTTGTTTTTTTGTTAACCATCATTTGCTTCGCAGGTACACCATTCAGTTGCAGCACGGATTTATTTATCTTGACAGCAACAGCGTTTGCTCCCACGATACATAAAGCCGTGACTCCAGCGCTGTCGGAGGTGATTTCACCACCACAGTTACATACTTCAGCATATATGCCGAAGCGTGGGGGCAGCAGTGGGTGGAGGAGCGATTTGCTCCTGCCTTTTGCGGGAGGATGCCCCCATGCTTCGGCATATATATATTTTTAGGTAGGCACAGGTTGCGTTAAATGTTTTATTTTTTACTATGTTTTTTTTGTATTTTGCTTTGCAGGTATGGTAAGTAATACTGTTATACTGTAATGTTACTTTGTTTTTTTGTTAACCATCATTTGCTTAGCAGGTACGCCATTCAGTTGCAGCACGGATTTATTTATCTTGACAGCAACAGCGTTTGCTCCCACGATACATAAAGCCGTGACTCCAGCGCTGTCGGAGGTGATTTCACCACCACAGTTACATACTTCAGCATATATGCCGAAGCGTGGGGGCAGCAGTGGGTGGAGGAGCGATTTGCTCCTGCCTTTTGCGGGAGGATGCCCCCATGCTTCGGCATATATATACGGTGCATGTAGGCCCATCATTAGAAGTGGGTGGATGAAGGGAGGTAGTCTAATGGTGGGCATACCCACCGATCAATATCTTTTTTTCGTTCAGCCCACAGGCTGCATGAAAAAAAGTTTACAATGTATGCCCAACAAGGACCAGCAACGTACTGGTATGTTGCTGGACTTTGAGTGGTTATACCAGAATGATGCCTGCAGGTTTAGGTATCATCTTGGTATCATTCTTTTCAGCCAGTGGTCGACTTTCTTGTAAAAGCAATCCTAGCGGCTAATTAGCCTCTAGACTGCTTTTACAAGCAGTGGGAGGGAATGCCCCCCCCCCCCCACACCGTCGTCCATGTTTTTCTCTGGCTCTCCTGTCCCAACAGGGAACTTGAGAATGCAGCCGGTGATTCAGCCAGCTGACCATAGAGCTGATCAGAGACCAGAATGGCTCCAAACATCTCTATGGCCTAAGAAACTGGAAGCTACAAGCATTTCATGACTTAGATTTCGCCGGATGTAAACAGCGCCATTGGGAAATTGGGAAAGCATTTTATCACACCGATCTTGGTGTGGTCAGATGCTTTGAGGGCAGAGGAGAGATCTAGGGTCTAATAGACCCCAATTTTTTCTAAAAAGAGTACCTGTCACTACCTATTGCTATCATGGGGGATATTTACATTCCCTGAGATAACAATAAAAATGATAAAAAAAAAATAAAAATGAAAGGAACAGTTTAAAAATAAGATAAAAAAGCAAAAAAAAAAATAAAAAAAAAAAAAAAAAAAAGCACCCCTGCCCCCCCCCCCCCTGCTCTCGCACAAAGGCGAACGCAAGCGTCGGTCTGGCGTCAAATGTAAACAGCAATTGCACCATGCATGTGAGGTATCACCGCGAAGGTCAGACCGAGGGCAGTAATTTTAGCAGTAGACCTCCTCTGTAAATCTAAAGTGGTAACCTGTAAAGGCTTTTAAAGGCTTTTAAAAATGTATTTAGTTTGTCGCCATTGCACGTTTGTGCGCAATTTTAAAGCATGTCATGTTTGGTATCCATGTACTCGGCCTAAGATCATCTTTTTTATTTCATCAAACATTTTGACAAAATAGTGTGTTTTAGTGTATTAAAATTTAAAAAAGTGTGTTTTTTCCCCAAAAAATGCGTTTGAAAAATCGCTGCGCAAATACTGTGTGAAAAAAAAAAAAATTAAACACCCACCATTTTAATCTGTAGGGCATTTGCTTTAAAAAAATATATAATGTTTGGGGGTTCAAAGTAATTTTTTTGCAAAAAAAAATTATTTTTTCATGTAAACAATAAGTGTCAGAAAGGGCTTTGTCTTCAAGTGGTTAGAAGAGTGGGTGATGTGTGACATAAGCTTCTAAATGTTGTGCATAAAATGCCAGGACAGTTCAAAACCCCCCCAAATGACCCCATTTTGGAAAGTAGACACCCCAAGCTATTTGCTGAGAGGCATGTCGAGTCCATGGAATATTTTATATTGTGACACAAGTTGCGGGAAAAAGACACATTTTTTTTTAATTTTTTTTTTTTTTGCACAAAGTTGTCACTAAATGATATATTGCTCAAACATGCCATGGGAATATGTGAAATTACACCCCAAAATACATTCTGTTGCTTCTCCTGAGTACGCGGATACCACATGTGTGAGACTTTTTGGGAGCCTAGCCGCGTACGGGACCCCGAAAACCAAGTCCCGCCTTCAGGCTTTCTAAGGGCGTAAATTTTTGATTTCACTCTTCACTGCCTATCACAGTTTCGGAGGCCATGGAATGCCCAGATGGCACAACCCCCCCCCCAAATGACCCCATTTTGGAAAATAGACACCCAAAGCTATTTGCTGAGCGGTATAGTGAGTATTTTGCAGACCTCACTTTTTGTCACAAAGTTTTGAAAATTGAAAAAAGAAAAAAAAAATACGTTTTTCTTGCCTTTCTTCATTTTCAAAAACAAATGAGAGCTGCAAAATACTCACCATGCCTCTCAGCAAATAGCTTGGGGTGTCTACTTTCCAAAATGGGGTCATTTGGGGGGGTTTTGTGCCATCTTGGCATTTTATGGCCTTCAAAAGTGTGATAGGTAGTGAGGAGTAAAATCAAAAATGTATGTCCTTAGAAATCCTGAAGGCGGTGCTTGGTTTTCGGGGCCCCGTGCGCGGCTAGGCTCCCAAAAAGTCCCACACATGTGGTATCCCCGTACTCAGGAGAAGCAGCAGAATATATTTTGGGGTGTAATTCCACATATGCCCATGGCATGTTTGAACAATATATCATTTAGTGACAACTTTGTGCAAAAAAAAAAAAAAAAAAATTGTCACTTTCCCGCAACTTGTGTCAAAATATAAAATATTCCATGGACTCAACATGCCTCTCAGCAAATAGCTTGGGGTGTCTACTTTCCAAAATGGGGTCAATTGGGGGGGGGTTTGTGCCATCTGGGCATTTTATGGCCTTCAAAATTGTGATAGGTAGTGGGGAGTGAAATTACAACTTTACGCCCTTAGAAATCCTGAAGGCGGTGCTGGGTTTTCGGGGCCCCGTACGCAGCTAGGCTCCCAAAAAGTCCCACACATGTGGTATCCCCGTACTCAGGAGAATCAGCAGAATTTATTTTTCTGTGCAATTCCACATATGCCCATGGCCTGTGTGAGCAATATATCATTTAGTGACAACTTTGTGCAAAAAAAAAAAAATTCTCACATTCCCGCAACTTGTGTCAAAAAATAAAATATTCCATGGACTCAACATGCCTCTCAGCAAATAGCTTGGGGTGTCTACTTTCCAAAATGGGGTCATTTGGGTGGGTTTTGTGCCATCTTGGCATTTTATGGCCTTCAAAACTGTGATAGGTAGTGAGAAGTGAAATCAAAAATTTATGCCCTTAGAAATCCTGAAGGCGGTGCTTGGTTTTCGGGGCCCCGTACGCAGCTAGGCTCCCAAAAAGTCCCACACATGTGGTATCCCCGTACTCAGGAGAAGCAGCAGAATATATTTTGGGGTGCAATTCCACATATGCCCATGGCATGTTTGAGCAATATATCATTTAGTGACAACTTTGTGCAAAAAAAAAAAAAAAAAAAAATTGTCACTTTCCAGCAACTTGTGTCAAAAAATAAAATATTCCATGGACTCAACATGCCTCTCAGCAAATAGCTTGGGGTGTCTACTTTCCAAAATGGGGTCATTTGGGTGGGTTTTGTGCCATCTTGGCATTTTATGGCCTTCAAAACTCTGATAGGTAGTGAGGAGTGAAATAAAAAATTTATGCCCTTAGAAATCCTAAAGGCGGTGATTGGTTTTCGGGGCCCCGTACGCGGCTAGGCTCCCAAAAAGTCCCACACATGTGGTATCCCCATACTCAGGAGAATCAGCAGAATGTATTTTGGGGTGCAATTCCACATATGCCCATGGCCTGTGTGAGCAATATATCATTTAGTGACAACTTTGTGCAAAAAAAAAAAAAATTGTCACATTCCCACAACTTGTGTCAAAAAATAAAATATTCCATGGACTCAACATACCTCTCAGCAAATAGCTTGGGGTGTCTACTTTCCAAAATGGGGTCATTTGGGGGTGTTTTGTGCCATCTTGGCATTTTATGGCCTTCAAAACTGTGATAGGTAGTGAGGAGTGTAATCAAAAATCTATGCCCTTAGAAATCCTGAAGGCGGTGCTTGGTTTTCGGGGCCCCATACGCGGCTAGGCTCCCAAAAAGTCCCACACATGTGGTATCCCCGTACTCAGGAGAAGCAGCTGAATGTATTTTGGGGTGCAATTCCACATATGCCCATGGCCTGTGTGAGCAATATATCATTTAGTGACAACTTTTTGTAAATTTTTTTTTTTTTTGTCATTATTCAATCACCTGGGACAAAAAAAATAAATATTCAATGGGTTCAACATGCCTCTCAGCAATTTCCTTGGGGTGTCTACTTTCCAAAATGGGGTCATTTGGGGGGGTTTTGTACTGCCCTGCCATTTTAGCACCTCAAGAAATGACATAGGCAGTCATAAACTAAAAGCTGTGTAAATTCCAGAAAATGTACCCTAGTTTTAGGCGCTATAACTTTTGCGCAAACCAATAAATATACGCTTATTGACTTTTTTTTTACCAAAGACATGTGGCCGAATACATTTTGGCCTAAATGTATGACTAAAATTGAGTTTATTGGATTTTTTTTATAACAAAAAGTAGAAAATATCATTTTTTTTCAAAATTTTCGGTCTTTTTCCGTTTATAGCGCAAAAAATAAAAATGGCAGAGGTGATCAAATACCATCAAAAGAAAGCTCTATTTGTGGGAAGAAAAGGACGCAAATTTCGTTTGGGTACACCATTGCATGACCGCGCAATTAGCAGTTAAAGCGACGCAGTGCCAAATTGTAAAAAGTGCTCTGGTCAGGAAGGGGGTAAATCCTTCCGGGGCTGAAGTGGTTAATCACACATTTACAAGTTATACACTCCATACATAGCTTAATGGTGTAGTAATTAGTTGAGTACTGATTGGGAGTAAGCAATCCTGTTTACATACGATTGTAATATATTTGGCAGATGTTGTGCCTAAAAAGTCCAAAGCCCAATAATTTTCTCCTCTCACATAATTAGTATAGGACGTGGCACATGTAACAATATAGGTATCCGCATGACCACTATGCGATGATACCTTCAAACATTTAATAAGTAAAAAATATTGGTTTTTTTTTCAAAATTGTCATCCTTTTTTTGTTTATAGCACAAAAAATAAAAACCGCAGAGGTGGTCAAATACCACCAAAAGAAAGCTCTATTCGTGGGAAAAAAAGGACGTCAATTTTGTTAGGGTACAACATTGCGCAATTGTCAGTTAAAGCAACGCAATGCCGTATCGCAAAAAAATGGCCTGGTCATTAACCACTTCAGTACCCGGCCATAGTAATATGACGTCCACAGATGGGATCTCCCATCCTGGGTGGACGTCATATGACAGCCAGGGCTTCCCGGCCGTCTAGGGGGTACATGCGCCCGCCGCGTTGCTCGGGACCCGGTGCGTGTGCCCGGCGGCCGCGATGTCCGCCGGGCACCCGCGATTGCCTGTTAACCGGGCCGGACCGTGGATCTATGTGTGTAAACACACAGATCCACGTCCTGTCAGTTGAGAGGAGACCGATCTGTGTTCCCAATACAGAGGAACACTGATCGGTCTCCTCCCCTTGTACGTCCCCGCCCCCTACAGTTAGAATCACTCCCCTAGGAAACATATTTAACCCCTCGTCTCCCCCTAGTGGTTAACCCCTTCCCTGCCTGTCACATTTACACAGTAATCAATGCAATTTTATAGCATTGATCGCTGTATAAATGTGAATGGTCCCAAAAATGTGTCAAAAGTGTCCGATGTGTCCTCCATAATGTGGCAGTCACGAAATCGCCGCCATTACTAGTAAAAAAAAAAATAATTTTTTTTTTTTAAAAATGCCATAAATCTATCCCGTATTTTGTAGACGCTATAACTTTTGCGCAAACCAATGAATATACGCTTATTGCAAATTTTTTTTACCAAAAATATGTAGAAGAATACGTATCGGCCGAAACTGAGAAAAAAATTTGTTTTTTAAAAAAAAAATTGGGATATTTATTATAGCAAAAAGTAAAAAATATTGTGTTTTTTTCAAAATTGTCGGTCTTCTTTTGTTTATAGCGCAAAAAATAAAAAACGCAGAGGTGATGAAATACCACCAAAAGAAAGCTCTATTTGTGGGAAAAAAAGGACGTCAATTTTGTTTGGGTACAACGTCGCACGACCGCGCAATTGTCGTTTAAAGTGCAACAGCGCTGAAAACTAAAAATTGGTCTGGGAAGGAAGGGGGTGATAATGCCCTGTATTGAACCGGTTAAAGGGGCAAATCTTCTGGTCCTTAAGTGGTTAATACCGCTCGGATTAATTGTAATACTGTATATGGTGTTATTAGTGATAACTCTTCATGCTAATGCTGTGTTTCCATTCCAAGCTCCTCATTATCTTTGTTTATCTGGAATGTTTAGAACGTACATCAGTGTTTATGTGGCTCAGGATACATGAAATTGTCTATTTGCATTCTTCACATGCACATAGCTGATTTTGTTACGTGACTTAAATGGACTCCTCAGATAGTTAATGGCAGTGCTAAAGAGTGTTTATGCTGAGAGGTTGTGATTTCTTTTTTGATTTCTCCATGTAAAAGGTACTTTCTGGAAAAACAAGCAAAACGTAAAATTCTTTTTTGGATGTTATGCTCGGAAGAAAAACAAATTCGAGTCTGTCTCAAAAAACAGAGCTATGACAACAATCTCTGGGTTCTGTATGCCAATTATCCTCAAAAGACAACACCATTATGTTCAACTGTAATCCACTCCTGTACCTGGATAAGGAACTTGCTCTCAGCTGCTTGGAAGTGATTTAAAAACGTTAGTGCAGGTACTGGTTAAACCAATGTTCACAGGCATTAAAGTGTTACTAAACCCAGGACCCTGTATTCACTATATCTGGTCTTCCACAGTCCACAGAACATGGAAATGCAATTATTTTAGTAAATATAAACCGCTAAATACCTTTTCTCATCAGCAGTATATAGCAGTCTTGTGACTTTTATTAGTTCCTAGTAAAGCTTGTAGGAGGAGTTTTCATTCTCCCCTGATCCTCTGTCTGGACAGTGCTGATTGGCCCTGTGCTGATCACATGTATTCTCCCAAGAAAAAAAAAAACTCTCTAGCAATACATACCAAACTGAGCATGTGCAGCCCGTCCCCTAGCTCTGTAAATATCAGGTTATTTTTTGGAGACAGTGGAAGAAGAGGAGGATCAGAGAAGACAGAATCGAACAGCCTTTATACACAATGTGCAGGATTAACCTCTTAGGTTCCACAGTGAGTATAACAAGCATGCTTTACTGCATATACAGACTGATTTTACTGTTGTGGGTTTAGTAACATATAACATATTAATTATAATTATAATTATATAACATATAATATGGTAACGTATAGCTTGAAGTTTCTCAAATGCGTTGTATGTTACAAAATACTCATCATGAGTCACTGTAAAATGCATTCACTAAGGAAGCCCATTTAACCACGTGACCTTCAAAAGGTTTTACCCCCTTTATGACCAGACCATTTTTTGCTATTCAGCACTGCGCTACTTTAGCTGGCAATTGCGCGGTCATGCAACACTGTACCCACATTACATTTTTATAATTTTTTTCACACAAATAGAGCTTTCTTTTGGTGGTATTTGATCACCCCTGGGATTTTTATTTTTTTAACCGCTTGCTGACCGCCCTATGTACATGTACTGCGGGGCAGCAGCTCCTTTGGGCAGAATCACATACCTGTACACCATTCTGCCCTTCCGTGTCTGTGGCACACACGCACGCCGCCGCCGCCGACCTGCTCCCACTGTGATTTGACAGAGCAGGAGCCAATCATGTGTACTGATTTTACTCTCAGACTGGCTGTCTTTTCTCCCTAGTCTAAGCTCTGAACGGTAAGTGAGAACGGGGAGAACGAGGAGAAGAACCAGCCAGATCTGTGCTCTGTGCTTACAAACACAGTGATCTCTGTGTTGTGGTTAGCCGCCAGCAGGTTCACAGCCAAAATCGTGTCCAACCACAGCACAAGCAGCAGAGGGCGTGCACCCCCACGATGTATGAGTACGTTGCGAGGGAACAACAGAGCTGCTGGCCAGAAGAAAAAGTTCAACCATTGGTCTACAAGTGGTTAATTAGATTGGGCTACCAATACATTTCATTGGATCTAAGTACGCACCTGCATCTTTTTTTTCACCAGCACACCAAAATGCAGGTATATTGTGGTGCAATGGGAATGTGAGACCCAGATTTAGTGATTGGATTTAGTTGGATTTTGGAAAGTATCCATTTTTTAGTTGATTATTCTTTTGAATTGTGAAAAAAGGTTTGACTAATCTTGTAAGGGACCAACACCAAGAAAACGGATCAGTGAAAACTGAATTTTTTCATATGTTATCCCATCATATTAATAATATTTCCTAATTATACGTGTAGCGCCCTGCTCCTGGAGAGCAGACGCTATTCTTTTGAAATTTAAATTAGTTGAAGCTACAGTTAGGCTCAACTTATTATTAACTAAATTTAGTGGTGTCTGTGCCAGTTTGGCTGGACTGTGCAGATTTCCATCCAACCATGGGTGGTGCTGTCATCATTGGTGGATGTGGGAAATACAGTCTGGTCGAACATATTGACTACTCTTTGCTCAGAAGCTATTCGGTGGGAGTGGTTCACACGCCGCATTTCTGGGTAGGGGTATTTAAGGAACAGACACCGTGTGGAGTTGGTTGGCTCTTCCTGACCTCGTGGCCCTCCTGGCCTGGGGAACTGCTTAAAGTTCTGCCTTGAGGTTGGCGGACCTAAGGCCTAGCTACTAAAAGAAGGATCAGAGTTTTAGTGGCCTGTTGGTCCGAAGGATGGTCTCTTTGCTGTCTGACCTGCGGGAAGAAGCAAGGGATTGCAGTGACCAGGGGAGGACTCTTCGGGAGAGGACCGAGCATAAGGCTGGTATCTTGAAAAGAGCCTGGGAACTCAGTCGGAGACGCATCTTGGATCAAACACAGCAGTCAGTTCATTCAAGACTGTAAGGTCTGTGGCAGGGGCCGTGTTAAACACATCAGTCAGTTAATTTAAGATTATAAGGTCTGTGGCAGAGACCGTGTTCGAGCATCTCATCGGCTGCTAGGTCGGTGATAGAGGCCTATCCGGTGGTTGTTGAATCCAGCTGTGGAGGTGCTATTCGCTGGATATAGAAATTACCTCAAACCGCAAGATCCAAGGTACCTGAATCCCTTTTCACCCTCTACCTTACTATTGCGTAGGTTGTTACTTAATAAAACTTGGAAAAAAGGACTAAGTGTTGGAGATAGTGTTTCAATTGAGCAAGTGATAAGTACCCCCAGGATGAACACTGTGAAGATGGTAACGGTAAGCCCGAAGAAAATTATTAGCAGCTCCTGCGGGGTTAAACAATGAGTATGCTACATACGTTACTGGACAAAGGTGTTCAGTTCATAGGCTTTTGCAGCTGTCTTTAGCAGATTGGATGCAGGCAAACAAGAGCTGGAAGGAGTATAACCAAATTATAGCCCAATATAGTGTCCTTAGGATCAGAAGTTTTGCAGCTTAAAGATAAGTCAACCAGATTCTGGGTTAGTGTTATGGCCCTGCCTGCTGAGCACATTCTGAGCATGGACGTTTGGCCACCAGATTTCCTCAGTTGTCAACGTCTGGACTCCGAAGAATAGTCTCTTCACCCCGAGCTGTTTTAAGACCTCAGTCTTAGGTGGGGGACACTAGGCACGGTCCTCCTGGCTTCCAGGTTCAACAACAAACTGACCAGGCTTGTCTCTAGGTCCAGGGATCCTTATTAGTGGATGCTCTGGTGACTTTGGGGGATCAGTTTGACCTAATCTATGTCTTCCCTCCCTGAAACTCTTTCCTCATCTACTCCACAATATCAAGTTGGAGGGCATTTGAATGATTCTTAGGCCCCTTTCACACTGGGGCGGTAGGGGGCGTCAGCGGTAAAACAGCGCTATTTTTAGCGCTGTTTTACCGCGGTATCTACCTGTGCGGTTTTAACCCCCCGCTGGCTGCCGAAAAAGGGTTAAAACCCCTCGTATAGCGCGGCTATAGCCGCGGTATAGCCGCGCTGTCCCATTGATTTCAATGGGCAGGAGTGGTTTAGGAGCGGTGAATACACCGCTCCTTCACCACTCCAAAGATGCGGCTTGCAGGAGATTTTTTCTTCTCCTGCCAGTGCACCGCTTCAGTGTGAAAGCCCTCGGGCTTTCACACTGAACAAACAGCGGAGGCTGTTTAGGGGCAGTTTGCAGGCGCTATTTTTAGCGCAATAACGCCTGCAAACCGCCCCAGTGTGAAAGGGGCCTTATTGTACTTAACTGGCCCAGGAGGACATGGTACTTGAATCTCATCAGATTCCTGGCAAACGCTCTGCAGGCCCTCCCTGTTCATCTAGACCAAGGACTAATTTGCCATCCAGCTTCTTGGGTGCTGGCTTTGAGAGTCTGGCTGTTGAAGGTCCTGAGGTTCAGGGGCCTGTTAGATTCAGTTATTCCTACACTATTGAATGCTAGGAAATAAACCTCCCATAAAGTCTGCCATTGCACCTAGAAAGCATATTTCTTGTGGTGCAAGACACAGAACTTTCATCCCCGAAAGTACTTCATCGGACGAATCCAGTCTTTTCTCCAGTCTGGTCTGGATCAGCGTTTGGCCTTAAGTACCATCAAGAGTCAACATTGGGCCTTGGTAGTTCTTTTTCAGGGACTGCTTGCCTCTTAATCCTTAGTAATAGGCATTGTACCGGGTGTGGCTTACATTGTCCTCCCATGCGTTCCCCTATGCAATCTTAACCTAATTCTGTTGGCTCTTCATACACGGCCCTTTCAACCTATTAGGAATATTTCTCTGTCCTCCTTTACTTGCAAGGTTCCCTTTCTTATTGGCATTACTTTGGAAAGTAGAATTTATGTATTGGTGGCCTTATCCTGTGAGGAACCCGGTACTAAGACACAGTTGTTCTGAGGACTGAGGTCTCTTTTCTTCCGAAGGTGATTTCCTTCCTTCACCTTAATCAGGACATTGTCCTATCATCCTTCCTTTCTTCTTCGAAACATCCTAAGGAGATCTCCCTCTGCTCTCTTGATGTAGTAGGCGCTGTTGAAGTTTATCTCTCAGCTACAGCTTCCTTACGACAGTCTGACTCTCTGTTTGTCATACCTGAAGGTAAGGGGCAATCTGTTCCCATTCCAACATTACAAGGTGGATTTGACAACTTATCATTCAAGCCATCCTGTAAGGAATGGGGATCTCCTTTTCCTGTTAGAGTGCACTCCATAGGGTGGGTTATTGCCTGTTGGGCTTTGCAAGACTACCCCACTCTTCTATTCACATATTTTTGTTAAGTTTTACTGGTTGAATGTCCAGGCTGATGCTGGATTCAGTCATTAGGTTCTTCAAGGGAATCTGTAATCTGTTGAGCCCCCTCTGCTAACCTGTTGATTTTCTTGGGCCTGTTAACCTTCATTTACTGTATTGCCCAGCCCTCATTTGGACTGCTTTTGGGTGTTTTTATTAACTTGACTACTTCTCTTTTGTCCCATAATACGCAATTAGGAAAATAGGGTTTTTGACAGATTCCTACCCTCCGTTTCTTATGATCCTCTCCTTTTATTGCTTACTAAGCAACTGAGGCATACTAGGAGTAGATGGGGTTATTTTGGGCTGTCTTTATAGTACTTGTCTGCCAGTGTCCAATCTCCGGAAGGCAGCTGCATAACCTAATGTATCTGCATACTTCTCCTGTGTCCTGTAATGCAGGGGCCCCCAACCCCCGGGTCATGGACCAGTGCTGGTCCACAGCCTGTTGATATCATCCGATCAGCAGGGCATGGGGTGGGAGGAGCTGCAGATTGCAATGGAGAGGTCCTCCCGCACCCTGCCCTGCTGATAAGATGACATCATCGGGCAGGTGGGTAGGGAAGCCGGGAGAGGACACACAGACTGAGCATAACCTCTGCCCTGCCAAAGGTACAAGTCATAAGCAGGGGGGGCAGAGATTAGAATGCGGAGAGAGGGGGGCAGACTGTAGGGGCATTGTGATGGAGGAGGCTGTGATCGCTAGGGGCACTGTAATATAATGGGGACTGCACTGTAAAGGGGCACTGTAATCATTACAGTGCCCTTTTGCAGTGCAGTTCCCTTTATATCACAGTGCCCCCTTTACAGTGCAGTCCCTTTACATCAGCCCCCCCCCCCTTTACATTACAGTGCCCCCTTTACAGAGCAGTTCCCATTACATTAATGTAAAGGGGGCACTGTGATGTAAAGGTGACTGCACTTGAAAGGGGGGCTGTGATGTGAAGGGGAAATGAGAACACTGATATAAAGGGGGGACTGTACCTGTAAAGGGGGGTTGTGGTGTAAGGGCAGGCTGAGGATCCCATCCCCCAACCCATCCACCAAACCCCCCCTGGGAAAATTGGCTGCCAGGAAACCAGTCCCTAGTGCCAAACCGCTGCTATAATGTACTCCAAGCAAAGGATTTTACTTAAAGTCCCTGTTTTAATCACCAGATAATCCAGTATTCTATCAGGGTTTAAGGAATAGTCCGCTATGTGTATTTCTACAAGTCCAAGGTATTGAGTAGCCTCATAAGTGTCCTTCTTGGAAACAAGACTGGTGATAAAAGATAAAAGCAGAGTTTTTAAAAATTTAGAACTGATGGGAAGTTGTTGAAGTAAAAGTGGATATAGCAATACCACAGAACTTGAAAGGTCATTGCCTATAAATGGCTGTTCGTAGAAAAACTGAAAACAACATTCATAATTTACAAAATCTGACTTTCTGAATGCAGTTATTTGTTACTTTTATTGGTCAGGTACTTTTGCATTTAATGTTACTCAGTTCCTTTTTATAATGTTGTATAAAGAATATATGTACTTGTCACTTATGTTTGACACAGATAATAGTGTGTTTATAAAAATGTGTTGATTTTACGCCTCTGAAATTAGGCCTCTTTAAAAAAAAAAACAACAACAGTCAGTTGAGCCGCAGTTATACTGACCCCAACCTCCCCCCTAAAACATAACATGCATCCAGATGGGACTGTACATATGCTGCTGAATGCCTGGGTATGACTGAATAACCACTGTCTGAAAAGCGACCAACTGTGATTCGCTTTTCAGAGACCATTGATGGTCTTATACTGATCTTTACACACCATGTGCATGGGCCATAAAAACAATCCATAAAAAAAAAAGAAAAAAGTGTATTGATGAAAACTCAATTTTATTGATGGCTGTGTGCATGACCCCTAAAGCACTGTGTCGCATAGACATTTGCATTATTTTTTTTATTAAATACATGTTTCTTCCTTTGATGCTGCTCTCCCACAGCCTCTCTACAGAGACTTCCTGTCTACCCGCAGTGTGGTGATGGCTATTCCCAGGGTGGGCTTTGTGATGGTGACAACAGTGAACCATTACTGCTTAAAGTGATTGTAAAGGATATATTTTTTTTAATAACAAACATTTTATTCTTACCTGCTCTGTGCAATGGTTTTGCACATGGCAGCCCTGATCCTCCTTTTCTCTGGTCCCCCGCTGGTGTCCCTGTCTCCTCCCCCTGCCAAGAGCCCCCATAGCAAGGCGCTTGCTATGGGCGCACTCATGCAGCCTTGCTCCCAAGCCAGCTCTGTGTGTCCATTGACACACAGAGAGTGGCTTGGCCCTGCCCCCGTTCCCTCCTCACTGGCTGTTTTTGAGAGCGTTGGCTCAGAGACAGCAGCAGGAGCCTGATCTCAATCCAGCAATGTGCATGAGAGCAGAGGCTTCCTCTGCTCTCTCCCTCCTCATTGGCTCGGTTCTCTCCCTCCTCATTGGCTCAGAGACAGCAGCAGGAGCCTGATCTCAATCCAGCAATGTGCACAAGAGCAGAGGCTCCCTCGGCTCTCTCCCTCCTCATTGGCTTGGCTCTCTCCCTCCTCATTGGCTCAGAGACAGCAGCAGGAGCCTGATCTCAATCCAGGAATATGCATGAGAGCAGAGGCTCCCTCAGCTTTCTCCCTCCTCATTGGCTTGGCTCTTTCCCTCCTCATTGGCTCAGAGACAGCAGCAGGAGCCTGATCTCAATCCAGGAATGTGCACAAGAGCAGAAGCTCTCTCCCTCCTCATTGGCTCAGCTCTCTCCCTCCTCACTGGCTCCGAGACAGCAGCAGGAGCTTGATCTCAATCCAGGAATGTGCATGAGAGCAGAGGCTCTCTCGGCTCTCTCCCTCCTCATTGGCTCAGAGACAGCAGCAGAAGTCATTGGCTGTCTCTGAGCCAATGAGGAGGGAGAGGGCAGAGAGAGCCTCTGCTCTCGTGCACATTCCTGGAGGAGTGAGGTCGGGCTCAGGTAAGTATAAGGGGGGCTGGGGGGGCGGCTGCATGCAGAAGGTTTTTTACCCTAATTCAGAGAATGTACGGAGGTTAAAAAAAAAACTTCTGCCACATTAAAATGGCCACTCATAGCATCTATTGAAAGCCCATGTGACAGGGTGACAACCCAGCAGCACAGTTAGGAGACAGGGATGGAGAGTTGCCACCCTATAACAGGAAGTGCCTGAACAAGGACTTTCATGGCAGGATCATCAGCTATTTTTTTAATGAAAGCTGCCAATTTAAAAATATTTTAATTGAGCTTTGAAATTGCATTAACACATTACATTTTATATGAGATTGTATTGATTGGGTTTGCACATACTTTATATACTGTACTAGTCTTCGTGTCTGCTTCTAGAAAACACAATGGATTCTGAAACTCCTGAGTGTTTTTGAATTACTGCATTATTAACAAACAAGACATTCCTCTGGATGCTGCGACATGTGCAACAGTCATTAACAAAATTAGCTTGAGCCTGAAGATCAATACAAACTGTTGTTAATGGCGCGGAGTTCCTAATGGCTGCGCACTGTCCGCTGCTTTCAACAAGTTAACCACGGGAAGTGACTGTTTGATTTTAACTTCATTTGTACCCAGGAGCTTCAAATCCCTCAAACGCTTCCTTCCATCTCCTTTCTCTGCTGACTCAACGCTCAGGGGGGCTGTTAACAGATTTTTGGCCGTTATCTGCTGCTGATGGGTTCCTTCAAAAAATACGAGGAAATATGGAACTCAACATTCAACACTTTCAACTTATGTCCTCTCTTCACTCATTGAGACAGACGTCCACCAGCGAGGATCTGCGATTCTACCAGGAGGAGAATCTATCCCCATTGGGTAGCTTTGCTGAACTCCTCTTGAAAATGCAAGTTTTCTGCATGTCATGCTGATCCTTCAGCTTCAATATTTTATTTGAGTCATAGACATTGAAAAAGTCTGAAGCAAGTGAACCCATCCTTTATTTCGAACGTATCCACTTGCAGATTTGTTAAAGCTGAATTCCAGGCAAATAGCTAAACACACAGTTAAAATACAAATCCTTCCAAACCATTTGTTTCTGTGTCCATCCAGTCCTAAAAATTATACAGACAGTCTGGTGACCTGACTTTTCTCTGCTGCAGGTAAGCAACAAGGCTAGGTCTTGTCCCTGCCCCCAGCCTGTGATTGGACAGTAAAGGAGCAGTGCAGACTGGTGTCTTCTTTCTGCTCTCACCTCTATCTACACATTAAAGCAGTATAAAAACCCAAAAACAAACATTTATTTATTATGTTGCAGCTTACCAGTTCTTAGATGTCATGGCTGTATTCATTTTTTAGGCTTTCTTTCTTCTGTTTTTATCTGGTGATCAAAAAGCCTGTTTTTTTTTAAACACAAGCTTCCCCAGCAGAATGTTTCAGTTTGCATGGTTGAGACAAACCCTTAATACTGGCAGGGGTTAAATTGATCAGCTTTTATTTATTTATGTAAAATCCCAATTCGAAATAAACTGCTGTAACTTAATACAAAGTTTAAGCTTGAGTTTGGCTTTAATTAGTTAGTTTGTGTATTTAAATCTGCTAATATATTTAACACTCCCCAGACTGCAAAGCTGCTGTCTGCTGTACCTACTGTGCTTTCCAGTAATGCCCATCAGGGTCCACCCTTAGAACCAGGAGCGCCCCTCACTGTCACCCCTTATATCCAGTAGTGCCCATCAGAGTCCCCCTTACATCCAGGAGTGCCAGTCAGTGTCCCCCCATATATCCAGTAGTGCCCATGAGAGTGCCCCCTTACATCCAGTCCAGAAGTACTAGCAGAGTCCCCCCCTTACATCCAGGAATGCTCCTCAGGGTCCCCACTTATGTTCAGTAGTGCCCATCAAAGTCGCCCATTAGATCCAGAAGTGCCCAGCAGTGTTCCCCCTTACATGCTGGCAGTCCTAGCAACCAACTATGGAGGAGGGAGGGGGGAAATCTGCGCTGCAAATTGGGGGAGAGTCATGGCTGTCAATCGGTCTCCATATTACAATGCAGCCAGCTGGGCCGTCCACTGCCAGCCAGCTGGGGTACTTTCACAGTTACTGCGGAACAGATGAAATCCTGTAGCAGGCCACATCTGCAGGTCACAGTTTGGAGACCCCTTCTCCACTCTATCCAAAACTACAATTTTTTTTTCTACATTGACCAAAGTTAGTTTTAAAACAAATATATAGACAGTGATGGATCCCCGCATACACCCCTACCCCGTGGGTCGGTCGGTCAGATCAATCGCATGCCCCCCCCCATCGGTTGGTCGGTTGACCCCGCACTTACCCCATCAAGCAGGCAGCGCTTCCCTCCGGGCTCCGGGCTCCGGGCGGTGGCTTCTCGTGCATTTCCTCCCTCCTCCTCCTAGGTGGCCAATAGGATCGCCTGTCCTTTCAGCCAATTGGGTGACGGGTCCCAGGACCCACTTCCTGTTTGGCCGGGAGGAGAATCAGTGTGACAATAGCGATGATTCATTTGCTAGTGTGACACAACAGGGTGGGCTCAGGGCGCAGTGCTCTGTGCCCCGAGCCAACCCTTTTTTGAAGCCTCTGGCTCTAATCACGTGCTTCAAAAAAAAAAAAGCCCAAATGGAATACATGCGCATGGATGGGGGGGGGGGGGCGCCTGTGCGCCCCTAATGGACGGGCTGCTATTGCATTTAGATAATTGTATCCTATCATTTATAAATGTACCATTTATAACAGTTACAATTTGATTCTGGTACACCTTCCAGCCCAGACCAATTTTCAGCTTTCAGCGCTCTCACATTTTGAATGACAATTGCGCGGTCATACCCAAACAAAATTTTTATCATTATTTTTCCACAAATAGAGCATTCTTTTGGTGATATTTGATCAGCACTGGGGTTTTATTTTTTGCACAACAAATATAAAAAGCCCAAAAATTTTGAAAAAAAAAACTTTTTCCTTGTTTCTGTTACAAAACTTTGTAAATAAGTAAGTTTTCTCCTTCACTGATGGGCACTGATGAGGCAGTACTGATTGGCACTGATGAGGTGGCACTGATATGCAGCACATATGTGAACTGATATACAGCACTAATGGGCACTGATAGGTGGCACTAATGGGCACTTATATGTGGCGCTGATAGGTGGCATTGGAGGGCACTTATAGGAGGCACTGATAGGCAGCACTGATCAGAGGCACTGGCAGGCATCACTGATGGGCCATCCCTAATGGGCAATGATTGCCATCCCTTGTGGGCTCTAGTGGGCATCCCTGGTGGCCATGGGTGGGCATCCTCATGGGGGCTGCACTGATAATCAGTGCAGACCTCCCCTGTCAGGAAAGCTTCTGTCAGTGCGAGTAGAGGAAAAGCCGATACACGGCTTTTCATGTTTACACTGTGCTCAGCTGTGATTGGACACAGCTGATCACGTGGTAAAGAGCCTCTGTCAGAGGCTCTTTACCTCAATCGGAGATGCGGCGTGTCAGACTGACACACCACACCGCCGATCGCCACGCTGCATGCCTTATCCTGCTGGACATCATATGGCGTCCAATCAGGATAATGAAACCACTTCCCGGCTGTCATTTTGCTATATGGCGGGGGGGGGGGGGGGGGGAGTGGTTAAATGAAATCAAGATTTTTTACGTTCATTTTTCATATAATGTGCCACTGAAAAAATAAAAAGAAAAAAATGTAAGTTCACGTTTTCCAAAAAAATGCAGGTAAGTACAGTGTGGACTGGAGGGATAGGGAGGGTGTAGGATGTTAACTCACTTTTTGATTTTTCTGAAAAGGTGAACTAACTTTTTAAATATTGATTGAATATTGGATGAAAAAAATTATTAAAAACATTTAATCAGTTTTAAAAATGCTAGCTAAAGGGAAAAAGGGTGGAAGGAGTTACTAGGGGCCAATTAGGTCACTGGAATAGATTATACGCTATAGAAACACATTTCATTAAATAAATATATATATTTAAAAAAGATTTTCTTTTGAGGTTGGTTTAACTGACATCATATTCAGATCAAATATCACCCCGTTTAGTTTCACAGAAATAAAACAAAAAGTAAATACAATGTTACAATAATGTTGTTACATTAAGGCCTGGTTCACACCTATGCATTTTTTAGTGCATTTTCAGTTTTGCAGAAACACAGTACAGTCCATTTAACTTCCTACGGATGTAGTTCACATCTGTGCAAATTTCATGGAAAGGGCCAATGATTTGTTTCTGGTTTTTGGTTCCAAGGACTTCAACGGATCAAAAATGTGTATTGAAAAATGCAAAATGCACCTGGAATATGCAAACTGCAACCTGCATAGGTGGAAATCAGGCCTAAGGCTCAATTCACACCTATGCATGCTGCTTTTGAGCGTTTTTGGAGGTTTTTTTTTCATGCTTGCCACGTTTTTGAGCCGCGTTTTTGCAGCGTTTTTGCCGCGTTTTTGCCGCGATTTGCGTTTTGCGTTTTTTTTTTTTTTTTTTTTTTTTTTTTTTTTACAGTTTTTTTTACAGTCTAAAAAAAAATGTAAAAAAGATTAAAAAAAAAAAAACCGGCAAAAACGCACCAAAAACGCACCAAAAACGCATCAAAAACGCTGCAAAACCGGTGCACTTGCGTTTTTGATGCTTGTCCATTGAAATCCATTACATGCAAAACGCTGCATTTTGCATGAAAAAAAGTCCCCGACCCTTTCCAAAAACGCAAAGAAACAAAAAAGCATTGATGTGAACATGTTCCATAGGAACCCATGTTAAAAAATTCCCGTGCATTTCTGCAAAATGCAAAATGCATCAAAAAACGCGTTAGTGTGAATCGAGCCTAAAGCTTCATCCCTCACTCATTCCGCACTCGGGATAAGAATGCATGTCACCTAGGTTCCTAAAAATGTCATGGGAAATTCTATTTCAAAAACATATGGTAGAGGTAGATTAATATAAACACGGTGAAAAACACAACGCAAACATGTTACAATCACACAACGATGAACATACACTAATACACATCATTTCATGTATGATGCAGTCTTGTTCTTGTATTTATGTATAAATATTGATAAAAATAATATGTCAAGGGCTTGTCATTTAGGATATAAAATGGACATATTGTTAACAAATGGTGAAAACAACTTGAAATGCAGCACAAAAAAACAAAAAAAAAATATGCTGCCATATCCAAGAAGGTTCCTACTCCACTTAAAGTGACTATGCTCATACTAGTGGGTATTTTCTTGAAACACCCTCTACTTATTGTCCCTGTGATCCCC
The DNA here is from genome assembly GCA_037952835.1 of Lithobates septentrionalis. Lineage (NCBI taxonomy): Eukaryota > Metazoa > Chordata > Amphibia > Anura > Ranidae > Lithobates > Lithobates septentrionalis. Next base: position 2,933,435 of record JBBDGP010000651.1, read on the forward strand.
CATCACTATCACTCGTACTTCAAAATGTTCCCCACCACCCTGAACTTACCTTCTCAATGTTCCCACACCACCCTGAACTTACCTTCTCAATGTTCCCCCACCACCCTGAACTTACCTTCTCAATGTTCCCCCACCACCCTGAACTTACCTTCTCAATGTTCCCCCACCACCCTGAACTTACCTTCTCAATGTTCCCCCACCACCCTGAACTTACCTTCTCAATGTTCCCCCACCACCCTGAACTTACCTTCTCAATGTTCCCACACCACCCTGAACTTACCTTCTCAATGTTCCCCCACCACCCTGAACTTACCTTCTCAATGTTCCCACACCACCCTGAACTTACCTTCTCAATGTTCCCACACCACCCTGAACTTACCTAAACTATGCTCCCCCCACCACCCTGATCTTACTTTCCCAATGTTCCCACACCAAAGAGTGGGCAGGAGGGACAGCTGACCTGGGCACTGTGATGTCATGTGAGGTGGGAGGGCACTGTGAGGAAATGGGGGGGGATTTGTGTTAGAAGGGGGAATTTGGGGGGTGGTAGGGGGTAAGAATTGTTTTTGGAGGGGAAATTAGGGTGTGTGTGCTTGAAGTGGTGAATTAGGGAAATCTGTGTTAGGAGGTGGGATAGAGGAAGAGGATTTGTGCCAAGAGGGGGGTGTGTGGGGTTTGTGCTAAAAGAGGAGATATTGGGGGAGGGGGGGTTGTAATTGTACTAGGAGGGTAAAATATTTTTTTTTGGGAGGGGGGATTTGTACTAGTGGGGATGTTTGGGGGGTATTTTTGCTAGGAGTGACATTTTTTGGGGGAGGGGGATTTGTGCTGGGAGAAGGGGATTTGGAGTTGGGGAGAGAGCATTTGTGCTAGGAGGGGTGGCAAAGATTTGTACTGGGAAGGGGATTTCAGTAGGGAGGCAGATGTGCACTGGGAGGAGGGGGAATTTATGCTTAAGGGGTAATCATGCAGATTGGTGCTCAGTTTTGAGCACTTGGGGGATTTTTGCTGGCACTTAATGCTCATGTATCTTGAGGGGGGGGGGGGGGGGCAAGTTTGACATGTTTGCCCTGGGCTCTAGATGACCTTGTCCCAGGACTGTCCCACACCACCCTGATCTTACATTCCCAATGTTCCCCCACCACTCTGTAATTACCTAATCTATGTTCCCACGCTACCCTGAATGTATCTTGCCTATGCTCCTCCACTGCCCTGGACATACCTTCCTAATATTCCCCCACCATCCTGTACTTACTTTTCCAATGTCCTGCCACCACCCTGCACTTATCTTTTTAATGTTTATCCACTGCCCTGTACTTAACTTTTCAATGTTGCCCCACCACTCTGTATGTACATTCCCTATGCTCCTCCATCACCTTGTACTTACCTTTTCAGTGTTCCCCCTCTACCCTATACTTACTTTCACAACGCTTCCGCATCACCCTGTACTTTTTAACTACCTTGTACCTACCTTACCCATACTCTTCCATCACCCTGTACCTACCTTCTCAATGTCCCCCCACCACCCTATACTTACTTCCCTGATGTTCCTTTACCACCTTGCATTTACCTTCCCTATGCTCATTCACCCTCTTGTAAATACCTTACCTATGCCCCCACCACCCTGTGCTTACCTTCCATATCCTCTTCCACCACCCTAGTATCTTTCATTTCCACCACCCTATACATACCACCTCTATGTCTCCCCACCACCCTGTACAGTATGTACTTTCCCTTTGCTCCTCAACCACTCTATACTTACCTACCCATTAACCTATACTTACTATCCTAATTACCCCCCCCCCCCCCCCCCACCCTGTAAATACCTTCCCAACGCACCCCACCCTGTGCTTAATTTCCTTCTGCTCCCCACTTGTCTGATTTGACTGCAAAGCCCTGTAAAAATTCTCAATATTGGGGAACATGTGACCTTTTTCCCAACCACCCACACCAGTAGGGGGTGGGAGAGGTGGTCACAGCCTTTCTCAGAGAGTCAATACTTACCATGGAATTTGGCAGTGGATTGGGGTGGGGGGGGGGGGGTGCAGGGAACGTAAGTAAATTATGCTTATTAAAGGAACCCCATTAATAGAGAACAGATCCCATTTAAGAACAGGTCAGGACAGATTAGGGCAGGTCAGAACAGATGAGGACAGGTCAGGCCAGATGAGAACAGGTCAGGACAGATGAGAACAGTTCATGACAGATGAGAACAGTTCATGACAGATGAGAACAAGTCGGGACAGATGAGGACAGGTCAGGACAGATGAGGACAGGTCAGGACAGATGAGGACAGGTCATATGTCATGACAGATGAGGACAGGTCAGGACAGATGAGGACAGGTCAGGACAGATGAGGACAGGCCAGGACAGATGCGGACAGGTCAGGACGGATGAGGACAGGTCATGACAGGTGAGGACAGGTCATGACAGATGAGGACAGCTCATGACAGAAGAGGACATGTCAGTACAGATGAGAACAAGTCATGACAGATAAGAACAGGTCAGGACAGATGAGAACAAGTCATGACAGATGAGAACAGTTCATGACAGATGAGAAGAAATCAGGACAGATGAGGAAAGGTCAGGGCAGATGAGGACAGGTCAGGACAGACGAGGACAGGTCATTACAGATGAGGACAGGTCAGTACACATGAGGACATGTCATGACAGATGAGGACAGGTCAGGACAGATGAGGACAAGTCATAACAGATGAGGACAAGTCAGGACAGATGAGGACAGGTCATGACAGATGAGGACAGGTCAGGACAGATGAGGACAGGTCATAACTGATGAGGACAAGTCAGGACAGATGAGGACAGGTCAGAGCAGATGAGGACAGGTCAGGACAGATGAGGACAGGTAATGACAGATGAGATCAAGCCAGGACGGATGCGGACAGGTCCGGACAGATGAGGACAGGTCATGACAGAAGAGGACAGGTCAGTACAGATGAGAACAAGTCATGACAGATAAAAAGAGGTCAGGACAGATGAGAACAAGTCATGACAGATGAGAACAGTTCATGACAGATGAGAACAAGTCAGGACAGATGAGGACAGGTCAGGAAAGACGAGGACAGGTCATGACAGATGAGGACAGGTCAGGACACATGAGGACATGTCATGACAGATGAGGACAGGTCAGGACAGATGAGGACAGGTCATGACAGATGAGGACAGGTCATGACAGATGAGGACAAGTCAGAACAGATGAGGACAGGTCAGGACAGATGAGGACAGGTCATGACAGATGAGGACAAATCACGACAGATGATGACAGGTCAGGACAGGTGAGGACATGTCATGACAGATGAGGACAGGTCATGACAGATGAGGACAAGTCAGCACAGATGAGGACAAGTCAGGACAGATGAGGACAAGTCAGGACAGATGGGGACAGGTCATGACAAATGAGGACAGGTCAGGACAGGTCAGGACAGGTGAGGACAGATGAGGACAGGTCCTGACAGATGAGGACAAGTCAGGACAGATGAGGACAGGTCATGACAGATTAGGACAGGTTAGGACAGATGAGAACAAGTCATGACATATGAGGACAGGTCAGGACATATGAGGACAGGTCATGACATATGAGGACAGGTCAGGACAGATGAGGACAAGTCAGGACAGATGAGGACAGGTCATGACAGATTAGGACAGGTTAGGACAGATGAGAACAAGTCATGACATATGAGGACAGGTCAGGACATATGAGGACAGGTCATGACATATGAGGACAGGTCAGGACAGATGAGGACAGGTCAGTACACATGAGGACATGTCATGACAGATGAGGACAGGTCAGGACAGATGAGGACAAGTCATAACAGATGAGGACAAGTCAGGACAGATGAGGACAGGTCATGACAGATGAGGACAGGTCAGGACAGATGAGGACAGGTCATAACTGATGAGGACAAGTCAGGACAGATGAGGACAGGTCAGAGCAGATGAGGACAGGTCAGGACAGATGAGGACAGGTAATGACAGATGAGATCAAGCCAGGACGGATGCGGACAGGTCCGGACGGATGAGGACAGGTCATGACAGAAGAGGACAGGTCAGTACAGATGAGAACAAGTCATGACAGATAAAAACAGGTCAGGACAGATGAGAACAAGTCATGACAGATGAGAACAGTTCATGACAGATGAGAACAAGTCAGGACAGATGAGGACAGGTCAGGAAAGACGAGGACAGGTCATGACAGATGAGGACAGGTCAGGACACATGAGGACATGTCATGACAGATGAGGACAGGTCAGGACAGATGAGGACAGGTCATGACAGATGAGGACAGGTCATGACAGATGAGGACAAGTCAGAACAGATGAGGACAGGTCAGGACAGATGGGGACAGGTCATGACAGATGAGGACAAGTCACGACAGATGAGGACAGGTCAGGACAGGTGAGGACAGGTCATGACAGATGAGGACAGGTCATGACAGATGAGGACAAGTCAGCACAGATGAGGACAAGTCAGGACAGATGAGGACAAGTCAGGACAGATGGGGACAGGTCATGACAAATGAGGACAGGTCAGGACAGGTCAGGACAGGTGAGGACAGATGAGGACAGGTCCTGACAGATGAGGACAAGTCAGGACAGATGAGGACAGGTCATGACAGATTAGGACAGGTTAGGACAGATGAGAACAAGTCATGACATATGAGGACAGGTCAGGACATATGAGGACAGGTCATGACATATGAGGACAGGTCAGGACAGATGAGGACAAGTCAGGACAGATGAGGACAGGTCATGACAGATTAGGACAGGTTAGGACAGATGAGAACAAGTCATGACATATGAGGACAGGTCAGGACATATGAGGACAGGTCATGACATATGAGGACAGGTCAGGACAGATGAGGACAGGTCAGTACACATGAGGACATGTCATGACAGATGAGGACAGGTCAGGACAGATGAGGACAAGTCATAACAGATGAGGACAAGTCAGGACAGATGAGGACAGGTCATGACAGATGAGGACAGGTCAGGACAGATGAGGACAGGTCATAACTGATGAGGACAAGTCAGGACAGATGAGGACAGGTCAGAGCAGATGAGGACAGGTCAGGACAGATGAGGACAGGTAATGACAGATGAGATCAAGCCAGGACGGATGCGGACAGGTCCGGACGGATGAGGACAGGTCATGACAGAAGAGGACAGGTCAGTACAGATGAGAACAAGTCATGACAGATAAAAACAGGTCAGGACAGATGAGAACAAGTCATGACAGATGAGAACAGTTCATGACAGATGAGAACAAGTCAGGACAGATGAGGACAGGTCAGGAAAGACGAGGACAGGTCATGACAGATGAGGACAGGTCAGGACACATGAGGACATGTCATGACAGATGAGGACAGGTCAGGACAGATGAGGACAGGTCATGACAGATGAGGACAGGTCATGACAGATGAGGACAAGTCAGAACAGATGAGGACAGGTCAGGACAGATGAGGACAGGTCATGACAGATGAGGACAAGTCACGACAGATGAGGACAGGTCAGGACAGGTGAGGACAGGTCATGACAGATGAGGACAGGTCATGACAGATGAGGACAAGTCAGCACAGATGAGGACAAGTCAGGACAGATGAGGACAAGTCAGGACAGATGGGGACAGGTCATGACAAATGAGGACAGGTCAGGACAGGTCAGGACAGGTGAGGACAGATGAGGACAGGTCCTGACAGATGAGGACAAGTCAGGACAGATGAGGACAGGTCATGACAGATTAGGACAGGTTAGGACAGATGAGAACAAGTCATGACATATGAGGACAGGTCAGGACATATGAGGACAGGTCATGACATATGAGGACAGGTCAGGACAGATGAGGACAGGTCATGACAGATGAGGACAGGTCAATACAGATGAGGACAAGTCAGGACAGGGAGGGGTCCTTTTAATTATCAGCAAAATAAATGGAAAAAGGCAACAAAAAAAAAAAATCTCAATCTACAAAATCTATTTTTTTCTGGATTCGTTTCTGTAATCGTTGTCTATTGCAGCTTCAGAATGCTGAATTTCTATGAACAATTAGGAAAGGCTCATTGGTGACCCTGCCTGGTAATGGGGTGAGTTGGGTGAGATGCTGGATGGTGGTCCTCCAATGCAGTGCCAGCCTCCCGGCCCCTCCCCCTGCCTGTCCGGGCGCTGAGGGGAGTCAGTGAGCGCTGATCAGTCCGCACAGCTCCGCTCTCCTCCGGACTCATCACCGCCGCCTCCAGGATGCTCCCCCCCGGGATCCCGGCTCTGTCTCTGCTCACCCTGGCCAGCCTATGCCCGCCACTCCGAGCCTTCAACCTGGACACCGACAAGGTCACCGTCTACACCGGACCCCCCGGCAGCTACTTCGGATACTCTGTGGATTTCTATACTCCGGACCCCCGAACGTAAGTCGGATGTCTGACTATGAATGATGTGACATCGGGATGCTGAGAGCCATCAATGGACCATCCCTGATCATTGCTGGACCACAGGAGGTTCTCATCAGATGGGACCTAAAGAGGACCTGTCCTGGGGAGTCCAGAGAGCCTTCCTCAACCAGGGACCCTCCACAGGATGATAGGGGCCCCTGAGCAATGTCTGCCTTCCAGATAAGTAACCACTGACACCAATCATTTGTATAGGTATACTGACCCCCAAAGTAAGGTGACATTCTTCTCACTGACCCCCAATGTAAGGGAAGTTCATCCCACTTACCCCAATTGTAAGGAGACATTCCTCTCACTGACCCCCAATGTAAGGGACATTCTTTACATTCACCCCTAAGATGAGGGACGTTCATCCCACTGACCACCAATGCAAGGAACATTCATCCCACTGACCCCCAAAGTAAGGAGCATTCATCACAATGAACCCCAATGCAAGGAGACATTCTTCTCACTGACCCCCAATTTAAGGGACTTTCTTTACATTCACCCCTAAGGCGAGGGACATTCTTTCCATTGACCGCCAATGCAAGGAACTTTCATCCCACTGACCCCCAAAGTAAGGAGCATTCATCCCAATGACCCCCAATATAAGGAGCATTCATCCCACTGACCACCAATGCAAGGAACATTATTACCACTGACCCCCAATGTAAGGAGCAGTCTTCCCATTTACCATCAATGTAAGGGACAATCTTCCAAGTGACCACCAATGTAAAGAACATTCTTTATATTGACCCCTAAGGTAAGGGACATTCTTTCCATCGACCACCAATGTAAGAGGCATTCATTCCACTGACCCCAAATGTAAGGAGCATTCTTCCCATTTACCATCAATGTAAGAGACATTCTTCCCACTGTCCCCCAATGTAAGGAGCATTCATCCCACTGGCAATCAATCTAAGGGACATTCATTACATTGACCACTAAGGTAAGGGGCATTCTTCCCACTGATCATCAATGTAAGGGACATTCTTCCCATTGACCTCCAATGTAAGGGGCATTCTTCCCACTGACCTCCAATGTAAGGGGCATTCTTCCCACTGACCTCCAATGTAAGGGGCATTCTTCCCACTGACCTCCAATGTAAGGGGCATTCTTCCCACTGACCTCCAATGTAAGGGGCATTCTTTCCACTGACCTCCAATGTAGAGGGCATTCTTCCCATTGACCTCCAATGTGTTGGGCATTCTTTCCACTAACAACCTATGCATGGAATGTTTCTCTCTCTGACATTCCGTGTAGGAGCCATTCTTTCCACTGACCCCCCAACATAGGGAGCATTAGTCGCACTGACCCCCAATATAGGGATTCTTCCCACTGACATGTAGTAAAATAGGGCCCTTCTACTACTAACCAGCAATGTAAGGGGGCTCTTCATCCAATGACCACCAATGTGAGAAGGTCCATCTCACTGATCACCAGTGTCTGGGGGCACTTTACTGACCCTCAGTGTAAGGGAACACTGCAATTAGTTCTGTCTTCAATTATTATAATTTGTTTTATTTCATTATTTGTATTGAAAATAATGTTGATAAATAAAGCACTCCACATTCCTTATTCTTTTATCTACTCTAATATCACCACTTACCGTTCACACTAACACGCTGTGAGTTGTAGATATCTTATATAATATCAGGGGTTCCCTGAGATCTGAAAGTTATCCATGTTACAATGGATGAGAATGGCTGGTGCTGCTGATACACCGGCTGTCATGCTGATCCAGTGGCTTCAGTGCTCCTAATCCCCTGACCTGGAGCAATGATGTAGTCGTGTAGTTCTAAATCTCTGTGACTTTCCTGATGTGCATGCTTAATGCCATAGGCTTGGCTTCCGCTGAAGTCATAGACAGCCAGGTAGTTACACACAGGAGCCGTGGGAGAAACTGCATGTGATTCAGACAAGAATTGCACCACAGTCCAGTTCAAATCACATGTGATTCTTTGCAGTGGGATTTGAGCCCATTCGTTTTGTAGGGCTCAAATCGCACCGCAAGGGTATCGGTTTCAGGTGCAAATGCTTAGTATCAGCACTGATACCGGTATCGGTGCAACCCTAGGTGGAACGATGGTATTGACAGCCAGGTATCTAGCATTTTCAGATTCAGGTCAGCAATGGCAACTTTTGTATTTCTCCTAGTCGGGGGTTTCCTAAAATAGCAGGTTTTAGGTGTTTTCTACTGAGATACGCTGAAAATGCAAATTGCCTGGCTGTCATTCTTTTCCTCTAGTTCCAGTAGTTTCTGAGTCCCTGTTTTGGAGCAGAGTTGTGACTTCAGTCTGCCTTTACTGGCTGCATGCTTGTTCTGGCTGATTGACTCATGAAGTAGTGAAGTCTGAGAGCCAGGGCAGCTGCATTTCCAGAGGACTTGAATGGCACACTTGGTTCAGGTTTTCTTAGCGCTCGGCTTGCTTGCAGCGTTGAGGTCAGTGTGCAGGATCAGAAAATTGTGGCGGCACACAGAGGGGACCTGGCAATGACCCCGACCACTTCCTCTATCTGGGGGATGTCAGACACAAACGCATGTGTGCCAGCTGTCCCCGACATGGCGGGACAGTCCCAAGATTCAGAGAATGTACCTAGAGATCAGGGCTGGGCAACCTCTCCTTCTCATCCAATCCTTATCATTTATTAATGAATATCGTTAATTATGAATAATGCAATGGGGTTGATTTACTAAAGGAAAATAGACTGCGAACTTTACAAAGTGCAGTTGCTCCAGAGCTTAGTAAATGAGCAGAAACTTTGCTGACTTCAATCATCCAATCATGTGCAAGCAAAAAAAATTTTTTTTTTCCTTGCACATGATTGGATAATCTTTGCAAAGTGAAGCCTTACCTCAATTACTAAGCTCTGGAGCAACTGCAATTTGCAAAGTGCACAGTCTATTTGCCTTTAGTAAATCAACCCCAATGCCCTCAATAAGGGGGCTACTTAGGTGGGAGATTTATTATAAAAAAGGATTTGATTGTGAGAAAGGTATTTATCATTCTGTTTTATATATATGACTCTATGATGTATCAGCATGTTGTGTCCTGGGCTCAGATCCAAAGAAGCTCAGCAGCTACAGGCCAACTGGCAGGTCGGTGGTTATGATAGGGATTGAATTGAATGCAAAAGGTTTGAAGTTTAAAATGTTAAACCTAAAAAGCAAACTTTTGTTATATTGCAGCTTCCCAACTCTAATGCCCCGTACACACGATCGGAATTTCCGCCAGAAAAAACTTTTTTTGACGGAATTCCGCTCAAGCTCGCCGTGCATGCACACGGTCACACAAAAGTTCTCGGAACTTTTGACCGCCAAGAACGCGGTGACGTACAACACTACGACGAGTCGAGAAAATTAAGTCCAATGCTTCTGATCATGTGTCGAATTGTTTCTGAGCATGCGTGATTTTTTGTGCGTCCGAATTGCATACAGGCGAACGCATTTTCGGATAGGAACTTTTTCCGACCGAAAAATTGAGAACCTGCTCTCAATCTTTTGCTGGCTGGAATTCCGCCAGCAAAAGTCTGATGGAGCATACACACGGTCGCATTTTCCGACCAAAATCTCTCATCGGTCTTTTGCTGGCCGAATTTCTGATCGTGTGTACGCGGCATTAGATGTGATAGCTGCATTCGTTTTCATTTTCAGGCTTTCCTTTTTTTCTGTTTTCATCGGGTGATCAAGCTAGGGTTGCCACCTGTCCAGGATTCATCCAGACAGTCTGGGTTTTGAATTATGTGTCCGGGTTTCAGTCCACCTGAAACCCAGACACATTATTCAGACCAGGCTGTGGCTCCCCAAGTAACTGAGATAGTCACACACAAATCTATTGCCGTCCGCAAGCTGCAGGCGGATTTTGGGTGGCAGGTTCAGTATCACTGGGAGGTTGGCCATTCATGCCAGCAAAAGCATTTTGGCCGCACCCACTATTCGCCACCACTATGTGCACCGTATTACTATTTTCTTTGGGGCACCCAAAGGTGTCCCAAGACTTTTATAATCCTATAGTGTATACTATGGAAAAAAAAAAAAATTGCCCTGCGTCGCTAAAGTGTTCGGGTTTGGCTTGAAGAAAAGGTGGCAACCCTAGATCCAGCCAATAAGTCTGCTGTTTTTCAGGTCTATCAGTTAGAAGAATGAGACACACCATTTAAAGCGGTTGTAAGCCCGACCAAAAAAAAAAAAAACTGTAAGGCAAAGGCATAATGAGCTAGTATGCATCACATACTAGCTCATTATGAGATACTCACCATAGAAGGAAGCCCTCGTACCGCCCCCCGGTCACCTCTGAGGGAGCAGAATGTTCCCTCTGCGTTTCTTCTGGGGTCGCTGGCTCCGTCGCTGTGAGTGGCCGGAGCCACAATGACGTCACTCCCTTGCATGCGCGGGAGTCCTCCGTTCCAGCGAGGAGCTCTGATTTTCCGGCAGCATCCGCCAGACCTTCAGAGCGCATGCGCCGCTGACGTCAGCAGCTGTATGCAAGGTGAATATCTCCTAAACAGTACAAGTTTAGGAGATATTCATTTTACCTACAGGTAAACCTTATTATATTATTATTATATATTATTATTATATTATATATATTATATTATATATTATTATTATATTATATATATTATATTATATATTATTATTATATTATATTATTGTAAAATCACAAAGCGGAGGATACAACCGATTTAACACTGACAGGGTTGCTTACAAAGATCAGCTTTTATTTATTTAAGTTAAACTTTCATCCCAAAAGGAAAAATAACTTTTTGCTATAACTGATGATAAAATATTAGCTGGAGTTTGGCTTCAATGTGTTGGTGTATTTATATCTGCTAGTCCATCTAACACTCCCCTCCCCCAGACTGACAATGCTGCTGTCCTAAGGTGCCCTATGTGCTCCTTCATCCAGAGTGGGTGCATTTTAATACAGGTGGTGTGTTACTGGCCAGATCTAAATAAGAAATGTTTGCGCTGCGCTTGATAATCTAAAAAAATGGTGGTGTCAAAGATCACTGATATATAAACATCGAATAAACAAATGAATACAACTTGAGAAATTCCCATATATAGTGTGTACATTGACTTCTACATTGTGCTTACATATCAAACAATTAAAGTGCAATGTGCATATACAATCACGCCAAAGCAAACTTAATCAATTGATGTATCAGACAACATGCAATATCTCGCATCTAGTGCAGCATGCAAAAAATCAAATAACATAAAAATGAAATAGCATAAAAGTGCTCAGTGCTTCCTAAACGCAGTCAATATAATCTGCGTTTAGTGATCTCCATATTATAGTGTCCATAAAATGTCCAAATCAAAAGTGCATCTGTGTCCAGCGAAATCCAAAACATCCAGTGCAATGAATTCGAGTGCTGCAAACAACCGTGGTGTATTCTGGTAAACCCCACAAAATTACTGGCCAGATCACCAGGTTAAAACAGAAGGAATAAAACCTAAAAAAGAAAACGAATGCAGCCACCACATCTAATGATTGGGTAAGCTGCAATATAATACATTTTTGGTTTTGGTTTAATACCGCATTGATATGTTTAGTGGCTAAAATCAGTTATTCACCAGCTGACCTCCGGAAGATTATCCCCCCAGGCCATTGTTCGCTATACGGCACTGCTTTACTGGCAATTGTGCAGTCATGCAACTCTGTACATAAATAAAATGTAGGTCATTTTTTTTCTCCCAAATAAAGTTTTTTTTTGTCGGTGGTATTTGACCACCACTGGGTTTTCTTTTTATTTCTTGCGCTATAAACAAAAAAAGACTGACAATTTTGAAAGAAAAAAAATAATCCCTACAATATTTTTTACTTTCTGCTATAAAACATGTCCAATAAAAACATTTAAAAAAACAACTAATTTATTCATCAATTTAGGCCAATATATATTCTGCTACATATTTTTGGTAAAAAAAAAAAATCCCAATAAGCGTATATTGATTGCTTTGTGCAAAAGTTATAGCATCTATAAACTATGATATACAGTAAAACCTTGATTTGAGAGCGTTTTGCAAGACAAGCAAAATTTTTAAATAAATTTTGACTTGATAGACAAGCGATGTCTTGATATTCAAGTAGCGTCATGTCACAACTGAGTATAAAAGAGAAGAGAGGCGCCTCTAAGTGTAGCAATATGGTTACATTTAGACCCCTTTCACACTGGGGCGGTTTTCAGGCGGTATTGCGCTAAAAATACCGCCTGAAAACCGCCCCTAAACAGCTGCCGCTGTTTGTTCAGTGTGAAAGCCCGAGGGCTTTCACACTGAAGCGCTGCGCTGGCAGGACGGTGAAAAAAGTCCTGCAAACCGCTTCTTTGGAGCGGGGAAGGAGCGGTGTATTCACCGCTCCTTCCCCGCTCCTGCCCATTGAAATCAATGGGACAGCGCGGCTATACCGCTGTAATACCGCAGCTATAGCCGCGCTGTACGAGGGATTTAACCCTTTTTCGGCCGCCAGCGGGGGGTTAAAACCGCACCGCTAGCGGCCGAATACCGCTGCTAGAACGACGGTACAGCAGCGCTAAAAATAGCGCTGTTGTACCGCCGACGCCCCCACCGCCCCAGTGTGAAAGGGGCCTAAATGAAGGCTCAACATTTAGCAACATATTGCTACACTTAGAGGCGCCTCTCTTCTCTTTTAGACCCCTTTGACACTGGGGCGTTTTTCAGGCGCTTTAGCGTTAAAACAAGCACCTGTAAAGTGCCTGAAAGAAGCCTCATCTGCAATCCCAATGTGAAAGCCCTGGCAGGGCGTCAAAAAAAGTCCTGCAAGCAGCTTCTTTGCAGCGCTTTCGGAGCGGTGAATACACCGCTCCGAAAGCGCCCCTTCCCATTGAAATCAATGGGAAGCGCCTGCAAAGCGCCTTGGCAGCTGCGCTTTGTGGGCTTAAACTAGCGGCGCTTTACCAGCGTTTTTTGAGTGCTAGCGGGGCACTTTTAACCCCCACTAGTGGCCGGATAAAGGGTTAAAAGCTCCCCGCTAGCACTCAAAAAACGCTGGTAAAGCGCCGCTAGTATAAGCGGCGCTTTACCAGCGTTTTTCGGGTGCTGGCAGTGTGAAAGGGCTCTTAAAAGCACTCGGGCTTTCCCATTGGGATTGCAGATGAGACTTCTTTCGGGCGCTTTACAGTCGCTTTTTTGTACCGCTAAAGCGCCTGAAAAACGCCCCAGTGTGAAGGGGGTCTTATACTCTGGAGCTCTTGCTGGATTTTGCTTCTAATCCCCTTGTGGAAGCTGCCATTTGTGGATGGACATTTTATGGTTACACAACTTTTTATATGGACTATAATCTGAAGGACCTATGAATAAATGGTTGTGGAACGAATCATCTGAGTTTCCATTATTTCTTATGGGGAAATTTGCTTTGATATACGAGTGCTAATTTGTTTCCGGAACGAATTATGCTCACAATCCAAGGTTTACTGTTCTGTATATACTGGATTTTTTTTTATACTAGTAATGGTGGCAATCAGCGACTTATAGTGGGACTGCGATATTGCGGCGGCCAATCTGACGCTTTGTGAGAACCAGTAACACTAATACAGTGATCAGTACTAAAAACATACACTGTCACTGTACTAATGACACTGGCTGGGAAGGGGTTAAACATCAGGGGAGATCAAAGGGTTAAATGTGTGCCTAATCAGTGTTTGTGTGTACTATGTGGTGCTTTCACTAAGGGGTGTGCTAAGCTTTATTCCCTGAAACAAAATCCAGCACAACCCCGCTGACAGGACAGAGCTCTGCCTTGTTTACATATGCAGAGCTCCGTCCAGCACCTCTCCTTGACTTTCAGCAGGTGCAGGCGGTCAATCATTGGCTGGCACCCGCTGATCAACTTCTGCTGTGACCAATCACAGCAGAAGCAGCACACTGCCCTACCCAGAAGTGCAGAATCAGTATAAATCTGTAATTCTGCACAGAGCGGCCCCCCTGTATTCAGTAAAGCTGCTATAGGGCAGTCGGCTACTGGTAGATGAAAGCTTTCAGGATTCCTTAGATCCTTTCTTCAGTATCTGCAATAAGTTATTCAGCCCTACATGTTGTATCCCTTTCTGCTGCAGGTGTCATCACTTACATTACATGTTGCTTGTCCAACTGTAAAAACCTTTCTTATATCTTTAATCTGCTTGCCTCCACCTCCTTGTGTGTGGGGGGTTCCGTTCCCTTGTGGGGTCCTATGGAGCCACCTGTCCTTGCACACTCCCAACATACGCAGGCAGTGGGAGCAGGATGGATGGGGTGACACACCGCTGTACCCAAGAGCGGTGGCGCTGCTTTCTCTCTATCCTTCCTCACTGGACTCAGTGAGAGCAGCAGGAGCCATTGGCTCCTGCTGCAGTCAATCAAATCCATTGATGAGGGAGCAGGGGGCGGTGCTGAGCTACACTGTAAGTGCCTGGCTTGGAATCGAGCCCACACGTGTGCCACCATAGAAAGAGGCTTGTTATGGGGGCACATGGAGAAGAGGAGGAGCCAGTGGGGTATTTTGGTTTTCTGCTGCCCTAGGCAAGAATAAAATCGGGTGCCCCCGTCTAAATTTGTACCACCCCTTCCTTCTCAAATGACTTTTCGGGGTCTGTGGTTGCTATTTGGGGTCTCTGGAGAAAGAGGGGGTGAGAGAGAGAGAGAGAGAGGGGAAAGAGGTGGAGTGAGAGAGAGAGAGAGGAGGATGAGAGAGAAGAGATCTCTCCTATCCCCCATACTACATCAGGAGACTCCGCCTCCCCCCCCCCCAAAAAAACCCCACAAAACACCGGACTCTCACCTTTCCACAACCCGCTGGGCTTCCTTTAAATATGCAATTGAAAACCTTTGTTATAACTTCTGATATTATTTTCTCCACTTTGGTCTTTTAAATATTCCATAAAAAATATTTTTTCACGATTGTTCAGTATCTGTAAAAAATTACCTGTTGATCCTGCCAGAAATCATGTCAGCTGATAACATCATGTGCTCTCTGCATATGCTACATTTTTATTTGTTACATTGTTCCCAGCTATCTCTGAGGACTACAGAACCCATCCCATCTATTTGATAGAGCGGAGAGGAAGTAAACTTCTGTAGTCCTGTCCTACAGTGACAACTATGCTCCTCCACATATAAAACAGTGGGGTTGATTTACTAAAGGCAAATAGACTGTAAATACCTTTCTCACAATCAAATCCTTTTTTTATAATAAATCTCCCACCTAAGTAGCCCCCTTATTGAGAACATGGGGGTTGATTTACTAAAGGCAAATAGACCGTGCACTTTGCAAAGTGCAGTTGCCGTCTGCAAGTGCAGTTACTCCGGAGCTTAGTAAATAAGGTAAGACTTCACTTTGCAAGGATTATCCAACTGGAGCAACTGCATTTTGTAAAGGGCGCAGTCTATTTCCCTTTAGTAAATCAACCCCATTGTGTTATTCATAATTAACACACTATTCATTAATAAATGATAAGGATTGGATGAGAAGAAGAGGTTGTCCAGCCCTGATCTCGCAATGAGTACCCAATCACGTGCAAGGAAAAAAAAAAAGAAAAAGAAAACAGCATTTTTGCTTGCACATGATTGGGTGATGGAAGTCAGCAGAGTTTCTCCTCATTTACTAAGGACATTCACATATTTGATTATTAAACCAACAAATCAATAGCTGTCTTGAGAAAACTACTGTTTCTAAGTGATCCAGAACTACAAGTATCAGCATGCCAAGTCACAGGTTACCTGGTACTGATTCAGCTTGTGTGACACTACAGATACTCTCTGGGGTAGATTCTGGAACAAGGTGGACCCCAGTGTTGGTATTGCTATTATGTAGTTTCAGGAAAACAGGCGTAAAGAAGGGTTGGCTGCCTGATTTCTACTTACAGCTCCACATGTGCAGACTTCTATCTCTTTCTATAGATCCAGTGAGAGGCAGAGGTTGCCTGTCTCCCCTCTATAGAGTCAAATATCTGAACAGCTCCACCACGTCCTATAAATATGTAATGGATCCAAAGTACATTAAAGATTTATAATCATAGAAATCGGGAAACAGAGGAACAATGCCGAGTGTATGGAACACTGTAGAGACAGTGTGTGTCAGGACGCGGCACCCGACTTGTGCTGGTTTATTTCTTAAATTCAGTTATCACTTGGAATAGTAATGATGTGGTAGAGGAAAAAGAAAGAGTGAAAACTACAGAGAGAAAGGAGAGAGAGAGAGAGAGAGAGGGGGGGGGGCAGAGAGAAGAGAGAGAGGAGAGAGGGGGGAGAAGAGAGAGAGAGAGAGGGGCGAGAGAGAGAGGAGAGAGAGGGGGAGGAGAGAGAGAGAGAGAGAGAAGGGGGTGAGAGAGAAGAGAGAGAGAGTGGGGGAGAGAGAGGAGAGGGGGGGAAGAGCGAGAGAGAGTGGGGGGAGAGAGAGAGAGAAGAGAGAGAGGGGGAGAGAGGAGAGAGAGAGGGGGGAGAGAGGAGAGTGGGGGAGAGAGAGAGAGGGGGAGAGAGAGTGCTGAGAGGGATAGAGAGGGGGGGAGAGAGGGGGAGAGAGAGAGAGAGAGAGAGAGAGAGAGAGAGAGAGAGAGAGGAGAGGGGGGGAAGAAAAAGAGAGAGAGAGAGAGAGAGAGGGGGGGGGAGAGAGAGAGAGAGAGGAAAGAAGAGAGAGCGAGGAAAGAAGAGAGAGAGGAAAGAAGAGAGAGCGAGAGAGGGAATAAGAGAGACACACAGAGAGGGGAAAAGAGAGAGAAAGAGGAAAGAAGAAAGAGAGAGAGAATGAAAAGGCAAGGAGAGAGAGAGGAAAGAAGAGAGAGGAAAGAGGAGAGACACACATAGAGGGGGAAGTAGAGATAGGGGAAAAGAGAGATAGAGGAAACAAGGGAGAGAGAGAGGGGGGGGAGAGAGAGAGAGAAAGGAGAGAGAGGGGGACGAAAAAAGAGAGAGAGAAAGGAGAGAGAGAGAGAGAGAGAAAGAGAGAGAGAGAGAGAGAGAGAGAGAGAGAGAGAGAGAGAGAGAGAGAGAGAGAGAGAGAGAGAGAGAGAGAGAGAGAGAGAGGGAAGAAAAAAGAGAGAGAGAAAGGAGAGAGAGAGAGAGAGAGAGAGAGAGGGGAAAGAAGAGAGAGCGAGGAAAGAAGAGAGAGAGGAAAGAAGAGAGAGCGAGAGAGGAAATAAGAGAGACACGCAGAAAGGGGAAAAGAGAGAGAGAGAGGAAAGAAGAAAGAGAGAGAGAATGAAAAGGCAAGGAGAGAGAGAGAGAGAGAGAGAGAGAGAGAGAGAGAGAGAGGAAAGAAGAGAGAGAGGAAAGAGGAGAGAGAGGAAAGAGGAGAGACACACATAGAGGGGGAAGTAGAGATAGGGAAAAAGAGAGATAGAGGAAACAAGGGAGAGAGAGAGAGAGAGAGAGGGGGGGGGGAGAGGGGGAGGAAAGGAGAGAGAGAGAAAAAAGAAGAGAGAGAGGAAAGAAGAGAGAGCGAGAGAGGAAATAAGAGAGACACACATTGAGGAGAAAGTAGAGAGAGGGGAAAAAAGAGAGAGGAAAGAAGAAAGAGAGAGAGGAGAGAGAAAGACAGAAAGGAAAGGAGAGAGAGAGAGGAAAGAAGAGAGAGAGGAAAGAAGAGAGGGCGAGAGAGGAAATAAGAGAGACACTCATAGAGGGGAAAGTAGAGAGAGGGGAAAAGAGAGAGAGGAAAGAAGAAAGAGAGAGAGGAGAGAGAAAGACTGAAAGGAGAGGAGAGAAAGAGACAGGAAAGAAGAGAGAGAGGAAAGAAGAGAGACACACATACACACACACAGAGGGGAAAAGAGAGAGAGATGAAAGAAGAGAGAGAGAGAGGAAAGAAGAGAGAGAGAGAAAGAGGAAAAAAGAGAGAGGAATGAAGAGAGAGATAGGAAAGAAGAGCGAGAGAGGAAATATGAGAGACACACACACACAGAGGGGAAAGAAGAGAGAGGGGAAAAGAGGGAGAAAGGAAAGAAGAGAGAGGAAAGAAGAGAGAGGAAAGAAGAGAGAAAGAGGAAAGAACAGAGATAGAGAGGAAAGAAGAGAGAGAGAGGAAAGAAGAGAGAGAAGGAGAGCAGAAAGAAGAGATACAAGCCAATGTGCTTGATTCCTTCCCTAGCAATCAGTACCCTAATATAGGTCTGATTGCGGTACAGGGTGTCCTAGGGACCCAGCCTGGAAGTCACAGCAGATGGAGTGAGTCCTCAGAGTATTAATGCACAAGCATAGGTATGCGTAGCCTATTGCATTAGGGTGTGCCCCCCAAAGCTCAAACACACACGATTTTGTCTGCAGCCTCAGCTGCACAGGACAGTGAATGAATGGGAAATGCCATGTGTTGAGCGGCTTCCTGTTCATTCACAAACTGAAGCATGGTAAACACTGTTTACTATGCTTCAATTATGATTGACCACAGTGAGTGTGTTCATTTAGAATAGGAAGGGGCCGATAAATGACATATTGATTGGCCCCTTCCCCACTTTCCATCCTGAAACATGCAGGGACGCAACATGGGGCAAAGCCCGAGCAGCAGGGGGAATCGGCACCGATTGATTAGGGTGTGCTCAGGCACACCTGGCACACCCCCTGCACACGCCTGTGTGCACAAGTATGGTATAGAGCTTCCTGGGATACACATCTAGTTAATATTAGGAGTGGAGAAGAAGAGGTAAATATGAATATCATTGTCATTAAAATGAGGTGACAGTTTCTGGGTTGGGGGAGTCCGGTGTACGTGACACAGCACCAGCTCAGAAGAAGTCTATACATGAAGTGTTATCCATTATGTTATCTGTGATGTTTATTTGAGAAAAGGAGTGAGCCACACTATAGTATTCAAGCGTAAAGTAAATCATACCTCCCAACTTTTTGAGATGGGAATGAGGGACACCTATAAGCAAACGTATGTAGGCACAGGACACCCCACATGCCACACACCCTTGAAGGAGAATTATACAAAAAAATTGTTAAACCCACAATTCCTTTTTTTTTACCACTCATTTTCCTTTATATTGGCTTTTGAAATTTACAAATGCAGCAATTTAGAAACTGGGTGAAAGGTTTAGCGCTGGGAAACACTTTTTTAACATTAAAAAGTGCATTTTATATACAACCAGTGCCGGGACAAGATCATCCAGTGCCCAGGGCAAAGATAGCAAATTGCACCCCCCCCCCCTCCTCTGTCATTATATGTTCAAGCTTATGAGGAGGAGGGGGGAAAGAGCACAGCCTGCACCTCCTCCCGGCTCGCCCCTCCTCTCCTTATTGCTACCAGCGTTGGGCTGACAGAAGTAGTGATGCTGCTGTCACTACCCCTGTCAGCCTTTTAGTAGAAGGAACTTGCAGCACCCCCATACCAACAATACATGCTGCACCCAGGGCAGCCGCCCTTCTGCCCACCCCTTGTCCTGGCCCTGTATACAACTATATAGATCAGACTAAAAGGAGGGACAAATGAGGAGGAAAGAGGGACAGAGGGACTTTGTTCCAAATCAGGGACAGTCCAGCCAAACTTTTGGATAGAGTGGAGAAGTGTTCGAACTCCCTCATCCATGTCTTTATGGACCTTGCTTTGTGCACTGGTCCAAATCATTTGGTGGTGGTGGGGGGGGGGGGGGACGGTGTGGGGTTGTATTTCAGGGGTTGAGCTTGGCCCCTGATGCCAGTGAAGGGAACTCTTAAGGCGTCAACATACCAAGACATTTTGGATAATTTCATGCTCCCAACTTTGTGGGAACATTTTGGGGATGGCCCCTTCCTGTTCCAACATGACGAGTATACAAACAAGGTCCATAAAGACATGGATGAGCGAGTTTGGGGTGGAGGAACTAGACTGGCCTGCACAGAGTCCTGACCTCAACCTGATAGAACACCTTTGGGATCAATTAGAGCCCTTTCACACTGGGGCGGTTTGCAGGCGCTATTGCGCTAATAATAGCGCCTGCAAACTGACCCGAAAGTGCCGCTGCTTTCATTCCAGTGTGAAAGCCCCGAGGGCTTTCACACTGGAGCGATGCACTGGCAGGACGGTAAAAAAAGTCCTGCCAGCAGCATCTTCGGAGCGGTGAAGGAGCGGTGTGTATACCTCTCCTTCACCGCTCCTGCCCATTGAAATCAATGGGACGGCGCGGCTATACCGCCGGCAATGCGCCTCTGCAGAGGCGCTTTGCGGTGGTTTTTAACCATTTCTCCGCTGCTAGTGGGGGGTAAAACCGCCCCGCTAGCGGCCGCATACCGACGGTAAAGCGCCGCTTACAATAGCGGCGCTTTACCGCCGACGCCGACGCCCGCCCCAGTGTGCAAGGGCTCTTAGAGCGGAGATTTGAAGTTAGTATCTCCTGGGTGATCACATGCTACCTAAGCCTGCTGTGCTTGGCTTTAGTTGCTGACCTGGGATGAATAGGATGAATAGGAAGCTATACTGTGAGCTATGAAATGACAAGTCTTTATTTTATATTTCTGATTACAGGGCAAGCGTTCTGATTGGAGCACCTAGAGCCAATACCTCCCAACCAGACATTGTAGAAGGAGGCGCTGTGTATAATTGCCCATTCCCGAAGACTGGGACGACCGGATGCAAACGCATTCCATTTGACAATACTAGTAAGTATTATAAATATATACTGTATGCACCCTTTTCCTAAGCATCCCATAGATGATTTGGTTTTCTCTCCTTCCACCATGGGTGGAAGGAAAGAAACCTGCTTGATTCCCCCATCAACACAGTCAGTGTTGATGGGGGTATCCCTCCCACAGCACTATTGTATTCTGCTGTGGTGGGGAGCCTTCCTGGCCAGCAGAACACAATGATAACTGCTAGTGACTATAGCCGCTGGCAGTAATCGTATGCTGAAAATCCAACAGGCTGGTTGTACCTAAATCAATTGATGGATCGACTTGGGTACAATCAGCTTGCTCATAGATGGATCGAATCTCGAATGCTTTAGTCACTGTATGGATTTGGAGTCAAATGTAAAGCAACTCTGTAATATCTCTTGTATTTTGGCTGATATTGGCGGGTTGATTAATTCATCACACACTTTAGATTTGTTTTTGGCTGTAGGAAATGCTTTGTGTAGAGAACTTGGTAAGAAGTAGAAATGAGCTAAAGCTAGATTTGCATTGGGACAGGCAGATTCAGGGATGCTCAGAAACGTTGGATACATTGGAATATGTGCAATTTGCTTGTACCCGTCAGGAAATAAACTGGTAGGAATAATACGTCTTGTTGGTTACTAGACATGTGCACTGACAAAAAATTTGTTTGTTTTCGATTTTTTCCGCATTTCCGAATTCAGAATTTCCAAACTTTCTAAAAAAGCAAAAAAAAATCTAATGAAACAAAATTTCGGAATTTCGGAATTTTCAAATTTCGGAATTTTCAAATTTCCGAATGATCAAATTTCCGAATTTTCAAATTTCCAAACTTCCGAATTTCGAATTTCCGAAATTTAGACTTTCCGAAATTTCAAATTTCAGAATCCCGAATTTCCAAAATGTCAAATGTCTAAATCCCGTATTTCCGAATTCCTAATTTCCGAAATTCCGAATTTCCGAAATTTCTAATTTTCGGAAATTCGGAAATTTGGAAATTTTGGAAATTCGGAAATTCAAAAATTTGGAAATTCGGAAATTTCGGAATTAACGAATTTGTCAAAATTTGTTAAAATTAAAAAACAAGTTCGGAACTAAACGAATTACACATGTCTATTGGTTACATAATCATGTATTTATGAGCAACAGCTTAAAAATCTCATAATTCCCCACCCTGTCCTACATTTAAATTAAACCTATCATGATAAAAATAAGGTGACTGCCATTGTTGATCTTTTCCTTCTGAAAATGCTAGCTGGCTGGCTGTTATGCTAATGGCTCTTTATGTGGTTTCAATCAGATACAGCAGCTCCTGCTGTGCTCTGCCTTTAACAAACAGTCTGTGAATCCTTTGTCATGGATATCCCTGTAGTAAATGTTTATTTATGAAGGAAAACAATATGCTTTATAACAGGGGATGCATAAAGTGGAATTCCAGCCTAAATAAATATAAAACAGTGCAGCGAAACCAAAATAAGTCTCTTGTACTGAATATCAACACCAAAATATAAAAAAAAGTACTATACACATCTAATACAATTATAATGTGCAACAAATATGATAGTTCACAAATAGTGTAAATTAAAGTCCAATCAGTATATACAATCACCGCTGTGATACTGTGATCCAAATAATAGAATGGGCTAAAATTGTACTGCACCAAAAGTATTGCATGCACTACTTTTTAAAACGCACTGTAAATGGATCACATGGTACAATAGTGCCATGCGATCCGGTGCGGGCAAACGCACTACGTTTGAAACCTGCGTTTGGGGTGTTACTAACATTCTATTGACACCCTCTGCAGATGGCAAATGGAGTGCATTTTGCATGCGGTCTGAATCGTGATTCATGTGCGGACATGGTGTGAAATGGCCCTTAGCTGGGATTACACTTTTAAAAACAGCGGGTGCCTGCAAGAGGAAAGACAATGTAACGGTGTAAGCCAATCAGGCTGTTCTGCTTTGTGCGGTGCTGTCCGCCTTCTATTTGTTAGGCCGTGTTCACATTGGTGTGCAGCGGTTTGGGTGCAGAACGACAGTAAGCGGGTTTTATTTATTATTTTCATGAAAGCACATCAAAGTCCTACATACTGTATCTTTGACGCACTTTCAGAAAATGCATGGCTTAAAGGAAGTCGGATGGGATGGCGACCTAAAATTGTGTGTAAAACGCACATACAATCGCACCTCGACTAAACTGCAGCGCACCGATGTTAACACGGCCTAACTTGCTTACTGGAGGAGAGAACAGAGCTGAGTTGTGTGTGACCTCACCAGTGCATACCTCCCAACTTTTTGAGATGGGAATGAGGGACACCTATCAGCAAAAGTATTCAGGCATAGGACACGCCCCTTGTCACGCCCCCCTTAAAGGAGAATTGTACAAAAAAACAAGATTTTTTCACCACTACTATTCCTTCATATTGGCTTTTGGAATTTACAAATGCAGAAATTTAGAAATCAGATGAAAGGTTTAGCACTGGGAAACATTTTTGATAGATAAAAAGTGTCTTTTATATACATCTATATAGATCAGAACAAAATGAGGGACAAATGAGGAGGAATGAGGGACAGAGGGACATTGCGCCAAATCAGGGACAATCCCTCCAAATCAGGGACAGTTGGGAGGTATGACCATTGTTGTGATGCTCCTTCATTTTTCAATCAGTGGGTAAGGGGTGGGATGGTGACCCTGCTATAGTTGTTATACTGCCCATTCTGCACTCGGTGCCACTGGTATACACAATACATTTTTTTTCGTTCAACCCAGTGGGCTGAAAGAAAAAAAACCTGACAGATTGCTGTACTAACACATGCAAAGTTAGTACAGCGATCTTTACCACTGTGCTATTGTGTTCTGACACATTGACCTGTGCTCACAGCCATTGGCTACCAGTGCTGATCGGATGTTGGTTTTCCAGCATGCCCGTTCGACAGAAGCCGGTTGTGAGGCTGGATCCTGTGGGACCGGAGGGTGTACACACGGGTCAAATGTCAGACAGTTTCTACTGTACCAGCTGATTTTGGCTGATATTCAGCCCGTGTGTACCCGGCATTAGTGGTTTTCATAGCTCCCAACTGTCCCTGATTAGGAGCAATGTCCCTCTGTCCCTCTTTCCTCCTTATTTGTCCCTCATTTTGGTCTGATCTATATAGTTGTATATAAAATGCACTATTTATCTTTCAAAAAGTGTTTCCCAGTGCTAAACCTTTCATCTGATTTCTAAATTGCTGCATTTATAAATTTCAAAAGCTAATAAAAGGAACAGTAGAGGTAAAAAAAAAAGCCCTTGTGGGTTTAACTAATCTTAAATTTTTGGTTAATTCTCCTTTAAGAGGGTGTGTCAGGGGGGCGTGTCCTATGCCTACATACTTTTGCTAGTAGGTGTCCCTCATTCCCATCTCAAAAAGTTGGGAGGTGTGGGTTTTTAATGTACCTTAAAATTCTTTTAGCATTGCCCCCTGAACATTCAAAATCCTTGTTCTTAATTTTTCCTTAACTGTTGCCTGCTAACACCGCAAAGAATTGTACAGTTTTACACTTAATAAGAAATCTTTGATGAGTGTTATTTCCATATTTTGTTCTTGTTTATTTTTATCCCATTATTGCTGTTTGCTCATGGAACAACCAGTGGTAACAGCTTCCACATGTTAATTAACTCCAGGACCATTTTCTATTGCCAGGCCTAACCTAACAGCTGGATACTTTTAATGTTTTAGTCAATAATTGCTCCCTCTTGATTTTGGTGTGGGATGTATAAATTTGACCAATTGCACCTCTTCTTCCTAAAAGGATAAAAAAAATTGTCCATGTATAGGTATGAACTCTTGCTGGTAATGCTGGATGCCTGGCTGTCATACTGGTCACCTGGCTTCAGCAATTTCTGAGTCCCTTACTTAGAACAAGCATTCTGACTTCTGAGTTTATAATTGTCACAGCCTTGTAAAGTAGTGAAACTAGAAATAGACAGACAGTTAATGATAGGCTACCAAAAAAAAAACAAGCATTCCAAAGCAAGAAAAGTTTAGTAGATGGGATACCCATAGACACCTTGTCTGGACCTGATGGCGGTCATTTCATCAATCTGATTATGTTGGTATTGAGTGACAGTCTGCTTATCTGCTGGTATCCTGCAGAATGCTTCCGTACCCTGTGACCAGGCCATGAATCTCCGTAACCGGTTCCGGTTTCTACTTGATAATGACCGCTGGGGAGGGAGCCTAAACTTCGACCCCCTCGCTACCCGAGGACCTGTCACTCTTACCAGCTACCATGCTTAATTACTGGTTGCTGTGTGTCTTAAATTTGTGCTTGGTTACCCATAGCAACTACACTCTTCTTCCTTGTCTTGCCGAGTTAACCTATTTGTGTTGGTGTTGCTTCATACCCCTTTTTTTGCTTTACAGACCCTGGTTCTTTTGATATGCCAGAACCAACATGCTCCCCTTAAAGCGGAGTTCCGCCTGGGAAAAAAAAAATACATATACTGTAGCTGCTGAGTTTTAATATATGAACACCTAACTGTTCAGGGAGCCCGCAATGTCGGCACCCGAAGCCGATCTTTGAATTGACTCACGGGTGCTGCCACCGCCATTCCTGGTAAGGGAACTAGGAAGTGAAGACTTTAGGCGTCACTCCTAGTTCCCTACTGCGCATGCGCGATTCGCGCTGCGCGTTCTGAATGCTCCCTGTCCCTCCCTCCTCCGAGAAGACAGCGGGGGGGAGGAGGAGGGGCCGGACATGTAGTAGTTCACATGGCGTAGTTCACCGCAGAAAGTGCGGCGATCTTTGCCCGGAAGTGGGAGAAAATACCTAGATTTGACAGGTATCTGCTCCCCCCTCCCCCGGAAAGGTGCCAAATGTGGCACCGGAGGAGGGGGAGAAATCCGATAAGTGAAAGTTCCATTTCTGGGTGGAACTCCACTTTAAATAGCTTTAGTCCAGGCTCAGAACAGTTGATAAAACTTTTCTGAAGAACTTTCATAACACAGAGCAATATGAATAAGTTTAATCCCTAATCCTAACTATAGCTTTCTGGCTGCCCAGGCATACCTCTGTGAGGTGGTAGTCCATGCTGGCCTTCGGATATCCTTTGGAACCCTGGTGCCTTCAGTGGGCTGCAAAATACAGCAGTTCCAAAACCATGAGCCATGCCAAGAGCTCGAACAGACCCCTGGACCTCAGCCTCCCCCCCCCCCCCTTTTTTTACCA
The DNA here is from genome assembly GCA_037952835.1 of Lithobates septentrionalis. Taxonomy (NCBI): domain Eukaryota; kingdom Metazoa; phylum Chordata; class Amphibia; order Anura; family Ranidae; genus Lithobates; species Lithobates septentrionalis. The sequence goes on from JBBDGP010000651.1 coordinate 2,959,648, forward strand.
GAGGTGGGCTTGCTGGGACCAAAAAGACCAGGAATTGAGCGCACATAACTTATCCCTTCCCACAGCCTGGGCTAGCCACTAACTTACTAAATCAGCATTAACACAACCTGCCTACAAGCAGTTGATCCAAGAGGTACACATAAACAAGAATATCTCTTGAAATCTTCATGAAGTAACCATCTCTAGTGCCATCAGGTAGCCTCAGCCAACTCTTTTGTAGGGGTTACAATTGGGTAGACACATGAAGAATGCTTGTCCAATCACCCTTTCATTGAGCTGTCATGTCCCAGGACCCTCTTCTAGACCCCCTTCATTGAGCTTAAGTCATGTCATGGTTGTAGTGCACTACTTTACCAAAAAGGGTCCCGCTGGATTTTTTTGGGGCAATTAAAGTGCATTAGTAGCCCATTCCAAATTAATGTACTGCCCTAACATGCTTTAAAGTGGAACCAAAAGTCTAGAATAAAAAAAATATAAGCAGACAGACTCTTTATTGCAGAAGTATAATTTATCTCTTCTTTAATTAAATAAACGTACCTATCTGCTTGCAGTCCTCTTTAAAATGCACACTGAGCTGTGCATGGGCAGCCTAGTGTATAGTCTTAGTGGTGCCTGTATTCCAGATTGAATGAACTCCTGTACGTGCCCAGGAGTTACAGTGCCTTGCAAAAGTATTCACCCCCTTGGCATTTTTCATGATTTGTTGCCTCACAACCTGGAATTAACATGGATTGTTTGAGGATTTACATCATTTAATTTACAGAACATGCCCACAACTTTGAAGATGTTTTTTTTTTTATTGTGAAGCAAACAACAAATAGGACAAAATAACAAAAAAGTCAATGTGCATAACTATTCACCCCCCTAAAGTCAATACTTTGTAGAGCCCCCTTTTGCAGCTATCACAGCTCCAAGTCGCTTTGGATAAGTCTCTATGAGCTTGCCACATCTTACCACTGGGATTTTTGCCCATTCCTCCTTGCAAAACTGCCCCAGCTCCTTCAAGTTGGATGGTTTGCGGTTGTGAACAGCAATCTTTAAGTCTGACCACAGATTTTCTATTGGATTGAGGTCTGGGCTTTGACTAGGCCATTCCAACACATTTACATGTTTCCCCTTAAACCACTCAAGTGTTGCTTTAGCAGTGTGTTTGGGGTCATTGTGTTGCTGGAAGGTGAACCTCCGTCCTAGCCTCAAATCATACACAGAGTAGTACAGGTTTTGCTCAAGAATATCCCTGTATTTAGCACCATCCATCTTTCTCTCAACTCTGACCAGTTTCCCAGTCCTGACTGCTGAAAAACATCCCCACAGCATGATGCTGCCACCACCATGTTTCACTGTGGGGATGGTGTTCTTTGGGTGATGTGATCACCCAAAGAACAAAGCCCAACTCTATGGAGCGTACGGCTTATTGTCGTCCTATGTACAGATACTCCAGTCTCTGCTGTGGAACTCTGCAGCTCCTCCAGGGTTACCTTAGGTTCTGTGCTGCCTCTCTGATTAATGCCCTCCTTGCCTGCTCTGTGAGTTTTGGTGTGCGGCTGTCTCTTGGCAGGTTTGCTGTTGTGCCATGTTCTTTCAATTTGGTTATGATACATTTGATGGTGCTCCTAGGGATCATCAAAGATTTCGATATTTTTTAATAACCTAATCTTGACTTGTACTTCTCAACAACATTGTCCCTTACTCGTTTGGAGAGTCCCTTGGTCTTCATGGCAGTGTTTGGTTAGTGGTGCCTCTTGCTTAGGTGTTGCAGCCTCTGGGGCCTTTCAAAAAGGTGTGTATATGTAATGACAGATCATGTGACACTTAGATTGCACACAGGTGGACATCATTTCACTAATTATGTGACTTCTGAAGGTAATTGGTTGCACCAGAGCTTTTTATGGGCTTCATAACAAAAGGGGTGACATACATACGCACATGCCAATTATCAGTTTTTTATTTCTGAAAAATAGTTTTATGTATATAGTTTTCTAATTTTACTTCACCAACTTAGACTATTGTGTTCTGATCCATCACATATAATTCAGATTAAAAAACATTGAACTAAAGGCTGTAATGTAACAAAATAGGTAAAATGCCAAGGGGGGGAGAATACTTTTGCAAGGCGCTGTATGTTATCCCATTTCGGTCAGTCAGGACTGCCAACGACTAAAACCCAGAAGAACTCTGGGAGAAGATGCCAGCGCCGACGAGGGACCATGCAGAGGGGAGCTGAGTATTGTAGACTTTAGTTCCGCTTTGTATAAAACTATATTGCCACTCTAAAAGTGACCAGTGAAAATCAAAACAAGTGTATCTTAATGAATAAAGAGTGAAAATAAAAAAGAAGAAAGTAATAGTCCCAAATCCCTTTGGCATTATTAAAGTATTCTGAATCTGAATCTGAATATATCCAAATCTGTGAAGAATGTAATGTGAAGGGATCTTTCTAATCCAAAGTTTTCAACACCCAGGTGTGCCTCTACCTTGAATAAAGAGGACTCTTACTAGAACATGTGTACCCTTTATATAAGAAGAGTCATGAGAGCTTATGAATTATTATGCCATCTGTAGAGGAATTACACCACCAAATTTCCACCTATGGTCACCAGGATCTCCCATCCAGTAACATGAGATGTTCCACCGGAATATAAAAAAGAAAAACTGGGAAGGTCCGCATAGTGTAAAACTGTATAGGCAATTTATTAATAAAATAAATGATTAACCACCCCCAATGATAAAAACAACAATCGCTTAAACAGTAAAATACCAATCCCAGGATCTAATCTGACAGCTTTCTGAAAAGAGCGTACATGATGACCTTGCGCGCTTAAGCTCCTCCCTACACATTTCGTCACATATGACCTCATCGGGGGGCGCAAAGTTCTGCTTTGGCAGTTGTATAACCCACTGCAAAGGTCTGAAGGGGACCAGAGAGCGCAGGGTGTCATGGACCCTTGGTTGGAAAGGTGTCACCACTATCACCTACAGGCAAAGTGTAATGATGCAGAGAACAGTGCTGATGCCATCATTTTAGGACTGCTCTTTGCATCATTGAGGACCACCCAAGATGGAGTAGATCTGAAGAAGACCTGGGCAAGGTCTGTGACTGACCTAAAGGTCAGTACTGGTCTCTGCATCATTGAGGACCCCCCATTATGGAGAAGATCTGAAGAAGACCTAGGCAAAGTTTGTGACTGACCTAAAGGTCAGTAACGCTCACTGCATCATTGAGGACCACCCACAATAGAGAAGATCTGAAGAAGACCTAGCAAGGTTTGTGGCTGGCCTAAAGACTTCTGAAAAAGGTAAGTATAAAGAATTGAACAAAATATACTTCTGGAGGAGACTCCAGGGGAAAGAGCTGGGTGACAGAGAAGGGAGTTCGGGAATTGGCCTTTATAGTGTGCCTTCTCACGATATATGAAGCAGGGTTGGGGACCGGTAAAATGAGGAACTTTGGATGCTGAGGGTTGTGTGCTTATTTGTCTCAGTGATAGAAATCTGGCGCTGATGAGAGGTATAATTCATAGAAAGGTTTATAAAAGAAAACTGAACTGTGTATTAGACCTTGGGCATTAGATTTCTTGTTTTTGCCAAATACGGTAAATATTACATTCTTCATTTTATTGAATTTGCAGTCAATTATCTCTTAACAAATACCCCTTATTATGTCAAAGTAAATAACATGCAATACATCACTAAAGTTGCAAAAAGTCATACTGAAGGGCTGAGTGGATTTCTCATAGCCGCTAGGCAGCTCAACTTTCAAACCCGCTTTGCTATCCAAATAATGCTTTGCTCCAGAGCTGTCATGTCCGATTCCCTACACCTTGTGAAAATAAGTGATGTGAATTGGTGTTTTAAATGTCTGGCAGTCTCTGTCCAGTTCCCAATTGTATTATAATGGACTGTGCTTGGCATATTTTCTAGACAAGGCTGTAAATAGTATCCACACTAGACTGCTCTGTGGGGGAGTGAGAACCTTTGAGCCTTGGGTATTAGGAGTCTGTAAGGAAGATGTTTTTTTATTTGTCCACAGCAGCCAATCGGATCCCTTTCTTTCCTCACAACCTGATCTGGGTTCTGTTTAGTATGCAGCATAAAAATGATATTGATATTGAAAATGATATTATAAATAATCCAACAATAGAAAAATAAAGTTTGATTAAACACTATTGACTACGGCAGTTTGCACATACTGTAACTATTGAACTTTGTGCTGTTTTGCGTTGGCTGAGTTTACACCCATCGCCAGCGTTCTCGAGGTGAAGGGTGCATTTCAGGTTCTGGAGACCAGAACATCCTTTGACATGCATGAAGCTGGTCACATTAAGGTGAAAAAACTTTTACCTTTTTACCTTTACAACCCATTTAAAGTAGAACTATAGGCAAAACTTTTTATTTTTTATTTTGAATAGAGCAAGGGAGGGTTATAACCCCTGTCAGATTCTTCTTTCGCCATTTGCGTCCCATTTCGGAGATTTCCCTTCACTTCCTGTCCCATAGCCAAACAAGAAGTCAAAGGAAATCCCTGGGAATTCCTTGGGGACCCCCAGGTCACCAAAACTAGTGCCCCCATTGGAAGATTTCCCCTCTATTACTTTCCTGGGGAAAACCCAAATTTTGTGATTTTCGTTAACTTTCAATGATAATGCTAAGCAGGATAAATAGAGAGTGTGAATCTCTTTAACAGGGGCACAGGCAGCAAAAAAACTGGCACAATTAGGAGGGTAGGAGTAAGGGAAACCTAAAAGTTGTCCTTGACTCCAGAATTGGAAAGGGAACTAACAGCGGTGTATTCCTGATTAAATCTTTATTCAAAAATGTAAATATAAAAGAGGCATAGACAATAGGTAATTGCAAATAAAAAACAAATGACAACGTTGTCAGATCTAAAAAAACGCATGCCCAAGAGCCAGTCAAATCTGGTTAATCAGCAGTATATAGGTGAACAAAAGGATGTGATAATTGGACTGAGAGGGTCCTGGGAAACCTCTATCGCACGCACTGGGCACTGAAGAAGGACCGTAGTGAAGTCCCCTTCTCTATTCGGTAATTTTAGGGCATAGAAACCCTTAATTTTGAGTCCCTTAGATTGCCCATTATGATACTTGGACAAGTGTTCCGCTATTGGAGTTTTGTCATCTTGGGATCAAATTCTGGACAGAAGTTCGCCTATACGGGTCTTTTCTGTCCGATTACCTTGAAACCATTAATGTTTACAGGCATACCACACTTTTAAGTACACAATGGGGTTTATTTACTAAAGCTGGAAAGTGCAAAATCAGGCTCACTTCTGCATAGAAACCAATGAGCTTCTAACCTCGGCTTGTTCAATTAAGCTTTGGTAATAAAACCTGGAAGCTCATTGGTTTCTATGCAGAAGTGATCCTGATTTTGCACTTTCCAGCTTTAGTAAATAAACCCCATTGTGTACTTAAAAGTGGGGTATGCCTGTATATTATACGAGAATCCACCACTCCACCGGTCCAGGAAAGAGGCTCCAGCACACATATTGATTTACTAAAGGCAAATCCACTCTACACTACAAGTAAACTTGAAAGTGAACTTGGAATTGCAGTCGCTGTAGATCTGAGGGGAATATCTAAAATCAGGGGAAGCTCTCCTGATTTTATCATCCAATCATGTAGAAGCAAAAATGCTGTTTTTTTAATTTCCTTGCATGTCCCCCTCAGATCTACAGCGACTGCACTTCCAAGTGCACTTGTAATGCAAAGTGGATTTGCCTTTAGTAAATAAAAACCCCAATCTCTTTACCATATGGCTCAAACAAGGGAATAAAAGATCCACAGAAAAAATGTCATTCTGCAACAAATTTTAATAAATAAATGTAAAAAAAGATAAGATTAAAATATATATAAGTCCACTCACATTTCTTTGTGCCCACTCCAGCACCCAGTATGTCCAGCGCAACTAAGCTGAATAGCTGCCACTGTTCTGAAAAACCCAAATCAGCCTGCATTCCACAAAAAGGAAGTGACGTCACAGGAAGTGACGCAAGCAACTGGAAATCCTGCGCTTTATCCCCAGACGGAGGTTATCAGGAAGCTCTCTGGTCGCCATCTTAGCGCCTAAATTTATACCTTTTTTCAATTTAACCCTTTAATTTTCCATTTTTTTTCAAGATGTTGGGATTTTTTAAATCAGTAGAGTGGGCAGGGTTACAGGTGACAAGCTTTTCTTCTACCTTTCTATACTATGCACAAATGATTTATGCTCTTGTCCTTTATTAGATTTAATGTTCTTGTTGTATTTAGTTTTTTGGGTTTCCAACCACTTTAAATAAAACGTTTTTGAGCCTGGGGTTCAGCTTTAAGACATAAGCAGAATTGTTCTGAATGACAGGTCACTGCTTTATAGCCAGTCTCATTATTTTGTTCTTATTAAATTAAAAACTCTGAGGATTTGTAGAAGCAGATGTGCAGAACATTTCTACAAGTCTGTGGGTTATATACAAAATTGAACTAAAAGCTAAAAAAAAAAAAAAAAAAAAAAAAAAAAAAAACCTTTTAGATGAACATAGTCTGCTACTTGTTTTTCCAGTATGCTACTATTTTTTCCAGTAATATTATTACAAATGCATGTATCGCTCTCTAAATTTAGGGTAGAAGATTAAATTAACATCTGTAGCATCAGATAGAAACATTTTGAAAAAACAACATTCCTAAGATTGAGCGTTTAATATTAAAGGGGCTGTGAATTAAACATTATTCTTGTCTAATGCTGGATTTCCATTACAGGAGGCTTTAGCTGCACAAAGTTTGTGGCCTCCTTCACCTCTAGGTACAAGCTTAGTTTGCTTATGAAAAATCTATCTTCACCTTCTTCCCATTGGAACTTATAGAGGGACGTTACTCTCCCCCTTTATGTTTTTTTCTTCCCCTCTTACCTGTACTGCTGGTGCCCCATGCTAGTACACCCATGATAGGGATTATTGTAACCCCTTCACCATAGGTGTGCCCACAGGGTGTGCCAGGTGTGCCTGGGCACACCCTAATTGCCTTGTGTGCTGCATATTCCCCCCTGTTTTGACCACTGATATTTCACCCCCCCCCCAAAAAATGTTGTTACACAAGGCCAAAAATTTGGGGAAAAGAAAATTAACTAAAATACACTGTCCACTGCCCTACTGACACCATCAGTACATATACACATGCATATGTATTTGAGCTTTGGGGTGCACACCCTAATGCAAGAGGCTGCGCACACCTATGCCCTTCACTGGTTGTCCTAAAAAAAAAAAGCAAACCCAGCATAGTCTGGTGAAACTGCTGGAAAATGCTGGAAAATGCTGAGTACCACACTTCCATATTATATACTGACTTTATTAGGGGTCCGGGTGTCTCTTTCGGGTTCTTGCATCTGGCTCTGTGGTGACGTGTCTCTGCACAGTGTGCCCGAGTTTGCCTGGTACATGCGCCCTGTGCTGCCCCGAAGCCTCTTGGGATGGGTGACGTAAGTGTCCCAGGAGGCTTCAAGTAGGGGTGGAGAGGACATATTTCTCGCCTTTGAAAGAAACCAGGATGTACTTGGCAGCGACCTGATGAAAGGGCATTAAAGAAAATTAAAAAATGTAATCTCTGATTGTGTAAGGGCTTGTTCACACGTGTTTTGATTATGAAGAATGAAGCAATGCTCATTAATGCAGCTAGAGGATTTATGACATGTTTTTGAAGCTGTGACAGACCCAACCAGGACAGGGACTTTTGGATGGGACGGCAGTGTAGCCTCTTGCCTACTGACTAAGGGCCCTAGCATTTGAAGAAGCTACAACCATTTAGGAAGATGTCCTGTTATATAATGCAAGATGACATTACCACATTTAACAATCAAGGAAGCCATGATGGTCTCTGCCAACTTGAAACTCAGTGAGAAGATGTATGTGAAAAGAAAGCTGATTAATGAGATTTGGACAGCTCTGGGTCTTCTTAAATACTGGTGCCGAACTGTCTGGGTGGGTACTGACCCGAGTCACCTAGGCTTGTCTAGGTGACTAGTTGTTAATGAGCTTATTGTTTAATTAGAATACTGTTTTTTGGCTGTTCATATGTACTAATGGTATTACTGTTTACGGTTTGCATTGTTTAGGATAATATGATCAGGCTCTTATCTGATCTTGTGTGGTATATATACTGTGTGAATTTCCAGTAAAGTCAGTTCCAATTTGCATCCTAAGCTAGTGTCACCTAGTTCTTGGGTGCAATTCTCAGCTATAATACCTTGTTCTTGGTTCTAGAGTGGAGGAAGCTGTATCCCTATGGAGACACCCAGGCTGGGTGCCAGGCTGTCCATCACAGAAGTGTTAAAAAAGCATCAAGAATACTTGCTTAATGCCCATGAAAGTGTCATTTTTCTAGTGGGAAATTCTTAAAGAGGAAGTGATGTAAAGGAAATGATCTTGCTTGAGGCATGTTAAGGCTGTGGTGTGATAAACATTTTTGTGAATTCTCTGCAAGATAGATTCATATACTTTGATTTCTTTGACACTTGGCTTGGAGCTGCTCTGTCCTAGTTCTCTATTATTCCCCAGTGCATTCTGGGATACAGGAACCTTGATTGTCCCTCCCCCCCCCCCCCCCCAGTGCCCAGCTAACCCTTTATAAATGCTTCACTAATACGCCATAAATTCTATAAGTGCGGTTAAGGTGCAGTTATAACGCGTTACCATTAAAATAATAGAGGCGACTGACAAGCGTTAATGCCTCATGAAAGTGACATACTGCTTAATTTTTAACACAACGCTACCTTTCCTATGTGTACTTCACTGAGTGGTGCCCATTGTAATATTCATGGCAGGCATTGAAGGATGGTTATGAGACTTTACATGGCACTTAAACACAGGGTATTGATGCACGTGTGAACGAGCCCTAATTGGGGGGGGAGGGGGAGGGGGGAAGTACCTAAAGAAGATAAAGGTCCCCTTTAATATCCTGGCAGGCTGAAGGTTATCCACTCAAAATAAGAATTGAGCTGCAATTACAGATTCACATGCAAGCGCATCATTATTTCTATGCCCATCACTTTCCTAATGCAACAGTCTCTTTGCTGCATATGCATAAAGTGTGAGGTAAAATATGGCCTAGCAGTGAGTACATGGAGAAGCCCTTGTCACTAAGGAGATGCACCAATGGGTCAGGGAGCGGCTAGTGTAGGGACAGGTTACCCATCTGTCAGGGACAGTACTTAGGACCAGGAAAAGATTCCAGAGGAGAAGGAAAAGAGCAGGGACTACGTCAACCGTCTTGGAAAGCCTCCCCTTGGAGGTACAGACCAGCCAGGCCTCATTCCGCTCCTTGTGGCAGGCGCTGTCGGCATACCTGAGTCTCCCGTCTTCAGTTCCCCCACTGTTGTACTTCGTAAGTGATCCCGGTCGGGTTGCCAGCTGTGTACCTTTGAACTTTTGTTACTATATATTCCCGTTACTGCATTTGGACTCCATGTGTTCTCGGTCTGTCGCATCACGCTGCACCTACCTACGCCCCCAAATGTTGAGTTCAGGTGTTTCCAATAAAGAATACTGTTAATGCTACAGCATACAAAGATATTTTAGACGATTGTGCACCATTGTGGTAATGTTTAGGAAAGTCCCATTTCTGTTCCAGAATGAGCCCCTGTGTACAGAGCCAGATCCATAAAGACATGGTTTGATGAGTTTGATGTGGAGGAACTTGAGTGTCTTGCACAGAGCACTGATCTCAACCCTACTGAACACCTTTGTGATGAATGTGCAACCAATTACAATGAAGTTCTTCTCATTCAACATCAGTACCTGCCCTTACCTGAATAGGCACACATTTCTACAGACACATTCCAAAATCTTGTGGAAAGCCTATCCAGAATAGCTGGTATAGCTACAAACAGGGGGCCGACTCTATATTAAAGGCCACAGTTTTTGAATGTCCAACAATCTCATACAGATGTGATGGTCAGATGTTTATATATGTTTGGCCATATAAAGTAATAGTTCTCTGTAGGCAATCTTAGGTCTGAAATAATGGACTTTATTCTGCTTTAGCAGCACAACTGTTACTTCGTTTTACTTTAAGACCAAAGAGGTTTTATTTTATTTGGAGCACCCCTTGATCCTTGCACAAGCTTATTCCTGTAGAATGTTTTAGACCTTCTGCAAGTATTCTCTCCCTTTCATCAGGCAACATTTAGTGACGTCATCACTGTGACAAGAGGTAGGGTATGCTGGGACTTGTAGTTTATAAGTAAACAAGGGGTCCTTCCACAGGCATTGGTGATCTCTATTATTACCAGAGAGAAGATCAAATGCCAGCATGGAGGAGGAGTACAGAAATGCAGTTCAATTCTTTTAAATCAAAGTACACATGTTTCTTATTTTTTGTACGTAGCCTGGGAAGATTTGCAAAGTCTTCTGGTCACATACAAGATAGCATCAGCCTGCAGCCAGAGCTCATTTCTAGAGGGGGGAATAGGATATTTCAAGATGTTGACTGCTTGCATGAAGACAGAAAAGATACATTTTGTTTCGTTAAAGCAAGTAGTTAAATAGATCATTGAAATACAGATATATCAGCTGTATTACTGCCAGGCTTGTTGTTCCAGCACTTCTTTTTTTTTTTTTAAATAACTTTATTTTGGGAGTGCAGATTATACATAGAAATCAACAATACAGTATGACAGTTATCTGTTTCTGTTAGTATTTATCACAAACAAAAAATAAAAGAAATTCAAGCATATATTGGTTTAACAGCAGGCATGGTTCCTTTGAAATGTGCTATTGAAGCAGGTAGTCGTAGGTTAACGGTTCCAGCTTGATTTATCTATCGGTGCTGGGGAGAGTGCCCTCTATCCGAACTTAAGTAATAGTTCCAGCACTTCTGACACACAGCCCATCGGGTCCTAGACATCCACTGCAATGCTGAAGCTTCCTTTGGTCCAGGACACTTCCCCCCCCCCTTCCCAGACTGCTAATTGGATAACGAAGGAGCAGCAGCACACAAGTCTCCTACTGTCAGTGTGCTTATAGACTTACTGCACAGCTGGCCTTCTCTCTCTCAATCTGAGGCATGCTGTGCAGAAGATTTATGGAAACTGAAATAAAATTACAATTTGGTAACTATACCAGTTGCATATAATATACGTTTAATTATTTGTGATGAATATATCACTGCGTTAAAGCGGAGTTCCACCCACTCGATTGTCTCCCATCCCCCTCCGGTGCCACAATTGGCACCTTTCGGGGGGGGGGGGGGGGCAGGATACCTGTCTTAGACAGGTATCCTGATCTCACTTCCGGGAGTCCGGGCCGCATGACATCACTGCGGGGCTCCCTCCTCCTCTCCATGTGGCCGGGCCAATAGGAGAGAGGAGCGGGGCCTTGCGCATGCGAAGTAGGGTCCGTATGGCTACACTGCCGAGTACCCTTACCCGCAATGGCAGCAGCAGCACCCGACAGCTGATGGACACATCAGCTGCGGTGCCGACATCACTGGACTCCAGGACAGGTAAGTGTCCTATTGTGAAAAGCCAGCAGCTGCAGTATGTGTAGCTGCTGGTTTTTAATCCTAATTTTTTTTTGCCGGAACACCGCTTTAAATGATGTTTTATTTTGTCTATCTGAAGTTAAAGAGGCTGTATTATCAAGGCGGAAGTCTGGTCAAAAATAATTTTTCTACAATTGCATATATAGCGCTAACCCCTGCAAGGGCCGCTGATTTTGTCCTAGGTTCTTTCTCACAAGTGTAGTAGCAGCCAGGCAAACAGCTATATTCACTCCTCTGGCTCAGTAAACAATCTAGGGGTCACTTTTGTCAAACTTTATTGCAGGTTAATTTGAATGAGGCTTAGGGAAGCAGTGGGATACTCCAAACACTGAACAGTAATGAGAGGATACTCTTCTTGTTGCAGCTACTTCCTAAACAGTCCCTTCAACAATAGGACAGGGAATGGACGGCACTAGGACACCATAAGTAATGTTTCAGGCCAGGCAAGCTTTAGTATTAGTGCACCAGGGTTTAACAGCAGCAACAGTCACTGGGATTCTTCACTCTGTTCTCGCAGTGCCCCCAGGTACTTGGATGCCTCCAGACTCAGGCAGACAATGTCCTAAGTGAATCTTCCAGACCGAATCTCCAGTGAAGCCCCTATCTTAGCTTTAAAGAATTTGCAGCTAATTTATGCACTCTCCCAGCCACCCTCTGTGCATCCTCCCCCAGGGATTGGCTGGAGCTATAAAACAATTCAGGCTGCTCATTTGACTCTCCAGTCCACTACATTCTGGAAGCCACAAACCGTGTGGAAGCAATCAATCCCACAGCCTGCAGAGCCCAGAGAAAATACAAAGTAATCACAAGGTGCTCCACTGATCCATAAGAACTAAATTTACCGAACCTACTAACAACCTAACTGGGAGGGTGCTACTGTACACATAGGAACACCTGTAGTGCTCCCCCTTTCCTTCCTCTATACCCCTAAATCTTCCCCCTTCCCTCCTCTATACCCATAGTGCCTCCCGCTTCCCTCGTCTACACCTGTAGTGCTCCCCCTTTCCTTTCTCTATACTCATAGTGCCTCCCGCTTCCCTCGTCTACACCTGTAGTGCTCCCCCTTTCCTTTCTCTATACCCGTAGTGCTTCCATCTTCCCTCATCGATAGGCACATAGGCAGATTTTTAATTTTAGTAGATTTGAACTACAGTAGGAGGTTTGGGACTTTAAATGAGGCAAGTATACAGTTACATTATGTCTAAAGCTTTATTTCATTATATAGTTTTACTATATTATACTTAGTTATACTATATAAATGACTTCATGAGATGATACAATATATCCTACATTATGTTTCAATGCTATGTGTATTTTGCTTCTAGTGTATAATCCATTCATGATGTGTCTTGCATGTCTAGGATAATTTTTATATATGCACATACACATTGTTATGGGTTTTCACTGTTTATGCCAATAAATGAAACAGTATTTTTTTTAATACTTGCCTCATTTAAAGTCCCAAACCTCCTACTGTATTTCAAAGAAAAGGGATGGAGGCGCATTTTTATATGCACCTCATTTAAAGTCCCACATACCCCCCCCCTTTCAATTAATTTTAGTAGATTGTTATAAGGAAAGGGATGGTCGGCACTCAGGATGACATCCAAAATAGTATTCCTTTATTAAATACATGTACAGAGCGGTAGAACAACCTACGCGTTTCGGACGTTAGTCCTTAGTCATGGGTTTTACTAGATTGTTGACTGTTATCCGTTTTCTGTATCTAGCTCTGTTTTACAGCGAATTTGTTCTAAAAATCAGCTGGAAAAACTTAGTTTTACAATTTTGTTAAAAAGTTTGTTTAAGATAAACATGATGTCATTGGAAGATAAATGCGGTTTTACTATTTGATATGAATGTCCTTTTGCGCCAATTTAAGTAAGATCCCTGCCATGTTCCCCCGCGTTATGTAACAGATCTGCCATCTACCCGACAGATGTATGGTTTTACCTTGCAGCCTGCGGAATGTTATACTTTAGTGTTTCTCTATTTTTAGAAGCTTTCTTATGAAGGATGTGTAATGGAAGGCCACTTCCAACATTTTCGCTCTGAAATTACAGACCGGGCACAGTTCCCAGTCTGCAAACATGTTTATGTTTGTAACGAATCTGACATTCAATTAGAATATTTAAATCCAAGCTATTTTTAACCACTTGCCAACTGGGCACTTATAAACCTTCTAATTAAAAAGTACATATAATTACAGCACTTGCAATACTATAAACAATCAAATTAATGAGTGAAAAAATCAAATGACAAAAAAAGTCCACATACAGCAAATGTGCTCCAATCATAAAGTGCAGTTGTGCGCCAAACTTCAAACTTCAAGGTGCGCCACACACCCCTTCTGTGTCCCCTCTCGCCAAAAAGAATGGAACCCTAGCTTTTCAGTCCAGGGGTCGTTCAGGCTAGAATGCTGGACATAAATGGCAAAAGGATCCAATGAAGATCTCCCTCAATCGTGATGGTCAAATGTGGATATTGTCACTATTAATGAAAAGAGGGACTAATAGTGAAGTACAGTTTAGCAGATCTTTAATGTGCAAACGTTGATAGATACTTACAAGCTAAAAACATTCATCAAGTCATTGAAATTGCAAGGATAAATACCAGGATGACGCCCTGTGGGAGGGCGAAACGCGTTGACATAATTTCCAGTTTTCGTGTCCAAACGACGCCACTTACGTTTTTGGTGGAACGCATGCGGGATGCAGCGTTTCCTTGTGTTTATTCCTTGCAATTACGATGCTTAATAAATGTTTTTAGCTTGTAAGTACCTATCCACATTTGCGTATTAAAGATCTGCCAAACTGTACTTCACTATTAGACCCTCCTTTCATTTTTTGGTGACAATATCCACATTTGACCATCACGAATGAGGGAGATCTTCAGTGGATCCTTTTGCCATTCATGGCCAGCGTTCTAGCCTGAACGACTCCTGGACTGAAAAGCTAGGGGTCCGTTCTTTTCGGTAAGTGGGGACACAGGAGGGGTGTGTGGCGCACCTTGAAGTTTGGAGAACAACTGCACTTTACGATTGGAGCACATTTGCACAATGTATATGGACGTTTTATGTCTTTTGATTTTTCCACTCATTAATCTGATTGTTTCTAGTATTGCGAGCGCTGTAATTATATGTACTTTTTATTCAGCCAAGTGAACAGCAGCTGCAGCCACTAGTATTACTAACTTCATTTACTTCTAGCGTGAGTATATATATTTGTTTCACTAAACCCCCTTCCTGTCCAGGCCAATTTTCAGCTTTCAGCGCTGTCACTGAATGACAATGTCATGCAACACTGTATTCAAACTAAATTGTCGTCATTTTCTTCCCACAAATAGAGCTTTCTTTTGGTTGATAATTAATCACTGCTGGGGTTTTTATTTTTTGCTAAAAAAACGAAAAAAGACAGAAAATTTTGAAAAAAAATAAAAAAACCTCTTTCATAGTTTGTTATAACATTTTGAAAACAGGTAATTTTTCTCCTTCATTGATGTGTGCTGATGAGGCTGATGGGCACTGATAGGCTGCACTGATAGGCACTGATAAGGCGGCACTAATGGGCACGGATAGGTGGCACTGCTAAGCACTGATGAAGTGGCACTGATGGTTGGCACTGATGGGCATTGATAGGTGGCACTGTAGGGCACTGATAGGTGGCACTGGTAAGCTGCACTAATAGGTGGCACTGATGGGTGGCACTGATGGGTACGGGTAGACACTGGAAGGTGACACTGATAGGCAGCACTGATAGGTGGCACTGGTAAGCTGCACTAATAGGTGGCACTGATGGGTGGCACTGATGGGCACTGGTAGGCACTGGAAGGTGACACTGATAGGCAGCACTGATAGGTGGCACTGGTAAGCTGCACTAATAGGTGGCACTGATGGGTGGCACTGATGGGCACTGGTAGGCACTGGAAGGTGACACTGATAGGCAGCACTGATCGGTGGCACTGATGATGAGGCACTGATGGGCATTGATTGGCAGCACTGGTGGGCATTGATGGGTGGCACTGGTAGGCAAAGGTAGGTGCCACTGTGGGCACTGGTAGGTGGCACGGTGGGAACTGGTAGGTGGCATTGGTGGGTACTGATAGGTGGCACTGGCAGGTGGCACTGGTGGGCACAGATGAGGCAGCTGTGGCTCTCTGTGTGAGGGACCAATGCCGGTGATCGGCTTTTTTTTCCCCTCATGCTGACAGCAATGTGGCCATGTTCACGAAGCCTAAAAGTAGGTTTGCAGCGTTTTTCTCCTGAAGACCTCGGAGCCCATGTTACGGTTTTGTTGTGGAGGAAATTGATATATAAATGTGAACAGACTTTGTCCTCACACTGACAGAGTAAAGTCCATTAGCAGTGTGTGGTGAGACGTGGGATCGATCACTGACTGGAGCACGTGGAATATCACTTCACATCACAGCATGAGGAGCGATTAAACAGGCTGTCTGCTTTTTATTAGGACCTGGGATCCTTTGTGATTGTCCTTTGCCTCTTTGCCATATGGTTCCCCTTACCCGGACCATGTGCTACATTTATTTGGCTCTTCCATATGAGTGGAGGGAGACAACCTGCACCAGATGCTGTCCTACAACAAGTCCCAGCATGCAGGTTATGGTATCTATGGGCCGTAGCTATCCCATTGCCACATGTATGTGGATAAGATACTGATGATCCTTGAGGTCCTCACCGCGCCAATGTAATATAATGAATACGTCATCATTATGTCTTATGCTGTGTCACATGTCTTCATAAATAAAAAGTAATCATCAATGTAATATTGATGATATCAAAACACCGCTGTTTGAAAGATACTGTAAACCTATATAACTTGAGCTCCAGACATTTGTGCGATGAGTTAATGCGCAATATGTCACGATTTAGTGTGCATTGAATTAAAGTGGTTGTAAACCTCAGACATGAAATATGAACAAAGCCTATCCCTCTATAGTGTGTACTTGTCTCAATCCAGAGCACTAAGTGCCAATTCTGTCTGCTGCCTCCTTCCTCTGCTATCTGCAGTCACTTCTGACAGATTTTCCTGACACCAAGAGAAAAAAAGGTGACAGGGGGGGTGTGACGGAACCACTTGGGCACCCCGACTAAGTGTTTCCTTCCGCCAAACAGTGCCCCCTGTCCTCCAAACCGTTCCCAGCAGACCGAGAGCTAATACCAGCCCTTTTTACCCCAAACATCGTACATAGACAAGATGTGAGCTAAAATCTAAAGGAATGACTGTTTATTGAAACTCAGACACATACTTTATACCCCACAGGAGGATATTCCTCCTGATCATATTACCCTAACAATACAAACTGTAAACAGGAATATAATTAACATAGCTAAACAACAGCCAACATATACGATATGCTAATTCATATCTTCCAACTAATAGGTGACAGAGATTTAACCACTTCAGCCCCGGAAGATTTTACCCCCTTCCTAAACAGAGCATTTTTTGCAATTCGGCACTGCGTCGCTTTAGCTGACAATTACGCGGTCGCGCGACGCTGTACTCAAACAAAATTGACGTCCTTTTTTCCCACAAATAGAGATTTCTTTTGGTGGGATTTGATCACCTCTGCGGTTTTTATTTTTTGAGCTATAAACAAAAAAAGAGCGACAATTTTGAAAAAAAAAAGCAATATTTTTTACTTTTTGCTATAAAAAAAAATCCCCAAAAAATATATATATAAAAAAAATTTTCTTCTTCAGTATAGATCAATATGTATTCCTCTACATATTTTTGGTAAAAAAAAAATCACAATAAGCGTATATTGATTGGTTTGCGCAACAGTTATAGCGTCTACAAAATAGGGGATAGATTTCTGGCATTTTTATTATAATTTTTTTTATTAGTAATGGCGGCGATCTGCAATTTTTTTATCGTGGCTGCAACATTATGACACATTTATCGGACACTTTTGACACTATTTTGGGATCATTGTCATTTATACAGCGATCAGTGCTATAAAAATGCCCTGATTACTGTGTAAATGATACTGGAAGGGGAGGGGTTAAACACTAGGTGGCGATCAAGGGGTTAAGTGTGTCCTAGGGAGTGATTCTAACTGTGGCAGGGATGGGATACTACTGACATGACAGCGATCACTGCTCCCGATCACAGGGAGCAGTAGATCCCTGTCATGTCACTAGGCAGAACAGGGAAATGCCTTACATAGGCATCTCCCCATTCTGTCTCTCCACAATCGTGGGCCGCCAGCGAACAGCGAGTTCCCGGGACCCAATGGCATGTTCCCGCGGCGTGCGGCGGGCGCCCCATAGGCGGCAAATTTAAAGGGACGTACAGGTACGCCCATTTGCCTGCCTGTGCCATTCTGCCGAGGTACATCTGTGTGCGGCGGTCGGGAAGCGGTTAATTAACCTGTAAGTTAATCAACATAAACATGTAACATCCCGCAGTGGTTCAATAACAAGTGTGGTTTGGGGAGACATGGACTTGAAGTAACATTACTCCAAAGGTCCCCCAGGCACACACCTCCCAAAGAGCAGTGCTATCTTAAAAGCCAGGACCCATAGTCAGTAAGCAAGAGGCGAGCCTGCAGTCCCCTACACAAGCCTCTGTCCCCTTTAAGTCTGTCACAGGAGGAATCTCCAGCACACAGCCTGTGATTGACAGCCTCAGCTCTGTTCCAGTGTGCTATGTGAAGGGGGGAGGGGAACGTCCTATCCCTTCCCTCCAATCAGCTGTCAGAGCTCTCCTCACCGGGCTCTGCAGAGTGTAACTTCAGCTCCCTGCCCCCTGCATTCTAAGAGCTCAGACAAGCTGTATAACTTTTGCACTTTGAATGGATGTAGAGAAAGACAACAGATAAACAGGTACAACGTATGGAGGAGGATTTGCTTCATCTCTGTGTATCATCAGAGGCCAGTCACTTCACTGGGTATGTGTGAAGGTTTACAACTACTTTAAGGCTACCTTTTGAAATTATTGAGCTTCCGACGCACAAAAAACTGCGTTGCAGTGCATGTGTGTTGCCTTAGTGCATTAGGGTGCTCTCTGCAATGAGTGGCACCATAATGCATCAAAGCATAGATGTAAATCAGACCCCAAAGTAGATGCAGACCCAATCATTACAATGTCATATAAGCTTTAACATTTTAATCTCATTTCAAAAATCATGATTTTAATTTGCAGCTTTAATTAAAATAACCCCTGGTGATCCTGCCACAAAGGTCTTCCTTTAGGCACTTCCTGTTACAGGGGGACAACCCTCTGGTCCTGTTTCGGAAACATGCTTCTGTTGTGTCATCCTGGTACATGGGCCACAACTGTGCAACATGATGACACAACAGGAGCATGTTTGGGAGACAGGACCAGAGCGTTGTCACCCTGTAACAGGAAGTGCCTGAACAAGGGCTTTTGTGGCAGGATCACCAGGGGTTATTTTAATGAAAGGTGCAAATTAAAAAAGATTGAAAAAATCTTTTGAAACAACCACAAGTGGCCATTTCAGCACACATTATGCAACTATGGACCACTGTTGTCCCAATCAGGAAAGCCACCCTGGGAAATGTCATACAGCCATCACTGAAGTGCATGTAAACAGGAAGTGGTTTCCAAAAGGATGCGGGAGATCAGCAGCAATGAGATTTTAAGGCTGGATTCACACCTATGCAGTTTTAGTGCTTTTTGCATTTTGCAGATTTGCACTACAGAGCATGTTCCATAGGAAACCATATTAAATGGACTGTAGTGCAAATTTGCAAAATGCAAAAAGCACTAAAACTGCATAGGTGTGAATCCAGTATTAAAGAATGACAATTGTTTATGATACGCAGTGTTTTAACAAAGTAGATGTCATTTATCTGGGTCAAAGTCAGGCTGGCTTAAACGCTACAAAAACAGGATCGCTAAGCCCCCGTTCACACCAGATCGATTGACAGGTCAAATCGCATGACAAGTCGCACCCTATTGTCAGCAATGGCTGTTCAAATTGGTGCGACGCTGACTTTGTGGTGCCGCATCGATTTGAAAAAGTAGTTCCTGCACTACTTTCAGTGATTTCCAGTGCAACTTGGATAGACATCTGTGCATGAAGCCGCACTGATATCTTCCAAGTTGCACCCGAAATTGAACTGATATGCGGCTTTGAAATCATGCGATTTTGGATGAAGTTGCGCGATTTCAAAGCTGCATTCAATGTTGGCGAGGGCTAAGTGTGCAGGGCGAGCACTCACCTGCTTTGTAGGTAGGTGTGACTTCCCCAGTGGCTGCGTCAGAGGCAGAGTCGGCTCTCCAATTAGGCAAATTAGGCGGTCGCCTTATTTGGAATCATACTTACCTAGGTGGATGCAGCATCTGTCCCCCCATCGGCTCTAAGGGTGAGAACTGAGGGATCAAATACTGCCGATCACTCGGTTCTCAGAGCTCCCTCAGCAGAGAGCTGGTGATTGTCAATCAGATTGCCCCCTGCCCCCCCCCCCCCCAGCTCACTGGAGCGGAAGCGGCCGACTCAGGCTCTCAGGAGCCCACTGAGAGGCTGAGCAGGGTGCCGGTCCAGGCATGTGGGCGGATCCCGACCATATGGTTGCAATCTTTCCCAAGCCTGGACTGGCTCTGTGATGTCAGCCGACAGCGGGCTTCAGCAGGTCACAGGAGTATAGAACGAACCGCACTCCTGTGGTCCACAGGAGAAGTACAGCCAAACAAGCTTTGGCTGTACTTCTCCTTTAAGGTAAAAAACCTTCTATTCTCAGCTCCCCCCCCAGACCCCCAAATACTTACCCAAGCCCGAGCCAGTGCTTTGCCCGAGACTGCTCTCTCTCTCTCTCTCTCTTCCTCCTCCCTGGACTCAGTGAAAGCAGTGGGAGCCATTGGTGTGTTTGTTATTTAACCACTTCAGCCCCAAAAGATTTTACCGCCTTCCTGACCAGAGCACTTTTTACAATTCGGCACTGCATCGCTTTAACTGACAATTGCGCGGTCGTGCAATGCTGTACCCAAACAAAATTTGCGTCCTTTTTTTCCCACAAATAGAGCTTTCTTTTGGTGGTATTTGGTTGTATCACCTCTGTGGTTTTTATTTTTTGCGCTATAAACAAAAAACAATATTTTTTTTACTTTTTCCCCAAAAATGTTTTTAAAAGACAAAATTTCTTCATCAGTTTAGGCCAATAAATATTCTTCTACATATTTTTGGCAAAAAAAATTGCAATAAGCGTATATTGATTGGTTTGCGCAAAAGTTATAGCGTCTACAAACTATGGGAAAGATTTATGGCATTATTATTTATGTTATTTTTTTTGCTAGTAATGGCGGTGATCAGAGATTTTTAGCGGTACTGCGACATTGTGGCGGATTGATCGGATACTTTTGACACATTTTTGGGACCATTGACATTTATACAGCGATCAGTGCTATAAAAATGCACTGATTACTGTGTAAATGTCACTGGTAGGGAAGGGGGTAACACTAGAGGGCGATCTTAACTGTGTTCCCTAGTTAGTGTTTCTAACTGTATGGGAATAGGACTGACTGGTGGAGGAGACATATCGCTGTTCCTACTTACTAGGAACTGTCAGGGCTGGGCTCAGCCCTTCCTTCTCAAAGCTGGCCGCTCAGCTGTCGGATAATTGCCAGCTCCTATCTCTCCACAGTGACTCACCTGTTGATGATATCCTGCTCGTCAGTCCTGCCTACTTAAGCCATCCAGCCCAGATGATCTCTGCCTTCGCCTTGGTCTAGAGACGCTATCCTGTGTTCCTGTTAAAGACTTGACTACAGCGGGCGCGCCCCCTGTCGGCTCTTAAAGGGAACAACATACCTACACGGGGTTTCGCCCAGCCATGCCCTTCTGCCAACGTATATCGGAAAGGGATTTTAAAAAAATTATTAACTTTACAATTGTTGTACAATGAAAAAAAAAGAAAAATAGGACTTTTGGGGCACAACATTTATCTAAAAAAAACCCTTTTTTTTATTATTAAATATTAGAAATGATTTTATATCCTAATTCATACAATATCTCATGAACTATCCTTAAAACAAAAACAAATGATGAAACATCAGTGTGGTAAAGCAGAACATTATATCAGAAAGTAGTTAATTCCTTTAGGACCGACGCGTTTCACAGACTTGGTCCACTTTTTCAGGAGCCATTGAGGTGCTTATTCACACAGTACACTAAAACAACCAAAATTATTATTTGTCATCCCGGTAATACAATTGTCAAAGTTGTATCTCTAAACATGTCGCAGCTGGAGAGGAGGGAAAGCCCCAAAGCCAGAGCCCCCATGGGGTGGTAACTTTACAATCACTTTAAATATGTTACTGCATGCAATTTGAAATGTATTATTATGTGCATTGAGATGCATTGTGGTGATGGAGTCTATTCCTTTTGAACACACCACAATGGCCCTTTTAACGCACCTGCACTTTTTTTCCTTTCAGTGCTCCACAACATTTAAGGGGTTTACATCTGCGTATTGTGGCCGTCTAAAACACAGGTCCATTCTAGTGCATAGAGGATGTGTGTTGGGATGCCTTTCTGCAGTACACCGTCCTCCACCTCCTGCATTATCATGCATGGCAGCAACATGCAGTAAAATGTGCGTTACTGCAATGCAAATTTGGGAGTTTGGCCTAACATATTGATAAGATTGATTACATCAAGCTGATCTCATTACGTGGATATTTGAAAAACTTTAAAAAGACAATATGTTGATTTGCCATTAAGGTTGAATTTGATGGACATTTATCTTCTCCCCTATCTGACTAAAGCCTCGTATACAAGATCAGATTTTCGTCCGTGTTTTGTTGCATGCTAGTCTCATATCAAAAGTGAAGAGGTTACTCACAATATGAAAATTCTCGCATGACAGAATTCCACTTCAGAAGTGACGTCGTGTGTTGAATAGTTTTGTATGTATTCTTTAGTTTCTGAGCATACGATTTTTTGCGGGTGAAAACTGTACTAATTAAACGATAATCGGACATTGTGTTCACATACAATTAAAATTTTGTAGTCTGCACATCCAGCTTTTGTCGGATAAAAAATTGGAATCGGCTGTCGAAAGCACCATACTAACATTTCGAAAATCGGCAGATTGTTCCTCGGATGAAATTTTACTTCTGATTTTCGTATCGTGTGTACAGGCCCTAGGTCATGCAGGAGATTTTAGTGTTCAGTTAGACAAGGAAACAACTGCCAAAATGCACCTAATACTCTGCAAATGATGGGATTGTGGACAGAAGTCTGACTCCCACTAATTGGACAATCCTTCACTCCGCAGATGTATGGAAATTGTTCAATGCTGGATTTAGGAGAGATGAGGACACATCTATTCTGATCTTTTGAGCTGACATTTCCCTTTGGCAGATCTCTAAGATGCTTATACTAGCCATACACCAGTCGAAAAATTGTTCAAACACATTTCGAAAAATGAATACACGGTCATGAGAGCAAACTATATTGCCATCATATAATGACTGATTTTCTAACAACAAATCATTTTTATTATTGCATTAATTTGGTCTCTATTTTTTTTTTATAATTCAATTACTTAGGTAGCATTCAGAGAAAAAAAAATGGTTATATAAAAATTGCCTATCTTGATGGTTGTGTGTTTCTTGCATGTATTATTGCTATGCTCTTTATTTTAGACATGACCGTTTGTTGACACGAACATTTATCTTGTGGGTTAATGTTTTTTTTCACACTTGTGCAGTACCAATGCTTTGTTTTTTTAACAGACGAGAAACACATTAACCGATTGCTGGTCGTGCTATAACCGGATGACGGCTATAGCCCGGTCGTCCAGTTCTGGGAGGACGTCAATAGATGTGTTCTGTGATCAGGCACGCTCCGTGACTGCTGTGTCCTTTGGACACAGCTGATCACAGATCGGGGTAAAGGGCCAATCACAGCGGCTCTTTACCATGTGATCACCTGTGCCCAATCACAGCTGATCACTAGTAAACAGACTTGCTGGTTATCGGTAGTCCTTTCCTCCCACGCTGTGTCTATGGGAGGAAAGGAGAGCCGTTAACTGGCAAAGCTGTCTGGACATCGTTCACACTGATAATCAGGGCACTGATTATCAGTGCAGCCTATCGGTGCCAATCAGTGCAGCCTGTTAGTGCCAATCAGTGCCATCTATCATTTCCTATCAGTTCCCATCAGTGCCGCCTATCAGTGCCACCTATCAGTTCCTATCAGTGCCACCTATCAATACCCACCAATGACGCCCATCAGTGCAGTCTATCAGTGCCAATCACTGAAGAGGAAAAAATACTTATTTGCAAAGTTTTATAACAGAAACTTATGCTGCGTACACACGACCAGTTTTGCCGTCGGAATAAACTCCGAAGGTTTCTCCGACGGAATTCCGCTCAAGCGGTCTTGCCTACATGCGGTCACACCAAAGTCCGACCATCCAGAACGCGGTGACGTACAACACGTACGACGGGACTAGAAAAAGGAAATACAATAGCCAGTAGCTAATAGCTTCCGTCTCGTACTTGCTTCAGAGAATGCGTAGTTTTTGGTTCGTCACCGAACAGCATACAGACGAGCGGTTTTCCTGATAGGAATTGGTTCTGTCTGAAAAATTTAGAACATGTTCTCTTTCTAGTTCCGTCAGAATTTTCGGGGAAAAAAAATTCGATGAGGCATACACACGATCGGAATAGACGATGAAAAGCTTCCGGCTGACTTTTTCTGTCGGACATTCCGCTCGTGTGTATGCGGCTTTGGCCTGTGCAGAAAGGGGGTAAAAGTGCCCAGTAGGCAAGTGGTTATTTTTTCAATGCCTTGTCCATTTGGCAGAAGTTTTCCAAATGTTTCCCTTGATTTATTGACTCACAAACATCACCAATGATTATAGATTTGTGCCCATTAACTGGACAAAAAACGAACGAGCTGTCCAAATGACAGATTTTCGAACTACCTTTCCTCTAGTGTATGGGCACTATTAGTGAAGATCAGTGGTTCTCAACCTCAGTCCTCAGGTACCCCCAACGGGTCATGTTTTGGGAACTTCCCTTAGATAAAATAGCTCTTATCAATACCATGTCATTGATATTGATTTAAAGCAGCTGTTCAAAGTAAAGGAAAACCTGAAAACATGGCCTGTTGGGGATACTTGAGGACTGAGGTTGAGAACCACTGGTGTAGATGATATTTGACATGTCAAATTGCATGCCAAATCAGCGGCAATTGCCGGAAATGGCATCGTCCAAATCGGTGCGACGCCACATTTGCGGCGCCGCACCAATTCCCAAAGTATGATAAGTACTACTTTTGGTGACTTTGAGGTGCGATTTCCGTTGACATCTGTGCAGCAACCCGCACAGATGTCTCTGAAATTGCCCCCGAAGTCGGGACTGACATGCGGGAATGAAGTTGTGCAAGTCCAGCTGAACTCGCACAATTCATTCCCGCTGTCAGTGTGAACCTGGGCTAAAATTGTTTAACTGTTTTTGTTCACCATTCCTTTTACCTGCAAGGTGCCAGAGTGGAATGAAATCAGCCACGGCACGTCAGCTGACATTTCTGTCTGTGGACAATTTTTGCCAAACCCGATGAAGTAATAATGTTACTGCTGACTCCATTGAGGGGTTCTAATATGGAATGTGTGTAATCTGAAGTGAATTGAGCTGCTTAAATTCAATTTCAATTGAATAATTAGATTCCAGGTACATCAAGACAAAAACAAAAATGTCCTATCTGCTACAAGATGCCTAATAGCCTTCAAATGGAGACACTCAGCTGGACCATTCACATCCAATCTATACAAATGCATTTACAGTGTCCATAACATGGAATATCTTACAGTACAGCTAAATAACTTCTTACCCAACTGTACCAAAACCTGGTAAAGGGAACCCCATGGGAATTTTTGTTGACACCTTTCTAATCCTTCCTCTTTTTTGTAGTAGCTTCCATACTCCACGGTCAAACCATCAAATGGTTGGTGTCATAAACTGATCACATGTGCAGCACAATGGCAGTTGCAGATTAAACAGAAGCAGCTTCATTGGCTGTAAAGGAAAAGAGGGTTTAATTCCTCTTTAAGCCCTCATTCACATTGGAGTGACTTGTCATGCGATTTGGCACAGGCAATGGCACTGTTCAAATCAGTGCGATGCCGACTTTGCAGTGCCCCATCGATTTGAAAAAGTAGTTCCTGCACTACTTTTGGTGATTTCGGGTGTAACTTGGATAGACATCTGTGCATCAAGCCGCACAGATGTCTTCAAAGTTGCACTGACATGCGGCTTTGAAATTGTGCGATTTCAGATGAAGGAGCACAATTTCAGAACCGCAGTCAATGTGAACAAGGGCTAAGGCTGTCAGCAGATCAGCCTCTACAAACTCAACAGTGCCTCAGGCTCTATTCACACTAATGCGTTTTTGATGCATTTTGCAGAAATGCAGGGAAATTTTTTAACATGGGTTCCTATGGAACATGTTCACATCAATGCATTTGTGTGCCTCTGCGTTTTTAGAAAGGGTAGGGAACTCTTTTTCCCGCAAAATGCACCGTTTTGCATGTAATAGACTTCAATGGATCCGCATCCAAAACGCTGTGTTTTTACTGTGATTTTGGCACGATTTTGCGTTATGTGTTTTTACTGTATATAACTGGTTGCTAAGGAAGGGGCGGGAAGCCGGCCGCAACAGTGGGCTTCCCAGCTGACAGCTAAATGTAAAAAAAAGAATTGCCAGAAAAAACAAAATCGTGAAAAAAAAAAATGGCTTTGGGTCCCCCCCAAAATCCATACCGGACCCTTATCCGAGCATTCAACCCGGCAGGTCAGGAAAGGGAGGGGACGAGCGAGTGCCCCCCCCCTCCTGAACCATACCAGGAAACATGCCCTCAACATGGGAGAGTGGGTGCTTTGGGGCAGAGGGGCTCTGCGCCCCCCACCACAAAGCACCTTGCCCCCATGTTGATGGGGACAAGGGCCTCTTCCCGACAACCCTTGCCCTGGGCTTGTCAGGGTCTGCGGGTGGAGGGGCTTATCGGAATCTGGAAGTGGGCCCCCAGATCCCAGCCTCCCCCCTATGTGAATGAGTATGGGGTACATTGTACCCCTACCAATGCACCAAAAAAAAGTAGTGTAGTGTAAAAAAATACAGTAGACAGTTTTTGACAAGTCTTTTATTAAAAATATCTTCTTCTTCCTCCGGTCTTCCTGCATCTTCTCCCACATCTTCCTCCTCCGGGCTTCTCCTTCTCCCGATTCTTCATCCGCTCTTCTTCTTTCTCCTGTCTTCTTTGTCTGGTGTGCTTTTCCTCTGCCGCCGCTCCCACCAGTGACCCTCCTCTGATGCTGCGTCCTGCTGATCTGTCCGCGCCAACGTCAAGCATTTCTTAGATAACGATGGGGGCGTGGCCATTTGATGACATCATCCACAGGCCTGCCCCCTTGTGACATCAAGGTCCCATCCTGCCCCGGGCAGTGACGTCTCAAGGGGGCTGGGCCTCCGGATGACAGCATCCTTGTTAAAGGGGGCTTCCAGATTCCGATAAGCCCCCTGCCCGCAGACCCCGACAACCACCGGCTAGGGTTGTCGGGAAAAGGCCCTTGCCCCCACCAAGATGGGGGCAAGGTGCTTTGGGGTGGGGGGCGCATGCACCCCCCCATGTTGGGGGGCATGTGGTCGGAAATGGGAAATGTAGTTCCAAAACATCTGGGTTGCCAAGATTCACCATCACTGGTGGATCGGGTCAAAGGGCATTCCGTTGTCTGTTTACACGAGGCAGCCCATAGAGCAGGGCTGACTTGGCCCATGTCTGCTCTGCAGAAACAGACAAACGGACAAATCCCCTGCTGATCATAACAGTGTCTGCCCCGTGTGAAAAGGGCCTTGGATACGCTTTAAGACCATTGGAATTTCTCCCATGTACATAGGGCATGAAAAGGTTTCACATTACAGAATCCTAAGATAGGAGGCTGCAGTCTCCCATACAAGCAATGTGAGAGTCCTAGTGAATGCAGTGCAGTACAGAACAATCAGAGTAACAACAATTTTGGTGAACTCATTACTGGTTTTATCTGTTGTCTAGAGCCACTCTTTAAACCATTTAGAATGTGAAAAGAACCTAATTATGTTACAAGACATTTGTATTTGCCAGAGTTGGTTTTGTACCGTCCTCAGCGGCCTTTTCGTTTTCAGAAGTATTTAGTTGCTGGTCCTCTAGTATTTCGTTCTTTTTTATGTTTTTTTTTGTCCCCGGTGTATTTTTATGTTGTGTTAGATGAGGGCCGTAACTCAGTGACCAGCTAACGAGCCCGGCATTGCATTTTAGCATGAGACAGTGAATCCCGACTGACTGGGCTCTAATGTTCTTCTTCCTGTACAGGCAACAGGCACAGCAGGCTGAATGGAACCAAACAGGCGCTCGAATTCAAGTCAAAACAATGGTTTGGGGCAATGGTCAGGTCTCATAAGGAAAAAGTTGTGGTAAGCATGAAATTTAATCTAAACCTTTATGTCTGATGTCAGAATATGTATACACAGCCTGTTCTTTTATAGCAATGGAAAGCAGACGCTGTGTTTTGTGCTACGATATAAAAGTCTCCAAGTCTGGTAAATATAAATTAATGAACGCACATCTGCTGTTATTATTATAAGAATGGCTACATAATGGCTTTATCCTGCTAATCTTTTTATCATTAGCTATTCTAAATAAACCATTTTAATTGCTGTAATCCTCCTGCTAGGAAGTCCAGACAGAGTTAGTACCAGTTGTGGACCGAATTCTGCACGTGAATCTAAACAGTCAAACTTATTAAAGGGAAACTATTAGGGCTCGTTCACACTAGCTTTGGTCACTGAAGAGCGATCTACATTTGGACCGCTCTTCAGAGAGCAGCTGACGTGGTGAGGAAGAGTTGTCTTTCCTTCTCACCGCCTGCTTTAACCCCTTGAACTCACGAAGCAGCCTTAAGCTGGATACACACTATACAGTTTTCTGTAGATTTTTTCCTTCAGATTTACCAAAACCATATAATATGAGATCAAACCTAAATACTTTCAATTTGTATGCAATCAGGCAGGCCCTCGCACTACATAGTTGAAGGTAAATCTAAAGGAAATCTAACAACAAACGTGATATAGTGTGTATCCAGCCTAAAGCCTCGTACACACGATCAGATTGTTGGCCAACAAAACCATAGACGTTTGTCCGAAGGGGGTTGGACCAAACTTGTCTTGCATACACACAGCCACACAATTGTTGGCCAACAATTACGAGCGTAGTGACGTACTACGTTGTTTTTCAGCTCTTTAGTGCCACCCTTTGGGCTCCTTCTGCTAATTTCGTGTTAGTAGAAATTTGGTGAGTGTTGATTCATGGTTATCATTTCGCGCTTTTCAGTTCGCGCTTTTCAGTTCGTTTCTGAACGGCCGTTCGTCAACCAGCCATGTTGCGGAATCGGACATTTATTATTGGCCTTGGAGTTATTGCTTTGACATTTTATTTTTTGGTTGAATAATGATTTGATTTGGTATATTTTCTATATTTTTGGATACATAGAATTCACTTTTTGGTTAAGTTCTATTGGCAGATAGCATGTCTAATTGTTTTTGTATTCTTTTTTTAATGCACAATAAAAATTTGTGTAGAATAATACTTGGCTGTGTGTTTTACTTCAAATGACAGTTTGGGAGTAGGCAGTTACATTTAAAAAAATACAATGTAAAATTAACAAGGGACACCAACATAGTTGTATCTTTGATCTTAAAAACTACGGGGTAATGGTGTTGTGGTAACTTGCCCAAGTGAAAATAAAAAAAATGCATAATAATATTACTCTTGATATCACTAGAAAAAAAAAGCCTTTGAAAATTTGTTTGCCATAACTCCATCAGTATCACCAGCAAAGCATCTTCATTATTATCCCATTAAAGAAGAAGAGAATTGTGCGCTGCATTTCGAGATTTCATAATTTGCCACGTCACAAATGTTAATTCTCCATTATGAACGTTAGTTTACAAGACCGACCGCTTCTGGCTCGTCCTTGCTTCCGAGCATGCGTGTTTGTACTTTAGACTTTTGTCCGACGGACTTGTGTACATACGCTCGGAAAATCCGACAACACACATTTGTCCGTGGAAAATTTGAAAACCTGCCATCCAACATTTGTCCGCAGAAAATCCGACAACAATTGTCCGATCGAGCGTACACACGGTCAGATTTACCACCAACAGCCTGTCATTGAACATTTCCCAACGGAAAGTCTGATCGTGTGTATACGACTTTATTCACTTGAATGGGTCGCATTTGGCGGGTGCTACGCCCACCGAAAGGGTTTGTGTACACTTGTGGTTGGGGGCAGTAAAACCTCACAACTGAGGAGCATTTTTAGCACCCTTCAACCGCTCCCCCTTTAACTAGGAAGGCAGAAGCCGTTGCTGTGATGCTTTCCAATTCACTCAAGTGAATGGGGCTGCGCTACAATGACTCTGCAACCATGCACAACGTGTGCAGTTGCCGCACAGTAATCTGACATTTAGGGGTTAAAACAGGTAGTGAAGAAGGGATACAATGCCTCCTCTCCACCTGTCAAATGCTCTCTAAAGAGAGATCTGAGCACGGATCGCTCTTCAGAGAGCAAAGCAAATGTAAACGGGGCCAAAATGACGATGGGTATAATTCCATAGTCATATTCCATATTCCATTCCATAATAGTTATTAAATGGCCATGAAGCAAAGCATCAGAGCTGCACCATGTGTACACCCCCAGCTGGTACCTCTGTAGCTAAAGGGGGTAGTAGCTGAGGGATGGTAAAAAAAGCTGCGGGATTTTGCCACCCCAACCACTAGTGGCCTGAAGGCCTATTTACATCTTTCCAGTTGTGGTGCATTTAAGTGGAAATAAACCCTCCTATCCTTTACAGCCAAGGAAGCTGCCATCTTAGCCTCTGTTTGATCTGCCATGGTGCTGCACATGTGATCAGTTATAACACCAGTCATTTGATGGTTTGACAGTTTGGTTGAGAGCACAACCAATGTGATGACACGTGCCAGGATTTAACTGTTTTTTAAAACTGTTAATTCAATGGGTTTAGTTCCACTTTAAAGCGGAGTTCCACCCTATTTTACAACTTGTTCTTAAAGGAATGACCACCCCTCCACCACTAGTTTTTGGATAATGATTCATTTTTTTCTCTTTAATACCTTATGTGAAGTACTGAGTGCACTTCCGTCCTACCTCGGCCGTGGCCCACAGCGTCATTTCCTCCTTCATCCCGCTGCCTTCTGGGACCTGTGTGTGTCCCAGAAGACAAAGGACCATTCAGAAAGCGCAGCACAAGTCATGCATGCGCAGCAAGCTCCAGTTCCGGTTTCCCTTAGTTACAATGACGGCCTCGGGGGGGCCGACATCGTGGGCTCCCTGGACAGGTAAGTGTCCTTTTAAAAGTCAGCAGCTACAGTGTTTGTAACTGCTGACTTAAAATAAAAAAATTTGCGGCTGGAACACCGCTTTGACATGTGTTGTTGCATTAGGCAACCCGTTCATTATTATCAGTGGGCTGTTGGCGCTCTGCAACAGACAGAAAAATGCACAGGACCCTTTTTTTTTACAATGCAGAGTAAGTGCACCAGGGTGCTAGCTATGCCTTGTGCATGGTCTTTACTGTACAGTGTGTTGGGGTACCATTCACAATAGATTACTTATATTGGTGGTCAGTGGGAGAAGAACCCACTGACATTCGTAAAAATGGGAAAAATTGCCCTGGTACACAGGTGGTCAGTGGATAGAATGCTGGTCAGTGTAGCGCCCACTTATATTAATAATCGCTGGTCCCAAGTCTTTGGTGCTGCTGAGTGACATTGGTACTGGAACTACACAAGCACTGTCAGGCAGAAAATGAATCCTCTACCGCTCACTACCCAAGGAATCCCTAGTTACTCTGGAGGAACCCTGGTTGAGAAAGGCCGATCTAGCAGAGTGTTTGGTAAAGAGAGACTGCAATAGTACCCTGTTTCCCCGAAAATAAGACCTAGCGTGATTGTCGGTGATGGCTGCAATATAAGCCCTACCCCCCAAATAAGCCCTACCCTGTTTTCCCGAAAATAAGCCCTACCCTGAAAATAAGACCTACAAGGACTTTAACTAGGGCTTATTTGGGGGGTAGGGCTTATATTGCAGCCATCACCGACAATCACGCTAGGTCTTATTTTCGGGAAAACAGGGTAGTAGTAGTGGCTTTCAGAAGGCCCTCTCCCATTAAGACCTGAGAGGTGGCCATACGGAGCAAGGAAAATAAGTCAATGTTCTGACTTATTACTTATTTGTTGATGTAAATTTCAGCTTTAGCTTTTCATTTCTGTTAAAATGTGGGAACTCAGTACAAAGATCCCACCAACCCCCAAGTGATGGAAGAAATTGTCAGATGGTTTAAAAGAGAAGTATGGCCAAAGCTTTTTTGGTCATACTTCTCTTCTGGGTCACAGGGTTGCACTTACTTTTGTTCTCCTGTGACCCAGAGTTGGCTTATAGCGGGCTAAAGCCTGCTGTCAGCTGACACCAGAGAACCGCTCCATGCTTTGGAAGGATTCCAGCCGTATCGTCGGGCTCCACCCAGCTGCCTGATTGACAGCTGTCTCTGGCTCTCAGTGTGCTGCTGAGAGCTGAAGCCAGCTGCCCCTGCCCCCTCCCCAGCCCAGCACTCCTGTGTGCACTGGGGAAGCAGAAAGTAGAGCGCTGACCAACAGTCACTACTCTGCTCTGAGAAAACAGAGAACTGAATGATCAGCAGTCATGTGATCACTCAGTTCTCAGGCTTGGAGCTGACGGGGGACAGCTGCAACATCAAATCTATGCTAGTAGTTTGTTTTTTTTAAATACCCCAATCTTCTCCTTTAACCCTGAAGTCTCTACTAATAACTGAAATATCAGTTTACAAAAAGGATATTAGGGAACTGGAGAAAGTGCACAGAAGGGCAACCAAACTGATAGGAGGCATGGAGGAGCTCAGCCAAGAGGAAAGATTAGCTGAATGTATTCTCTCTTGAAAAGAGAAGATTAAGGAGGGATATGGTCAGCATGTATAAACGCATAAGTGGTCCATATAGTAAACTTGGTGTTGAGTTATTCACTTTAAGGTCATCACAGAGGACAAGGGGGCACTCTTTATGTCTGGAGGAAAAGAGATTTAACCTCCAAATATGGAAAGGTTTCTTCACAGTTATGCCCCGTACACACGGTCAGACATTGATCGGACATTCCGACAACAAAATCCTAGGATTTTTTCCGACGGATGTTGGCTCAAACTTGTCTTGCATACACAAGGTCACGCAAAGTTGTCGGAAAATACGATCGTTCTGAACGCGGTGACGTAAAACACGTAAGTCGGGACTATAAACGGGGCAGTAGCCAATAGCTTTCATCTCTTTATTTATTCTGAGCATGCGTGGCACTTTGTGCGTCGGATTTGTGTACACACGATCGGAATTTCCGACAACGGATTTTGTTGTCAGAAAATTTTATAGCCTGCTCTCAAACTTTGTGTGTCGGAAAATCCGATGGAAAATGTGTGATGGAGCCCACACATGGTCGGAATTTCCGACAACAAGGTCCTATCACACATTTTCCGTCTGAAAATCCGACCGTGTGTACGGGGCATAAGAGTTGTGAAAATGTGGAATAGACTCCCTCAAAAGTTGATTCTGGCCAGCTCAGTAGATTGCTTTAAAAAAAAAAGGCCTGCATTCTTTCCTAAATGTACATAATATAACTGATTATTAATATTTATAGGTATAGTTGATCCAAAGAATATCCGATTGCCTCTTGTGGGATCAGGAAGGAATCCCCCCTGCTGGAGTGAATCGGATCATGCTTTATTGGGTGTTTTTTTGGAGTTTCTCTGTAGGTTGAACTGGACGGACTTGTCTTTTTTCAACCAGACTAACTGTGTAACTCTGTATGTTCTGCGTAGGCTGCCTCTTTAAGATCTTTGAGTCTTTCAGTATGTATATGTCTAGGAGACTATATTCTATAATTTCCTATGGCTCAGAAACTCACTTCTGGTGCAATGCCTTCATCCCATACCACAATCATACTGCCACTAGACAGTTCTGACGACATCCACCGGGGACCAATTAGTGAGGTTCTTGTCTTATATTGTGGCATCTAGATATTTGGAAATATGTCTGCAGCTATTTGAGCTCCTTCCTAAACGTCTTTCGGAAAGACCGCAGCTCGTTACATTCAGCGGTAACATGTTGTCACAGTGTACATTGTATAATACGTCAAGAAAAGGTCATTTGTTAGAACTTCCTTCCCCTGCTAGATGAATCCTGTTTTTCTTTGATAAGTGGTTGGAGTATTTATAAGGAAGAAACAGAAATATACATTTTATTTTATCCAATTTATTCATTAGTGACTTGTTTCTATATATTGCTAGACAGTGTTATTTTTTTAGGTATAGATTTTTGTGAATTTCTTATTGGCCAAAAACAAGTTTAAACAAAAATGTTAAAAGAGAAGTTTGGGTTTTTTTTTTTTTAAATTATACTTACCTAGGTGGCTCTAACACTGAGACCCGAACGATCAAACACTGCCAATCGCTCGATTCTCAGGGCTCGCTAAGCGGAGAGCTGAGAACTGTCAGCTAGCAGCTCTCTGCTCTGCCCCCCCTTTGCTCACTGTAGCGCTGGGCTGTGAAGGGGGGGCGGGAGCGGCCGGCTCAGGCTCTCAGCGGCTCATATAGTCACTTCCTTCCCAAGCCTGGACTGGCTCTGTGACATCAGCCGACAACGGGTCTCAGGAGTGTATTACGAACTACACTCCTGTGATCCACAGGAGATAGTACAGCCAAATGAGCTTTGGCTGTACTTCTCCTTTAAAGTGTTCTGTATACCTATTAACCACTTCAATACCAGGCACTTAGACA
The DNA here is from genome assembly GCA_037952835.1 of Lithobates septentrionalis. NCBI lineage: Eukaryota > Metazoa > Chordata > Amphibia > Anura > Ranidae > Lithobates > Lithobates septentrionalis. The sequence goes on from JBBDGP010000651.1 coordinate 2,994,054, forward strand.
CCTTCCCGCCCAGGCCAATTTTCAGCTTTCAGCGCTGTCGCAATTTGAATGACAATTGCGCGGTCATGTAACACTGTACCCAAACAAATTTTTTATCATTTTTTTCCCACAAATAGAGCTTTCTTTTGGTGGTATTTGATCACCTCTGCGGTTTTTATTTTTTGCGCAACAAATAAAAATAGACCGAAAATTTGGAAAAAAAACAAGTTTTTCTTTGTTTCTGTTAAAATTTTTTGTAAATAAGTACGTTTTCTTCTTCAATGATGGGCACTGATATGGCTGCACTGACGGGCACTGATACGGCGGCACTGATGGGCACCGATGAGGTGGCACCAATGAGGTGGCACTGATGAGGTGGCACTGACGGGCACTGATGATGGGCACTGATAGGCGGCACTGATGCGCACTGATAGGTGGCACTAATGGGCACTGATAGGTGGCACTGGTATGTGGCACTGATGGGCACTGATAGGTGGCACAGATGGGCACTGATAGGCGGCATTGCTGGGCTTCACTGCAACATAATTGTGCCAATCAGTGTCCATTTGTGGGCACTGATTGGCACAGATTGGGCACATGTGGATGGCCATGGGGTACATACCTGGCCATCCACATGTTGCCCTTCCCTGGTGGTCCTAGTGGCGATCCCTGGTGGTCCAGTGTGGTGATCTGAGGAGGGGCTGCGCTGATAAACAATCAGCGCAGACCCCCCCTGCCAGGAGAGCCGCCGATCGGCTCTCCTCTACTCGCGTCTGTCAGACGCGAGTGAGGAAGAGCCGATCAAGGGCTCTTCCTGTTGACAGCGTGATCAGCCGTGATTGGAGGCTCTTTACCAAGATCGGTGTAGCGGTGTGTCAGACTGACACACTGATCCACCGATCGCCGCGATGCGCGACCCCGCGGGCGCGCGGCAGCATGTTATCCTGCTGGACGTCATATGACGCCCAGTCAGGATAACTGAACCACCGCCCGGCCGTCATCTGCTATGGGCCGGGCGGGAAGTGGTTAAAGTAGGTCAGGGGAAATCTAAAATTTTATTTTAGAGATCTTCCAACTACCTGTTCCATAGACAGCTATCTAAAAAAAAAAAGTGACCTTACCTTCTTCTAATTTCCTGTTGTGTCTCCAGGACAGGAAGGGAAATTTCCCCAATGGTACACAGACAGGGGAAATATAAACTAGCAGGGGTTTTAGCCCTTCCATACTCTATCCAAAACTAGTTATAGTTCATCTCCAGTCAAACTAATCATTCATTCATTTTAGACAAGACCTTCCTCTATTTCTTGATGACTGGCAAGATTTCTTGACCGTAGTTACTACTTGTTCCATAAGACCATAAATTGGTAGAAGCAGTAACTACTGTTAGTTCCTACAGTCGTTAAATAGAATCAAGAGTCTGATTTCATTTGGCCTGGTAGTGGCCACAGCATTTGAGCTAAGACATCTCACCAGTTGAATCCCAGAAAGATAAAAGAAGCCAGAATGCGATCAATCTTGACAATACCAACACAAAATTCAAATATTAGGTGATATTGCTCTTTAAGGCTCATTTACCCTTGCTTTAACTTCAACACACATTAACCTCCCCCCGCCACCAGTCAATGAGACTCGGCTGATCACAGATTGGAGTAAGGGGCCGATACCCGAAAAGTGGACCTTTAAATTAGACTGTTATGAAAACTACAAAGAGAAGCAATAAATTGGGGCTTCACTGTGAAGGCTTTCCATACTTTTAGTATATATGATGCAATGGGTAGCAGACATTCAGCTCTGAGGAACAGGGGACATCCTCAAAATGTGTTATCGTCTGTGATTTGTCTCTTGCCAAAATGACCCGGGGCATGTGTTACCCTGTTTCCCCGAAAATAAGACCTAGCGTAATTGTCGGTGATGGCTGCAATATAAGCTCTACCCCCCAAATTATCCCTAGTTAAAGTCCTTGTAGGTCTTATTTTCAGGGTAGGGCTTATTTTCGGGGAAACAGGGTAGGGCTTATTTGGGGGGTAGGGCTTATATTGCAGCCATCACTGACACTCACGCTAGGTCTTATTTTTGGGGAAACAGGGTAGCTGTTCTGGTTGCAGTTTCTCGAATGCAAAAAATTTATTAATGCACATTTTTTACTTTTTGCAAAAAGGATGGATTTATGGTTTTGTTTACAAAAAGTGGAATATGCTTTAAACAACATGACCTAGTAAGGATATTTTAAGAAGGTTGATTGCTTTGTTAGGGCTGATCAAACACAAGACTGATCAATAGCATGCATTGGTGTAATATCTGCCCATTTTGGTCATCAGGCCCAGAAACCTAGATGCGGTATGCAGTCGGGTTCTTTTGAGTTGCTGTGACTTTTATTTGAGTTATGGAAGGATTGAGCAGTATACCTGTACACTGGAGATTGGCAGTTGGTAGGTTCTGTCATCGGTCCTGTATGTGGACGTCATCTCTGTAAACTCTGATTGTAGGAGAGGTGCCATCTCTGCAGGAGTTTCCTCTTGTGATATTTTGGTGATTTTTGTTTTGCTAGAAAACAGAACTGTTTACCATCTCAAGCTCAGCAGGGTGAATGGAATCCGACAGCTATGGCAAATAGTTTTAGTTTTGGATATTTTCAAACTGTCATGTTTTTAGATACATTTTTTCATGTTGTGGTGTAAACCTCACTGATGGAAATAATCTGACAGCGATCCATTGTTGTATGACAAGAAAAGACAGCTAAGTTATTTTTGTCTTTACAAGTCAAAACAACTGTATAGGTTTTGATGGGAGTCCCAGAACAGATATAAAATAGTATACTGGATTGACACTTATAGCGTATGTAGTGCTTACTCCCCGCTAGAGCTGCTGGGGATGATGGGTCTTCTGTTCTGCTCTCTTAACTTCTTGGTCCCCACTGACACACTCGGTCAAATACTAAAGCTGTTTACACCTGTGGACTTCAGGGTTATTACCCAGATAGTAATTGTGCTGTAAGTTTAAATAATGACGTGATAAGCTATTGCTAGACTTGGCAGGCTTCACAATTGCAGCAATTTGGCCATGCATGATTCCAGATCAACTTTCTTTGAAAACATTCTGCAAGTCTGCTGCAAGTTCTGGTTCAGTTATATTGTGCAAAAGTCCTCCCACCACAAGGGGGCACTGTGGCTGAATTTTAATGCTGTAGACTTGCAGAGCTCTTGCTGTAGACTCACCACTGCAACTTTGGGCTTGCTAGAGACTTGCCACACAAATTTGCTACGAATTGGAAAAGTGCCAACTAGAACTGGTGCATCAAGTGCTCTGCAAGTGTACAGCTTGCCAGTGAAAAAGTGCGGAAAGTTAACAGACTTACTGCCAACGCTGCCAAACATTGTGGCAAGTTATCCTTGCTATCTGGGTAAGCTATCACTCTAATGCCCTGTACACACGATAGGATTTTCCGACAACAAAATCCATGGGATTTTTTCAGACGGTGTTGACTCAAACTTGTCTTGCATACACACGGTCACACAAAGTTGTCGGAAAATCCGATCGTTCTGAACGCGGTGACGTAAACCACGTACATCAGGACTATAAACGGGGCAGTAGCCAATAGCTTTCCTCTCTTAACTTATTCTGAGCATGCGTGGCACTTTGTGCGTCAGATTTGTGTACACACGATCGGAATTTCCAACAACGGATTTTGTTGTCGGAAAATTTTATAGCAAGCTCTCAAACTTTGTGTGTCGGAAATTCCTATGGAAAATGTGTGATGGAGCCCACACACGGTCGGAATTTCCGACAACAAGGTCCTATCACACATTTTCCATCGGAAAATCCTAGCGTGTGTACAGGGCATTAGAATGCACACAAATAAGGCCACAAACACCTTAGAGATAACTAAATAAATGTATTAAGGCAATGTCAACAAACATAGGGTAAATCAATAAACATGTAATTATGCATGCGACAGCGAGCCACTCATCCCCTGACTGCAGTGGGGTTGATGAGGAAAATACAGAGAGCTGTTGTCTATGTCTGTGGTATAATCATATTTTACGTCATGTTTATACATTTTAACTTTGTACAATAAAATCTTTTTGATAATTTACCCAATTGGTACCGTTAAAGTAATCAATCTAGCGTGCTAGGTTTTTTTTGTGCAGTCTTATCATAGGATGAGGTACCGAACAATTGTTGTCCACCATTAGAGGGCCCTCTATTGAGGCCCCTCCTCACATTCTTTCTTTCTGCTATGTAGTTATACAGACTTAAGGATGCTATAAAAGGTGAAATGGTTCATTAACCACTAGCTGGCACTAGTGATGTAGCAAGACTAAATTTAACTACTACCGGGTAACTAGAGTCTCTAAACAACCAGTTCAGAAGAATCAAAAAAGGGTCCTGTTGTACACCTTGTGCAAACAACCCCAACAGCAGGTGGGTGTATGCATTCCTAGTATGAGGGTACCCATGGAGGTGGTAAAAAGTACCTGGCGCCTAGTAATTAAGGTTAGCCAGCTTTTGATGGGGCCCTTCTTTCGGTGGAGCACTTTCCCTTTAATAGTGTGGTTTTACAGTGGGATTAACAGTGTTTGAGAGGCATTTAGGATGTGTAGCACAGCACACCACATTTCGTCGGGTAGCTAGTTGGGTCCCAATGGCTTGGCGATCAATGGCTCACATGCCACTGCTAGGAGAGGGGAGGGGCGATTGGGGGGTTAAATACCATTTTTTAAAGTGAGACTAGTAATAGAGTAAGGGAAGGTTTTTTGCCATGTGTCCCACTGCAGGGATTTTACTTCCTGTCCCTTAGTCACAACAGGAAGTGAGAGGAAATCGCTCCAAAAGAAGGAAGATCCTTGGTAGTCACCAGGGTCACCACTGGCAGCACCTCTATTCCTATTCTGGTGATCACTCAAAATTTGGGATTTTCTTCCACTTTCACTAACGATCTCCAGGACAATTAGAGAGGGAGAATCTCCCTAGCAGGGACACAGACTGCTAAAACAAAAGTTTTCCCTTCACTTTAAAATGGAATAAAACTCCATAAATAATTACCTCCACCTTCCAGTGATAGTAACATCACTCGCTGGCCAATGTCATCTTCTTTCGGGGCTACATCTGGATGCCGGGTTCTTAGCTTTTTAATTGGTGTCTGTCAATGAAATCTGTCATTTAAGCAAAGCCAGAATGTTCCGGGAATGCATGCTGAGCTGCACATTTGCAGACCAGTTTATATTTAAAGAGGAGCTCCAGCCCCCTTACCAAAAAATTAAAATTCAGCAGCTACAAATACTTTAGCTGCTGAGTTTTACTATTAGGGCACTTACCTGTCCAGGGATCGAACTTTCGGTTGAGTTTGCAGGAAGTGGGAGCGGGTACCTCTCAAAACCAGGTACCCGCTCCCCCCCACAAGGTGCCAAATGTGGCACCAAAGGGGGGAGGAGGCAGACAAGCGGAGCTTCCCCTTTTGGGTGGAGCTCTGCTTTAATAGATGACTGCGAGCAGGCAGATAAGTGTGCCTTTTTGCAGAAGAGACCTTAGTATATCTCTTCTGCTTGCTCACAATTTTTACATTTTAGATTTAGTTCCACTTTAAGTTTTGGATAGAGAGGTTTCTTGTGTGGATCTCCAGTGATGAAATCTCACTAACTTTCTGTCCCCACCACTGTTATCTCGACACGAAGTAAGAGAGCTATAGAAGACTAAGGGCATAATTATAGCCAGAGCATACCATGCGACTGTGTGGGACCCACAGGGATAGGCGTTGTTCTTATACGTGGAACGTACCCCGTTCAGGACCTGGCTCATTAGGAGTTACCTAGTAACTGCACACAGCATATATTGTTATTGAGAACTGGTGGTATGTTTTTAGGGTTTAGGGTGTTTTTAAGTGATTTTTTCTTGTGGATTATATTTGTGGAATGCTTCTTTACTGTGTTTGTGTTATATATTGTACATATTGATTGTGTTTTGTAATAAAGAATTTTTCCATTATTTTGAGGATATTTTTGGTGCAAACATTTGTTTGGGGTTTCTTTTGGTTGGTTTATTATGTATTTATATGAACCCTGGTCTGCAAACACGGTGGTGCAGCTTTCTGTGTTGTCCTATAGATGGAATGGATTTAGAAGCAGTCTCCAATATAACATCTGTCTTCCTGTGTCTAGGCCTGTGCACCTTTATACCACTGGAGAAGCGTAAAAGAAACCAGTGAACGGGACCCGGTTGGGACCTGCTACATTGCCATTCAGAATTTCAGCTCATACGCAGAATACTCTCCTTGTCGAAACCGTAAGTCCTGGAAATTAACATTTTACTGTTAAAGTGTATGTAAACCCTAACCATTAACTTCTCTTATTTGTTCCTTTTTGGCTTGTTAACCCTTTTATGACAGAGGGTAATTCCTAACACCTGAACCTAGTTTTGCAACTTTGACATGCGTTAGTAAAACTGTACATATCATCTCAACTACTTGGTGTATCCAGGTGAACTATAATGATCAATCTATTTTATCCTTTAAAAAAATATATATATATATAAATATATATCTATCTATATAGATAGATAGATCTATCTATCTATATAGACAGATAGATAGATCTATCTATCTATATAGATATATAGATAGATAGATCTATATATCTATATATATATATATATATATATATATATATATATATATATACCAGTTCCCGATCATTAATACAGGTCTCAAGGCTCTCTGTGAGAGCCCAGTATCCATGGTGGGAGCTCGCTGTGCAGTGCACTCTCAGCACACAGGTACGAGTGAAAGGCAACCTCAGCCTGAGTGTCTCCGCCAAAACGTGTTTCACTTCGCCCACCAGAGCTTAGTCATTAGCCCTATGACTAAGCCCCCATAGGTTGGGGGGAAATGCATCATTAGGGGCATACAGAGACATGCAAGCTGAGGCTGCCTTTCACTCTTGTCTACATGGCTGATCCAGAGAGCGGCGAGCCTTTCTAATGACATAAATTAGCCTTCTGTAGTGGTACTTGGATACGCCAGCACCATGTCTGGCAGTGGGTCCAGGGAAATGATTACCAATCGGCTTGAGCGGCGCCACACTCTTTGATTACCAAGATACACTATATAGCCAAAAGTTTCAGACAACTGATCATCACATCACTATGTGGCCATGTCAACACCCCTCAAAATGATTGAGTCCAGTGAAGGGTACTGCTAGTAATACAGCTTACAAAGACATTTAAAAAGTTCTGCACTTTCAACCTTATGTTAACAGTTTGCTGAAGGCCCTTTTCTATTCCTGCATGCCTGTGTGCCAGTTCACAAAGCCAGATCCATAACGGCATGGCTTGACAAGTTTGGTGTGGAGGAACTTAATTGTCCTGATCTCAACACTAATGAACACCCTTTGGGTGAATTGGAAGGCTGAATGTGAGCCATGTCTTCTCCAACATCATTACTGTACCTGACCTCACAAATGTTCTTTTGGCTGAATAGGCAAAAACTCCCACATACATTCCATCTTGTGGGAAGTTCTCCCAGAAGAGTGAATGTTCTTATAGTTGCAAAGGGGCCGGGACAAGGGGTGAGCAGGAGGGGAAGCAACCCAGGGCACAACGGTAGAGGGGGGTACCGCCTCACCTCACAAAAGCTCCAAATCAGTGGCTAGCAACCAGAGGTTGCAGTTTCACATTTTCTGTGACAGCTAAAGCTGTCACGCCATGCTCCAACATACCCACTCTCCACCCCATCCACCCACAGGTGACACAAAAACACATTGTGTATGTGCAAAACTACCTTCTAGCCACAAGAAAGCAAGCAATTGGCCATGCAGGGGCATTGTGCACTCAATGCCAACCATGGACAAGGGGGCAAAGAATAGGCACATAGTGGTAACCCTTTCCATGACATGCATTTGGAAGAGGGCTCAAGTCTGCATCCTTGCCCTGGGTGCTGGACGACCCTGTCCCAGTACTGGTGGAAAGGCTTTATTTTAATGGCCATGGTGTTGGAATGGGATCCAATAAGCTCATTCTGTATAGGAGTGATGGTCAGGTATAACCAAACTTTGGGCCAAATAGTGTGTGTAATGTACGTCAGGCCATGAAGCAGTGCCATGTTGTGTAGTTCTGATCCTCGGAAGTAGTCTGATTGTGTAAAATCAACACTGCAGACTCTCTTGTTGGCTCATAAACCATTCAAAGTCAGGCAGATGCCTCAATGCTCATCTTTTAGCTGCCTGTCCATGGCCACCCTAAGGGAAATATCATCTGCTTCTAGAACTATAACATCATCCCGGGTCTAAAAATGCAAAAGATCCAAAGAATTTGTTTTTATTCCAGAGGGAATTTCCTGTAGGAATTCCAGTGAGATCTAATGATTATTTACAAAGGATTACTTACTAGAACACAAAGTCACTACTCCGAGGATGCAGCTTATTTTGGCCTGTTCTCCAATAGATGTTACAGCTTGGCATTCAAATAATAAAATTAAAGATTAAAATTGTAACCGTCCTCAGCTACACTTTGCTCTTTTGTAAAATTATTAGTTAAAAAATGAAATATATTTTGCCTTTAGAATCATCAGTGCATTTAGAAGCACAGATGCCTAAGATGGTAGATCCACTATATACAGAATGAAGGTGTAACACCAGCCAAAACTTTTTTCTCTAGTTTTGGATAGAGAAGAGTTAGAACCAGTGTTAATTTCGTCAACTAAAATATTTTTGTCAACTAAATTAATACGAATTTTAGTTGACTAAAATACGACTAAAACTAAAACAATTCAGATGACTAAAATACGACTAAAACTAAAACAACATTTTAGTCAAAAGACCAAAGTACGGCTAAAACTAAAATGGCATTTTAGTAAAAAGACTCTAACTAAAACGAAATTGAATTTATATCACAACGGCTAAATCTGTGTCTGTAGTGCATGTTCAAACCTTAATACCATAAATAATAAACATGTTATTCGATTTTTACTCCAGGAGTATATAATGTTTGGCAGTTCTAAAGAAATAATGCATTTAAATTTAACCAAATGAATCTAAACTAAAATGTACTGGAAATTTTAGTCGACTAAAATACGACTAAAACGAAAACAACTCAAGATGACTAAAATACAACTAAAATGGCATTTTAGTCTAAAGACTATAACTAAAACTAAATAGAAATTTGATGTCAAAATTAACACTGGTTAGAATCTCTAGAACCAGTTACTGTTGAGGTTTGACACTGCATAGTGTGTGACTTAGACATCAAAATTAGTTAATTGAAGGGGAAAATTACAAGAAGGCTGCGTGCCGAAATAGGCATGATTCATGTGACCTTTTTATGCATATACTCAAAACTCAAAAAAGAGGTAACCATCTATAGGACCATACAAGATAATCACAATACCTCTTAAAATAAAAAAATATATAATTTTATTGAATTGTTACTATAAATTAATTTTTAATTTAGTATAAATTCAATAAAATTACATTTTTTACTGTTGTAAGATAAGATAATGGGATTTTGGCTGATGGGATGCAGCATGGTCCTGTAGATGGTGACCTGTTATAGTGACCCCAAAAGGGACACCAACTCAGGGAAAACCTGACAGGGACTCTAACCCTTCCAAACACAGTAAACTTGACTTTTGACTTGAATTCCAAATTGCTGTGCTACAGTTTTTACTGTATGGACAAATATACATTGTTTTGTAGTGGGAGCTCAAACAGTCTCTTTTCTTTTAGGTAATGCTGACCCTGCGGGACAAGGTTACTGCCAAGCAGGATTCAGTCTGGATTTTTACAAGGTAATAATGTCACCAATATGCAGTTTTGTTTTTAAGCACCCCTGATATAAGAATTTCCATTCGGGCCATATACTGTACACCGATCAGCTATAACATTATGTCCACCCACCATTACTCCTTGAGCAGTGGTGGCTGGTGATCATTTGTTTGGGGGCGGCAAACATTAAATACCTTAAACCCCCCCCCCGCTGTCTGCCGGTCCGCCTGCACTTACCCCATCGGCGGCGGGGATCGGCAGGCACATCGGGCAGGGGATCAGGCTGCGGTGGGCATCTGGCGTGGATAAATTCATGCTATGCATGATTCTATCCATTAACCATATAGGGGGTTGGCGTGGATAGAGGGGGTGTCACCCATGCGCCCTTAATGAACAGGCTGCCCCTGCCCTCGAGGCATGGACTCTACTAGACCTCTGAAGGTATGTTGTGGTATCTGGCACTAAGCCATCAGTAGCAGATCAAGTCCTGTAAGTTGTGAGGTGCGACCTTCATGGATCTGACTTGTTCTTCCAGCACATCCCACAGATGCTCAATTGGATTGAGATCTGTAGAATTTGAAGGCCAAATCAACACCGCAAACTCATTGTTGTGTTTCTCAAACCATACTTAAATTCACCAAACCAGGTCACCTAATTCCATTGCACTGTGGTCCAGTTCTGATGCTTAGGTGTCCATTGTAGATGCTTTTGGCTGTGAACAGCATGGGCACCCTGACCAGTCTGCGGCTATGCAGCCCCATACACAACAAACTGCGATGCACTTTGCGTCCTGACACATTTCTATTGGAACCAGCATTACCCTTTTCAGTGATTTGAGCTACAGTAGCTCTTCTATTGGATTGGTCTACATTGGCCAGCCTTTGCTCCCCATGTGTATAGATGAGCCTTTGCCACCCATGACCCTGTCGCTGGTTCGCCAGTTTTCCTTCCTTGGACCACTTTAGGTAGGTCCTGACCACTGCAAACCAAAACATCCCACAACATCTGCAGTTTTGGAGTTGCTCTGACCCAGTCATCTAGCCCTTGTCAAAGTCGCTCAAATCCTTACAATTGCCCATTTTTTTTCTGCTTTCAACACATCAACAAACAATGTGTTCACTTGCTACCTAATGTGTTCCATCCATCTTTAGGTGTCATTGTAATGAGTTTATCAATGTTATTCACTTTACCTGTCAGTGGTCATAATGTTATGGCTGATCTGTGCGTATACTGTATATATACATACTGGAAAAATATACCAAAGTTGTTACATTTTATGTGTCCATTTTATGAAGTAAACAGAACTTTAAAGTGAATCTACACAATAACCAGGTTTTAGCCATCGTTGTCACCAGGACAATGGCAAATTGAAAATTTTACTGTTGTCATCAGAAGAGGAGGTAAGGGGTAATCTTGCAATAGGGCAAAACATTTTTTTTTTTTTTTTTTTTAGTTTTGTGTAGAGTAGAGAGGGGTTAGAAGACCTGTCAGGTTTTTATTACTGTCTGTGCCCCTAGTAGAGTAGAGGGTGGTAGAGGGGAAATCTTCCAATGGGGACACTGGTTCTGGCAACCTTGGTGACAACCCGGGATTTCCCTCACTTTAGATAGATTTCTACTCACTTCCTGTTTTAGCTAACCCTTCATTACTATATCCAAAATGAAGAAAACGTGTGCCTTTAGATCTACTTTAATACAATGGATGCCCTTATATACAAAGCATACTCACACTGGGCATTGTATAGTTAAAGCTGAACTTTAGTCTCATATAAAAGATGCAAATGAATGCAGCTCTGTAATCATCATCCTTCAGTGTATTTTTAAAAGAAAACAGTGTAAGAACCTACATTTGACCTGGTAACAGCCTCTTGCAATTCCTATACAGCAAAGCTAGAGTGTTATAGGAAGAAGCAGAACAAGCAGCCTATCAGTTCTTGTGCTTACAAGAAGCATGCTGATAAAAGGAGTGTGCTGCTTCTCCTTTTACTGTCCAGTCACAGATTTGGGTGGGTTCAGGGTGACCTAGGGCCAGAAGAAGTGGGTTGAATGATGTTGGCCTTTAGGACTGAAGACATCTAGTGGCAGAAAAAAGTACTGCAAGAAAATTTTTGAATTGAAGGTAAATAGTGCAGCAAAAGCTGCCTTTGCAATTTCTTAATTATTTTTTTTTAAATTCTGCTTTAAATAAAGCTAAAGTAATAAAAAAAAAGTAAACATCCTTTCTTTTACAATTGCTGTTTTCAGCATATTTTCACTACTGCCAATATATGTGTGACTTTTGACCCACCAGTGCTACATTATACAGGCTATAAACCTGACGTATAGCTGGTAGGAAAAATGGAGGCTGTCTACCTTTTTAGCGCTCTGTCAGAAAATCCCCAAAGACAGATTTGCCTGGAAAAATAATTACTGTATACTTGACATCTAATCTGTGCAGTGCTTCTAGTAAAATGCCTTGTAGAGTAGAGAGGTAGAATTGCAGTCACAGTTGTGATTGTTTAAATTAGCGGTGTCCTCATATCACAGTATAAGGTTTGTATTGTTCCAGGGCCTCAGACATCTGCATAGCTCCCAACTGTCCCTGATTACGAGGGACTGTCCCTGATTTGGGACAGTCCCTCTGTCCCTCATTCCCCCTCATTTGTCCCTCATTTTGGTCTGATCTATAAAGCTGTATATAAAATGCACTTTTTATCTTTCAAAAAGTGTTTCCCAGCGCTAAACCTTTCATCCAATTTCTAAATTGCTGCATTTGTCAATTTTAAAAGCCAATATAAAGGAATAGTAGTGGTAAAAAAAAGCCCTTGTGGATTAAATTAACCTTTTTTTTGGTTATTTCTCCTTTAAGGGGGTGTGGCAGGGGGCGTGTCCTATGCCTACATACATTTGCTAGTAGGTGCCTCTCATTCCCATCTCAGAATGCTAGGAGGAATGCATCTGACACATGCAGAATTATTCAATTAATTAATTAAGGCAATGTAGTAAGCTGTGATTATATCTAAAGTGCAGGAAACCTGTAAACTATAGTAACTAGTCAATAATCTTTTGACCTGAGTTCAGTAAACTGTGACTGGCTGGTTGGCCGTTTTGCATTTTGTAGATCATTACTGCTCTTTAGTCCTCATACACACGGACGTTTTTACAGCCACTTTTTTGAGCTTTTTTTGCAGCTTAAAAAGGCCTGTCTATGTTAGTCTATGGCTTCATGCCCACCTAGGCGTTTTTGAGCTGCAAGTGGCATAGGCGTTTTTAAGCTGTAAAAAAAAACCCAGGACCAGTGGGTTCTGAAAGACGTTTTTCAGCTGTAAAAACGCTCTAACGCTGAAAAACGCTCAAAAACGCTCAAAAACGTCATTCACCAACGTTTTTTAGCGTTTTTGATCCATTGAAAAAAAAAAAAAAATAAATAAAAATTTTGAAGAAAAAAAAACGCTCAAAAACGCTAACGCGGAAAAACGCTCAAAAACGCTAAAAAACGCTATTGCAAAAACGCTGAAAAAAGCTGAAAAAAGTCACTGCAAAGATACTGGCGTTTTCATAACGTTTTTTTAACAGCCTGTGTGCATGAGGGCTAATATTGTCTAATTTGACTGTAACCCTCCTCTTCACCCTATTGCCTTCGCCACCCTATAAACCTGGGTCCAGTCAGGATGTAAGCTCCAATGAGCAGGGCCCACTGATCCCTCTGATCCCTCCTGTATTAAATTGTATTGTAATTGTACTGTTTACCCCATGTTGTAAAGCACTGCGCAAACTGTTGGCGCTATATAAATCCTGTATAGTAATAATTATAATAATAATAATAATATGAAGTGTGACATGGAAAGGGCAGCTGTAATCCTGGCAAGGCAAAACAAAAAAGTTTTAAACTCTTTCAAATGCATATAAATTACTTATTTTGCAGTTAAATGCCGGCCATATACCGTGTATTTTCCTTGTCTGACCCCTTAACTCTCAATTGAAACCCTTAAATGATGCCTTAGCCTCAGTGGCGGCCGTGGTAATTTTTTTTTTTTGGGGGGGGGGGGCAGCAAACAGTATGCCACCCCCGACCAGCCCCCCCCCCCCCCCCCGGTCGGTCAGTCAGTAGCACTTGCCCCATCACCGGTGGCTTCCCCTGGTCGGCGGCCTCCCACTCTCCTGCTCTCCAGGAGTCATCACAGCGGTGGCTTCTGTTTCCTCCTTGGTGGCCAATCAGAAGTCTTCTCTTTTCAGCCAATCGGAAAACGGGTTTCACACCCACTTCTGATTGGCCGGATCAAGGATCAGTGTTTCAACAGCGAATATTCATTCGCTGTTGTAACACACCTGCTATGCATGAATCTATCCATTGCATATAGGGGGTGTCCTGGAGAGGGGGGGGCACCCCTAATGGATGGGTCTCCCCTGCTTAGCTCCTATTCCCCTCCCCCCAACCCTCTCACATTCCAATAGCGCACACACAGTGCTGTGAACAAGTATTTGCCCCCTTTGTGATTTTTTTTAATTTTTAAACATTTTTTTTGCATATTTGTTACGCCTAAATGATTGAGATCATCATACACATTTTAAAAATACACAAAGATAACTCGAGTAAATACAAAAGGCAGTTTTTAAATGACTATTTAATTTATTAAGGGGAAAAAGCTGTCCAAATCTGCCTGGTGCGGGGGGTGGGACCGAGTCCCTATTGGTCTTTGTATGCATGTTTTTAATGCTGCCTGTATCCCATTTGGAAAGATTGACTTCCATTTCCTCATTCTGGAAACAAAACAAGAACCAAGACAGCAAAAAACATTTATATGGGTTCTTAATTTATCACCATTCTACCCAAAACTAAATGTATAGGCTGGAGGTCCACTTTGTTCTTAAAGTAGATGTAAGTCCTAACTAAATGACATTTAGCTTGCCAAAGCATCATAAAAGAATTGCTATTTTTTAAATAGAATGCTTTTTTTCACCTTTACTCTTTTGTTGGACTAGAGCTACTGATCTTCTGCAGCTTCTTTGCATCCACTTCCTGTTTATATGCACTCTTAGATGTCTGCATGACTTTTCTCAGGGCAGGTTTCCTGATGGTAACGGTAGTAACATCCCATAATGTGTAAAAATTATTATTATTATTATTTTAATATTATACAGGATTTATATAGCGTCAACAGTTTATGCAGCACTTTACAATATAAAAGGGAGACAATACAGTTATAATACCATACAATACAAGAGGATTAAGAGGGCCTTGCTCAGAAGAGCTTACAATCTAATAGGGTGGGGGCAGGTGGTACAAAAGGTTGTAACTGTGGGGAATGAGCTGTTGGAAGTGGTAGGAGATAAGTTGGAGATGTGATAGGCTTTCCTGAAGAGATGAGTTTTCAGGGATCGCCTGAAGGTAGCAAGAGTAGGGGATAGCCGGACAGGTGGAGGTAGAGAGTTCCAGAGGATGGGAGAGGCTCTGGAGAAATCCTGGAGATGAACATGGGAGGAGGAGATGAGAGAGCTTGAGAGCATGGGGTCTTGAGAAGAGCGGAGATGACGATTTGGTTGATATTTGGAGACAAGTTTGGTGATGAATGCAATTAATGAAAAATGAAACAAAATGGTCACTTGTAATCTTCATTAGAAGCTTTGTGACAGGACAACAAAGGAAAGGCATAATAGAGAGACAGAATGTTGTCTCTTCTTTGTACATATGGTTTAGGGATGGAGGTTTGTCATTATGGCTGTGTCAGGTCACATCCTTTCTGTTTTCAGAATGTTGTCACCCTAAAACAGAAAGTGCCTGAATGAGGACCTTCATGTCAGGGTCACCAGCTATTATTTTAATAAAAGCTGCAGATTTGGTCCAAAATATTGCGGCAGATCCACGGGTTTGTCGGTTTTCCTCTCCAGAAGAGTTTTGATACCCTACTGAACAAGAAGCCACAGGGGTTCACCCCAGAGAAATTTTAATTCCTTCACTTATTGCGCATTCCTGCACTCTCCTTCCAATGATTTTTCACTTTTATGTCTCGTACAATGTTTTTCGAAAATCTTACGGCACAACAAATCAACTCCATAAATACGTTAGACAACATTTGGTCCCCATGTATAGGTCTCTTCCATTTGTATAGAACTCTTTCACCAACCTTCCATAGAGATTAACTGACACTGTAAAACGATTCTTTGCCCTACTGTTGTGCCACCCCTTTGCCCTTTTTCCTTACAGTTTTTCTCTTCCCCTACCGTCCCTTTTCAAGTTCAAGCCAGTAGGAAGAGTAGTGCCCCATCACTGGTATCAGTGGAAAAAATAGTGCCCCATCACTGGTATCAGTGGAAGGAATAGTGCCCCATCACTGGTATCAGTGGAAAAAATAGTGCCCCATCACTGGTATCAGTGGAAAAAATAGTGCCCCATCACTGGTATCAGTGGAAAAAATTGTGCCCCATCACTGGTATCAGTGGAAGGAATAGTGCCCCATCACTGGTATCAGTGGAAGGAATAGTGCCCCATCACTGGTATCAGTGGAAGGAATAGTGCCCCATCATTAGTGTCAGTGGAAGAAATAGTGCCCCATCATTGGTGTTAATGGGAGGAATAGTGCCCCTTCATTGGTTTCAGTGGAAGGAATAGTGTCCCGTCATTGGTATCAGTGGGAGGAATAGTGCCCCATCATTGGTATCAGTGGAAGGAATAGTGCCCCATCATTTGTATCCGTGGGAGGAATAATGCCCCATCATTGTATCCGCGGCAGGAATAGAGCCCCATCATTGGTATTAGTGAGATGAATAGTGCCCCATTATTAGTATCAGTGGGATGAATTGTGCCCAATCATTGGTGTCAGTTGAAGGAATAGTGCCCCATCATTGGTCTCGTGGGAGGAATAGTGTCCCATCATTGGTGTCAGTGGGAGGAATAGTGCCCCATCATTGGTGTCAGTGGGAGGAATAGTGCCCCAGCTCTGGTGTCAGTGGGAGGAATAGTGCCCCATCATTGGTGTCGTGGGAGGAATAGTGTCCCATCATTGGTGTCAGTGGGAGGAATAGTGCCCCATCATTGGTGTCAGTGGGAGGAATAGTGCTCCATCATTGGTGTCAGTGGGAGGAATAGTGCTCCATCATTGGTGTCAGTGGGAGGAGTAGTGCCCCATCATTGGTGTCAATGGGAGGAATGGTGCCTCATATCGGTGGGATGGACAGTTCCCCAAGGGTCGGATAAAACAAGCAAGTGGCCTCAGTTTGGAGACCATTGCTTTAGAACAAAGAGGTTCTCAAGTGATACATTGTAACGCTGTCCACTTGACTTGCTTTGCTGATAGCTGTAATACATAAACATTTACAAACTAACTGATAAGGTTAAATAATTCCTGAAAATCCTTGAGCTTCGAAAAATGGAACAGAGGTTTTTTATCATTGGGGGGAAAATGTTTTCACGCTCGGCAGCTGCCGGTGACACTGAAATTTCTCAGCTGCAACATCCTTTGGCTCTTTTCTGAAAATATTTAACACAGAGACAGAATAAGCAGAACATTAACAGCGGTTATCTACAACATATTTATATTACGTGTCAGCGGTAATGTATAGCTTTTTCCCTTTTTTTTTCCTGCTTGTACAACAAAGATTGGTTAAATATGCCAAATGGAGCTTACAAATGATCCCAACAGTTTGGCTCTGGTTATTTTTTAATATCTTTATTTTTTTTTTTAGTATTTTTGATGGATTGAAGTGTAATTAAATGTGTGTTATACAGAAGAATCTTCAACTGATACAATATGAAGGTCTTGAAGAGCCTAAACTGGGAAAAAAAACAAAACAGTTTACTTAAATAGCCCCAAAGGCCACATTATTATGAAAGGAGAAATGCTGACTTAAAGTGTATCCAAAGCCAAAAACTTTTATTTTGTTTTGTTTTAGTTTTGGATAGAGTTTTGTTGTCTGCGGCTCATTGGACACACTAGGATAGGGGGTTTAAATCCCTTCATCAAGAAGTGAGGTGAATCCCCCTGTTTTAGTGACAACCGTAAAAATTTAGAATTTTACTTTATGGTCTAGTAATGCATACAGACAGAATAAAAAAAAAAAAAACATCTTCCACCCTTTAGCCAAAGCTAAAAAGAAACCTCACTGCTTGAGTCCCCAAGACATAATAAAAAGAATGGACTGACTCAGCCCAACAGGCTCCTCTTATAACTAAAATATTACTTTTGGGTGGGCTTTTGATGATGATAAGTAGGTTTAAAATGGGTTTTCTACATTTAAAGCAGTGGCGGCTGGTGAAGTTTTAGGATGGGGGGGGCGCCAGACCCCGCCCTTCCTTTTTGACCCCTCCCACTTGGTGAAAATGGGCATGGTTTCAGCAAAATAGTGGGCGTGGCTCTAAGGTGGTGTGGTTAGCATCTGAGATGAACGAGGGATGGAGGAAGTGAAAGAGAGGGATGGAGGGAAAGCAGGCCCAGATCCTACACAACAAAATAAATATGTGTATTCTAGAAAGTTTAACAATCAGCAGGAAAAGATATTCCAAACACCTGGTGTTAGCATTTCAATCATCCCGGCACCATGGTTGTTATGGCGTCAGGATGATTGAAGCGCATTATTTCTATTATTACATTGTAATATAAAATGAAATCATTCAACTCACCATAATGCAGAATCAGTGGGAGCCCTGAGTGTGTCACTAGCCATGTTGCCTGCCACCAGATGCCATCAGGTGTACCCAGTGGAGTCCGTCCTTACATGCAGCCTGTGTCCAATAAAATGCGGCCTGTGTCCCACCAAATGCAGCCTGTATCCACCAAATACAGCCTGTGTCCACCAAATGCAGCCTGTGTCCCATAAAATGCAGCCTGTGTCCCATAAAATGCAGCCTGTGCCCCACCAAATGCAGCCTGTCTCCCACCAAATGCAGCCTGTATCCACCAAATACAGCCTGTGTCCACCAAGCCAGCCTTGCCTGTGTCACATTAACCCCCCCCATTCTCCGTGGGAGCAGCACAGCGGTACTTACCTTGCTGTTGTCCTCTCCTGCGGTGTCTCCTTCCACAGTGGTGATAGAGGAGTCCGCTCCTCACATACTTTCTGTTTTCTCTGTCCTGGTCGCAATGGGAGAGAGAAAACAGGAAGTGCCATCAAATTGAGATGTCAATCAAACCACCCAGCCATAGTAATAGATACTACGAACGCCGGGCAGAAGCTACTTGGCGCTTTGGAAAGCTCCACAAGGTGGGATAAACGTCTGCAAATGAAGCGCCGCGTCTGCAATCTCATGATTGCATAGACGTTGCGCTTCCCATAAGTGCACCGTGTCTGGTAATCTCAGTGCACTTAAGGACCTTTTTTTGCATTTTTTTTTTAAGATCCAGTATTAAATTTTTTTTTTTGTTTGTTTTTTTTATTTTTATTTTTTGTGCCTGCCTGGAGGGGGGGATTTAAAGGGTAACAAGATCTGAATTTTCAGTATGCATTTTGTGTTACTATTGTAGAATGAGCCAAAGAGCATTTTTTTTAACAGGTAAGAAAGCCACTTGCTAACCAATATATTTATTAAAACATCCTAGTCAGCAAGTAGTTGTACCAGGATTATGGTTGCAGACATGATCCTGGTATCAATTTTTTTTTTTTACAGCCGACAATCAGTTGTTTTGTAAAAGCGATCTGGGTGGCTTTACAGTCACCCAATCACATTTACAGAGCTCCAAAGTTCCCCCTGCCCGCAGAGCCTAGCAGTCAGGGGGGCACCCCACTGAGCAGATGGATAAACATCCATTCCTTGATCTCCTCTGCAACGAATAATCCTGGAAACGTTAGGGATTTTGACACTTCTAGCTTCAGAGCCATAATTTCCTGGCTCTTACAGCCAGGGAAGCATCTAACCAAGCATGATCTGTGTTTGGTTACTTGCTTTGGAGAGCAAGGAAAACATCAGGGGTCTGATCCCTCCTTAAAAAGTACTTGCACTTTCCCAAAGATATCACAAGGGGCTTGTTTGCCCCTTGTGATAGCAATAAACTTAAATGATTTTTTTTTTTTTTTTAAAGTAAAATAAAAAAATTAATAAAAAAAAATGAAAAGTGCCCCTTATTGCCCAGGAATAAATGCAAAGACAAATGTGCACATTTGCACGCATATGCAAATGGTTTTTGCACCACACATGCGAGGTATCATCACGATCGTCAGAGCAATAATTCTAGGGCCATAATTCATGATTAACTCCAGACTGATAATCTGTGAAGGCTTTTAAAGTGGATGTAAACCCTCTCCTATACCCAGTGAAGTAAACAGTCTCAGATGATACACAGCGATGGAACAAATGGAACAAATCTCCCTACATAAATTTTACATGTATATCTGCTGTCTTCAGCTTTCTGTATTCTTTAGAAAGTGAACATCCTGTTAGAATTTTTACTTCCTCTTTCAGCAGTGGGTGGGGAGTCTGGGCATACACTGTGTGACAGCTGATTGGAAGAAAAGCAGCACCCCCCCTCCACATAGACACAGAGGTATGGTACACCATTGTAGACAAGAGCAATGCCAACACATATTGAACAGGTATGGTCCACCACTGTAGACAAGAGTCATGCCAACACATATTAAACAGGTATGGTCCACCACTGTAGATAAGAGCCATGTCAACACATATTAAACAGGTATGGTCCACCACTGTAGACAAGAGCCATGCCAACACATATTGAATAGGTATGGTCCAATACCATTGTAAACAAGAGTCATGCCAACACATATTGAACAGGTATGGTCCACCACTGTAGACAAGAGCCATGTCAACACATATTAAACAGATATGGTCCACCATTGTAGACAAGAGCCATGCCAACACATATACTGAACAGTTAGGGTCCACCACTGTAGACAAGACCCATGCCAACATATATTAAACAGGTATGGTCCACCACTGTAGACAAGAGCCATGCCAACACATATTGAATAGGTACAGTCCACCATTGTAGACAAGAACTATGCCAACACATATTGAACAGGCATGATCCACCACTGTAGACAAGAGCCATGCCAACACATATTGAACAGCTATGGTCCACCACTGTAGACAAGAGCCATGCCAACACATATTGAATAGGTATGGTCCAATACCATTGTAAACAAGAATCATGCCAACACATATCGAACAGGTATGGTCCACCACTGTAGACAAGAGCCATGTCAACACATATTAAACAGGTATGGCCCACCATTGTAGACAAGAGCAATGCCAACACATATTGAACAGGTATGGTCCACCACTGTAGACAAGAGCCATGCCAACACATATTGAACAGGTATGGTACACCATTGTAGACAAGAGCCATGCCACCACATATTGAACAGGTATGGTCAACCATTGTAGACAAGAAAGCCAAGATGTGGCTGAAATGGGTTGGAGGAGATCAGTAGCACTGAGGTGCAAAAAAGTGAAAAACAGTATTTTATGAAAAACAAAACAAAAAACTTGGCAATTGTTTATAATACACAATGCTTAAGTAAACTAAATGTCATCCAGTGAGAATTTAGATCTTAGGGCTTCTAGCTGGAAAACCCTCTTCTTTTCTTTGCTCCTGTTGCCCAGCCACTGTAGCATCTTGGATGTGACATATAACAGTAGCGTATTATTCTCAGCCGTCTCTTCTGCCCCGTTCCTCTAATACTGTCAGGGACACTTTAGTTTGAAACTCTCAGACAGTTTACACATGTGAAGTATTAATGGATGTCATTTGTCTCCTGTCTAGAATGGGGACTTGGCTCTTGGAGGACCCGGCAGCTTCTACTGGCAAGGTAAGATTGATGCGACATTGATCACTTGTTACGTCCAGCGGCACTCATTCTTACCGCCGTTTACACGCATTTCAGAATGTCATGTCTTGTATATTCCCGCTGTCCAGTTTTTTTGCATTCCGGGGAGGTGAGGTCATATCTGGATTTGGAATAAGTGCAGTAACTTTCGAAAATCATCTTTTCACATGGTTCTTGTTACTATGTATTTATGAAACATTCAGCTTAGAGCCATTCTAATAGTTCCATTATTAGCCTGAAAGCCATAAGACAGAGCATCCCGTGTCGATTGAAATCCCTTTAATACAGTCTTATTTACAGAAATCTGTTTGGCCTGGTCTTCTTCAGCTGTTGGAGATGTTTGGTTGGCCTGTTCTGCAGAGTGTGATGGAAAGCACATTTTAAGAAATACAGTGTTTGTTTAAAAAGTGGACACAAGAGACACATTTATTCCTGGGGATGGAGGATTGCTAAAGCAGGAAATCTAATCTACATAGTATTTGTCATTAAAGGAAGCCTTCAGGAAAAAAACATGGGGGCTCTTCTGCTGGATCTGCTTCTGAAAATGCTAGTTTCTTGGCTGGCGTGCCAACCTCTTGGCTTTAAAGCTTTCTTAGGGTTCATTCACAAGAGCAGTTTAGTAATGGTAAAACCACATAGTTAAGCTGTGTTCTTACCTCCCCCCAAACACTCCCCCTTTAGCTCCAGAGGCAGCGTCTGGGGGGTGTACACATGCCATGGTGCTTTGCTTCACAGCTGCAGCAGGAATTAACTCCCCAGTCAATTTTGGCAGGTAAAGTACCCACTAAGCGTGACCCATTCAAGTGCACTCTGCAAATGCCTACTAGTGCGGGGTTCAAGGGCTATACAAGGCCTCCTCACTGCCTATCAAATGCTGTCTGAAGAGCAATCTGAATGCAGATTGTTCTTCAGAGGCCAAAGCAAGTGTGAACAAGCCCTTGGTCACTGACCTAGAACAAGTATGCAGGTTGCATATTATTATTTTGTATGCTGTTCTTCAGTCAGCTTTAGGGCTCATTCATATGGGCTGTCATCTTTAAAGAGCAACCCACATTCTGATTGCTCTTTAGAGAGGAACAGGCCATGAGGAGGCACTGTATGCGTAAAAATGCAGCTCACCTGCAGGGTTTTACTACCTCTAATGTGAGAGCTCAATAGGTCAAGCTGGAATTTACGTACAAAGTGAGCAATGACCCCTTCAACCATATGAGAGGCTTCCTGAATGGAGACAATGGGGAAGATTTACTAAAACTGGAGCACTCCGAATCTGGTGCAGCTGTGCATGGCAGCCAATCACCTTCTAACTTCAGCTTGTTCAATTATGCTTTCACAATAAAACCTGGATGCTGATTGGTTTCTGGGCAGAGCTGTTCCTGATTTTGCACGCTTCAGTTTTATTAAATCCCCCCCCCCCCCCCCCCCCAATGTATGCTGTGCCCTCTTTTTAGCTAATCCATGGTCCACTGGGAAACCCTTGTTGTGCACTTGCCGACCGCCTAACTGGGAATGTACGTCATGTTTTTGACGTTAACTATCGGGGTTATGGCTGCAGCTAGATGCCATAACCCCAGCACTGTTTTTTCCCCTTAGGCGGCCGGCTTTCCGATAAAAGTGATCCCAGCAGCAGGTTCACCATGGGATCACTTTTAGAAGCAGTAGGAGAGGTGCGCCCCTCTCACCGCTTCCCGGTCGTTTGCGGGCTTACCGGAGCCGTTGGTAATGCCCCAAAGCGATCCGATACGGCCGATGCCTGGGCAAGAAGTCAAGTAAGGGCAAGATGGCCCACACTCGGCTCTATGCCCTTGGAGGACTGGAGCGACCTCTGACGTCAGAACTTCCAGTTCTCGGGCATAAACAAATGATTTTTTTTTTCTTAAAGTCAAAATGTCAAATTATTTATTTATTTTCTTTTGCTTTTAAAGGTAAATGAGAGATCTGGGGTCTTTTTTTGTCCCCAGATTTCTCAATAAAGAGGAACTGTGATGCTTATTTCTATTACAAGGGATGTTTACATTCCTTGTAATAGGAAAAAAAGCGTTAAAAAAAATATATATATATAATGTTTGGGTGTTCTAAGTCATTTTCTAGCAAAAAAAAATACTAATTTAAACTTGTAATAAAAAAGTTCCAGAAAAGGCCTGGCCCAAGAACAATAAAGTAATATATTGCAGCTCACCGCTCCTTATATGTGCTGGCTGCATTTCTTTCTTTTTTTTAAGGCTAAGAACATTTTCAACAAGTATGGGAAAAATACCTGTTGATCTTGCCAGAAATGTATTGCACTTTCTGAGAGCTGGACAGAAAGCAAAACCATCTTATGGATGACAACCATGGCCCTCTCCATTGATACAGTGGAGGAGTGAGCATAGCCGCCCAGAGATGAGTTATTTGTAAAGAAAACTAATGCAGCCACCACATCTAAGAACTGGTAAGCTGCAATATATTACATTTTTGTATTTGGGTTTTAATACACTTTAACTCCAACTTCAATTATTGCATGCCTTTATGAAGTCTGTGACTTAGAAGCCAGAGACAGCCCGGCAGCACTAACTCTCTAAAGTGTTGATTTAGCTCACCCTAGATGCTAAAACAGTATTCATAGTGATTCTGTCCTAGAAGTCTAATTTAAAGTGACAGCATACACATACTTAAAGCTAAACTCCGGCCATGGCAGAAATGATATGCTCACTGAACAGGATCCATTCAAGTGAATAGCACTGCTCTGTAAGCGCTCCGCTACCACGTGCAAAGTACGCGATTGCCATGCGTTAGTGTGGGGTTAAAGTAGGCAGTGAGAGATTAATATGCCTCCTCACCGCCTGTCAAATGCTCTGTGAAGAGCGATCCAAATGCTGACTGCTCTTCAGAGAGCAAAGCACATGTGAGCAAGCCCTTGATTTTTTAAAATATTTTTTTAAAATAATTTTTATTAATTACCGGTAATTCTTTTTTTTACATTTTTGTTTTAATTTTACTATTTATTTATGTTTATATTTTATAACTGCTTTGGTGAAATATCAGGGGTCTAAACAGACTGCTGATGTCTCACTTTTGAGACTGAGAAATGGACTGAGGACAGAGATCCATCAGACTGTTTCTCTGCAGCCTCAGCTGCACTGGTCAGTGAATGAATGGGAAGTGCTCTGTGTTGAGCGGCTTTCTGTTTATTCACAAACTGAAGCATACTAAACACAGTTAGCTATGCTTCAGTGATGAATGAACAGAGGAGCAATCGGTACCGATCCCTCACTGTGTTCATTCAGGAAAGGAAGAGGCTGGTAAATATGCTCTGCATCCTGAAACACCCCCTTTGTGCCCTCAGCAGCTGCCAAGGGCAGAGGAGAGGAGGGAAGCCAGCAGTGCTGCGGGGGGGGGGGGGGCACATAGGTGGGCCCAGACAGCAGGGGGAAGGGGGTGCCCGGGTGCAGATACTTAATCCAATCCCCTTGCAGAGTATCTGGAGGAAGAAAGCCAGCGGTGCTGCAGGGGGATCCACAAGAGTCACAAGGCATTACAGCTGACCCTCCTGCTCTGCAGGTGCCCTGGCCCCCCTTCTAAACTGATGGGTCCAGGGCCCGGTACAGGAGGACTGGCTGTACTTCCATATCAGCGGCCCTGTCCATACATCAAGGTATTTTAATATTTGAATAACATCTCCCAAGGGCCAGTATGGGAGATTGTTTGCCAACAAAACCGTGGACTTTTGTCCAAAGGCGCTTTCGCCCAAACTTGTCTTGCATACAAACGGCAAGAAATTGTCGGCCAACAAATACGAACGTAATGACGTACTACGTTGTTTTTCAGCTCTTTAGCACCACCCTTTGGGCTCCTTCTGCTAATTTCGTGTTAGTAGAAGTTTGGTGAGTGTTGATTCGCGCTTTTCATTTCACACTTTTCATTTCACACTTTTCATTTCGTGCTATTCAGTTTTTTTTTTTTTGAACGTCCGTTCGCCAACCAGCCATGTTATGGAATCAGAGGAGATAACGTGTTATTTATTATTGGCTTTGGAGTTATTGCTTTGGCCCAAGTCTAGTCCAGGAACAGGAGGAGGAGAAGTTCTTGGACCAGAAATTGGTTGCTTTATTAATCGTGACCAATTATGTCATATGCCTTTGCTGCGGGAGCTCCAGGAGAATAAGCCGGATGATTTTCAGAATTATCTCCGGATGACGGACCCCTGCTTTCACCAACTCTTGGCATAGTTGACCCCCTATATTAAGAAGCAGGACACATGCATGAGGCTTTTGTTTTATTTTTTGGTTGAATAATAATGTTTTGATTTGGTATATTTTCCAAATTTTTGGATGCATAGAATGCACTTTTTGGTTAAGTTCTATTGGCAGATAGCATGTCTAATTGTATTTGTTTTCTTTTTTTAATGCACACTAAAAAAATGTGAATAATAATACTTGGCTATGTGTTTAACTTCAAATGACAGTTTGGGAGTAGGCAGTTACATTTAAAAAAAATACAATGTAAAATTGACACCAACATAGTTGTATGTTTGATCTTAAAAACTACGGGATAATGGTGTTGTGGTAACTTGCCCAAGTGAAAAAAAAAGCATAATAATATTATTCTTGATATCACTAGAAAAAAAAAAGCCTTCGAAAATTTGTTTGCAATAACTCCATCAGTATCACCAGCAAAGCAGCTTCATTATTATCCCATTAAAGAAGAAGAGAATTGTGCGCTGCATTTGGAGATTTCATAATTTGCCGCATCACGAATGTTAGTTCTCCATTACAAACGCTAGTTTACAAGACCGACCGCTTCTGGCTCGTCCTTGCTTCTGAGCATGTGTGTTTGTACTTTGGACTTTTGTCCAACAGACTTGTGTACACACGATCGGAAAATCCGACAACAGACATTTATCCGCGGAAAATTTTAAAACCTGCCATCCAACATTTGTCTGCGGAATTCTCCAATGGAGTGTACACACGGTCGGATTTTCCGCCAACAGCCATCAGTCATCACACATTTCCCATCGGAAAATCCGATTTTGTGTACGGGGCTTGAGGGTGAGGCTGGAGTTCAGCTTCAACAAATATAATTAGAATATAAGAAAGTTAACATTATGTATCTTTATTTCATTAATCCCCTTTATTCTAATCAAGCATTCTGTTGCCTGGATCGTGCCACTGCCACATGTTGTCCATAAAACAAATTAAAGAGCGTGTAGTCAGCAGATTTGCATGTTTTGTGAACAGTATAACCCGTCATTCTATATTCTAGATTTAAACTTGATTATATTTGTCGGCAATGATATGAATGGTAACTGTAGGATGCATGCCATATCATTCCTGGGCCAAACTGACTAAAATAAAATGGGTTTAGAATGATGTCCTTCATTAACAATGCCTTATTACTTCCACCTGTAGGGTCCAATCATCATGTTCTAACCCTATGCAGGTCTGCTAACTACGATAGGGGTTTTTTTTTGTAGCGGTTTATAGCTTTCCGGTCATAAAAGGAAAGCAGATGTGAGGTATATAATTGGCTCCCATTAAAGCAGGTCATGTTGGTTAATTGGCTGAACTGTGAAAGAAATTAAAGAAATAAAAGTGAATAAACAAAACCAAAGGGTGTGCAGAGTCAGGTCACTGTGTGAACATATAACGCATTCACTAGAATACTCCACCCAGAATTTAGAGTCAGGCTCATTTTCATAAACGTGCAACATAATATATAAGAGTGTGCATTTTGGCGTGCGTTTCGGAAACAGGCCGCAAAGGCACTGCAATCGCACCCAAAACATGGGTAGCGGATGCATGACAAAAGGCGCTACAAAAGTGGCAAAAAGCGTTCTGAAAAAACACCCGCTGCTCGGCAATCAAAAAGGTTCTGGAGCTTCTTTCCCTAGCTAGAAGCTTTTTCTATGGCCCCATTCACACAAGCATTGAGGCGTGTAGGCCGTGAACAGGCCTTGTGTTTATGGGGGTTAAGTGGCCCGGTGCTGCCTGTAGGCAGCCCGTGTAATGGCAGCAGGAATACACGATAAGAAAATTTGGTGAAAATTTCCGTTCTGCAAATGATCGTCCGCCTTTCTACTCGTTGATGCCCAGCAAGTAATACCCGATATCGATATTGTGAACGGAAAAGACCGATTGAAAAAATGGAAAAATTGTGTTGTATCGTTTGCGAACGAACAATATTCTGTTTGTTGGTGTGAAGGTTGTCTGTAAAACATCTCTTGAACATTATCACGCATGAGCGGAACTAGGGATGAGCCGAACACCCCCCCGGTTCGGTTCGCATACAGAACATGCGAACAGGCAAAAAATTTGTCTATGGGACAAGAACATGAATAATCAAAAGTGTTCATTTTAAAGGCTTATATGCAAGTTATTGTCATAAAAAGTGTTTGGGGACCTGGGTCCTGCCCCAGGGGACATGTATCAATGCAAAAAAAAGTTTTAAAAACGTCAGTTTTTTCGGGAGCAGTGATTTTAATAATGCTTAAAGTGAAACAATAAAAGTGTAATATTCCTTTAAATTTCGTACCTGGGGGTGTCTATAGTATGCCTGTAAAGTGGCGCATGTTTCCCGTGTTTAGAACAGTCTGAGAGCAAAATGAAATTTCTGAAGGAAAAAAGTAATTTACTACTCGTGCCTATAATGAATTGTCGGTCCCGGCAATACACATAAAAGTCATTGGAAAAAATGACACAGGGGAACCCCAAACCAAAATTTAAAAAAAAAATGCATGGGTCCCCCCAAATTCCATACCAGGCCCTTCAGGTCTGGTATGAATATTAAGGCAAAATTTTAAAAAAATGGCATGGGGGGTCCCCCCAAAAATGCATACTAGACCCTTATCCGAGCATGCAACATGGCAGGCCACAGGAAAAGAGGGGGGACGAGAGAGTGCCCCCCCTCCTGAACCATACCAGGCCACATGCCCTCAACATTGGGGGGTGCTTTGGGGTAGCCACCCAAAGCACCTTGTCCCCATGTTGATGGGGAGAAGGGCCTCATCCCCACAACCCTTGCCCAGGTGGTTTTGGGGGTCTGCGGGTGGGGGGGCTTATCGTAATCTGGAAGCCCCCTTTAACAAGGGGACCCCCAGATCCCGCCCCCCCCTGTGTGAATTGGTAATGGGGTACAAATATACCCCTACCATTTCACAAAAACGTGTTAAAAAGGGCAATAGAAGTTTTTTGACAATTCCTTTATTAATGTCTTCTTCTTTCCCCGCTTCTTCTTCCATCATCTTCTGGTCTTCCTTCGGTGTTCTTCTTCTTCCTCCATCTTGTTCTTCCCCCGCTTCTTCCTCTATCTTCCTCTGCTTCTTCCTCTGGTCTTCTCGTCCGGCATCTTCCTCCGGCTTCTTTATTCCCGCTTCGTCCTCTGGACGATCTGCTTCAATGGGAGTCTCCCACTGTGTGATGCTTCTGTTCAGGTGACAGCTCTTATATAATGGAGGGTGGGGCCACCCGGTGACCCCGCCCCCCTCTGACACATGGGACTTCCCTATGGATTTCCCATGGTGTCAGAGGGGGCGGGGTCACCCATTTACGTAAACAGGTGACTGAACTCACATCGCACGGATATCGCATGTGATGCGCACGGCAACGCGGTGCAAATCACATGAAATGTCTGGCATCGCACTAGTGTGAACCCAGCCTAAGGAAAGGCTTACACTTGCAGTTGTGGCAGCAGTAAAAAAATGTGGCTTAGCCAAGTTTTAAAAGCCGTTGACTGTTCTCTCTTAGGCTACTTTCACACTGAGGCGTGCGGGCGCTGGCGGTAAAGCGGCGCTTTACCGTCATTTTAGCGGTGTTTGTGGGACGGTTTTAACCCCCCCGCTAGCGGCTGAAAAAGGGTTAAAACCGTCCGCAAAGTTCAGCCAATTCCTATCCGATTTCACAGTTCGCATTGCAATCTGTGAACCGATTTGGGGGATTTGGGGGGGGGGGGTGAACTGCCTGCGAGTGAGAAGCTATGCGGGAAACGGCACAGGAATTGCACTGGTTCCCACATAGCATTGGGGCCGGTTCACACTGCTGTGTGGTGCAAGATAGCATGTGATTCGCACCGCACTGCAGTGCAATTTACATGCAATGTCCATGCAATCCAAATTCAGCCATGCAGATAGTATGGCTGAATTTGCATCGCATTCGGACCAAACTCGCACAGGACCCTTTTTTTGATCCGCAGCAGATTTGGATCAAATGGGTGTTCACAACTATGCGATCCGATTCCTGTCCAAATTTGCAGATCGCACTGCAATATGCGAACTGATTTGGGGTTCATTAACTTTTAATTGACACTCCCAGCAGTGCGCATAGGGCAGTGTGAACTGCCTCCGGGAGACATGCGATGCGAGAACCCGCAGTGGATTCGCAGGGTTCCCGCATCGCTGCAGTGTGAACCGAGCCTTAAAAATTAATGACACCCCCAAATCAGTTTGCATATCGCAGTGCAATCTGCATATTCGGACAGGAATCAGATCACATGGGTGCGAACACACATGCGATCTCGCACCATGCAGCAGAATCTCTCAATTGTAATTGTATTTGGTAAAAAATATATTCAGCTGTGAGGTTGTTATTACGCCTTTCTTGGGTTCCTAAAAACAAGACCATAGCTCCCAACTGTCCCTGATTTGGAGCAATGTCCCTCTGTCCCTCATTCCTCCTCATTTGTCCCTCATTTTGGTCTGATCCATATAGATGTATATAAAATGCACTTTTTATCTATCAAAAAGCGTTTTCCAGTGCTAAATCGTTCAACCGATTTCTAAATTTCTACATTTGTAAATTCCAAAAGCCAATATAAAGGAATAGTAGTGGTAAAAAAGCATTTGTGGGTTTAACCAATCTTGTTTTTTTTGTACAATTCTCCTTTAAGGGGGCGTGGCAGGGGGTGTATCCTTTGCCTGCATACTTTTACTGATAGGTGTCCCTCATTCCCATCTCAAAAAGTTGGGGGGTATGCAAGACCTATCAGATGAATAAAATAAGTGATGTCCTTGCGACACCCGACACTCCTTTATCCCCAGGGACAACACTTTCTTCCAGCAAACTGATAAATTCGATATTGATTGAGCCTATACAATAGCATTATCCACCATTTATGAATATAACAGTTCAATCCGGGACATTTATTATCCAAGTAGATGGACTGCCCTGGCTTTACCCAAGCTAGCTTTAAACACACAGCTGTGTCCCGGGAAGGGTAGCAGACAGAGCTGAGACTTTGGCCTACGCCCAGACTTGCATGCCTCTAGGTAAAAAACCTGCTTTTTGCAGCAGGAAGTTGTTTATTTATTTTTTGTTCTGTATTAATTTAAGTAAAAACAGATTATTTTTATTAAAGTTTTATTTAAATAATTATATTTTGATTTCAGGACAAGTCTTCAGTGTCAGCATTGCAGAAATCATTAGGGGTTATTCCTTTAGGGAGATTATACGGGAAGTGGCCAGAGAAAGAAGGACCAAAGTCGCTGACTCAACCAACGATGACAGCTATCTAGGTAAGATTGTAAAGTGTATTTACACCAAAGAAGAAAAATAAAAAAAAATACATAAGCGTGCACAGAGGGTGTGTCAGTTGTGCCTGGGCACACCCTAATCACCCTATTGGGTGCAGATTCTCCATTTAGACCCCTAATCCCTGATATTTCACCAAAGCCCACTAATGGGGCTCCTAAAAATGTTGTAAAAAAACATGATTAAAAAAATAAAACTGTAAATAAACAATAAAAAAATGAAATAATAATAAAAAAAAAATAAAGACACCGTCCACTGCCCTACTTACACCAATCTCTGTATATATACACACACATGCACACACACATATGTGTTTGAGCTTTGGGGTGCACACCCTAATGCAATAAGTTGTGCACGCCTATGATAAAATATATTGCAGCTAAGCAGTCTTGAAATGTGGTGGCTGCATTCATTTTCTTTTTTAGGCTTTTTTCCCTTTTATGTCCACTTGGTGATCCAGCTTGTAACACACTTTTTGTCCCAGGGTGACAATACACTGCACTGTACATATGGAGCAGCAGTGCTGTTACCCAAGAACTGGAAACAGGGCCGGGACAAGGTGTGGGCAGGAGGGGCGGCTGCCCTGGGCACTATGGTATCACGTGAGGTGGGGGGTCGCCACAAGGATATTGGGGGAAGGGCATTTGTGTTGGGAGGGGGAATTTGGGGGGCAGCAGGGGGTGTTGATCTAGGGGGATTTGTGTTGGGATGGGGGGAAGAAGATTTGTGCTGGTATTGAAGGATTTGAAGTAGGGGGAGAAGATGTGTACTAGGAGGGGAAATTTTAAGGGTAGAGAATTTGTGCTAGGAGGGGGTGAATTTTATTTTTTGTGGGGGAAAGGATTTGGCAGAGAGAGGGGATTTCAGCAGGGGGGGGGGCAGATTTGTACTGGAAGGAGGAGGAATTTATGTTTAGAGGGTAATCATGCAGATTAGTGCTTAATTTTTGTGGGGGGGGGGGGGGGGATTTTGCTCAAAATGCTCCAACATCTCGGGGAGGGGAGCAGTTTGGCCTTGTCCCACCATTGAGGAAATGTGTTAGGACTACAGAACACCTCCCTTTCTTTCCATCTACTTAACACAGTAGGGTGGTGCATGGCAGTTCACAGAGAGAACAGGACATGGCAGACAAGCCTGCTTTAGATTTTGGTGCAGCAGAGTGCACTAGAAGCACTCTGAGTTTCTGGCAGATAAATATGTATTTTTGAAAATAAAGAACTTGGGCTGGGATTTTTCAGGCACCAATTGAGCCACAGATTTGTATTAAATATTTTATTAAGCATTCGATAAAAAAAGTCTAGACATGTGCACTACCGAAAAATTTGTTCGTTTTCGTTTCATTCGTTTTTTTGTTTTTTTTCCGTTTTTTGGGTCTTTCATTATGATCACAACTTGAAAATTCGTAAATTGGAAAATCCAAAAATAAGAACAAAAATCCGAAAATTCTAAATAATAACTAACTAACCAACTAATAATAACTAACTATTAAATTATAGGTATTGTAATTTCCTTTCAAATTTGTCTGTTAGCGAACGTAACGAATACGAATTTATACGAAGTTAAGAATTATCCGAAATAACGAATGTCGCATCTAAACAAATGGAACGGAATGAATTAATATTAAATAATAATAGTAAAACATTTTTATTATTATTATTATTATTGTAATTTATTATTATTCATTCGTTACGTTCCATTCGTTTAGATATTGTATTTGTTATTTCAGATAATTCGTAACTTCGGATAAATTCATATTCGTTACATTCACAAACAAATGAATATAGGTCTTTAAAATGGTGAAACAGTCAAGAAATAACTAATTGACCACAGGTGCCTTGAAACACAAACGTCCATAGATGGATGTAAATGTCCAACCGCACAGGAGGTATAAGTACTCCAAGGGGTGGTGATGGTCTGATGGTTGTCAGAAAACACCTGGCATCATACAGCGACTTCCCAACCGAGAAACCGGGTCCCAATGGGTCATTCAGAGAAAGTGCAAAAAAAGCCTCTTACCAGATCCTGTGGATTCCCATGTCAGCGACAGGGAATCGCATGCGCAGTTTGTCACAAATGACGTGGAATGGGAGCTCAGGAATCGCCAATCTCTTGGATTGTGGTCTGTATGGATCTCGGCCGGCAACCGGATGGGTCCTCACAACGAACCGTCCTCACACCGAACCGTCCCAGCATGCATCAGAAGTTTCACAAACGGTCCCCCGAAAGGAGCAGTTGGAGGGACTGGATCTCATGCGGTAAATGTGGAAACAAAAAGAATGTGCCTCCACATGGTGCAGATAAAAAAGGGTGTTTTTATTGACAAAAACGACCATACACAAATAAAAGCGTGATCACGGTGGATAAAAACAAATGGGCAACAAAGAGAGTGGTGTATGTACCCGACGCGTTTCGACCTAGGGGTCTTCAACAGGGGCATAGTATGCCCCTGTTGAAGACCCCTAGGTCGAAACGCGTCGGGTACATACACCACTCTCTTTGTTGCCCATTTGTTTTTATCCACCGTGATCACGCTTTTATTTGTGTATGGTCGTTTTTGTCAATAAAAACACCCTTTTTTATCTGCACCATGTGGAGGCACATTCTTTTTGTTTCCACATTTACCGCATGAGATCCAGTCCCTCCAACTGCTCCTTTCGGGGGACCGTTTGTGAAACTTCTGATGCATGCTGGGACGGTTCGGTGTGAGGACGGTTCGTTGTGAGGACCCATCCGGTTGCCGGCCGAGATCCATACAGACCACAATCCAAGAGATTGGCGATTCCTGAGCTCCCATTCCACGTCATTTGTGACAAACTGCGCATGCGATTCCCTGTCGCTGACATGGGAATCCACAGGATCTGGTAAGAGGCTTTTTTTGCACTTTCTCTGAATGACCCATTGGGACCCGGTTTCTCGGTTGGGAAGTCGCTGTATGATGCCAGGTGTTTTCTGACAACCATCAGACCATCACCACCCCTTGGAGTACTTATACCTCCTGTGCGGTTGGACATTTACATCCATCTATGGACGTTTGTGTTTCAAGGCACCTGTGGTCAATTAGTTATTTCTTGACTGTTTCACCATTTTAAAGACCTATATTCATTTGTACATGCGCTGCATTTTTCCATATGCCTATTTTGTTGTTTTTGTCAAACTGTATGCAGCAGCTTTCATTCATTTTACTGGTTAGCGCGGTGTTTTCTATTTACCATTCACAAACAGCTGAATTTAAAAGGAAATTCCAATACCTATAATTTAATAGTTAGTTATTATTTCAGATTTTCTGGTTTCCCGATTTTCGAATTTCGAATGTACGAATTTTTTAGAATTTTACGAATATTCAGAAAAATTTGTTAAACAGGTTTTTGTTAATTTGGATGTTTCCGAATTAACAAATTTGTCGAAATTCGTTAAAAAAATAATTTGGAACGAAACAAATTGCACATGTCTAAAAAAGACACTTTCACTAAAACCATTCAGAAGCAATTACAGAGGCAACGTATCGGAGGCTCGCAAGACCCCTTCATCAGGCATGTGATGTCACATGCCTAATGAAGGGGTCCTGCGAGCCTCCGAAACATTGCTTCTGTCACTATATTGTGATTGCTGAATAAAGCTTTGGACCCATTCTGGAGATCCTTGGTGTGCTGGGGACATACTTTCTGCTTTGAATGTCTTTGGTTCCCAGCCGGTGGTCCCTACAGCACCCACTAATATCCGCAGCCATTTATCAGGAACGTGTGCGTTGGGAATTTTATGTTTGGCCCCGCATTAATAGGTGCATTCCTGCAATGCATGGATGTAATTTGGCCATGAATCTCTCAAGGACCCCATTTGACTATTACTAGGGTTACCAAGGGGGCCTCCTGGATTTTTCATTTACTCTAAATTCAGGAAAATGCTGCAAGCAGAATGAGACCCCCAAGACAGAGGCACAGGAACAAAACGGGAGCAATGATAGAAAAAAAAAATGACCTGTGGAGACCCTGAGTGATAAGCAAATGATGAGTTATTCGGTTATATAACAAGAACTAGTGAGTAAAAAGTAGAGTGGGAATGGTGTATTTTCTTACATTTCAATCGTAAACGTTACACAAAACAGGTTCGGAGTTCTGTTTTGAGAAAACTTTCCTGCAGGATAGAGCAATGTGAAGTCAGGACAGCGAGACGCCGCGGTCTATAGAATATATCACAGCAGTGTGCAGTGCGTTGTATAAACAGGATATAGTCCATTGATATATGCCCTTCCTCAGAAGAGTGTCCTCATCTCAACAATATGGTTTATTTATATAGGGAGAGATAGTTCCATGTCCCATATAATCTCCTACAGAGAAGCATCTGACTGATTATTGACATAGAAAATACAAAAGATAATTACATTAAGCAAAAAAAATTAAAAAATTAAAGTGATTGTAAACAATCACCTTGTAAAACAACCCATTCCGTTTAAACTAGAAATGAAAGGCAAAACATCTGTGTACAGATATAAAAAAAACATTATAAATACCTTTTTTCCCCCTTCTTATAAATGATCACATTCCCTCTGTTCTCAGCTGCATGAAAGCCAGGGGGGGAGGAGAAACAGCAGCACACACAGCTTCCCAGTAAATGGCTGTGTCGGGGTAAAGGCCCATACACACGATCAGACTTTTTGACAACAAACATGCAAATGTAGCTGTTTTAAGGCAACATCCTACCGTGTGTACGCTCCATCGGACAAACTTTTTCGGTTTTCTTCGGACAAATGTTGGCTGTGCGAACCGACAAACTTGGCGGCAGCAAAAGTCCTACGTCGGCAAGTCCGATCGTGTGTACACAAAACCATCGGACTTTAGTCCAAAGTACAAACACGCATGCTCAGAACCAATGCAAAAGATCAGACAACAATATAGAAGTTGACCAAAGGGTGGCGCCGGAGAATTGAACTTCCTCTTTTGAAGTGTCGTCAGTACGCTCGTGTTTGTTTCCTAAAAAGTCCTGCCGTGTGTATGCAATACAAGTTCACGGCCAACGCCCTTTGGACAGAAACCCACGGAAAAGTTTGTTTAAAGTCCGATCGGGTATACGAGGCTTTAGTGTGATCATTGGAGGAGAGCAGGCTGAGTTCCCAGCATAGCTAGAGAACTGACCACAGTGTGTTCTCATGTTTTTAATAGGAAAGCAAAGGGACTGGCAGGAACACCACGGATTGTACATAAAGGAAGCAATACAAAGAGAACAGGATACTTTTTCATACAAGTACATGGTACAGCAGCCACATATCAGGAATATGAAGTGTTAAGCCCCGTACACACGATCGGACTTTCCGACAACAAAACCGTGGATTTTTGTTCGAAGGATGTTGGCTCCAACTTGTCTTGCATGCACACGGTCACACAGATGTTGGCCGACAATTACGAACGTAGTGACGTACAAGACGTATGTGATGTCTCCATTACGAAGGCTAGTTTTACAAGACCGAACGCTTCCGGCTCGTACTTGATTCCGAGCATGCGTGGACTTTTGTCCGACGGACTTGTGTACACACGATCGGAAGGTCCGACAAAAAACATTTGTTGGCGTAAAATTTGAGAACCTGCTAGCCAA
The DNA here is from genome assembly GCA_037952835.1 of Lithobates septentrionalis. Lineage (NCBI taxonomy): Eukaryota > Metazoa > Chordata > Amphibia > Anura > Ranidae > Lithobates > Lithobates septentrionalis. The sequence continues at coordinate 3,030,624 of JBBDGP010000651.1, forward strand.
CATTTGTTGGCGGAAAGTCCGACAACAAATGTTCGATGGAGCATACGCAAGGTCGGACTTTCTGCCAACAAGCTCACATCCAACATTTGTTGTCGGAAAATCCGATCGTGTGTACGCGGCATTAGAGATAAGCCCCATACATACTATCAGATTTTCTGCTGATTTTTGTTTTCAGATTTACCAAAACCATGTAGTGCAAGGGCCTGCCTGATTGCATACATATTGAAACTCCTTAGGTTTGACCTCATATTATATGGTTTTGGTAAATCTGAAGGAAAAAATCAGCAGAAAATCTGATAGTGTGTATGGGGCTTAACAAACGCTTTAAAATTTAATTCCATGTATGAATATTTTTGCATAGTTGCTTTGGTCTAGCTTGGACCACCTATGTACAGTATACACCGATCAGCCATACCTTTATGACCACTGCAAGGTTAAGTGAATAACATTTGATGATCTTGTTACAATGGCATCTAAAAGTCAGTGGGATATATTGGGCAGCAAGTGAAAACATTGTCCCTGAGGTTGATGTTTTAAAGCATCCAAGACTTTATGAGCAATTTCATGTGAGTGGCTGCGATTAGCTGAGGGAGCCAGCAGCCCCCCATTGCTTTCAATGTGGCTGCCTTTCCACAGCTAATCGCCGGGAACCTCCACTAGGGTTCTTGCATGTAATCGGTGTCAGGCCCATTGGCAAATGTGAATGTGGCCTAAACGCTCAGTGTGCCTGAGGCCTAAAGGCTTAGTTCACCTTTACAAAAACACTGCTTATGAAGGTAAGGGGTGTCTGTAGATAAAAACAAACTGTGCAGCTGACTAAAGTTGAATATTGCCCTTGTTATAGGTGTAGGCCATTTACATACCTCCCAAAGCCTGACTAGAATACTTCCAGGACATTGCTAAGTGAGGCTTAGTCATTACTGCTCATCTCCACCATCACAGGAGTGAGCTTTTTCTCTAATTTAAACCCCCTCACATGCTCTTTCTCTCCACTGATGCAGTAGCTCGGAGTTCAGTGTTTGGTAGCTCATTCCTGTAAGTGAGGCCTAGTCATCACTGCTCACCTCCTCCATCACAGGAGCGAACTCTCAAACGCTGAGCTCAGAGCTACTGCATCAGGGGAGAGAAAGAGTATGTGAGGAGGTTTGTATTAGAGAAAAAGCTCACTCCTGTGATGGTGGAGGTGAGCAGTAATGACTAGGCCTCACTTAGCAACATCCTAGCAACATCCTGGGAGTGTATTCAAGTCAGGCTTTAGGAGGTATATAAATGGTCTACGCTTATAGCAAGGGTGTTATTCAACTTTAGTCAGAGCTGCACAGTTTGATTTTATTTACAGGCACCCCTTTTCTGCAGTGGCAGTTTTTGGAAAAGGTGAACTAACCCTTTAATTGGAAACAACTATGCTATTATCGCAAGCTGGAAAATCAATGTACTGGACAGATAATTATCTTACTATATACTGCTGTAGCCCATCTCGCACCATCATTGATGTTGTGTGTGAAACTGACACTGACACACATACAGTACATAATCCTGAGAGTACCGGACAGCTCTCTGTATTACAATAAACATTCCCTTCACTTCATCCATTTAGTGTCTGCTCCAATGTGTAACATGGCGGGATGTGTTTACATGGCCTCATTGCTGCAATCAGGAGTTCCATGTCCTCCGTGGCTGTATTGGCCGTTTTATCTGACAGAAGATTTCTCTGAGGGTCTCCTCCTGAACGCTCAAACAGGATGGAGATAATTCGATATGTAAATAGCTGCTACACTGCTTACTGGTGAGGCAAATTAAAACCTACGGCTTCCTAGATTTCAGTCATGTTCGGTTTAAATCTCTGAGATTTGGAACTGTTAGGGCATAATGTGAGGCCCGCTGTGACGAGGGCCATCCATACTACGCTGTCATAGGACTAATTGGAACCAGGCGCTGCCATGTAATTAGAAAAAGAGCTTTGATGCCTTAATCTGCTTGTACATCGACAGATTATAAAATGATACAAATGGGTAAAAATTATTAGTAGGGTTAATGCACATGGGCGCACAATACTCTGCGTTCATATCTGTAATGTATACGGATCTGAGCGCAACAATATAGTGTAATAGTGCTCAGCCTACAAAAGGAAGTGGTGAAAAAACGGCGCTTTACAATGGAACATAGGAAGAAAAGTCTCCCTTTACATTGGTGTCATTAGAAGATGTGCCCCCTTACATTGGCGGTCAGTGGGAAGGAATGCCCCCTTACATTGATGGTCAGTGGGAAGGAATGCCCCCTTACATTGGCGGTCAGTGGGAAGGAATGCCCCCTTACATTGATGATCAGTGGGAAGGAACTCCCCGTTACATTGGTTTCATTAGGAGATGTGCTCCCTTACATTGGCGGTCAGTGGGAAGGAATGCCCCCTTACATTGGTGTCATTAGGAAAGGTGTTCCCTTACATTGATGGTCAGTGGGAAGGAACGCTTTGTTACATTGGTGTCATTAGGAGATGTGCTCCCTTACATTGGTGGTCAGAGGGAAGGAACTCCCCGTTACATTGCTGTCATTAGGAGATGTGCTCCCTTACATTGGCGGTCAGTGGGAAGGAATGCCCCCTTACATTGGTGTCATTAGGAAAGGTGTTCCCTTACATTGATGGTCAGTGGGAAGGAACGCTTTGTTACATTGGTGTCATTAGGAGATGTGCTCCCTTACATTGGTGGTCAGAGGGAAGCAATGCCCCCTTACATTGGTGGTCAGTGAGAAGGAACTCCCCGTTACATTGGAATCTTTAGGAGATGTGCCCCCTTACATTGTTGGTCAGTGGGAAGGAACACCACATTACATTGGTGTCCTTAGAAGATTTGCTCCCTTACATTGGTGGTCAGTTGGAAGGAACGCCCTGTTACATTGGTGTCATTAGGAGATGTGCTCCCTTACATTGGTGGTCAGAGGGAAGGAATGCCCCCTTATATTGGTGGTCAGTGGGAAGGAACACCTTGTTACATTGATGGTCAGCGGGAAGGAACTCCCTGTTACATTGGTGTCATTAGGAGATGTGCCCCCTTACATTGGTGTTCAGTGGGAAGGAATGCCCCCTTACATTGGTGGTCAGTGGGAAGGAATTCCCCCTTACATTGGTGGTCAGTGTGAAGGAATGCCCTGTTACATTGCTGTCATTAAGAGATGTGCTGCCTTACATTGGTGGTCAGAGAGAAGGAATGCCCCCTTACATTGGTGGTCAATAGGAAGGAATTCCCCGTTACATTGGTGTCATTGGGAGATGTGCCTCCTTACATTAATGGTCAGTTGGAAGAAAGGCCCTGTTACATTGGAGTCATTAGGAGATGTGCCCCCTTACATTGTTGGTCAGTGGGAAGGAACGCCACATTACATTGGTGTCCTTAGAAGATTTGCTCCCTTACATTGGTGGTCAGTGGGAAGGAACGCCCTGTTACATTGGTGCCATTAGGAGATGTGCTCCCTTACATTGGTGGTCAGAGGGAAGGAACGCCCAGTTACATTGATGTCCAAAGGAGATGTGCTCCCTTACATTGGTGATCAGTGGGAAGGAACTCCCTGTTACATTGCTGTCATTAAGAGATGTGCCCCCTTACATTGGTGGTCAGAGAGAAGGAATGCCCCCTTACATTGGTGGTCAATAGGAAGGAATTCCCCATTACATTGCTGTCATTGGGAGATGTGCCTCCTTACATTAATGGCCAGTTGGAAGAAAGGCCCTGTTACATTGCTGTCATTAGGAGATGTGCCCCCTTACATTGGTGGTCAGTGGGAAGGAACGCCCTGTTACATTGTGTCATTAGGAGATGTGCTCCCTTACATTGGTGGTCAGTGGGAAGGAACGCCCTGTTACATTGATGTCATTAGGAGATGTGCCCCCTTACATTGGTGGTCAGTGGGAAGGAACGCCCTGTTACATTGATGTCATTAGGAGATGTGCCCCCTTACATTGGTGGTCAGTGGGAAGGAACGCCCTGTTACATTGTGTCATTAGGAGATGTGCTCCCTTACATTGGTGGTCAGTGGGAAGGAACGCCCTGTTACATTGATGTCATTAGAAGATGTGACCCCTTACATTGTTGGTCAATGGGAAGGATTCTGAAAGATTGGAGGGTTATTAGATCTCATCACAGGATGGACTGTGGAGGTCTCATATGTAGAGCAGTGCCAACGTCCTATTTTAAGTCTTAGAGAAAAGGGGGAAGGGGGGGGGGGGGGTTTAATTACCCAGGAGAACGAAACAGATGGACTTTGTAGGCACCAATCATAAAAATCAATGTAAACTTTTATTAATACACAAATTTAAAAAGAATCACAAAAACGTAAACTCTCCCTCCCTGACCCCCACCCCCCATCTAGCTGTGCCTTATGCTCTCCTCTACATATGAATGTTCTGGTTTTACCACAGATGTACATTGGTTATTTTTACCCCCCCCCTTTTTTGGACAGTTGGGATTCTCTAGCTCACTACCCCCCTTGAGTCTACTGGTGACATAAATCTCTTTACCAGACACGTCCCCGCATGTTATCACAGGTCACCATATGCGTGTTGAATCTTGGGCCTTTGGGATCGCTTCCTCACGGTACTCAGTGGTTCTGATTGAGACGCACTTTTGAAAAGTCTTTATGCAAAAATAATATTAATATGCTACTGTATGTTTGTTTTTGTTTTTTGGTGTATGTCCTTTTCTATTTCCCATTACAGGTAACCCAAACAAGCTCCTGAAGAAGCATTCAAATTTGCGAAACATGTAGAGCCATACCGAGCTATATCAGTTTGAGGTTATTCAATGGAAACGGAAGGGGTTTATCCCTCCCTCTGGTATAGGGGCTATTCCCCGATCCGTTCTCATACATTTATGTAGTGACATTTAATACCAATTTCCGCAATGTACTGCGTTTTTTAAAAAAAGTTTACGTTTTTGTGATTCTTTTAAAATTTGTGTATTAATAAAAGTTTACATTGATTTTTACAATGGGAAGGATTGCCCCCTTACATTGATGGTCAGTGGAAAAAATGCCCTGTTACTTTGTTGGTTAGATTAGTACCCTCTGCTGAGTGCCATCATTACCAGAACAACGCAGGTGGTAAATTTACCCACCACTGCTCAAGGAACCCCTAACAATCCTTAAAGGAACCCTTGAGAAAGGCTGCTGTAGTCTGTGGGTGTGGTCCAAGTTTTTTGCCCACTCTACCTAAAACCAAAAAAAAATTTGGCAAGAGTTCAGCTTTAAGGCCCATTTCCACTCATTGGTTTTATAAGAGAACAGACAGCAAAGAAACATCAAGGAAATGTCTGTACCATTATAATTGACAGTACAGATTGTATCTCTGCATTTCTGTGGGTTTACAGTTTAGCAAAATGCCGAAGTTTGTTCCTTCTGGTTAACAGAAAATAAATGCTTTGCGGTTTTCACTGACCCAGCATGCAAACCGTATCAACCCAGTCGAGCAGAGCATGCATTTTTAAAACCGCAGAGGAAACGGGTGCATAGTACTGTCACAGTGTCCTATGGTACTACATAGAAAATATAGATATGGCTCGGCCATTAGCTTCCTTGGCGCCGTCAGTTTTTCATGAGATGCTCTATAAACATGCCTTGTCTTCTGAATTGATTGTCTCTGATGCTAATGTCTTTCTGTACAGGGTACTCGGTGGCTGTGGGAGAATTTACCGATGATTCTGAGCAAGGTAATGCACTAACTTCAGACCACAGACCTGCGTGTCTAATAATTCCTGTAATATTCCCTTCATTCAGATTGCACTCATTCAGAGTACTGTATCTACGAGCTTATTAAATATTAAAATATGAGCTGTCATCAGCAGCATGCCTACTATTGTGAAGAAGAAAACATTCAGGACTAGGAAGTAAAGGGGCATCTCTCTTTTTCAAGTTAAAAAAAAAAATAAATAAATAAAATTATATATATATATATATATATATATATATATATATATATATATATTACAGTATACTGTGTGTGTATGTGTATATATATATATATATATATATATATATATATATATATATATATATATATATACACACAACAAATTCCAGTCAACTAGGAAGGACTGGAAAATGGTAACTTTAAATGTGGCAATACTAAAGTAAAATTAAAAAAGTATACAACTTTATTGATACATTAAAATACATTAAAACACCGTCTCTATACAGACACCATATCACATATACAGTATGTGTCATATAAAATTTAAATTATACAAAAAAAATTTTTTTAATATCTAATGTTGGATTTATACCCCTTTGGGGCTGATTTATTGGACTGTATTTAAATTATTTTCTTTATTGTAGATCTTCTATTACTTGCCATGTCCTAAGATCATAAGATCATATGAGAAAGTGAATCCTAAGAAAGCAAGATTGTATGTGAAATGCAACAATCCATCAAATTTTCAATGACATGTACTGCATACGTGATATGGTGTCTGTATTGTAAAGGTGTTTTCATGCTTTTTTTAATGTATAAATAAATTTGTATATCTTTTTAACTTTACTTTTGTATTGGCACATTTAAAATCCCCACTTTCCAGTCTTCCTTCTGGTCGACTGGAATTTGTTTTATTCTGATGTATGTTTAAATTAGGGGATAGTGCCTTGAATTTACATATTAGGGGGTTTCCACTCTTGTAGCTATGTGTGTATGTATATGTGTGTATGTATGTATATATATATATATATATATATATATATATATATATATATATATATATATATATATATATATATATATATATTTACAGTATATGCACACTATATTATCAAAAAGTTTCAGGACACTTCCCTTTACACGTACATGAACTGTAATGGCATCCCAGTCTTAGACTGGCCATACACTGTTCAATTTTCCTGTTCAACTTTCCTTTAGATTTACCAAAACCATATAATATGAGGTGAAACCTAAACCCTTTCAATGTGTATGCAATCAGGCAGACCCTTGCACTACATAGTTGAAGGTAAATCTAAAGAAAATTGAATAAGAAAATTGTATGGTGTATGGCCAGCTTTAGTCTGTAGGGTTCAATATTGAGTTGGCCCACCCTTTGCAGCTATAACAGCTTCATCTCTTCTGGGAAGGCTGTCCACGAGGGTTAGGAGTGTGTCTATGGGAATGTTTAACCATTCTTCCAGAAGCGTATTTGTGAGGTCAGGCACTAATGTTGGATGAAAAAGCCTGGCTCGCAGTCTCTGCTTTAATTCATCCCAAAGGTGTTCTATCAGTCAGGACTCTGTGCAGTCCAGTAAAGTTCCTCTACCCCAAACTCGCTCATCCGTGTCTTTTTTTTTTTTTTTTTTTGCTGCGTTTGTCCATAGGAAAGATTTCACTTTATTTCCTGCACCAGATCAACCAAACTGTAGAGAAACTAATCTCCACCTACAGAAAGGCTTCTTCACACTAACAACTGTGAAAATGTGTAATAGACTTTGCCAACAACTAGTTCTGGCCAGCCCAGTAGATTGTTTTAAAAAAGAGCTGGATGCATTGCTAAATGCATAAAATATCATTGAATAATAACATTTAGGCCCCTTTCCCACCTGCAGACCAGTTCAATTCATTTTATCAGTTCAGTCACGTCAAAACGGATGAAGTATTCATCCGTTTCTCATCAGTTTTTCTTACATCCAATACCAATGCAAAAACTGATAAAAAACGGACTGCTTGTCAGTTTAACATCGGTTTTTCGTCTGATCTATTTTTGTAACGGATGAAAAATAGAGCTTTGATCCGTTCCAAAAAAAAAAACAGTTTTTCCATAAAGAAGCATTAAGATGCATTGATGTCCGTTTTTCATCTGTGAGTGGTTCGCATGTGTGAAAGGGGCCTTATAGGTAATAACGCTGGAGATTGTCGATCCAGAGAGTATCTGATGGTCTTTGGGGAGTTTGGAGGTTTTCCATTTATTTATTATTTTCTATTGGTTAAATTAGATGCACGTGTGTGTTTATAAATAAGGCCTATAATACTGTTGCTACCACTAAAAATATATAAGGCATTACCAAAATGTTAGTCTATCCTCAAAAATCAAGGACAAATGTAAGGAAAGAAAGAAAAGTCAAACAAATCAAAAGCAAAATTCTTCTGAATCCTATAAAAAGCTTAAAATTATTAGCAGGGCCCTAAAGAAAAAAAAATGAATGGCCATATTCAAAAACATTTTGAATGTCTCAAGGTTGACATTCACATTTTAAAAATATATATATATTTCTGGGATATTCTTTGAAGATATTACTTCCAGCTGGTAGTGTGATTACTCCATACATTTTTTTCGATACACTTCTATCTAAAAAAAAACAAAAACTGTTGCATTAAACTTGGAACTTGCTTCTTTCACTCAAGAATTTGCCTTAACGTGATACTAAACACACACTGTTTAATTTACATTGTCCCTTCTGTATGTGGACGATGTCACTATAATTCTATTAATTAAAAAAAAAATCGAAGTACCCTTTTCTTAATCAATATACAGCTGTCACATGACCCAGCTCTCCCCCAGACTGTCTGCAGGGAAACATAAACATAATGCCGCGTACACACGAGCGGACTTTACGGCGGACTTTGCCCGGCGGATTTTTCGACGTACTTTACGACGGACTTTCTGAATGAACGGACTTGCCTACACACAATCCACCAAAGTCCGTCGAATTCGTACGTGATGACGTACGACCGGACTAAAACAAGGAAGTTCATAGCCAGTAGCCAATAGCTGCCCTAGCGTGGCTTTTTAGTCCGTCGAACTAGCATACAGACGGCGGACTTTTCGACCGGACTCGTTTTCAACGGATAAATTTTAAACAAGTTTCAAATCTAAGTCCGTCCAACTTTTGAGAAAACAAAGTCCGCTGGAGCCCACACACATCGAATTGTCCGACGAAATCCAGTCCGCCGGTCAAAGTCCGCCGTAAAGTCCGCTCGTGTGTACGCGGCATCAGAGGAGCTTCTAGTCCTCTGCTGCTGGTGACATGTTAAAAAAAAAAAGAAAAGCTTTTGGAATACAAAGTAAAAATAAAATAAATTAAAATTAAATTAAATAATTAATATCAAGAAACTATTTAAAATTGGCATACAAATATTTATTTGAAACTAAATCTTTATTATTTTGTGGAAATACCATGGTGTGGGCGGATTTCTGCCAGTCACTAGCTGTGTCACGCCCCTCCACCTGTATCTTAGAACAACAGAGAGGTGATTCCTCCATCAATCTACATGTAATGTAATCTACATGTAATATCCCACCCCCATAGTGGGCATGGAGGAGGGAGTGGGCTGTCATTTATCACTGTGTATACACCCACATGTGTGACTCTGTAGCCACATGGGCTGCTCAGATGTGATAGGAAGGAAAGGCTCAGCATAGAAACTCACAGAAAACTGAGCAACATAGCCAACACTGCTCTGCAAAATCCCTAGCTGATTTGGGGACATGGACAGAAGGGGAGATAGAGAGCAGCAAGATCCACCAAGTTTTTTTGCAGAATACAGAAAACAAATCTCACAGTGACTGAATGAGTATGAACAGCATGTAATACACCATTTATTGATAGTTTTTTTATGATGTGGGTTTAGTGACACTTTAAGGCTCCATTCACACTTGTAGGACTCCAAAGTCGGGCAACTTTGGAGTACAACTTTGATGCAACTTTGACGCAACTTTGGATGGGCGTGACTTGGATGTGACTTGTTGTCCCTCTGTAAAGTCATACCCATGGTTGCATGTAAAACATTCAGGTATGATTTTAATGCAACTTTTGAGTATTAACATTGAAGTCTATGGCCCTCAAGTTGCATGAAAGTCGAACCAAAGTAGCGCATGAACTACTTTGAAGTTGCTGCGACTTTAAGTTACACCTATATGAATGGTTATCATTGAAAAACATGGGGTATGACTGGTCATGCAACTTTGTGGTCCAAGCAAGACAAATCGCACACGTGTGAATGGGGTGTAAATATCCACATCAAGTCCTGAAAATTACAATCTGATGGTCACCAAGTTCAAAGTATAAATTGCAGTTACCCCCCAGCCCCCCCCCTTATACTTACCTGAGCCCCATCTCGATCCAGCAATGTGCATGGGAGCAGCAGCTTTCCCGAATCTCTTTCTCTTCATTGGCTCATACAGCAGCGGGAGCCATTGGTTCCTGCTATTGTCTATCACAGCCTGTGAGCCAATGTGGAGAGAGCAGGGGGTGGGGCCAAATCATGCTCTGCGTGTGAATGGACAATATTCATTCACAGGAGCCTGCTCGAGTGCCCCCCATAGCAAGAGGCTTGTTATTGGGGGTAATCGGCAGCAGGAAGGAGCCAAGACCACTGGCAGCTGACCCAAAAAGAAGAGGATCGGGGCTTCTCTGTTCAAAACCATTGCACAGAGCAGGTAGGTATAATTTGTTTGTTTTTTTTTTTAAACTGCAAACCATTAGATTTACTTTAAGCTTGCCATACACTGAGCAAAAATGGTCAGCTGTGCAGGCAGTGTGCGTTCAGATTCATGCACCTGCCCCTGCCCACATGTCAAATGTTGACATGCGGCTGTGTCCATGCAGCCGCTGCACCTGCATCCACAGGGTCACTAAGGCAGTGCAACCAGCCCTCCTGTACTGGACCCAGGCCTCATCAGATTAAAAGGGGGGCCCAGGCACCTGCTGAACAGGAGAGCCAGCAGTACTGCCTTATCGCTGACAGTTGTGACGCTTGTGCAGTGCTGCCAGCTTCTAACTTTCTTTTCTTCCTCTGGCTGCACTGAAGGAGGATCGATTCTAGTATCTGTGCCCCCTTCTCCCTGCTGTCTGGGACCCCTGTGTGCCCTTCCCCCGCCCCCCCCCCCCCCCCCCGCAGTGCTGCCGTTTTCCCTCCTCTCCTCTCCTGCTGGCGGTTGCTGAGGGCACACAGGCAGGTTATTTGAGAATGGTGAGCAGGGGCGGCTCACAATCCTAAATTAATAAACCATCCTAAATGAACACAGTGAGTACCGATTACTCACTGAGGGAGTGCAGATATTGCCTCTGTGCTGCTATTCTTTGAATAGGCCTTATTCAACGAGGGTATAATTTCTGCCATGGCTGCAAAGCATAGCATTGTGGGCCTTGCATTTTAGCAAAAATATCATTTGATATTTTTGGAGGAGGGGGGCCCTGTCAGGTAGGTTATATGGGACCCAGTGATTTCTATCAGCAGCCCTGTGAATCCACCTTTATAGGCGGCCTGCACACAGTCTGGGGCAGATGCGGGCACAATAACAAAGGGAGGCTGTACGCCTGGTGTCACTGCCCATCTCCATGAACCCTTGGACTTAAAGAGGGAGTCCACCCACATCAACCAAAAAAAAAAATATTAAAAGCCAGCAGCTACAAATACTGCAGCTGCTGACTTTTAATACATGGCCACTTACCTGTCCCAGGGTTCAGCGATGTCGGCAGGGGACGCCGAGAACCCGCTTGGTTCTCGGCAGCTGCCGCCGCCATCCTAGGTGGGGGAATCAGGAAGTGAAGCGTTGCGGCTTCACTTCCCGGTTCCCTACTGCGCATGCGCGAGTCGCGCTGCGCGATCTGGATGGTCCCCGCTCTCTCCTGGGAGCTGTGTGTTTCCCAGGAGACAACGAGAAGGGACAGGAAGAGGCATAGACTCCCATGGTAGTCTATGCCGGAAGTGGGTGCAAATACCTGTCTTAGACAGGTATCTGCACCCCCCTCCCCCCTGAAAGGTGCCAAATGTGACACTGGAGGGGGGAGGGTTCTGAAAAGCGGAAGTTCCATTTTTGTGTGGAACTTCGCTTTAAGTCCCATCATATAATGCTGCTCAATGCATGGGGTTTGTTTTTTTTGTTTTTTGTTTTCACCACTGATCACCTGAGATCTTCAAAAGCCTTTCCTTTGTCCCTGTTATATTAGCCGTAATGGGCTCTATGGTTGCTGAGGGCCCCTATATGGCTACACTGACAATATGTCTTCTGCCTGTGGGCACAGGTGAACCTTCTGTTCACCATGCTAAGTTAACTATTCTTTGTTCAGGGTCCCTGCTCCTTGTTGAAGTTTGTGAGGCTGCACAAAAAGGGAATGGCAAGAATTAGCCTAACAGGAACCAGCTGTGAGAAGGACCTTTCTGTACACTATAGCCGGCCTAGCTAGATGAAAGGCTTGACTACTGCCACTTCCACCATATAACAAGCTGTTCCTGAAGGGGGGAACACAATGATGGAGTGTGTTTTGGATATAAACTTCCTTTAAACCAGCCGCCCTTATGAGGTCTTGGCTTTGGGTTTGTCAGATCACAGGTTTGGCTCTTGCCATGCTCTGAAGTTCCCGGTGCTGCTGACATAAGGAAACCAGTTGGAGCGATTACATATGTTCAAGTTCATACCTTTAACAGTAAATGTATCTTTAAATAGGTCTCATCTATTATTTTGTTCTTGACGCAGTTGGACGTCAGCTGTGCTACAGTATGAGGATCTAGGTGTTCTCTTACGGATATTGAAGGTATCTTTTCAACACAATTCCATGAAGGCCTGTTAGCATCTACCACTGACCACATTCATTTTCTAAGCTTGGTGGCTGCCTTGCAGCACTACAATGATTGGTTTAGTTCCTACCAAGAACACAGAATGGAATTTGCATGTGTTTGTATTTGATTCCTCTGGCACATGCAAGAGGAAGAAACTAAGTAAATAATAAGCACATATTACTACCTCCATGTACGTAGAGTATAGAATTACAAACTGAAACTATGCATACAGATAGTTTTTTTTTAATGATTATCCAACATTAATAACATTTTTCACATGTAGGTGGAGTTCCAGCTACAATATTTCTTAGATAGCTTGGGTAAAGTTTAGATAAGGTATCAGGTATTTTATTAGAGACCAATAATATCTCACGTGGGACTTTGTTGCACCAATAGGAATCACATAAAATAAATATTTTATAAAAAAAGTAGAAATCTTTATTATATAATAAATTAAAAATGCTGGTCTATACAATCCATATCCTATTAAGATAATGAATATCAACTCCTGCTGACCTCACAGGGAGCAAAGGTTACTAAACACTTATTGTAAAAATTGCATATACACCAAAATCTTCCAACGCGTTTCAACAATCCGTATTCTTGTTCAGAGGACAATAGGATGGGAGCAATCCTATATACACAATGAAAAAAATATGGCAAAGAGTATATAGATTTCACTAAATTGCAAGTAGTAACAATATCCATGCTTCCTTTATGTAAACATATTAGACTTACAAAAATGAATAAGATCAGGTATAGAGACCAACGAAAGCAGCTGTAGCTTTAAGATGGGCTCAACAACCCACAAGGGATCAGTGGTCATCAGGTGAGGACAACCAGAGCGAGTTCCGCCATATATGGCTATGTCTAAGGGCAAAGATGGTATATCACTAATATATCATGCGTATCAGATATTTTAATACAAAATCCATTGAGGAGCTTTCCCTTCACTCTCAGCCTAGTGATACTGTGCAATGCTGTGGATTGACCTTCCTGGTTCTCCTCTCTCTAGTACACTCTTAATATATTCCTTTGGAGACTTCAGTAGTGTTTGTGAAAAGTGACACTGTCTTCCTAGTGGATCCCCAAAAGTAATATATGAAACATATACTCCATGGAGTCCACTTCACAGCAATGCCCTGAGTGTTACCAGGACAGAAAGTGAGAACTCTTCTCAATGGGGACATAGACTATACTAAAATCCTGGCATCCTTTCATGCTGTCTTGAAAACTACAAAAAAATTTAATGTTTTGACTAGAGTTGGTCTTTAGTTGTAGTTACTAATTAGTGTCTGATTTTATTATCAAAACGGTTTTCCTTTTGGGACCATTTTTTTTTTTTTTGTAGAGCCCTACATAAATATTAGTTTAGACTGGTCTTCCAATGCATTATGAATGCAAGAACTGTTGCTTTACCAAGCATGGCCCAATTTGCTCTAGTATGGATACAAATCCTTCCTGATCCCCCAAGAGGCAATCAGATATTCCCTGAATCAACTCTAAATCATAATATCCAGTTATATTAAGTGCATTTAGGAAATAATCCAGGCCTTTTTTTAAAAAACAATTTACTGAGCTGACGAGAAGCAGCTCTTGACAGGGTCTATTCCACATTTTCACAGCTCTAACTGTGAAGAAGCCTTTCCATAATAGGTCCAACTTGAAAGAAATGTAGTGTAAATATAACCGTGCAGACCTAATATTTCATGTCTACAGCATGAAAGAACAATAGGGTACTGGCTGAAAAGGCCTCTCCTCCCACCGTGGTGACCAGGCATGATTTGTTCCATTCAAAGGTTTCCTGCAGACAGTCCCATCATCTTCTAAATTACATGATTTTGTAATGTTTGTTAGTAACACAAGCTTCTAGCTAGGTATCATAGACGAAGCAAGAGTAATTGTGTTTTTACTTCCCACTCTGATACACTCTTAACAAAAATGTTGGGATTTTCTTGACAGAGTTGGTGGCTGGAGTACCAAAAGGAGATCAAAATTTCGGATATGTATGTATTTTTAATTTCTTTCTTGGTGTAATATTCAGCCTCTGGGCACATCGTACTTGACTTGACCTATGCTGGTTTAAGCCCATAACGCATTTCAAAGGAATTCAGTGAGCTAATGCAGTATCTACCAATCACTGATTTGCTTTGTGTGCTTCTAAGGATCCCTCAAAACTAATAGTAATAGGTGGAATATGGTGAGCTAAGTCAACCCTTAATTTTTATGTCTTGGACAGTAAGCTTTCCCTGCTATAATTCTTGACTGTTATGCCCACCTGGAAGTTTTGAGTGTTTTAACCCAACATTGCAAGATCAAACTTCTCCTGTTACATTCTTTATAATAAAAAAATATTAAAAAAAACATCGGGGAGATTGGGAACCCCTCATAGTGACCACCACAGGTGTGCAAACATAGTCAGGAACTGAGAAATCAGGGATATCACCAATGCCCAAGAGATATAGGGGACATGGGGATGGATTAACTCTCCATCTTCTACCAAAAAAGTATAAGTAATGTTTTGTGTGGACTCAACTGTGAGGATGGCTGATTTTTGACTATTCTAATTTACAGCTCACAATTCTAATAATGCTCTCCAGAACACCAGAATTACAATGTAATATGGGTTGACTTTGGCCATCATCTACTATTCATTAGTTACATTTGTCTATCCAATATATCAATCAACAACACATTGATAACCTGATGTATTTTTTCTAGGTCTCCATCATTGACTCCAGTCAGATGATCTACATTTACAATTTCACAGGTGAACAGGTAATATTCAACATATTACGTTTAGGTGTTCTATGTGTTTATAATTACAGTTTTTTAAATTTAAAGTGGTGTTCTGGCCGAAATTATATTTTTTAAATAAAAATACCCCTATAATACACAAGCTTAATGTATTCTAGTAAAGTTAGTCTGTAAACTAAGGTCTGTTTTGTTAGTTTATAGCAGTAGTTTGTTATTTTATAAACTTACAGCAGGCCATGGCCATCTTAAGTGTGGGCATCTGAAGCCAGACTGTATTTCTTCCTGGATCTCATTCTTGCAGATCTCGCACATGCTCAGTGCAGCACAAGCAGTGTAATAGGTTTCAGGTCAGGTTTCCATAGCAACGGCAGTGTCAGGGGCAGGGCCGGACTGGGAATAACATCCAGCCCTGGAAAAAATTTCATACCAGCCCCACAGCATTATTATACCACCGCAACAGCATTAATAAACCAGCGCAACAGCATAACGTCATTGATTTCTGGTTCAAGAAAGGGAAAACCATAAAATGCACATTTGAAGAGTGTATTATATATAGATAAGACAGATATGAAATCACATAGGGCTTTATATATATATATATATATATATATATATATATATATATATATATATATACATATATATATATATATATATATATATATATATATATATATATATATAAAAGCAAATTCCAGTTAAAAGTGGTAAGTGATCAATCATCAAGGGGGACCCCAGGAACTCAGAACGTGGGAGGGGGGGGAAACCACCTTCCGCAGAAAGAATACACTAAGGTAAGGGGGGGTGGGTGACTGATATAAGGCTGTGCTTTATATTGGTGCCCCCTTACATTATCGTATTCACTCCCCCCTTACATCAGTGACCCCCCCTTCAGACTGGCCTAGCGGTGCTGTCACTGACCTCCTCTCAGGTGCGCCGTGTAGGGCTCAGTCAGTCGGCTCCAGCTCGGTGGCTCTGGTTTTATCCTATTGTCTCCTCTCCACAGTGCACACTTGTCTGACTTCTCCCATGACCCCCATCCTGGCGGTGCTCCCACTCTTGACTCCTCTGCAGACTCCCTCAGAGACTGCAGACATGATACAGGAGATGGTCAGAGACTGCAGACATGATACAGGAGCTCAATGCAGCCTCACCAGTGCCCATCAAATGCAGCCTCATCAGTACCAATCAAATGCAGCCTCACTGTGCCCATCAATGCAGCCTCACTGTGCCCATCAATGCAGCCTCACTGTGCCCATCAATGCAGCCTCACTGTGCTCATCAAATGCAGCTTTACTCTGCCCGTGAATGCAGTCTCACTGTGCCCATGAATGCGGCCTCACTGTGCCCACCATTGCAGCCTCACTGTGCCCATCATTGCAGCCTCACTGTGCCCATCATTGCAGTCTCACTGTGCCCATCAATGCAGCCTCACTGTGCCCATCAATGCAGCCTCATTGTGCCCATCAAATGCAGCTTTACTGTGCCGTGAATGCAGTCTCACTGTGCCCGTGATTGCAGTCTCACTGTGCCCAGGAATGCAGCTTCACTGTGCCCATCATTGCAGCCCCTCCTGTGCCCCATGGCCCAGTCAGCAGTCCCTGTCTGTGGGAAGGTGTGTTGTTGATGCTCGGTACGGTACCTTGCATGCCAGCAGGATATCCATGATGGCCAGCAGCAGGCAGGGTCTGTTCTCGTTTTGGATGGGGACAGTGCTCCTTCCAGAGGATCTGTTTGCTGTGAGATGGAGTGGTCCCTGGCCACCTGCACCTTCAGCCATCCTCATTTTCCGGCCCCAGTCAGCCTGTCCTCTGGTCCTGGGGAAGTGGAGAGCACTGGGTGGGAGCTGGAAAGAAGGGGGAGCAGAGAGTACTGGCGGGGTTGGAGAGCACATGGGTGGGGGCAAAGAGCAGGGGGGAGTGGAGATTACAGGAATGGGGAGCGGAGAGCGCTGAGAGGGGGGGACTTGAGAACACTGGGGGTCCAAAAAGAACAGAGGTGGAGAGCACTGTGGGGGCTAAGAGTGTGGGGTGGCGAAGAGCACTGGGGGAGGGGCAGAAAAACAGGGGTGGAGAGCACTGGGGGGTAAAAAGAGCAGGGGGGAGTGGAGAGCAATGGGGGGAGCTTGAAAGCACCAGTGGGGGCCAGAAAGAACAGGGGTGGAAAGCACGGGGGACTGGAGAGCACTGGCGGGGGTTGGAGAGCACATGGGTGGGGGCAAAATGTAGGGGGGAGTGGAGAGTCCAGGGGTGGGGAGCGGAGAGTGCTGGGGGGGAAGCTTGAGAGCACTGGAGGGGGAGCCAAAAAAAACAGGGGTGGAGAGCACGAGGGGCAAATAGCACGGAGGGGCTGGGGAGCGATGGGTGGAGCTTGAGAGCACCGGGGGGGGGACCGAAAGAACAGGGGTGCGGAGAATGGGGGGCTGGAGAGCACTGTGGGGGGCGGAGAGCACTGGGGTGGGGGCTGGAGAGTGATGGGGAGAGCTGGAGAGCACTGGGGGGGGGAGAAAGAACATGGGCGGAGAGCATTGGGGGGTACAAAGAGCAGGGGGGAGTGGAGAGCAATGGGGGGAGCTTGAAAGCACCAGTGGGGGCCAGAAAGAACAGGGGTGGAAAGCATGGGGGACTGGAGAGCACTGGTGGGGGTTGGAGAGCACATGGGTGGGGGCAAAATGCAGGGGGGAGTGGAGAGTACAGGGGTGGGGAGCGGAGAGTGCTGGGGGGGAAGCTTGAGAGCACTGGAGGGGGAGCCAAAAAAACAGGGGTGGAGAGCACGGGGGGCAAAGAGCACGGGGGGGGGGCTGGAGAGCAATGGGTGGAGCTTGAGAGCACCGGGGGGGGACCGAAAGAACAGGGTGCGGATAATGGGGGGCTGGAGAGCACTGTGGGGGTGGAGAGCACTGGGGTGGGGGCTGGAGAGTGATGGGGAGAGCTGGAGAGCACTGGGGGGGGGGAGAAAGAACATGGGTGGAGAGCACTGGGGGAGTGAAGAGCACTGGGATGGTGGCTAGAGTAGGATGGGGAGAGCTGGAGAGCAGGGGGGGGCAGAAAAAACAGGGATAGAGAGAACTGTGAGGGGGGGCTGGGGAGTGTGGTGAGGGGAGGAGAGCATGGGGGGGGAGCCAGGGAGCACAAGGAGAACTGGGGGGGCCAGTAAAAGAAGTTGGATAGGAGGATCGGCGGGGGGGGGGCGCATATAGAGGAAATTAGCTTTCTATATTCCTCTATGCAGCCGCTGAATGCTTGATTCTCCTCCTCTCCCTCCTGCAAGTATTCAGCGGCTGCATGGAGGAATATAGAAAGCTAATTTCCTCTATATGCGCCACCCCGCGGATCCTCCTATCCAGGCACACAGGGCGGACTGTATGGGCGGGCATCTACTCATGTGGATCACGGAGCTGGCTGGGTCTGTGTTCGGCGGCGGCGCTGTAACATGGTCTCGCCCCCCTAGACCGGCTCGTGTGATAGGCGGAACACTGATTCTATCTACTATCACACAAGCCGGTCTAGGGGGGCGGGACCGTGTTACAGCGCCGCCGCCAAACACAGACCCAGCCAGCTCCGTGACACACAGGAGCAGGAGAGAGGGGAGCACTGCAGCCGCAACTCAAAGCGGCCTCACGGCAGGCGGCCTACCGGGAAATCTCCCGGTATCCCGGTAGGCCAGTCCGGCCCTGGTCAGGGGAAGTTGCCACCCCTTCCCAGAAGGCATTGCAAACAGGAAATGATGCGATGGGCCACGGCCAGGGAGGAGGAAGTGAAAAATGAATACAGCAGATATACAGTAGGTGCTGAGAAAAAAAATGTAAAAATATCCAATTCGTTTACAGTGCACAGTTTAGTGAGGGATGCTGAAGAGTTGTAAAAGTGGGTGGAACTCCACTTTAATTAAGAGAAATGACTACTCAAATATCAAACATCAAAATTATTTTAAGTAACCATATTTGTGTGGTAACGTTGCCATTTTATGCTGTTATTTCACCTGTACAATAAAGTCCTTGGTGTTTACTGATTTACTTCTGCAAATGATGCTTCCTATAGCTTAGTGAATGAGACTTACATTGCTGCTCCTAGTACAAAAGAAAACCAGTCCATAGAGAAATACAGGTGTGGCCTGTAAATTCTGAAAGATTCCGTTGCTAACTACTTTACAGTATTTCCTTCAAAACTTTGAATACCTGACCCAGTGTATACATGCACATATGGATTTCTGAGCATAATTCAAAAGAATGAAATTGGTACCATGGCTCTACCTCCATATGAAATAGATCTAGGTGGAATGTGTATTGCAGTACTATAAATCAATAAATAGAGTCACTCCCCTATATTCCACATAGGAAAGGAGGGGAGTGTGGTCCTAGATTACCAGCAGCATATAAGGTCCACAAGAAATTCATCAAAACAGGATCAACCAGTATTGAAAAATACAAAAAGCTTTATTAGAACATTCAAAATATAGTAAACTTCACCTCCACCATATCAAACAAGTTAAAATATTACATTGTCAAGGAACACAGGTAGCTACCATGGACCCTCATCCATCCACATGCATGCATATAAATGTAAATGATTATTTGGCATCAGATCCCAATTCAAGGAAATAATTACAGGTCCTCAATTAGCAGTTCTGGTCTTAATAAGATCAATGTAACATTCAATGGGTCAATTGAATTTACCCTGATATTTAACCATATAGGTATGCAGTATGGGACAGTCCTGGTATGGTCTCAAAGTCCCTGTAAGAGGTCAATGAGTTAATGGATAGCACAATTCCATATATGTATGTATAGATGACTTGTGTATCAAGCAATTAGCTGAGATCGGGAAGGCCGCTGGGATTGGGGGCTAGCGTGAATGGCGTAAGAAGTGGTGCGGAGTGTAGTCGGTGTGGGGGTGAGTGTGGATACAGGTATCAATAAACAATTCAATGAATCTCACCACTCCCCAACACTCCTGTACAAAGCCGAACAGCATCAAGTTGTCCCGATGTTCACATAGGGGAGTATCCAGCAAAGACTCCCTGCACGCTGTAGCGTCCGTGTATCCAGTCTACTTAGTCCACTTAGAAGTGCGGCTAGTTCCCAGGATGTAACGGAGTGTCCGTGAAGTCTTGTCTGTGTCCAGACATCAACAACGTGATGATGTCACGTTGACGCGTTTCACTCGTCAGGCGAGCTTCTTTGGGGCGAGGATAGATATAGATTTCTATCTTTTTTTCCTGGTCTTTATACTTATTCCGGGTCAGTAACTATTAAAGCTGAACCTCTGTCAGACAGTATAATGCTGTGAGGCATAGCTGTGTAAATCTCAAAACTTGATGGACATTAAAATCCTTTGGCAGCACGTCCTTCTTATTTACCCCCAACATCCCGGATAGTCTGACCTCCTAGATGTCCCATTTCTGGATGGAAAGGAACCTATTCCGCTATGGCCAACTGATAGACCCTAAGACCCACATTTTAAGGACATTTCAAGATTTGCAAAAAGAATTTGACATTCCCAAACAGGCCTTTTCAGCTACTTACAAATACGACACTATGCACAATCTTTAGTCTCTGACCTCCATTTCTCCCCTGCTAACTGATTTTGAAAAGCTGTGCTTGGAGAGCTCATCCCCTAAAGGCATGATTTCCCAAACCTATCAGCTCCTAACGCGGGATTCCTCACCAGAGGGTCCCCGACATGCATACATGGGTAAATGGGAGCGAGCCTTGGGTGCAGACCTTCCTCTCCACATATGGCAACTCATTTGGTCTCAAGCCGCCAAAAGCTCTATGTGTACGCTATATAAAGAGAACCAATACAAGATTTTGTTCCATTGGTACCGGACCCCTGACTTGCTCCACTCCATGTATCCACTGACTGACTCTCGCTGCTGGCGGTGCCATAAGGATAGGGGAACCCTATACCACATTTATTGGACATGCCCCCTGATTGTACCATATTGGGAGTTGGTGCACTCCCTCCTGGAGGCCATCCTTGGTCCGGGGGTGCCTTTCGACCTGAAGGTTTTTGTACTAGGTCTCCCACCAATCTCCCTCTCTAAAAGATCCAAAAAACTTCTATCACATATATTAACAGCCGCACGCTGTCTGGTGGCATTAAAATGGAAACAGAGGGAAACCACCTTCGATGTCGGAACTGCACTCTAGGATCAGGGAGGTCAAAAGGATGGAATATCTCACAGCCTCCTTAAGTGGTGTTTCACCAAAAAAAAAAAATTAGATGTCAGCAGCTGCAAATACTGCAGCTGCTGACTTTTAAAATAAGGACACTTACCTGTCCTGGGGTCCAGCGATGTCGGCACCCGAGACCGAGCCGTCCCTCGATCCTCGGGTGCTGCCGCCGCCATTCACACTGAGGGAATCAGGAAGCGAAGCGTTGCCGCTTCACTGCCCGGTTCCCTACTGCACATGCGCGAGTCGCGCTGCGCGTCTTCACTGGTCCCCGTTGTGTTGTGGGAACTGTGTATTTCCCACAACACAACGGGGGTGGGCGGGGGAGTCTGCGGCTAGCTGCGGCTAGCTGTACCCGGAAGTGGGTGCAGATACCTGTATTATACAGGTATCTGCACCCCCCTCCCCCTGAAAGGTGCCAATTGTGACACCGGAGGGGGGGAGGAATCCGATGAGCGGAAGTTCCACTTTAGGGTGGAACTCCGCTTTAAATGACAAACTTGAAAAACATAACCAAGTATGGGAACTATGGGTCCTTTTTGAAAACCCCATAACCTAATGCGACGGCCTTGGGGGGCTTGGTCTTTCCCTATGGTGAGGGGGAACTGGGCTCCTGGGATGGGGTACGAACCCCACTGCCCTCATCCTCCTTCCCTACTTCCCCTACCCAACTCTATTTACCCCACCCTGGACTCTCCACTAACCCCTTTCCTCTCAATTCTTCTCAATAATTCCTATTCCTACACTTTTTTCTATAATTCTTATTCTTTTCTTTTTTTTTTTTTCCTCTCTTATTCTTTTTCCTTTTTCTGCTAAGATGTACAAGGTATACAACCAGTGGTTTAAATCTAGAGTCAGTCCATCTGTTATAATTTTTCTCCCTTTTATCTAACATTCAGATAAGATATGTACATTGACTCTAACTCCATGTTACGACTGTTATCAGAGCTGGGCTCTCCTCTAGAAATGATTACGGCAACGTATTGTGTATTACCTTGTACTTTAATTTTCTGTATGTGTTCTATTATGAAAAACTTAATAAAAATTGTCAATTTTCAAAAAAAAAAAAAAATCCTTTGGCAGGTAAAACAGTCACCAGATTGGATTTAGCTTTAAGGCCTCATGCACAATGGGCGTTTAGACCTGGTGCATTAAGCTTTGGTGTTTAGGTACAGCTGGAAAGTGCAGGTACACCGTCCAGCTCCATTGCCAACAGCCTATGAAAGTCTATTAGAGGCTGACAGCTGCTACTACTGGACAGGGCTGGACAGTGCGCTGAACGGTACTTACATTTAGTGCAGTATGCGGCCAGGGACATTCATCCTGGGCACATACTGCAATAAATGTAAGTACCGCTCGGTGCACCACCAAGCCTTGTCCAGCCACAGCAGCTGTCAGCCTCTTATAGACTTTTATAAGCTGTTGGCAATGGAGCTGGACAGTGAGTCTGTAACCTTCCATCTGCACCTAAACACCAGAGCCTCTCCAGCCTATATCTCCTTCCCATTTTCTGACCATAAACCCTGGTTGGATTTCCCCCTGCACACATTTTTTTAAATCTTAATACATACTTTTTTCAAGCAGTCTTCAGGTCAGTCCTGATATATCATAGAGGTCCGTCTACCTTTCTCCAGCTTCTTCAGCAGTGGGCAGTCCTGGTCCTGAATGCTGCAGAGGATCTTCCTTTGAGTCCAGGGTGGCCTGATGATGTGTCCTTCACACCCTCGGCTTAAAGGAAGTGGTTCAAATGACACCAGGCAGCTTATTTAGCCCAGAAGAGGAGCTGGGTTGGACACCTGGAGAGGTTAGTCTATAGACGACAGCACCGGAGCTTTTTTTCACATTAAGGGCCGGTTCCCATGGTGCGATGTCCGACATCGGATGTGATTTGCACCGCACCGCAGTGCAAATCATATTCGATCTATGTGCAATGCGATTTCAGACATACAGATAGTATGGCTGAATTTGCATCGCATTCAGACAAAACTCGCACAGGACCCTTTTTTGTTTCGCAGCAGAATCCGGATACATGGGTGTTCACATCCATGCGATTCAATTCCTGTCTGAATTTGCAGTTCGCACTGCAATATGCGAACTGATTTGGGGGTGTCATTAACTTTCCAGTTGACACTCCCAGCAGTTCACATAGGGCAGTGTGAACTGCCGCCGGGAGACATGCGATGCGGAAACCCGCAGAGTATTCACAGGGTTCCCGCATTGCTGCAGTGTGAACCGAGCCTAAAGGGGAACTAAACTCTCTCAAACAGCATTATTTTTTAATTCTTATGCTGCCAGAATTGTCTAAAAAGCAGGAGGGTATTTTATAGTTCACTTGTTTTAAACTTTTTTTTTTTACATTTCTCAAGTTGCTTCCTGTTTGGCCTAGACCAAAATTATGTCACACATCCCAGGTGTCTTGATGGACATTTTTTTCCTTTCATCTAGAGGAGGAGAGGAGGGACTTTCTCAGCTAAGCACACCCTCCTGTCTGCATTCTTGAGCTAAGGGCAGATGGATTCCAGGAAGTAAATGCTACATGAATCATCTGCCCTTACTCAAAAATAGCAGTGGCTAGAAATGCTAGGGGTGTGTGTTATGGGGGGGGGGGGGGGGGGGGTGTTTTAAAAGTGATTTCTCAACAAAATAAGGCATGGAGACTTGGATATAAAATAAAATCTGGCATATAAAATCTTAATTTAAGATTTTATATGCCAGTCATTTTTGCATGGTATTAATTTAGCGCAACTTTTTAATTTTATTTTGATTACTACCATTAGATATTAGATGGTTTATTGTTGCGGCTTTGGTTTTTAGGAGTTATAGTCTGAGCGCGGTATTCCTACTTATTTAATACTATGGAGACTTGGATGGATGGGCGAGTATGCTTTAATATTTAAAATGAATTAAAATGCATTTTCAGTTTGTGGTTACCAGATATAGTTAACTTCTGCTTTAAATAGTAATAAATGTTGCAGTCAGGCTTTAGCTAGCATTTTCGGAACTTCAGCAACAGCAGCTCCTGTATTTCTCACATGATGGGATTTCTTTAGCAATCACATTAGTGCTAAAACAAAAAGGTGCTTTTAAAAAAAATCAATGAAAAATATGTCTCGGTGGATTATTTTTGCCAATAAAAACCATTTCTCTACAAGACCTCTCATTGCTTTGAGTAAGTCATCACCGGCAGGATTAGCTTGACCTAATCACCTCCATTTTGTATATTGTCAAGTCTCAGTGTTTGGCCTTTTGTAAATGATGCGTGTTAAGATTCAACTCACTGTTTAAAGAGTTCAAGTAGATTTTGGATATTTACGGATTCCTTCCCCATTAAAGCGATGTTTGATGTCAGGATGCCAATACTTTCACAGTTATACAAAGTTGGCACAGGCCTTGTTCAAACCTTTCAATGTGTTTCCCTCTCCAGATGGCTTCGTACTTCGGATATACAGTTGCCGTGTCCGATGTAAACAGTGACGGGTATGTTAACACTAACCCCCAGTGTTTGGGTAATTCGTAATTACCACCATGAAGAATGGCGTTTTCACCGAATTCTGCCACTTTACTGCTTTTCTTTTCAAGATTACCCTTGGGGAGGGGAGCGTGTCTGAAATCTCTTTACATTACCTCAAATATAAATACTCAGTTTAACGCTTATGATTTCATGCTATGCTTTGTAATCTGCTGCATGTTTTGGTGTTAAAAAAAAGTCAGCTGAGTAGGGAAAAGAGAACATGGAAAACAAAAAAGAAAAGATTAAAAGGCAAACTTCAGAGAAAGGCAGGCCAAAAACAGGCTTTGTAGGCAGGACTTTTTTTTTCAATAGGCCCACTTGTCAGCCTGGTACCAGTCAAAGAAAAGTACAAACTGGAGTTTAAGTGGTTCTAAAGTCAAGTTTTTTTTACCTTAACCACTTGCCTTTTGGGCACTTTTACCCCCTTCCTAACCAGGGCAATTTTGAATGACAACTGCACGCTCATGCAACACTGTACCCATATGAATTTTTAATAATTTTTTCCACACAAATAGAGCTTGCTTTTGATGATATTTAAATCACCACTGAGTTTTTTTATTATTTGCTAAACAAACAATAGTTCCTGTATTTTTCTCCTTCACTGATGTGCGCTGATGAGGCTGCACTGATGGGCAGGGCCGTCTTAATAGCATCAAGGGCCCCTGGGCAATGTAATGCACTAGGGCCCCAATTTATGCACCTACTCTCTAGACTTAGTTGATAGAATTAAACATATATTTATTAGTACTTTCAATAAAATTGATTTTAAACAATGTAAAAAGCATTCCATAAATCAAAGACTAATCAACACAAAGGGCACAGTACAGGGGTAGAGGCAGTAGGGCAGAGTACAGGGGGGTCAGGAGGGCACAATACTGGGATCAGGAAGACACAGCACAGGTTCCAGGATGCTGCACAGGAAATAGCCATCCTGGGACAGTTTAGTAAAAAGCTTGACTGGTCTGGCAAATCTGGAACAGTTGGTATATATGATGTAACGAAAGACTATCATGGGGCCCCCTATGCACCTGAGGACCCTGGGCAGTGCCCAGGGGTGCCCATGCATTAAGACAGCCCTGCTGATGGGCACTGATTGGCTGAACTAATGAGGCAGTATTGAAGGGCACTAATGAGCAATGATAGGCTGCACTGATAGGCACTGATGGGCACTAATTGGCTGCACTGATGAGGCAGCATTGAAGGGCACTGATAGGATGCTCTGATGAGCAATGATAGGCTGCACTGATAGGCAGCACTGATGGGCACTAATAGGCAGCATTGAAGGGCAAAGATAGGCGCCACTGAAAGGCAGCACTGATGAGGAGGCACTGATTGACAGCACTGATGGGCACTGATTGGCAGCACTGATGGGTACTGTTGGGGCTGCACTGATAATCAGGACACTGATGTCCCCCTTCATACTAGCTGGTTACCGCCTCTCTCCTCCCCTCACACTGTGACAGCATGAGGAAAGGAATGGCGATAACTGGCAAGTGTGTTTACACCGTGATCAGCTGTGATTGGACATGGCTGATCACGTGGTGAAGAGCCGTTGTGATTGGCTCTTTACCCCAATCTGTGATCAGCTGCGTCCTTCGGACACAGCTAT
This sequence comes from Lithobates septentrionalis, assembly GCA_037952835.1. NCBI lineage: Eukaryota > Metazoa > Chordata > Amphibia > Anura > Ranidae > Lithobates > Lithobates septentrionalis. Next base: position 3,057,202 of record JBBDGP010000651.1, read on the forward strand.
CACAGAGCGTGCCGGGTACATGCCACAAAGGACGCGGTTCTGAGAGGACATCATTAGACACCCTCCCAGAACTGGACGACCGCGCTGTAGCCGTCACTCAACTATAGTGTGGTTGGCAAGTGGTTAAAGTAGACGTTCAACCAAAACCTAACTAAGGCTAAACCTACTCACAGCCACATTCTAAAATTAACCTATCTAGCCCTGTAAAGAAGAAATCACTATACATCCCTTTTCTGAAGCTGATCCAGTCCGGTCTCCAGTGGCGGATGCTGTGTGCAGGAGAGAACAGACAACAGCTGTGAAATGCCTGGGAAGTGACATTACCCATAGAGTTACTATGGGCAGAGGCGTTACTAGGGTTGGTGTCACTCCCCTCTCTCTCAGTATAGACCCCCCCTAAATACAGCTCTATCTCCCACAGTACAGACCCCCTTCATTGGTATAGACCCCCCTCCCTCAGTACAGACTCCCCTCCATCAGTATAGACCTCCCCCCTCAGTACAGACCCCCCTCCGCAGTATAGACCTCCCTCCCTCAGTACACACCCCCCTCTGTTCTCCATTTCAGGGGCGACTCAGGTCTGAATTTGTGCCTGAATTCGGACCTGAAACAGAGCCAAAGACGCACGGGACCCTTTTCCAGTGAGAACCCCGACCGCCCCAGAGGTGTGTGAACCGGCTACATTGAGAGCCGGTCACAGTCTCCTGTCATGCGAATTGGATGCGGGAAACCCACATCCAATTCACATAAGTGTGTACGCAGCCTAAGTGATTAAATCAGCTGCTGTAAGCTGAGGGTTTAATATCACTTTAAGATGACCATACATGGCTTGAGTTTTTCTCATTCAGTTTGTGGGCTGAGCGAGAGAAAATCTATCTATTCCCCCATCCACATTATTAGCCTGAATACAGTGGCTGCCGAACAGTGACTGCATCTGATAGGATGCAATTACTCTTTAGCTGATAGTTTTTCTACACTCAACTTTTAAAACAGAACAGAATAGGGTGAGGGAGTTGTCAATTTTAATATATACACAAGCACTAGGGATGAGCTTCGAGTTCGAGTCGAACTCATGTTCGACTCGAACATTGGCTGTTCGCAAGTTCGCCGAACAGCGAACAATTTGGGGTGTCCGCGGCAGATTCGAATGCCGCGGAACACCCTTTAAAAGTCTTTAGGAGAAATCAAAAGTGCTCATTTTAAAGGCTTATATGCAAGTTATTGTCATAAAAAGTGTTTGGGGACCCGGGTCCTGCCCCAGGGGACATGGATCAATGCAAAAAAAAGTTTTAAAAACTGACGTTTTTTCAGGAGCAGTGATTTTAATAATGCTTAAAGTCAAACAAAAAAGTGTAATATCCCTTTAAATTTCGTACCTGGGGGGTGTCTATAGTATGCCTGTAAATGGGCGCATGTTTCCTGTGTTTAGAACAGTCTGACAGCAAAATGACATTTCGAAGGAAAAAAAAACATTTAAAACTACCCGCGGCTATTGCATTGCCGACAATACACATAGAAGTTCATTGATAAAAACGGCATGGGAATTCCCCACAGGGCAACCCCGAACCAAAATTAAAAAAAAAAAAAATGACGTGGGAGACCCCCTAAATTCCATACCAGGCCCTTCAGGTCTGGTATGGATATTAAGGGGAACCCCGGCCAAAATTTTAAAAAAAATGACGTGGGGTTCCCCCTATATTCCATACCAGACCCTTCAGGTCTGGTATGGATTTTAAGGGGAACCCCACACCAAAAAAAAAAAACCGGCGTGGGGTCCCCCCAAAAATCCATACCAGACCCTTATCCGAGCACGCAACCTGGCAGGCCGCAGGAAAAGAGGGGGGAACGAGAGTGCGCTCCCCCCCTCCTGAACCGTACCAGGCCACATGCCCTCAACATTGGGAGGGTGCTTTGGGGTAGCCCCCCAAAACACCTTGTCCCCATGTTGATGAGGACAAGGGCCTCATCCCCACAACCCTGGCCGGTGGTTGTGGGGGTCTGCGGGTGGGGGGCTTATCGGAATCTGGAAGCCCCCTTTAACAAGGGGATCCCCAGATCCCGGCCCCCCCCTGTGTGAAATGTTAAGGGGGTACTTACCCCTACCATTTCACTAAAAAACTGTCAAAAATGTTAAAAATGACAAGAGACAGTTTTTGACAATTCCTTTATTTAAATGCTTCTTCTTTCTTCCTTCATCTTCTTCTGGTTCTTCTGGCTCTTCTGGTTCTTCCTCTGGCGTTCTCGTCCAGCATCTCCTCCGCGGCGTCTTCTAACTTTTTCTCCTCGGGCCGCTCCGCACCCATGGCATGAGGGGAGGCTCCCGCTCTTCTCTTCATCTTCTTCTTCATCCTCTCCTCTTCTTTCTTCTTCTCTTCTTCATTTTCTTTTCCGGGCCGCTCCGCATTCATGCTGGCATGAAGGGAGGCTCCCGCTGTGTAACGGCGTCTCTTCATCTGACGGCTCTTAAATAACGGGGGGCGGGGCCACCCGGTGACCCCGCCCCCTCTGACGCGCGGGACATGACGGGACTTCCCTGTGGCATTCCCCGTGACGTCACAGGGAAGTCCCTGTCAAGTCACCGTGCCTCAGAGGGGGGCGGGGGTCACCGGGTGGCCCCGCCCCCCGTTATTTAAGAGCCGTCAGACGAAGAGACGCCGTCACACAGCGGGAGCCTCCCTTCATGCCAGCATGAATGCGGAGCGGCCCGGAGAAGAAAATGAAGAAGAGAAGAAGAAAGAAGAGGAGAGGATGAAGAAGAAGATGAAGAGAAGAGCGGGAGCCTCCCCTCATGCCATGGGTGCGGAGCGGCCCGAGGAGAAGAAGATAGAAGACGCCGCGGAGGAGATGCTGGACGAGAACGCCAGAGGAAGAACCAGAAGAGCCAGAAGAACCAGAAGAAGATGAAGGAAGAAAGAAGAAAGAAGAAGCATTTAAATAAAGCAATTGTCAAAAACTGTCTCTTGTCATTTTTAACATTTTTGACAGTTTTTTAGTGAAATGGTAGGGGTAAGTACCCCCTTAACATTTCACACAGGGGGGGCGGGATCTGGGGGTCCCCTTGTTAAAGGGGGCTTCCAGATTCCGATAAGCCCCCCGCCCGCAGACCCCCACAACCACCAGCCAGGGTTGTGGGGATGAGGCCCTTGTCCTCATCAACATGGGGACAAGGTGTTTTGGGGGGCTTCCCCAAAGCACCCTCCCAATGTTGAGGGCATGTGGCCTGGTACGGTTCAGGAGGGGGGGGCCGCACTCTCGTCCCCCCCTCTTTTCCTGCGGCCTGCCAGGTTGCGTGCTCGGATAAGGGTCTGGTATGGATTCTTGGGGGGACCCCACGCCGTTTTTTTTTTTTTTTTGGTGCGGGGTTCCCCTTAAAATCCATACCAGACCTGAAGGGTCTGGTATGGAATTTAGGGGGAACCCCACGTCATTTTTTTTTTAAATTTTGGCCGGGGTTCCCTTTAATATCCATACCAGACCTGAAGGGCCTGGTATGGAATTTAGGGGGTCTCCCACGTCATTTTTTTTTTTAAATATTGGTTCGGGGTTGCCCTGTGGGGAATTCCCATGCCGTTTTTATCAATGAACTTCTATGTGTATTGTCGGCAATGCAATAGCCGCGGGTAGTTTTAAATGGCTTTTTTTTCCTTCGAAATGTCATTTTGCTGTCAGACTGTTCTAAACACAGGAAACATGCGCCCCTTTACAGGCATACTATAGACACCCCCCAGGTACGAAATTTAAAGGGATATTACACTTTTATTGTTTGACTTTAAGCATTATTAAAATCACTGCTCCTGAAAAAACGGCCGTTTTTAAAACTTTTTTTTGCATTGATCCATGTCCCCTGGGGCAGGACCCAGGTCCCCAAACACTTTTTATGACAATAACTTGCATATAAGCCTTTAAAATGAGCACTTTTAAATATTAATGTTCGTGTCCCATAGACTTTAACGGTGTTCGCGTGTTCGAGCGAACTTTTTTCCTGTTCGCATGTTCTGGTGCGAACTGAACAGGGGGGTGTTCGGCTCATCCCTAACAAGCACGCAAATATAAAACTTTAAATTGAAAACCAAGTAAACATTAACAAAATGACAAAGGATCTCCAGATTACTATGGGTTAGCTAAAGAGGCAACATAGCAGAAAATGACTGCCTCCTGCCCCTCTTTGTCTAATTGAAACCTCTGACGGAGCCATCTGATTCAGTCAGTCCTCCTGTCTCATTTTCTTATGTGTCTAAATTTCTGCTTTATTTATTGTGTTCTGTAAACAACGGGTCCCTTTTTTCAACAGAAGAATCCCTGAAAAATATATTGAGAGGAGTTGGGATCCAACAAAAAATAAAAATATTTTTTTAAGATGTTATTTATTTTTATTTATTTTTTTAGTCCTGATTATAACAAAGACAGATAGAAACCATGCACAACATCCACTATACATTCCCTTACAGAGTATTCATACAATTCTGTAAACTGAGCAGCAGGCAACCATCTTTTTTTTATTTTGTTTGGCGGACTGTAAAGCCAAAGAAAACCCTTGCTATCAATATTAAGCAGAAACCATATTGTTTTCTCAGTGTGGCAGCGAGCGTGGAACCTGTATAAAAGATCCCCATGATCCACATGTGCCATGGGTAGCATGATGTGCACATACAGCCCTGTTTAAAGGATCCCTGAGGACTAAACTTGTAATCCTGATTTTTTTACAAACTAGTCTCATGATTTTAGTATTGGCCTCTACTCCAAGTCAGCTGGATACATAAAAATTTCCACTGGACTTTTTTGGAATGTTGACAGTTATGCTAAACAGTGCATACCCCAATTGAAATTCACTAAGACACAGTGCAGAGCCTACAATGTTTGCGTTGACAGATCATGTGACCTTTAATATAGTTTGCACCCCTTCACCACGGAACCTTTTATTTTTAGAACAGAAATTATTACTTGGAACATATAATTTCTCTTCTATTGTGGAAACGTGTAAACATATATGTGTGTATACATTTCGAGGTATTAATCATTTTCATGGCTGAATAGTAGATGATTTGTTGGCTGCGGGCAGCCATTTATCATAATTCTATACTATATTGGAAAGGGTAAACATTTACACAATGCATATGTTTATGTCACATCATATACACATTCCCCCTCATAACGAATAGATTTTTATGATCTCTGTTATAGATGCTTGTGTTAAATTCCATCTGTTGTGAGAGCTGCCTGTGCAGTCAGGGAGGTTAATGCCCTGTGTAGCTTATGCTTATTCGTGAACCCTGTGGCTTATTTGAAATAGTTATGTATACATGTATACTATGACATATTTATCCCGAAACCAATTAAGAAAACCATTCACCAACATAGAGGGAAGGAGAAATTAAAGAATGGTGTAAACTTAAGTAAAAACAATCAAACAGGTTGTTCCATGCAGTTTTCAAGTCATTGGCGTGGTCTCGGGGTTCCCAGTATGCACAGTGAGTAGCCACTTTCATAGCAACTGTACATGCGGTCTGAGCAGGGCAGAGCAACCAGGGCCCCCCTGGGGTAAGTGGACTTCCTGCCCCCTTGGACTAATAGGTTTGTGCCTCCCTGCTACCCCAGTTGACTTGCTAGAATTACGTAGAAAAAGAAACTGTAAGCGCAGAGATGGAGTGACTGTAAACATATGATAGTGAACCAATAGTCATATAATAACACAAATCCATTAGTCTTTAAAGGATCAGTTCTTAAAATGAAGGGCAGCAGCTATCCTCAGAGAGAGGCAGCTCTGTAAACAGATAAGGAGGAGGGGAAAACACAGGAAGCGCCACCTCAGTGTAGTATTAAAGCAAAGTTTTAATCACAAAGTATATATAACACTCACAAGACGGGAATAAATATCAAGCTCATCTATGTGATGAAGGTGGTAACTCTCCAGGTATCCGAGACCGTCATCCAGGCATCAAGGAGATGGCAGGGGATCCGTTTAGGCAGTCCTGTGGCCACCAGGAAGTTGGCGGGAACCGGCGTGGAACGCAAGGGAGTGACGTCACCGGGAGTGATCGGAAAACCACGGAGAGACCGTCATAGATGGTCCAAATAGTCAAGCAACTCGGAGCTCAGCTCCTTCTACAGGCCTCCGAGCGCGTAGCCTGCCTATTCTAACCATCTAGAATGGTCTCTCCGTGGTTTTCGATCACTTCCAGTGATGTCACTTCCTTGTGTTCCATGCTGGTTCCGTCCGACTTCCTGGTGGCTACAGGACTGCCTAAACAGATCACCTGCCATCTCTCTGATGCCTGAATTATGGTCTCGGACGCCTGGAGAGTTACCACCTTCATCACACAGATGAGCTTGATATTTATTCCCATCTTCTGAGTGTTATATATACTTTGTGATTAAAACTTTGCTTTAATACTACACTAAGGTGCCGCTTCCTGTGTTTTCCCCTCCTTCTGTCTTGCTAGACTTAAGCTCGCCATACACTTGTAGATTTTCTTTCAAGAACTCTTGTTTTCAGAACATTTAGTTATCAATTATCTAAGAGTTAAAGGGGCTGGTTGGACAATTGCTGTCGAACAGAGTGAGAAACATTGAAGGACAAGGATGGAAAATTTGTATCCAATGGTAACAAACAAGTTCCTATTCATTAAATTGCCTCCTAGTCAAAGTTGCGCCGACTTTGGAGTGCAACTTCGGTGCAACTTTGACGCAACTTTGGATGGGTGCAACTTGGATACAACTTTGGCTTTGACCAGTGACAATGAACAACTGCAACTTTGGAGGTTTATCAACCGAGTGATCGATCTGGACAGCCGCACTCAGGAATAAGCAAATAAAATCTTCTTTATTCAAAACGTGGCATAAGGTTAGTACATGACACCGATGGAGCAATACAGCTTAGCCGCTAACGCGTTTCACGCTCTTGCAGAGCTCTTACTCATATGAGTAAGCGCCCCGCAAGAGCGTGAAACGCGTTAGCGGCTAAGCTGTATTGCTCCAGCGGTGTCATGTACTAACCTTATGCCACGTTTTGAATAAAGAAGATTTTATTTGCTTATTTCTGAGTGCGGCTGTCCAGATCTTTTCCTGCACGCATACAATTGCATCAGCAATTGCTAGCACCTGGAGCTCTCACCTATTCACACAGTGGAGGACAGGAGATTTGAGCCTGAATAGCCTGGAGCAGTGGTAATTATTTTTGTTTAACCGAGTGATCGACCGATTATCTGATCGTTAGTATCGTGCTTTCGACTGCCGATTCCGACTTTTCGGACGAAACCTGAAGGTGCATGCTATAAAAATGTTATCGTATGTGAACACCATCTGATTTTCGTTTAATTAGTACAGTTTTCGTCCAAAATAAAATCAAGTGCAAGGCTACGCATGCTCGGAAACTAAAGTATACATTACAAAACAATTCATCACATTACATCACATCCGAAGTTTTATTGTCGTGCGAGAATTTTCGTAAGTTAAGTAACCTCTTCACTTTCGGTATGAGACTAGCATGCAACAAAAAACAGACAATTTTTTGTCTGATAATCTGATTGTGTGTACCAGGCTTTAGGTTATGGAGCCTGCAAGAGACCAATCTGCATCAGTATATCGAGAACCATGAGTAGAAGAATACAGAAAAGTGGTGCCCTACCATGTTACCAACTCAGTTTTAAGTAAACAGGACAGTACACGGTACACGCTTCTACCAGAGAGATTAAACTCTAAGTCATAGGAGGTCATTAACACAAAAAAGCAACCAGCTCAGTCCCAATGATAATATACCGTCATAAGCAAAGGAAGACACGAAAGAGGTCAGATAGGACAATACTGTTAAAACCAATATGTTTATTGTGTAAAAAAGGTACTCACAAAAGGAGAAGACTTGGGTACAGCAAGTAAGTACCACCACACTGTGACATTTAGGGGGCGTGGTCAACATCACCCAGTGACCACGCCCCCTAAACGTCACAGTCCCAGCATGCCCAGGGACTGTGACATCATATGGAGGCGGGGTCTCCGCCTATATAAGTCACAACGGAGCCCTCAGAGACCAGTCCAGCCGGAGAGAGCGTCGTGTCAACATCTGGGGAAGAGAAGAGAAGACAAGACAAGAAGCCCAGAAGCCCGGACCTCCGCTGCCAATAGAGCTACCTGAAGGCAGCGGAGGGGCCGGCCGAAGACCTGGAACACCGGGAGAAGAGGCCGGAGAGAGCGTCGTGTCAACATCTGGAGAAGAGAAGACAAGAAGTCCGGACCTCCACTGGCAATAGAGCTACCTGAAGACAGCGGAGGGGCCGGCCGAAGAACCAACCGGACGCCGGGAGAAGAGGAACCGGAGGGACCCCCGAAGCCGGAGGAAGATCCCCCCCCCCCGGAGCTGTTTAATAAAATATTTTAAAAACCTGTGTTGTGTTTTATTATTTACACTTTTTCCCTAGGTGAATGGGTAGGGGTACCATGTACCCCATACTCATTCACATAGGGTGGGGGGGCCGGGATCTGGGGGCCCTCTTATTATAGGGGGCTCCCGGATTCCGATAAGCCCCCCGCCCGCACACCCCGACAAGCAACGGCCAGGGTTGTCGGGAAGAGGCCCTTGTCCTCATCAACATGGGGACAAGGTGCTTTGTGGAGGGGGGGGCACCGCAGGGCGCCCCCTCCCCCAAAGCACCCCCCATGTTGAGGGCATGCGGCCTGGTACGGTTCAGGAGGGGGGGGCGCTCGCTCGTCCCCACCCCCTTTCCTGACCGGCCGGGCTGCGTGCTCGGATCGGGGTCTGGTATGGATTTTGGGGGGACCCCCACGCCGGTTTTTTGGCGTAGGGGGTTCCCCTTAAAGTTCCATACCAGACCTAAGGGCCTGGGATGCCTGCGGCGGGGCTCGGAAGGTTTCAATCTCGCCGATTAAAGTGGCGAGATTGACTTCCTTTTCTAGTCCCGTCGTACCCGAGTCACGTTCAAAATGAACGGACTTGTCCGTGTGTGGGGAAGTCCGTTCATTCTGAAAGTCCAGCGGAAGTCCGTCGGTAAGACCGGATTTTGGAAAGTCCGGCCGTGTGTAGGCAAGTCCGGCCGTTCAGAAAGTCCGCCGGAAGTCTGGCGGCAAGTACGTCGGACCTAGCTTTCCAGAAAGTCCGACCGTGTGTACGCCCCATTAAAGGGATAGCGCACCTCTTTTTCAATAAGAGAGAAATTTGGAGAAATTTGCTGATTTATTCTTTTGAAAATGACAGCTGCCTGGCTGTTATGTGGTTGCTTTGGGTCACTCACCTAGTTCTAGTATAGGGTTAAAAAAAAATTCTGACTGTTATCTGACTTCTATTTGCTGCATGCTTGCTCCTAGTCTTTATTTCAGATGTACGTATGCATGCTAAACCCAACCAAAGAGCTAGCATTTTCAGAAGAAAACCCTTCAATGATAGCACACCATTATATTTTACACCACTTTATAGATGATTTTGGTATAAATCAAGGTCCAAACAAGGCCAAATCTGGTTAATGTAATTGTCACTCATGGCGGTCATGCACAGCCCAAAATAAACAAGAGATGGACAGATTTTAGTGTCACTTAAAACAATCAGGAATATAGGAGTAAAAATGTGCAATTGTCTTTAGTCTATGAGAAAAATGTTTACACTTGCATCATTCTAATTCTACTTGTGGGTTGTGCAGATTGGATGATGTCCTGGTGGGGGCACCGCTCTTCATGGACCGAGAATTTGAGAGTAATCCAAAGGAAGTGGGCCAAGTCTACCTCTACTTGCAGGAAAGAGCTCTTATTTTTAAAGATGCCCAAGTGCTGATGGGGACTGAAGTGTTTGGAAGATTTGGCAGTTCAATTGCAAACCTAGGGGATTTAAATCAAGATGGATTCAATGGTAAGAGTATCTTTCTGCCATGAAATAGCCTAATTGGGCTAAAAAATAACAAATGATTTTACATTGGCGCTGATATCTCTGTGTAGCAAGATCTTAGACAACAACTTAATGTGGTTTTAATGGCATTCCCTGCTTTAAGGTAAAAAATGTTCCAGTACGTAAACATTTTTTTCAATTTTTTGGCTCAGTCACAATTAACATTTTTAGATGTTTCTATAACAGCAGATCTTCAACTTTTGAGATCAGGTCCATTTTAAGGACTCTATGAGAAATAATGTTACTTTATTTATTTACCTTAGGTGGTGTACATTCAGCAATCAAGAGAAATTATATTGCAACCATGTAAAATATAAGAAGTTTATGGTACATAAACTTCTTATATTTTACATGGTTGCAATATAATTTCTCTTGGTGCTGTCAAAATCCCATCCATTATTTCTTGTATTAGTACTGTTTCTAGGGATGTGGCATCATGGGAAAGGGGGAAACTGTCTGTCATTATTTTCTACATTCAGCAATCAAGATTAGGGTAAGAATAAGTGTGAAGAGTTATGTCGTAGACCGTAGCTACAGTTAAAGCACTACTGTTGTAAAGAATGCTGCATACTAATAACTGTATGTGGTTAAAACATGTAATGACAGTACTTAGTATATTAATTATTTTTATTTTATATATTTGCATGACTGTTCAGCAAAAGTGGCAGCGCCATAAGTTGGAACAGTGGCAACTCGTCCATACGGGGCGCAGAGGCGCCGCCCCCCTAATCCAATGCATCCAGCCCCTAATCTACATGCAGTGCACCGGGCACTCCTCTTTATTTTCCACTCAGAGCTGGAGTATAAGATTTGCATGGGGTTCTTTAAATTCTGCTGAAGTGCAGGATGTTCCTTTACATCTTATTTTCAGAGCACCTTATTATTGACTGGCTAGGCAGCAGCAATCCTATCATTTAACTGTATGTGGTTAATACATGTAATGACTGTACTTAGTATATTCATTATTTTTTATTTGATATTTTTGCATGACTGTTCAGCAAAAGTGTCAGCGCCATAAGTTGGAACAGTGGCAACTCGTCCATATGGGGCACAGAAGCCGCCCCCCTAATCCAATGCATCCAGCCCCTAATCTACATGCAGGGCACCGGATTCTAATGTTTATTTTATTTATTTTTTGTTAGAAGCACGCGATTAGAGCCAGTGGCTTTAATTGGCTTGAAAAAAAGGATGGGCTCACGGCGCAGAGCATTGCGCCCTGAGCCCACCCAGTTGTGTGACGATAGCGAATTATTATTCACTATTGTCTTCCTGATTCTCCTCCCGGCCAATCAGGAAGGGGGTCCTGCAACGTGATTGGCCAAGAGGAGAAGCGATCGAATTGGCCACCGAGGAGGAGGAGGGTAAGCCTCTGTGAAGCCGAGGAGGAGGAGATGCAGGGTGAAGCCGAGGAGGAAGCGCAGCCCACGACCTAGATGGGGTAAGTGCGGGGCTGGTGGGCTGACGATCGAGCGATGGGGGGGTTGGTTGTCGCTCGGTTTTGCCGTGCCCCCCACCACCCAAAAAAATGGAGCGCCAGCCGCCACTGAGTTGGAACAAACTACAGCAATGACAGGGGTGATTACAACAGTTACCTTTAAATTTAAGTGGTAGATTAGGAGGTTATGGTTTAGTGGTCCATTTAGTATTAGGCTAAGGGTTTAGGATAAGGGAAAAAATTAGGTTTACCATTAGGATCAGGTAAAATCTTAAAGGTCACCTATTAATTTTTGCTTAGGGATTCAAATTTCTCTCTTTCTTTAGAAAGTGGGGAATGGCTATAACCTATGCCAGGGTTTTATTGCTGCCTGTGTCCCCACTATGAAGAATTAAGTTTTAACTTTTTGTCCTGGAGACCACTAAAAGTGATGGGAAATTCAAAATTTATGATTGTCAGCAAAACAGGGGGCAGGAGAAAAATCTTCCAAAGGAAACACCTGTTCTATTGACATCTTTCTAAGGAAGGGATAAGTGATTGCCATTTGTGTCCCTGGTGCAGGACACCTGGGGAAAACTCCCAAATTGGAATAAGGAAGCAAAAAATACAACTACCGAGGGGCTACTGTACCTTTTTTTTTTATCCAGAACAATTTCAGGTACACATTAACTGTAAGAGATGAGGTGAGTTAATTCTTATGCCCCGTACACACGGTCGGACTTTGTTCGGACATACCGACAACAAAATCCTAGGATTTTTTCCGACGGATGTTGGCTCAAACTTGTCTTGCATACACACGGTCACACAAAGTTGTCGGAAAATCCGATCATTCTAAACGCGGTGACGTAAAACACGTACGTCGGGACTATAAACGGGGCAGTGGCCAATAGCTTTCATCTCTTTATTTATTCTGAGCATGCGTGGCACTTTGTCCGTCGGATTTGTGTACACATGATCGGAATTTCCGACAACGGATTTTGTTGTTGGAAAATTTTATATCCTGCTCTCAAACTTTGTGTGCCGGAAAATCCGATGGAAAATGTGTGATGGAGCCTACACACGGTCGGAATTTCCGACAACAAGGTCCTATCACACATTTTCCGTCTGAAAATCTGACCGTGTGTATGGGGCATTACAGCTATACCAAGGTTTCCCAGCCAGGGTTCAGTGGAACACTTCAAAGGTTGCCATGGATTGCTTCAGCAGTAAGCAATCTTTTTAGCTATCTGTAATGGTGGGATTCTTCCCAATGACCACAAATGTAAAGAGCATGCTTCCCACTAATCATCATGCAGATGTGCTGTGAATTGTAAATATAATAATTCCGTGCAGGGGGTTCCCTGAAGCCAAAAAGTTTAATATAAGGCTTCCTCCATGTTACAAAGGTTGAGAAAGGCCAAGATGGATTTATGCCACGTACAGACGATCGGAATTTCCAACAACAAATGTTCGGAATTTCCGACAAACAAAATTTGAGAGCAGGTTCTCAAATTTTCCGACAACAAAATCTGTCGTAAATTCCGATCGCGTGTACACAATTCCGACGCACAAAATTCCATGCATGCTCGGAATCAAGAAGAAGAGCTGCACTGGCAATTGAACTTAATTTTTCTCGGCTTGTCGTACGTGTTGTACGTCACCGCGTTCTTGACGTTCGGCATTTCCGACAACATTTGTGTGACCGCGTGTATGCAAGACAGGTTTGAGCCAACATCCGTTGGAAATAAATCCATGATTTTGTTGTCAGAATGTCCGATCGTCTGTACGCGGCATAAGTGTTTGGGTGCCCATATTATAGGGTTAATGCTAAGAGGGTGGTTATATGTTAGGAATAGGTTTGACTGTCAGGATTTGCTTGAGCAGTGGGTAAGCGTCAACATTTTTTGCTTTCTCTGCAGAAGTGGAAAACATTTTTAACCTCCCTGGCGGTATAATTTTTTCGGATTTTAGGTGCTGAAAGCGGTACAATTATTTTGCATGGAAATTTGGCGTTTTATATTGTAGGTCTGTAATTCTTAACAATAACACACTTAAATCTGTCCAAACAAGAGTCTAGTAGACATCCCAGGTATGATAAAGTTTGAAACACAAAAACATAAATTATAATATAATAAAAAAAAAAAAAAAATTAAAAAAAATAAAAATAAATAGTAATAAAATTAATTTCCACGCGATTCACTATCGCTCAATTCTGCAAGTGTTCTAATTTACTATCTCTGTTTTCTAGCTGGTCTAAAGCCACTTTTGACGTAAAGGGAAACTTTTTGGTTGCTATGGACAATCTCCAGTTTCCAGGCAGAAAGAACAGTATATGCAATATAAAACTGCATGCAGGGCATGGGCCAAAGCACTGGGGACAAAGGGGATGTGAAATAATTTCATACAGTACTGTAATCTGTAAAATTACAGTACTGTATGTGTTATGATTTTTACATTTTTTGAATTTGCCGCCAGGCTCCGCCCCCATGCGTCGCGACGCTCGCAGGGAACGGAGCCTGGCAAGGAGAGGCTTCGGAGGGGACATCGCAGGATCCCGGGGACAAGGTAAGTAAAGCCACACCAGGATCCTGCGATGCAATCCCGAGTGTGGCTCGGGGTTACCGCTAATGGTGCTGAAATGTAACCCCGAGCCACACTCGGGAAAACCGTCAGGGAGGCTACGAAGTAACCGACATCAGGGCCTACTTGGTAAACACAGGATTCTATAAAGGGATACTTGCTTCTGTAGCAGGCAACACAGTGGCTTAGTGGCAAACCCTTGTGCCTTGCATCACTAGGGTGCCCAGTTCAAATCCTGGTCAGCCACTTATCTGCATAAAGTTTGCATGTTCTTGCTGTGCTTGCATGGTTTTCCTCCGGGTATTCTGCTTTCCACTCACACTCTAAAGACTTGTTCATAGGTAATTGCCTCCTATCTAAATTTGATCATACATGTGAGATAGGGATCTTTTCATTGTAAACTTCTGGAGGGCAGGGACTGATGTGAAAGTACAGTATGTAAAGTGCTGTGTAATTTGTCAACACTACATAAATACCTATGATAAATAATGTATAAAATCCCTGTTCTAGTAATTCCTTCATATGTAAAATCAGCACACTGATAAACCCCTGATCTGCCCAACTATCACATATCTATCCAGAAATTAGACCTATATTTGTTGTTATCACCATTATGAACATCGTTCTGTAATCTATTTATATCTCACAGATGGAAGTATTAGCATATTGTAATAAGGAACCTTTGTTTCCTGCGTGTTTGACCTCAGTCTTGTTACCCAGGGCGACCTTCCGCTTACTGGTGTCTGGATTGTACAGCTTTCCACACGTCATTTCACAGAGAGTGCCGCTATGAGGATAACCTCTCATTTAACCCCTATTTCTCTCCTGAATTGTGTCTGCTAGCTCCCTAATAACTTCCACATTTACTGCACAGCGTTACTAGCTAATGTTCCGCCCCCCCCCGTCCCCCGTAGCACATTCAGTGTTAGAAATAAGAAGCTGGACTGTTAGCCAAAAATAAAGTATTGTTAGAAAATACGTTGTTAAAGGAAATCATCATCTATGTTAAAAAAAAAATGACACCATTTGTGTACAGAATACCATCCAGAAATCGAATTTCCTACTCATGGGACTGGCTTCCTGCTCTTTCTAGAGGTCTGTGCAGAGCTGGAAGTTAAACTAGGGGTATTTAGTTTTCTTTTTTCATCTTTTTCCAGCTGCTTCGAAGACTGAGAGCTGAGCGATAAAAGACTGTTGCTCTCTCAGTTCTCAGTCTTCAGTGAGCAGAGAGCTGGTGACTGTCAACCCCCCGGCTCGCTGCTCTGCCCCTCCAGCGCTCACTGGAGTACCGGGCTGTGCAGGGGATGGGAGTGGCTGGCTCAGTATCCCACTGGCTCGCTGAGAGGCTGAGTAAGGTGCTGATCCAGGCATCTCGGTGGATCCCTACTGGGATCTTTCCCGAGCCTAGAAAGATATAAAAATTACTAAAAGTGATTGGAAATTCAAAATGTATGGTTGTCAGCAAAACAGAAGGTGAGAGAAGATATTCCATGTACTATGTGTATTGCCTTTCCATGTGCACCTTGCTTCAAAGGCTAGTTATAGGTTGGGGTGGTTGCCATTTTTTTGTACAGTTGGTCTGGCTGAGTGTCGTCAGCTGACAGCAGGCTAAAGCCTGCTGTCATCTGAAAACGGGTCACAGGAGTGCAGAGCGTACTGCTGGGATCCCCAGAAAAAAAACCAAACTAGCTTTGGCTATACTTCTCCTTTAAAGCTTTTCATCTAAAGTGGTGCAGAAGATGCTCTTTCCAATTGTAACTCTGAGATTGATCCGGTGGTTAAAATCAAGGCAATGTCTTCCCCATAAAAGCAATTTTGTACAATAAATGAGTTGCTTTGGGAATGCAAAGTTCTTGGGAGGCAAATCAGCTATCCTGAGGAAACTAATGGTGAGCCAGTTAACCTCCCAGCATGTCTGTGAAATGTGCAATGAAACTGTAGTACCTAGTGGAAACCCACACAAGCACAGCTAAACTTCATGCAAATGGTGTCTTGACTGGAATACAAACAGAGGACCCTAGCACTGCAAGCCAGAAGTGCTAACTACTAAGCACAAATGGCACGGTCAAGCAAACATTGGTTTTCTAAAAGCAGAAAAAAAAAGCAAAAATATGCTAAAATCTATGCAAATTTGATCATTGTAAAGTGAACCTTTCCTTTAGCCATGCAAAAAAAAGTAAGAGATTCACTTATCTCGCCTTCCCCGCCTAGGAGTATGCAGTCATCTTTCCTTCAAATCCCAGCCACTCCATTTAGCTGCTGGGCCTGGGGAAAGAAAGCCCTTTGGAAACTATAAACCAACTTGTTAAAGTGGCATGGCTATGAACTTATTCCATGACCCCTAGTGACAGTACTGGACCAATCATGAGGCACTGTCACATGAGAGAGGAGTAGTGGGTCACATGCCTACCCATACCCAGAAGTACTGAGTGTTTCAATCAAAAAAATAATTTAGAATTTCTTCCAAGACATCTTTACAATGATACCTTAGAACAAGTCTTTCATGAAAATATATAGTAGTTTCCTTTTATTACGTTAATGGCTGAGGATGTATTACATCTGTCATGGCTGTGTAGCCAGTGACATATGTTCTCTGTCACCGCAATCAAAAGGGCATGAGCTTGTTTTGGTTATTATCAGTGGCCTCTCTACTAAAGGGAATAGTAATCTTTGTGGCTCTTCTTTATTCTCCACTCAGAGCGGAAGTATAACATTTGCATTGGGGTTCTTTAAATTCTGATGAAGTGCAGGATGTTCCTTTACATCTTATTTGTAGACCACCTTATTATTGACTGGATAGGCAGCAGCAATCCTATCATTTATGTTGTTTGATTTTGCAGATGTTGCGATCAGCTCTCCATTTGGCGGGGAAGATAGGAAAGGAAGAGTATTTATTTACAACGGGAACAGAAATGGATTGAACAAGGACCCTTCCCAGGTCCTAGAGGGGTCCTGGGCCTCTGGCACCCTGCCGGCTGGATTTGGCTTCACCCTGAGAGGGGATTCAGACATAGACAAAAATGATTATCCAGGTATGATATGATTTATTCCCTCTCTATTCTGCTGAGGAAGGTAATTCCTTCCCTACATCTGGAAACATCATCATCTACAGATATGAAAGTCGGAAAAGAGTCTCATCATATAATTTTGGTTCTTGAGCAACTTTAGTGAACATTTTAATTCATCTAAACACAGAGAGGAACTTAGAAAGCGGTCAGATGAACACTTCAAAAAGCAATAAAAAATTATTTTAATGGTTTTCTTTACAAAAGCAATATGCTATTCTTAAATGTCTTGTTTGCATGTATTCACTTTTTAAGTCAAGGGCTTACATCTGCTTTAAGTTGACCTAACTTCTGAAAACTAACCTTTAGGTTGGATTTGGTTTCTCCCATAGGAAATGTACTGATACACCTTTCCTGCTCTTTCTATCTTCCTGACTATTGTGGGCACTTTATCTGCCTACTCATCAGCCCAGCTCTATATTGAGCACATCTTGGAAATTGGGGAGACATGATATCCAATCAGGGCATGGCAAAAGGACCCAAAGGAACCAAAATTCCCATCACTAGGATATTGTAAAACCATTATTGTATACCGTCTCTGCTTCAGTGTCATCACAAACCCAAAAACATATAGGAACTGCATTTCTGCCGAGTTAGGCCTCATTTATACTGGACATTGTAAAACCCCAGCTGTAGAAAGCTGGAGCTGTAGAATGAGTTTTGCAGCATTTTTGCAGTAGGGTTTTTTAGCTGTAGTGTTTCTTAGCTTTTTTTAGCAAAACTATACAAAAGCTAATGGCTCAAAAACGCAGATAAATGCAGAAAAGCTGTGGTTTTTTTAGAGTTTTTCAGCTTTTATCAGAGTCTTTTTATCTTTTTTACAGCTCAAAAACTCCTCCTAAAACCCACTAGTTCTGCAGGTTTTTTCCAGCCAGAACCCCCCCCTGCCAAAAAACGCTTCTAACCGCCTATGTGAGCATGGACACATAGGATAACATGCTGGGGAGTTTACTGCAGCATTTGTGGACTAAAACCCCTTGTTTTTTTGTATTTTTGAAGGAAGCAATGACTTCTGTTTTAGAAATTCACCAAAGGTGTCCAATTATCCTTTGGGATATGGGAACCAATGATGGTGGCTTTGAAACTAGGATTCTGTATAATCCCAAAAAAATAGCAGATGATAACAAGACCCAAACAAATCAGATTTTGAAAATGTTGGGTGGGATTTCAGAAAATTATAGTGTGAGCAACTTGGAGCTTACTGTGGCCTGGTAATGAGAGCGTGTTTGTTTCCGTTTACAACTATTTATCTCTGCATTATTGAACCTGAAAATTAAAGTAGAGAAATTGACTTGATATGTCACATTACATAAAAAAATAATAAGAATTTGTTGCGCTATAGATCTTTAGTATCAGTTGGTTCAAAAAGATATCAGCAGCCAGCACAATATTAAAGGAAGTCAATAACAAGATATATATGGTAAGTGTGCAGCGCTTTAAATCCCAAAAGGACAATCCAGTAACAAAAATTCAATAGTAGTTCAATCTGCGATAGACAGGTAGTAGGGAGACCCGTCACCAGCACCCGACAATACAGCCGCTTACCCCATGTGGTGAACCCTCATCACAAAGGTCACATCAGCTTATGTAAAGTAAACTCAGGCCCATCAATCTTCATACACTTAGTGGCAGCAGACCGGATAGTGGATGCAGCAAACCTGGATGTGACTCTCCTTGTTCAAAAATGACCCTCCAGCGGTAATCATCAAATATACAGGAATATATAAAAAAATATCTTTCAGTGACTGCTAAGGAGTACTTAGCAGTCACTGAAAGATTTTTTTTTACATCAGGCTCATACAGACCTCTTATAGTTTGAAGGGCTGTAAAGGGGGAGGAGTCGGCAAAGTGACGCTACTGCATGCTGGGACACGGCAGCCATCTTTCTTATGGATAGAGGCTGTATACATACAAACAGAGCTTGCCTTTGTCAGCAATGTGAGTGCAATTTCAATAGTTTTTATCTGAATAAATACTGTTATGATGTACTGCGCAGTGAGGTTTATTTCCTTTTGTCTGCATGGGGTGACATATATTTGATGATTACCGCTGGAGGGTCATTTTTGAGCAAGGAGAGTCACATCCAGGTTTTCTGCATCCACTATCCGGTCTGCAGCCACTAAGTGTATGAAGATTGATGGGCTTCCTTCTTACCTGAGTTTACTTTACATAAGCTGATGTGACTTTTGTGATGGGGGTCCACCACATGGGGTAAGCGGCTGTATTGTCGGGTGCTGGTGATGGGTCTCCCTACTACCTGTCTATCGCAGATTGAACTACTATTGAACTTTTGTTCCTGGATTGTCCTTTTGGAATTTAAAGCGCTGCACACTTACCATATATGTGTCACATTACATGCAAGTAATACTGTCAGTAACTGGACCTCAATTCCATATTTTAACTACACAAAAACAAAAGGATTTGCCATTTTTATTTAAAATTGACAACATCTTTATGAATTTCCTCCAGATGTTTTGCTCCTAGCTACATGTATGTGGAAAAAAAGATTTTTACCTCCTTTGAAGTCATACGGGTACTTAATAGAGGTGGTGCTGATGAAGTGATTCAACAGACTTGTAAAGGGTGTAATGGAACATATTGGGCAGTTCACTAGGAGGTCTGTAATCAACAGTTAAAGTAACCCTGTCGCTATACAAAAGTTGCTAATCCAAGCTATGTCTGCAGAAGAAATATGAATATTCACCTTTCCTGATGTCCACACCTACGAACACTTCTCAAATCCTGAGAAATCTTCTGCAGACAAGCTGACACTTCTGGGGGGGTGGATTTCCTGGGTTCCCTGTAGCTCCCAATGGTTTCTCATGCTGAGCTCCACCCATTACAGGATTCAATAATCGTGTAAAGATCAGCAGGTGGAACCAATAAGAGCATCAGTGGACCCAGGAGATTGACATTCATTTGGTTTGGCTTAGTTGTTTTTGTATAGTGACAGGGTTGCTGTAGGGAGCCCTGGTCTAGATATGGCTTTTGGATTTCTTTGGCTTACCTCAACATGACCTAATGATCCTGTCTATTTTAGAAGGGTAAAAAATTATTTAGTCAAATCAGTTGCTGATAATTAAAAAAATGTATATTTAAAAAATATATATAATAATGGGCAAATAATTCATAATCTAGTGTGTGTTTTTTTTAAAACTGGGGCCTCTTACGGAATTGTCCTGTTCAGTGAAGCATTTGAATTTGACATTCTGGGTGTAAAATATAAAATATTACGCTATCCACCGTTCATTGAACAGGTATATTTTCACTGGTATTTCGGTATTTATTATTTTTGTGCTAATATTCTGCTGATATCATCAGATCTTTTTCCTAGCCTCTCTGTTTGGAAAGAGTTGGAATTAAATTTCACTCTTATTAATGTCTTTAGCATCCCCACTTTCCAATGAAACCTGAAAAGGAAACTTTAAATTATTTTCATGAAGATCCCTTGTGTAAATCCAATAAGCTAAATGTTTGACATACTAAAATTGATAATTCCTCAGTACTATTATTTGATACAGTCAGTGAGCAGTATTTATTTGTTGTAGCAGGTCTCACATGACCTTCTCTAGTAACAGGGTTGTAATCTGTATTCCCATATCTGACTGTTGGCTAAACATGGTAAGTAAGCCTGCGGCCACTTATCTGTGGGATATAAGAGATCAGCCAAAGACCTATAGATGTAACACGATGGGCAATTTCAAGTCGAAAATTTGTGCGTCTAAAGCCGTGTACACACGAGCGCAATGTCCGACAGAAAAAGTCAGACGGAAGCTTTTCATCGTATATTCCGATCGTGTGTATGCCTCATCTTTTTTTTTAAAAAATTCTGACGGACCTAGAAATAGAACATGTTCTAAGTATTTCCGATGGAACCAATTTCTATCGGGAAAACCGCTCGTCTGTATGCTGTTCCGACGGACCAAAAACGACGCATGTTCTGAAGCAAGTACAAAACGGAAGCTATTGGCTACTGGCTATTGAACTTCCTTTTTCTAGTCCCGTGGTATGTGTTGTACGTCACCGCGTTCTGGACGGTTGGACATTGGTCGGACTTTGGTTTGACCGTGTGTAGGCAAGACCGCTTGAATGGAATTCTGTGGGAGGTCCGTCGGAGAAACCTTTGGAGTTTATTCCAACGGCAAAACCGGTGGTGTGTACACGGCATAAGATTATTTGAACCAACAGTTTTTCTATTTCTGGCTACTCAGTGATCAATTTTGCATTCAATCAATTGTTTGGTCTAATTTCTTTCACATATAGAAAAATTGTCTGATTTTGAAATAATGGTTCATTTTGCTGGTATCAATGCAGCTGTTGACTCTCATTGTCATTGGGAGACATTGAGGTGGATTTACTAAAGGCAAATAGACTGTGCAATTTGCAAGTGCAGTCTAGTGAATGTGTTGGAACTTCACTCTGTAAAGAATACCCAATACACAATCTATTTGCGATTAGTAAATCCACCCCATTGTCACCAATGGGGTTCTGTGCAAGATCAAGTTTGGGAGCCCCGTTCAACTATTGCCCAAGTGCAAACACTCTTCTAGTGTAGATAGATTGATAGATGCAATAAAGAGTAGACTTTGCTACTTGCCACTTAGACTCAAACCCAGTATAAGTGGTGTCAAAGGCAAATCTTAGGTATGGAGTAATGGTGGTGCTCTCTACCAGACACCACTTGGATATTACAAACTATGAGCGTCTTACTGTTCCCAGAAGCAGAAGGGAGTTCCAGCACTCGCCTGACCCACAGCAAGCCTAAATGGACCCCTAAATCCCTCAGGCCCTTGTGTGGCCATACAAACCGTAGGTCTGGGCCCCTGGGTTTTTGGAACTGTCAACTCTACAGTTGGAAGACCAGTATTAGATGGCCCTGAAATTAAGAAAATGATCTGACATTTAATTGAATTATTGCTCAGTTTTCCATTGGCTGAACAATATTTGTGCATGTCCACCTTTCCTTATGTGACATCATTACATCATTTTCAATATTTCTATTACATTTTTTTAAGGTTTAGCTTTGATTTAAATGTCTGTTTTTATTTTCAAACTATACAAACATGAGAGCAAGAAACTGCATAGTGGCGGTATTGTCAGCAATATAAACAATAATAGCAAAAGAAGGTGACAGATGATGCCATAGGTTTAACAAAAAAGTCACATTAAGTTCATGACCAATTTAAACCACTGGGTGCATATCACTGAACCCTATACGTTACTTCTGAGAACATTTTTCTCTTACAGTAAGTACAGTAAGTGTACACTAGTACAATATTATTTACTATACCCAGGATGCTATTCTCTTGGCCTTTAGTCATTTTAATTTTCAATGCTATTGCAAAAAAAAAAACATCCATTCATTTTTTTAAATTAATTATTGTTTTTGCTGGTACTACGTCAAGAATACAGCATATATAAATTGTGCTGTCAAAAGATTGCATAAAGTACTGCACCCCCTATATACAGTATTGAACTGCCAGTGTCAAAATGGCTTCATGGGGCTTTCATAGTACACTTCAAAACCTCCAGGAAAAAAAATATAACTTTGTTTATTTGCATCTTGTAATAAACCATGTAGGAATACATTATAGTTTCATAAGGATTATGAACAATAAAATGTCATCACAGACAATCCCCCTCCATATAGAGAATACCACTTGAGCGGCCACCTTACTTTATACAAAACATGTATCAACTAGTCCAGGAGTTCCATTTATTTCATTTTCACAGAAGTTTTTTTGCTATATGGCACTGCCTTACTTTAACTGACAACTGTACGGTCATGCAACATTGTACATAAATGAAATGTATGTCCTTTTTTCCCCACAATATAAATTTCCCACAAATAGAGCTTTCTTTCGGTGGTATTTTATCGCCACTGGATTTTTTATTTTTTGTGCTATAAACAAAATTTTGAAAGAAAAAACAAACAAACAATATTTTTTACTTTCTGCTATAAAACATATCCAATAAAAAAAATTTAAAAATCTAATTTCTTTACAAATGTAGGCTGATATGTATTATGTTACATATTTTTAGTAAAAAGAATCCCAATAAGCATATATTGATTGGTTTGCACAGAAGTTATAGTGTCTACAAACTATGGAATATATACTGGAATTTTTATTTTTTTTTTTTAAAAATGTTATACTAGTAATGGCAGCGATCAGTAACTTCTAGCGAGACTGCGATATTGCGGCGGACAATCTGACACTAATTGACATTAAAGGGGTGTTCCGGCCGTTTTTTTTTTTTTTAAAGTCAGCAGCTACAAACACTGTAGTTGCTGACTATTAATAAGGACACTTACCTGTCCGGCGATCCCGCGATGTCGGCCCCCCGAGGCCGATCCGTCCATCAGATTGGCTGCTGGCGCCGCCATCCTAATTAAGGGAACTGGCAGTGGAGCCTTGCGGCTTCACTGCCAGTTTCCTACTGTGCATGCGCAAGTCGCGCGGCGCTTTGTGAATGGCCCCGTTGTTTTCTGGGACACACACATGTCCCAGAAGGCAATGGGGCCGCTCGCCGAAGAGGAGGAAGCGCCGTGGAACAGGAAGAGGCAGATTAGGAAGACTGCCTAGCAACAGGGGTTTCAGGTAAGTTAAATTTTTTTTTCAAATGTTTTTTTTTTTAATTTTTTAAAGAATATTGATGCACTTTTTTTATTTTAGGGTGGCCCTTCACTTTAATACAGTGACACTAATACAGTGATCCGTGCTAAAAATATACACTGTCACTGTACTAATGACACTGGCTGGGAAGGGGTTAAACATCTATGGCGATCAAAGGATTAAACGTGTGCCTAACCAGTGATTTTGTGTACACAGTGTGCTACTTTTACTAAGGGATGTGCTGGATTTTACTTCTTGCTTTGCAGGGAAACAAAATCCAGCACATGCCTGCTGACAGGATGGAGCTCTGCATTGTTTACACAAGCAGCGCACTGTCCAGCCTGTCTCCTTGATGATCAGCGGGTGCCGGGGAACATCCATTGGCCGGCACGTGCTGATTGACTTCTGCTGTGACTAATCAGAGCAGAAGCAGTGCACTGGCGGCATGCTCGCGCCCCCTACCCAGAAGTGCAGAATCACATATATATATATACGTGATTCTGCACAGAATGGCCACCTTGTAGCCGTAAATCTGCTATAGGGCATCAGAAAGTGGTTAATAAAGGTTAGTATGTCCACTAAATCTCTGGACCCGGGATAAGACTATTCTACTATTCTAGGTTGCATTACTAGAGGGATCACCAGCAGGAGGAAGGAGGTCCTGATTCTCCTATATAGATCTTTAGTTAGACCTCATTTAGAATACTGTGTCCAGTCCTGGAGACCTCACTTATAAAAATATATTGATCAGAAAGAACAAGTCCAGAGACGGGCAAATAAAATGGTGAAAGGTCTGAGGGAAAAGACATATCAGGAAAGACTTCAAGAACCTGTGATATGTACAGTCTGTAGGAAAGAAGGGAAAAGGGAGGCTTGTCTGAAACTTTTAAATACATCAAGGGGGTGAATAAGGTTCATAATAATGAGGACAGTATTTTCAATATGTACCCAAGATCAAGAACACAGGGCCATCACCACAAAATTGCAGAAGCAAAGTTCAAAACTAATCTTAGAAAGTATTATTTTACTGAAAGGGTAGTTGATGCTTGGAATAGACTTCCAGCAGTGGTAGTGTGTCAGTAAACAGTAAGTGAATTTCAAACATCATTGGGACAAATCTAGATCTATACTCAACAGACCACTTTGACTTTTTTTTTCTGCCGTCATTCTTCATTGTTTCCATGTTTCTACAAGCCAAACTCATATTTCAAAGATCATGTTATTGACACCAATGTTGTTAAATGTCTGCAGCAATGCAAGTTAACAAGAGAAGAGACCAGCTCCCCCACATTCTCGTGGGGCAGCTGATTTGCAGAAAGAGGTTAGGAAGCAGCAATTTCACAACAAGGGTATTTCCTAGAAAAAATAAGCAACAACATGGATTGGTACAAGGCTTAAAGCGTTAACCCCCCCAAAAAAATTGGATTCTGATTCTTTAAAGCATGTTATACAGCACAGTGCTTGTGCTGTGTAATTTGGCCCCCTATAACACCTGTAATACCTGGCTGATCCTTCCAGTTTCTGCCCTTCCCTTTGTAAACTGACCACGGTCAATCATGGCTGCTGAGCCTGACCCCGTGGTCAGTTTATGTGCCTCCGTTAGCTGCAGCTCTTCTATCCTCCTATGTGCTCCTGTGTCATCCTCTCCCCTCCCCTCCCTGCCTGTCTGCCCGTGTGTCAGTGCCCGCCCCCGCAACTCCTCATGCTCTCATAACAGTTTAAAGTTTATATAATCCTGCTGGTTCCCTAAGACCGCTGCCCCTGTCTCTGTGCTTTATTAAAAAATGCCTCCTTTACTGGGTTTCAGAGTGGCTCCCCTCGATCACGTGACCAGCCATCTCTCTCTCTCTCCTCTCCTCCTCGCATCCCGGCAGAGAGGAGACACAGCCAGTGACTTGATTGCAAGGAGCCGCTCTGAAACCTGGTAAAGGAGGCATTTTTTTTAATAAAACACACACACAGGAGCAGCTGTCATTGAGGAATCAGTTGGATTATGTAAAGTGGTATAAGTGGGTTAACAAACACTTTAAGGCTGGGTTCACACTAGAACATGCAACGGATCACAGCAGGAGTCCAGTGTGTCTCCATTCACCATTTCAGGTCCAATTTTAGCCCGAAGTTTGGCCGATTGTGACTGGCTCCATAAAGAGCCAGTCACAATCTCCTGCTATGCGAATTGGATGCAGGGAAAGCCGCATCTAATTTGCTTAAGTGTGAACCCAGCCTTAAAGAAGATGAATAGGTAGGTATGAGACTATTTTTAGCCTTTTTTCCTATTAATGTATTTATCTAATAAATTCATATTGCACCCGGGTCATGATATTTCTTATGTAGACTTTCAAGAATACAGAGTAGCCATGTGAAAGTTTGGCCAAATCCAATATTTGTACTTGTCTAGCATTCCTTTTTATTATTATTAAATTAAGTAAATCACTAACCTTGTCAAAAGTTACTTTAAGAAGTCCCAGACATATTCCGTGACCATATAAAGGCAAATGTCTGCAGTATCAGTATTTCAGTAGAAGTCATTATTATTATTTTTGTATGATAATTACTTTTTAAATGAGTCTCAGATTTCCCAGGGCATTAGCAACAGTTGCTGTCACTGGAATGTCCTATTGCTAGTTTCGTGATGAATGGAGATAAGAAGTTCCGTGGAAGAAAAACTGCGCTCTTTACCAACCTACGAGCCCTAAGATTAGCTGCTCAATTTACAAAGCTTTAACATAAGGATAAGGCTGTCTAATTTAACCGTGTAACTGTAATTTTGCAAATCAGCCTCATTGAACTCAGCTGAAAAAGCAGTTGGTTTTTGTAAAATAAGTATACTTACCCTGTGTGTTAGCTTTGTGAATTGAGCATCAGGCCGCTAGATAGAAAAAGTGTGTTGTCCATGCCAACCAATCATCTTCCAACTGTCATCCTCTACTGAGATGAAGACCACACACCTGATTGTTTTTTGTAGGAAACTGCTCTGTGTGCACCATTTTTGTAAATAAGGCCAACTGTTCTACTCTATAATAATAAACTTTGATCAACACCTGTGCTTTGCAGACATAACACTGAAATCTGTTTCCTTGTAACTAGACAAGCCTGAGGCCTGATCTGTGAAAATCGTTCTGGTTTTGGACACTTTCCATCAGACAGGAAGCGTTTTCCACTTAGTACATGGGTTTATGCGGACATGTCATTTCTAACAGTCTTCGATGTCCGGTGTGATTCTTGGCTGCGTGCTTACAACGCCTATGGATATAGAGGCACAATCTGAGAATAGTCATGTTTAATTGATAGAATTTCCCTAGAAATGCTTTAAAAATACCAGATGGTGATGACTTTATGTGTTACCCTCTATGGTTTGGAAAGATCTGCTGTAGGGAGATGCGATGAAAAGCCACAGGAAAGTGCAGTAAATTGGCTGTCTGTTGATGGTGGAACGTCTCTTGTGTTCTTCGCAGTGACCCTTCCCCTTCCTGCCTATTCTACAAGATTTTGTGGTTTGCTCCAGAGGTCAGACCCTGCCAAGTTTCTGTCATGTTTTTGTGTAATGAACACTGAAATTTGTTATAATTTTAATATTTGTTAGACAGCCCACAGGGCAAGTTAACTAGGTATCAGTGAGTTATTTGAAGCTGAATTTATGTTCTCACGTTCAATTGAATTCAAATTTAAAGTAATAACATGACAGTAACCATCTTGGACTAGGAGTTGACTGTTCTAAAATACACTACCGTTCAAAAGTTTGGGGTCACCCAAACAATTTTGTGTTTTCCATGAAAAGTCACACTTATTCACCACCATACGTTGTGAAATGAATAGAAAATAGAGTCAAGACATTGACAAGGTTAGAAATAATGATTTGTATTTGAAATAACATTGTTTTTACATCAAACTTTGCTTTCATCAAAGAATCCTCCTTTTGCAGCAATTACAGCATTGCACACCTTTGGCATTCTAGCTGTTAATTTATTGAGGTAAGCTGGAGAAATTGCACCCCACGCTTCTAGAAGCAGCTCCCACAAGTTGGAATGGTTGGATGGGCACTTCTGGCGTACCATACGGTCAAGCTGCTCCCACAACAGCTCAATGGGGTTCAGATCTGGTGACTGTGCTGGCCACTCCATTACCGATAGAATACCAGCTGCCTGCTTCTGCTGTAAATAGTTCTTGCACAATTTGGAGGTGTGTTTAGGGTCATTGTCCGGTTGTAGGATGAAATTGGCTCCAATCAAGCGCTGTCCACTGGGTATGGCATGGCGTTGCAAAATGGAGTGATAGCCTTCCTTAGCTTTTACCCTGTACAAAGCTCCCACCTTACCAGCACCAAAGCAACCCCAGACCATCACATTACCTCCACCATGCTTAACAGATGGCGTCAGGCATTCTTCCAGCATCTTTTCATTTGTTCTGCGTCTCACAAACGTTCTTCTTTGTGATCCAAACACCTCAAACTTGGATTCATCTGTCCACAACACTTTTTTCCAGTCTTCCTCTGTCCAATGTCTGTGTTCTTTTGCCCATCTTAATCTTTTTCTTTTATTGGCCAGTCTCAGATATGGCTTTTTCTTTGCCACTCTGCCCTGAAGCCCAAAATCCCGCAGCCGCCTCTTCACTGTAGATGTTGACACTGGTGTTTTGCGGGTACTATTTAATGAAGATGCCAGTTGGGGACCTGTGAGGCGTCTGTTTCTCAAACTAGAGACTCTAATGTGCTTATCTTCTTGCTTAGTTGTGCAACGCGGCCTCCCACTTCTTTTTCTACTCTGGTTAGAGCCTGTTTGTGCTGTCCTCTGAAGGGAGTAGTACACACCGTTGTAGGAAATCTTCAATTTCTTTGCAATTTCTCGCATGGAATAGCCTTCATTTCTAAGAACAAGAATAGACTGTCGAGTTTCAGATGAAAGTTCTCTTTTTCTGGCCATTTTGAGCGTTTAATTGACCCCACAAATGTGATGCTCCAGAAACTCAATCTGCTCACAGGAAGGTCAGTTTTGTAGCTTCTGGAAGGAGCTAGACTGTTTTTAGATGTGTGAACATGATTGCACAAGGGTTTGCTAATCATCAATTAGCCTTCTGAGCCAATGAGCAAACACATTGTACCATTAGAACACTGGAGTGATAGTTGCTGGAAATGGGCCTCTATACACCTATGTAGATATTGCACCAAAAACTAGACATTTGCAGTTAGAATAGTCATTTACCACATTAGCAATGTATAGAGTATATTTGTTTAAAGTTAGGACTAGTTTAAAGTTAGCTTCATTTAAAAGTACAGTGCTTTTCCTTCAAAAATAAGGACATTTCAATGTGACCCCAAACTTTTGAACGGTAGTGTAAGTTTTATTGAATTTTCGGAAATACAGAATAGAAAAATTGGAATACAGTGCAGGCTCAGAACAACACCAAAGGGATCGAAGCTCCGCACAGTCAAATGTAAAGAGGATGTGGGTTTGAGGGTTGTGGGGACATTTCATGAAAGGACGCATACTACAGATTTGTGGAGCCACAAAATTGATAAGCCCTTGAGGAGTCCTCTGTCTGTCAGTCAATACTCGGCAACCTGAGACAAAAGGGGGGAAAGCTCGCTAAGTTTCAATAGACTAGGTTGACTGAGCAAAATAATGGTATGTTTACAACGTTTGGTTGTAGTTACAGGGAAAGAAGGGAGTGGTCAATGCTCAGGTGATCAGCATGGTCCAGCCATTGGCCCCAAACCCCAAGGTACCTAGCATGGGTGACTTTGATTTGATCACAATTCAATTCAGCTGACAGCCCCAGGAATGTAACTTGTGCTAAGATTATAAAAAGGCTGCCACTGGTGGCCTCTTATGAAAATGATTCCTAAAAAAACACACACTAGTGCATTTTTTATTGTAAACTATTTATTAATAAAATGAAAACACATTTTATACTCACAAACACAATTGTATGTAAGCTCATCCATAAATCCCAAAACCAGAGACGTCAGATCCACTGCACATACTCGCCTTAATGGGAAGAAGTCATTTAGGTGTACTACAGAGGGTTCTGATGAAGAACATCCCTTGAAATGTGTCAGTCATAGTATGCCTCACTGGCTTCTTGCCATGAAAGAGAGAATGTGTAGTGAATCTGACATCTCTGGTTTAGGCTGGTGTGCCCTCTTTCTGTTGTTTCTTAGTTTTTTGTTTTTTTTTTATTGGAAAAATTTTTGATATACATTTACTGAGAATCTGCCAACATAGCAAAATTCCCAGTACCTCCTTTGGCCGCACAGGGCCCATGTAACATACCCCCATAACTACTACCCCCCCCCCCCCCCTTGTCACAGCTCACAAAGCATATTTTCAAATGCATGCCATATGTATCTAGTCATCCTTCAATATTTCTAAAACCATGTTTTTGGTGATCATGTATAAAGGGTTATAAAAGTAACAATCTGTAGTTTTTATGTCATATTACTGCCTTTCTGTATCTGCCAAACTGTATATATCTACACCCTCATGACATTCACATTACCTATTAATTGTTCTTACTGACTACTGTGTAATTTTTAGTTAACCCACTGTGGTGTTTGAATCATACCATACTTTCCATATTTTATCAATTTTTTTTGATACATCCCCTTGCTTCGTATGTGTATTTATAATGGGGTAACATTGAGTTCACCAGGCTTTTCCAAAAGTTTATGTCAGGAGCTTGAGCATTTTTCCATTTAAGCAGAATGGCTTTTTTTCCATAAAACAATAAAATAGTGAGTAGCGTTCTCATGGCTCGTTTCGGAACCACCTCTTCCACCAGACCCAAAAGACACACCCTAATAGTCAATGGTATAGGTAGCGATATGAGATCTGATATGCATGTTACAATCTCTTTCCAGAAACTTTGTATATGTGAACATAGCCAAAAAATATGTTCCGCACCGGCCGGGGATGCCGAGCATCTCCAACATTCAGCCGATGCTCCACCATAGATTTTGGCCAGCCTGGCTGGCGTATAGTAGCTTCTATGCAAAAATTTAAATTGTATTAGTCTGTCTCTGGCTCTATTGTTTCTTAGTTAATTTCTATTAAGGCTCCCCCAGTCCTAAGAGGGCAGCAAAACATGGTGGCCTAATGAATCTCTGGAGTGGAACAGTGAAGGTCTATTGGTTTCTGAACACCACACTTGAGCGCAGAAGATTTTTTATGTTTATCTGTTTGAAAATGATTCCTGACTGGCTGTCATGCTGATCCAATGACTTCAATGTTTCCTTAATCACTGATCTAAAATAAATATGCAGTCATTGAAGCCACAGCAACGTCCTGACTTCACTGGTGGCATATGTGTCAAGAATCAGTGCCTCATATGCATTCAATGAAGTCAGAGGATCAGCAAGACAGCCAAGGAACTTCAGGATGGCAGCATTGGCAGCCCACATAGATATGTGAATATATTGACTAATTTATAAAGGCAAAGCCAAGAGCAAAAGTAAGGTTCAAAATTAGCATTTTGCTCTTCACTTTTTGAAATAGAATCAGAAATCAGAAAAATATTATCATTTTACAATAAGGATCATAAAATGAGATGTAGGTGCAGCCCCCTCATAAAAAGGCATAACATACCTCACATAACCCTATCTTCATAAAAACAACACACATACAGTATAATAAATACACACTACGTATTTCATTTACCAAAAAAAGCCTAAATCGGATAACTATGTTAATATCATTGTTCACATTTCATTTTTATATTTAATATTGCAATATAGTCTTCAGGGACCAATCAGATTTTAGCTTTCAGCTCCAGAGGGGGGATCAGGGAAAAGTGATTTGTGTTCCTCTGCTATTGGCCACTGTGATGTAAAAGTGGATTATTGCTGCCATTGTAAGAGTTTAAAGTTTATTTCTTTTTGGATTCTTCCCCAGATCTCATTGTTGGAGCCTTCGGTGTAGAAAAAGTAGCAGTTTACAGGTAAGTTCTACAAAGCCCTTACAAAGCAGCCTACAGCTCAAATCTAATATCTTGCCAATCTGATGTAGTACACGCATTAACATGTTAACGTGTGTTGCGTTAAGTCAGCCCATTCATTTGAATGGGCTTCCAACGCACCAGAAGACACACCTCTACTACTTTTCCCATTACAGTACACTGAAATGCAAGGTAGAATGGGCATGTCATTTAGAATGAATGTCACAGCAACATGCTAATGCATGCATGGTGTCTAATAGAGTGAGGCTAGCCTTAGACCCCATACACACTATTAGATTTTCTGCAGATTTTTGTCTTTAGATTTACCAAAACCATGTAGTGCAGGGACCTGCCTGATTACATACAAATTTAAACTCTTAAAGTTTGACCTCATATTATATGGTTTTGGTAAATCGGAAGACAAAAATCTGCAGAAAATGGAATAGAGTGTATGAGGCCTTAAAGTGATTCTGACCTGGCCTAAAATGTTTCTAAATAATGCTGAAGTACTCTCACTTTCCAGATGTCTTCAGGTCAATTTCTTTTACGCTGTGGTGCCCTTTGGATCCTAGGCTCAGGCTGTACATGGGATATTGACTATTGCCCATGTGGACAATAGGCCCCGTCTAATCCTGATACTAACTTACACTCAGCTATCAAATGCCAGACTCTTTAGACTGGCTACAAACCTACACAGTGCGGTGTAAAAAAAAAAAATAGTACACATCTGATTTTTGTTGTGTTGTGGCACATTGGCAGCCCATTCAAATGAATGAGCTGATTTAAAGCGGGGTTCCACTCAAATTTTTAACTTAATCTTACCCCCTTCAGTTAATTGCATAGATGTTCAAATGTCGCACGAAAAATTTTTTTATCGCTGTAAGTACCTTTATATTGTACTTTATTGTGGCACTTCCTGTCTCTCCTCCCATGGGAGTAGGCGTGTTTATTGCCTTTCCCCGGCGCCGCACTGTCTCCTGGGAGCTTAGTGTCAGGCTTCCCAAGATTCAGTGCGGGAACAATGATCATGCGCGTGAACAAGCTGTGAACGAACAGCATTCACCGCATCCAGGAAATCAATGCTTGTGGGCTTCACATGCCCACAAGCAAGATGGAAACAGCCAGCATCACATTTTTTAAGTTATTCTTCAGTACGAAAACAGACAGAGGCGGAAATATTACACCCAAACTGTGACTATTATTTTGGGATTAGCAAAGTGTCTCAATGACCTAGAAAAAAAAAATAAGATTGGTCGCCGGACTCCCGCTTTAACACAGCACATTTTAATGCAAGTAATGATGAGTGTTAACCTGTGTTTGTATCTTAAAGTGGAAGTAAACCCATCAGTCTAAAAGTTTTAAAAAACACTTACATTCCCCGGCATGCCGAGAATGCCAACTGTCACATTGGTTGTGCTCTCAACCAAACTGTCAAACCATCCAATGGCTGGTGTCATAACTGATCACATGTGCAGCATCATGGCAGTTGAAGATTAAACAGAGGCCAAGATGGCAGCTTCCTTGGCTGGAAAAGATAGGAGGGTTTACTTCCACTTTAATGAGCCCTTACTACCGACTCATGTTCTGCCATTTTGAATGACGGCAGGTGGGGCTTCATGTCCTGATGGGGAGGATTTTTATCTCAGCATGGGCAGAAGTTGTGGCTCCATGTACAGAGCCTGGGACTAGAATCTAAGGTGCTCCACAGGCATTCCTTGAAAAATAAATACAAGATCTTAGCATGGTTGCAGTGTTTGGCAGGCAGTAGCTTAAAGACTGGATTACCTCGTTGCTTGAGCTATGTATTATACAGTATTTTCTTCTCTCAGGGCCCGACCTGTAGTTACAGCGGATGCTCAGCTTTTTCTCAACCCTACGATTCTGAACCCTGAGGTCAGGAACTGCCAGCTCTCCCTCCCAGACACCTCTGACATCATGGTGACTTGGTAAGCTAAAGCTCTTGCTGCTTAAAGGCCAAGTGGACAGCATATTGATATTGCATTTGTGGGTGAAGTTTGGTGGCTTATTTATATTTATCACTATCGCTACAACAAAGATTTTCCAATCGGAGAACATGGTTTTCCACCACTCCTTCCCCATGCATAGGCCCATTCCAACAGCATTTCCCCTCCCAGGGCAAAGTATCAGGCTCTCTTTATAGTCTACACCAATTTTTCTATTGTTTCCAAGAGCCCATGCGCGGCCCCTGCAAATCAATAAAAGTGGCGCTAAAAGTCAGTGTTTAAACTGTCAAGTATGCTACAAACACTCTATAAGCTAAAGTGATCTAGTGCTATAAATAATACATAAGAAATACAAGATTATTCCATAAATGTGCAACTGAAATCGTGACAGTGCCTGTGAAAGTATATCATACACAGAGCAATATTATATCGTAACTGATATCAATGAAAAAATATAAGTGATTGAGTCCATAAAGAATCCATAGACAGGACACCGTGCAGGAAATGTGCAATATCTGGAAACAGTCCACCAATTCACTCAGTGCCAGTGATTCCTCTCCCCTTGAACTCAACACTCACCAGCTCAATATGCCTCACACTCTCGTGTTTTGGCAATCAGGCATAAGTATAGTTGGTCAATTGAAGGCAAAAGATCCAGATTCCTTGATAAATCCAAGTGTCACCTCAATGTATAAAAGAACTCAAAATAGTGTGATACCGTAAAACATGTAAAATTTATTTAACTTAAAAGCTTCAATCATTACACTCAGGGCCGGTACAAGGCAGGGGCGGAGAGGGCACGTGCCCTGGGCGGTCCCATTTGGTATAGGGGGGGGGCGCAGCTGTGCGCTCCTGCATGATCCTCCCTTCCCTTCCCTCAGCACACAACTACACTGTTTACTCCCCTACGGAGGAGTCCCGTAGTCTCTGCCAGCGCCGTGACGTCACTCACGGCCGGAGGCGAGGTGGGAGGACGCAGAGAGGAGCGCGGGAGCTGTGAGCTGAGAGCTGACCTGAGCTGAGCTGTGTCATGTCGGCGCGCTGTCTGTTATCTCAAGCGGAGCCGAGCTGAGGAGCTGCTGGCTGGCTGGCTCAGGCTGGATTCGATCTGGAAGGTAGAAGAGCGCAGTGCCAGTGTTCTGACTCAGATATTCAGCAGTGGTGGTCACTGGTCATTAACCTCGCCTCAGCCTCCTCCCCTCCCCCCAATCCAGACATTTATTAATCTGTTTTTTTAGTGTTTACTTACACAAGTTCAGACTCATAACTTGAGTCTGAACTTGTGTAAGTAAACACTAAAAAACAGATTAATAAATGGCTTGATTGGGGGAGGGGAGGAGGCTGAGGCGAGGTTAATGACCAGTGACCACCACTGCTGAATACCCCACAATACTCTGCAATACCCCACAATACTGTGCAATGCTCTGCAATACCCCGAAATACTCTGCAATACCCCACAATACTGTGCAATGCTCTGCAATACCCCGAAATACTCTGCAATACCCCACAATACTGTGCAATACTCTGCAATACCCCACAACACTGTGCAATGCTCTGCAATACCCCGAAATACTCTGCAATACCCCGCAACACTGTGCAATACTCTGCAATACCCCGAAATACTCTGCAATACCCCGCAACACTGTGCAATACTCTGCAATACCCCGAAATACTCTGCAATACCCCGCAACACTGTGCAATACTCTGCAATACCCCGCAATACTCTGCAATACCCCACAATACTGTGCAATACTCTGCAATACCCCACAATACTGTGCAATGCTCTGCAATACCCCACAATACTCTGCAATACCCCGCAATACTGTGCAATACTCTGCAATAGCCCCCAATACTCTGCAATACCCCACAATACTGTGCAATGCTCTGCAATACCCCACAATACTCTGCAATACCCCACAATACTGTGCAATACTCTGCAATACCCCACAACACTGTGCAATGCTCTGCAATACCCCGAAATACTCTGCAATACCCCGCAACACTGTGCAATACTCTGCAATACCCCGAAATACTCTGCAATACCCCGCAACACTGTGCAATACTCTGCAATACCCCGCAATACTCTGCAATACCCCACAATACTGTGCAATGCTCTGCAATACCCCACAATACTCTGCAATACCCCGCAATACTGTGCAATACTCTGCAATAGCCCCCAATACTCTGCAATACCCCACAATACTGTGCAATACTCTGCAATACCCCACAATACTGTTCAATACTCTGCAATATCCCGCAACACTGTACAATACTCTGCAATACCCCACAATACTGTGCAATACTCTGCAATACCCCACAATACTCTGCAATACCCCACAATACTGTGCAATACTCTGCAATACCCCACAATACTGTGCAATAGCCTGCAATACCCCGCAATACCCTGCAATACCCCACAATACTTTGCAATAATCTGCAATAGCCCCCAATACTCTGCAATACCCCAATATTTGGTATAAAAATAAAAATACATATTAAAATGTGTGAGTGAACTCTGTTTCTATCGCATTAAACATAATTGAACTTGTATTGTTTTAAGTATATTCTTGTTTTGAAACGACATTGATTCTTTATTAAAACCGGGGGGGGGGGCGCAGTTTGCCATCTTCGCCCTGGGCACCAAATGGCCTTGTCCCAGCACTGATTACACTCACAAGAAAACTTCTTGGTAAAAGCCAAACTGACACTGCAAATCAAATCCAAACTCAATTCTCCTCTGTGAAACGCCCAGCACCACTGTGGAAATGACGGTCACGGCGGACCTCAAGGGACAGCGCTAGATAGGTTCTCACCCCACTTCGCTAACACGCTGCTGGTGTAGATCTCCTGCTATTATGCAAGCCCAGGGGGCAGCTCCTCTGTCACCTTCGAAAGCTCCCGCCGGTGTACGGAGATACACAGCCACGTCCCGTCCGTCACTGATTGTTACTGGTAGATGCCGTACAGCCACGCCCCGACATGTTTCGTCATACCTGACTTCCTCATGGGATTGGCTGTACGGCACGGCACCACCTCCCCTTATACCCCTCACGTCTATCGACGTAGCTGTATGCTAATGAATCTTCCCGTTCCCAGGTGTCCCCGCGGCCCTCAAAGCAGCGATGCTGGGCCAATCACACACACCAGAGAGTATAATCATTATACAATGTCCTTAGTGTTATCGGAGCACATACACGCAAATGTATTGCATAGATCGAATAGCAAAAATTCAAAAGGTATACAAACAAAATGCAAAGCAAACATTCAAGAGGGAATGTAAAACGGTGAGAAACTTTCAATCATAAACCTTATTCATGAAATTCTGATTGATCGTATACATACATCCTATTTACTGGACGCCTCTCGAGGACTTATTAGCCTAGAAGTGTTACCTAGTGGCCTCGTCCTGATACTCTGTGTCATATAATCAAAGTATGCAACCCATACATTGCCCGATCCTGATCTAAAGATCGGGACACTTCCCTAGATATACCCCTCATTACCCCTAACTCAAAGTAGAGAAGCTAAATAGATGTAAACGCGACTCCTTAACTAGCTCTATATTATATCTCTATAATAAGTGAAAAATTAATATTATTATTGTGCACTAAGTGAATCTATAAAAGTAATTGGAGAACCTCAATGCTATTAACCAGCATCATAGCCCCCTAGTGGTGAAAATGAAAAAGTGACTTCTCAGTTTCCCAAAAGTTGAATTTAAATAGGGTAAAATTAAAATGAAATTGAGCCGCACAATTACCATCCCCTATGACCACTTCCAGTCATTTAACCTACTGATGTGCCAAATCAGTGTAAAGTTCTGATACTTGTGCAGTGTGCTTCAAACCTATAAGTGCTAAAGTGTCTATAGGTCAATATTTTAAAAAAATATATATATTTTTTGCGTAGAAATCTGAAATTCTTAATAATTTTTTGAAAACAATGTGTACAGTGAAATAAACTGTTTAAAGAAATATATAGAGCAAAGTATGGGCAAGTATGGGCAAATCTCATTGGGTGCCCTGCTTAGATGTCACTAATGAAGCAGTTTAAGTCTACCTCAATGTTGAGGCCCCTGGGGGCAAGGCTCTTCAAACGGTATATCCATAGGGTCTCCCTTTGTGAGAGGTCCCTTACTCTATTTGACCCTCTCCAAGATGGATACACACAATCTAATCCACAAAATTGTGCTAAGGAGGGGTCTTGGTGATGTTTCTCTCGGAAGTGTAAAGATACACTATGGTGTTTGAAGCCATTCTTAATATTCGTAAGATGTTCAGATATTCGGACACGGAGTAGTCGTTTTGTCCGTCCCACATACAATAACCCACACGGGCACCATAAAAGGTAGACCACGTGTGAGGAATTGCACGATATATATTCTTTGATTTCAAAAGTTTTCTGGTCTGTGCTGGTAACAGTTGTTATCCCCCTATTGGAGACCCTCACAGTTTTGCAACACACACATTTCCTGCATGGAAAAAAGCCCTGTAGGTCAATCCTTAAAGTCTGTTGCCCTGGTGGGTTCAGGATCTTTCTTACCACTCTATCACCAAAGTTTGGAGCTCGTCTATAGACAAACTTGGGCGATGAGGGCAAGATTTGGCCTAAGTGTCTATCCCTACCCAAGATGTACCAGTGCTTTCTAAATATTGCCTCAATGTCCCTATACTGGAAATGAAAGCCTGTGATGAACCTGATTTGTTGTTGAGTTTTTTCTCTTGGTGGGCGTCCCCTGCCAAAACACTGGTCTCTAGGTATGAGAGCTATTTCCTGTATTGTATTATCCAATATCTGCTCTTGATAACCCTTCTGTAAGAATTTGTCCTTTAATATTTTAACTTGGGTATGGTAATCCTCCAGCTCGGTACAGTTTCTTCGTACCCTGAGTATCTGCCCCTTCGGTATATTACGGATCCAAGAGGGATGGTGTCCACTTGTGATGGTCAAATAACTATTGCGATCCGTAGGTTTGAAATAAGTTTTGGTTTTCAAACCGTTGGCATGTTTTTCAATAGTTACATCTAGAAAATCGACAGAGGTGTCACTAATTTGGTACTCCAATTTGATGCCATTAGAGTTACCATTCAAGTGTCTCAAAAATTCAATCACTGACTCCATCGATCCTTCCCAAATGAACATTAGATCGTCTATGAAGCGACGATAAAACTTCAACTGGGGTCTTTCGATGCTAAAAACTCGTTTGTCTTCCCACTCAGCCATAAACAGGTTGGCGAGGCTGGGAGCAAACTTGGCTCCCATAGCCACGCCAACCTGCTGTGAAAAGGACATGCAAAAGTCCAGAGCATGTCCCAAAAAGCGCTTTTGCGTGTGAGGGACTTCGTCCCTCCTGCTGAGTGCCCAGTTAAGTGCCAGCAGTGCATCCTCATGTTTAATGATGGTATATAATGAGGACACATCAGCCGTTATCAGATAGGTTTCTCTTTCAGGATTGATGGCCACTTCCCCCAAGAGTTGTAACAGGTCTGATGTGTCCTTCAAATAAGCTTTAGTAGTTACAACACTAGGCTGCAAAAATTTGTCTAAGTATTCGCCCATACGTGCCGTAATAGATCCAATCCCGTTCACAATAGGACGGGCCGGTCTTTATAGTCTACCTACCAATACTTACCTTCCTCAATCTCCCCTGTCAATCCATTCACCAAGTGGATTTATTGAAAACACCCAGAACCTAGATATGCGGGCTCTCGGAGGGTTGATCTCCTTTGGAACCCCACAGCTCTGGTTCTTCTTGCCGACTTCCGGGATACAGTAATGATGAGGTCGGCAGGAGGAAACCAGAAAAAAAATATGGAGGTTGCCATTACTGAAGTACAATGCAACGTCATGATATATGTCCAGTATTTTACATAGCTATTGATTGTTGACAAAAGGCTCATTTGTGGAAAGTGTACAGGTGAAATATTATATCACTGCTGCAAAATATTCATGAATAAAAATCCACTGACTTTTCTTTCCAAAGATGTCATGCTGGTCCGGTGTCTTCAGTACTGTATTCTGAGTCTCTGACCCGAAACAAGTATGCAGATCAAAAGCTCTGACTTTAGTTATATTTTACTGGCTGCATGCTTGTCCCAGAACAGTGGCTCAAAGTTCGGAAGACAGTGACAGCTAGACCTACACATTTAAAGTGATTTTAAGGGTTCGTTTTTTTTTTTTTAAATAACAAACATGGCATACTTACCTCCACTGTGCAGCTCATTTTGCAAAGAGTGGCTCTGATCCTCCTCTTCTGGAGTCCCTTGGCGGCTCTCACGGCTCCTCCCCACATCAGATAACCCTCTAGGAGAAGCGATATCCCGGTGGGTTAACTTGCGGGGCGCTCCCGAGTCCAGCATTTGCGTCCATAGACACAAATACAGGACTCGGCCCCCGCGCTCGCGTCATTGGATTAGATTGACAGCAGCGGGAGCCAATGGCTGCGCTGCTATCAGTCTATCCAATCAAGAGCTGGGGACCCCGTGGAGAGAGGGAGAGCGCGTCTGCGCCGACAGAAATACGGGGCTCAGGTAAGTAAAATGGGGGAGCTGGGGGGCCAGTCACTGCCAGGTGTTTTTTCACCTTAATGCATAGGATTACGTGATTTTTGCGTACATGATTTTGCGACAAGTGGTTAAAGTGATACTAAACACAGACTGTTTAATTTACATTGTCCCTTCTATTTCTGTTTATGGATGAAGGCAGTGTCATTATTTTAATTTAAAAAAAAGTACCTTTTCCTAATCAATATACAACTGTTCCAGCCTGTCTTGCCTGTCTGTAGGGAAACATAAGCAGAAGGAGCATCTAGTACTCTGCTGCTGGTCACATGTTCAAAAAAAAAAAACAGCCTTTGGAATACAGAGTAAAATAAATAAATAATATCAATAAACTGTTAAATTGTCATACAAATATATATCTGAAATAAAATCTATAATATTTTTTGGCAATAACATGGTGCAGGCGGATTTCTGACAGTCACAGTCTGTATCACACCCCTCCAGCCTGTGTCTCAGAATAACAGGGAGGTGAAGCCTCCATCAATCTACATGTAATACCCCACCCCCATTGTGTTTAGCTGTTTTGTGGGCATGGAGGAGGAGGGAGGGAGTGGGTATTTTCACTTTTATACACCTAAGTGTGTGACTCTATGGTCACATAGGCTGCTCAGGTGTGATGGGGAGGAAATGCTCAGCATAGAAACTCACAGAAAACTGAGCATGTGCACAGTTGCCATCACAGCTGCAATATCCCTAGCTGAATTGGGGACATGGACAGAAGGGGAGAACAGCAGGATCAACCAGTTTTTTTGCAGAACACAGAAAACAAATCTCATAGTGACTGAATGAGTATGACCAACATGTAATACACCATTTGCTGATAGTTTTTAGACCCCTTTTACACTGAGGCACTTTACAGGCGCTATAGCGCTAAAAGTAGCGCCTGCAAAGCGCCTGTAAAGCGCCTCTCCTATCACTCCAGTGTGAAAGCCCGAGGGCTTTCACACTAGAGTGGTGTGCTGGCAGGACACTCAAAAAAGTCCTGCATGCAGCATCTTTAGGGCGCTGTAGGAGCGGTGTATACACCGCTCCCAAAGTGCCCGTGCCCATTATAATCAATGGGCAGCGCCGCTGCAGTGCCAGCAAAGTGCCGCTGGACCTTGCTTTGTGCACTGGTGTGCAGTCATGTTGGAACAGGAAGGGGCCATCCTCAAACTATTCCCACAAAGTTGGGAGCATAAAATTGTCCAAAATGTCTTAGTACACTGATAACTTAAGAGTTCCTATCACTGGAACTGAGGGGCCAAGCCCAACACCTGAATAACAACACCACACCATAATCCCCCCTCCATCAAATGATTGGGAGCAGTGCACAAAGCAAGGACCATAAAGACATGGAAGAGCAAGTTTGAGGGTGAGGAACTTGACTGATACAACACCTGATAGAACACCTTTGGGATGAATTAGAGCGGAGACTGCGAGCCAGGCCTTCTCGTCCAACATCAGTGCCTGACCCCACAAATGCACTTCTGGAAGAATGGTCAAACATTCCCATAGACACACTCCTAAACCTTGTGGACAGCCTTCCCAGAAGAGTTGAAGCTGTTATAGCTGCAAAGGGTGGGCCAACTCAATATTGAACCCTACGGATTAAGACTGGGGTGCCATTAAAGTTCATGTGCATGTAAAGGCAGGCGTCCCAATACTTTTGGTAATATAGTGTATTATTGGAATCTTCCTTCGGTTACTGGTACTGTAACAGAGTTTTTTTTTAAATTCTACATAATCTTGGGGCAAAATGATTACATCATGTAAAATAAGAATGTTGCCTAGTAGTCAAATACTTTAAAATTCTTTGTTGAGACTGGAATCTGCTGATAGCCCAATACCCAAATTGCTTGGAGCTGCAGAATTTGAAAGAACATGATGAGAATTTTACGACAGTGGCTAAGAGTCTGTTTGCTGAGAGTTGGTCTTTGTTGTCGGTTCAGATTATGGAGTTGTAATGCTCTGTCGTAGTTGTTCTAACCTTGTATTCAGCATCTGAAAGTGATTAGTAGGTTAAATCCAACCGGCACATAATTCTTCTCTCCCGTGGGATCCATCGTCCTCTACTTGTGAACCAGCTGTGTAGCTTGTATAGCGCTGATAGATATGTATAAGTAAGGGAAACTACGGAACAGCGCAAAGGAGTCTAGAAGAAGTTCAACGAGCCAAAGCTAAACGTCTTCCATTTCTGATAGACACATGACATTCCAGAATTGACGTAGCATAATAAGCTCTGGGTTTATTTGCCCGTTGATGTTTTAAGCAAGAAACAACAAACCCGAATACCTCAGTGATGGCAAACCTGGCAGGTAGTCAGTGATCCACATGGCAAAGAGGACTTGGGATAATAAACACAAGTATTACTTTCTAGAGCACAAACCCTCGAAGAATGTGGCAGTATGTAAATATTTGTAGCATCCTCTTATGCTGCCATCCATATCTGGATGTTGTAAAGACAGCTGTCAGTTGTGCTTTGACTGCTAAAAGGTCTATTTCTTATGCCGTGTACACACAAACGGACTTTTCGACCAGACTGGTCCGACGGACCAAGTCCAGTGGACAATTCGACCGTGTGTGGGCTTCATCGGACCTGCAGCGGACTTTTTTGTTCGAAAATCTGACGGACTTTAGATTTAGAACATGTTTCAAATCTTTCCGACGTACTCAAGTCCGGTCGAAAAGCCCGCTCGTCTGTATGCAAGTCCGACAGACAAAAACCAACGCT
Source organism: Lithobates septentrionalis (assembly GCA_037952835.1). NCBI lineage: Eukaryota > Metazoa > Chordata > Amphibia > Anura > Ranidae > Lithobates > Lithobates septentrionalis. Next base: position 3,099,927 of record JBBDGP010000651.1, read on the forward strand.
AGGTCAGCTATTGGCTACTGGCTATCAACTTCCTTATTTTAGTCCAGTTGTACGTCATCACGTATGAATCCGTCAGACTTTGGTGTGGTCATGTGTAGGCAAGTCCGTTTGTTCGGAAAGTCCGTCGGAAGTCCGCCGAAAGTCCATCGGATAGGCCGTCGGACCAGTCCGGTCGAAAAGTCTGCTTGTGTGTACGCGGCATTACCTGATGTATCCTATTATTTGGGCACTACCCACAATAGTTTGTACCCTGATTGATAGCTGATCAGTATAGGCACTTGGTACCAAACTTGCGGCCTAGGGACCCGCATGGGGCCCTTTGGCAGAGAAAAGCTTGGTCGTCCCTTGAACTAATTTCTATCAGAACATCAAGATGTATTTTTTTTTCACAACAATCAGCTGCGGATTGGGACATTCCATACCACGCAGCACACGTAAAACAACATGCTTGTGATATCAGTGATCTTATATGGACACGTGTCCATACTGTGTTTAATCACTTTCATTGGCTAAATATGGGCAGTGACGTCACCAGCATCCCGGCCATTCATTTGCAGGCAAGCTGTTTATTTCAGAAGAGACATTCAATGTCTCTTCTGCAATAAAATACACCTACCTGCTCACTGTCTTCTCAGGTATACACTGCTATGAATGCGGAGCTCAGCTTACATCGCCGACACCGTGGCCGGGGTGACTGACTCCTGCACATGCACTGGAGTGACATCATGCAGCACTGGCCAATGAAGATGGCTGAAGACCGGCACCCAGCGGAAGATGTCAGCGAGGGACAGGGACTGTTGATGGAAATATGGGTTTAATTCCACTTTAAATGGGTTTGTTTAGTCCAACCATTCCTTTTTTATTTTTATGGGTTTTCTTTCTTATCTTTTTATAAAGGACCTCAAGAGATATCAAACGTGACATATTTTCCAATGAAGACAGCTGTTCTAAGGACAATGGCCTATAAGGGGCTTTCCCCTCACTTTGCACAGATTTACTCTTAAGCCTCGTACACACGATCAGATTTTCCGGCAGAAATGTGTGATGTCAGGCTGTTGGTGGTAAATCCGACCGTTTGTACACTCCATCAGACAATTATTGTCAGATTTTCCGCAGACAAATGTTGGATGGCAGGCTTTAAAATTTTCTGTGGACAAATGTCTTTTGTTGGATTTTCCGAGCGTGTGTACACAAGTCCGTCGGACAAAAGTCCAAAGTACAAACACGCATGCTCGGAAGCAAGGACAAGCCAGAAGCGGTCGGTCTTGTAAATTAGCGCCCGTAATGGAGAACTAACATTCATGACGCGGCAAATTATGAAATCTCGAAATGCAGCGCACATTCTCTTCTTCTTTAATGGGATAATAATGAAGCTGCTTTGCTGGTGATACTGATGGAGTTATTGCAAACAAATTTTCAAAGGCTTTTTTTTTCTAGTGATATCAATAATAATATTATTATGCTTGTTGTTTTTTTTTTTGTTGTTTTTTTGGTGCAAGTTACCACAACACCATTATCCTGTATTTTTTAAGATCAAAGATACAACTATGTTGGTGTCCCTTGTCAATTTTACATTGTATTTTTTTAAATGTAACTGCCTACTCCCAAACTGTTATTTGAAGTAAAACACACAGCCAAGAATTATTCTCCACAAATTTTTTATTGTGCATTAAAAAGAAAACAAATAAAATTAGACATGCTATCTGCCAATAGAATTTAACCTATAAGGTATATACTGCGCTAAAGTTTCAAGTGTATATATATGTAGCTGCAACAAAAACTATCAGATATCTAGTGCAAAAATTGTGTATATAAATAAGTTGCGCTTAATAGAATTTAACCAAAAAGCGCTTAATAGAATTTAACCAAAAAGTGCATTCTATGCATCCAAAAATATAGAAAATATACCAAATCAAATCATTATTCAACCGAAAAATAAAATATAAGCCTCATGCATGTGTCCTGCTTCTTAATCTAGGGGGTCAACAATGCCAAGAGTTGGTGAAAGCAGGGGTCCATCATCCGGAGATAATTCCGAAAATCATCCGGATTATTCTCCTGGAGCTCCCGCAACAAAGGCATATGACATAATTGGTCATGATTAATAAAGCAACCAATTTTTGGTCCAAGAAGTCCTCCTGTTCCTGGACTGGACCTGGGTCAAAGCAATAACTCCAAGGCCAATAATAAATAACACATTATCTCCTCCGATTTCGCAACATGGCTGGTTGACGAATGGTCGCTCAGAAACTAACTGAAAAGCACGAAATGAAAAGTGCGAAATGAAAAGCGCGAATCAACACTCATGCCGCGTACACACGATCGGACTTTACGGCAGACTTTGCCCGGCGGACTTTTCAACGGACTTTATGACGGACTTTCCGAATGAACGGACTTGCCTACACACAATCCACCAAAGTCCGTCGAATTCGTACGTGATGACGTACGACCGGACTAAAACAAGGAAGTTCATAGCCAGTAGCCAATAGCTGCCCTAGCGTGGCTTTTTGTCCATCGAACTAGCATACAGATGAGCTGACTTTTCGACCGGACTCGAGTTCGACGAATAGATTTAAAACATGTTTCAAATCTAAGTGCATCTAACTTTTGAGAAAACAAAGTCCGCTGGAGCCCACACACGATCGAATTGTCCGACGAAATCCCATCCGCCGGGCAAAGTCTGCCGTAAAGTCCGCTCGTGTGTACGCGGCATCACCAAACTTCTACTAACACGAAATTAGCAGAAGGAGCACAAAGGGTGGTGCCTGACAATTGAACTTCCTCTTTTTTGGCTCGTAGTACATCTAATACGTCACTACGTTCATGTTTGTTGGCCGACAATTGGGTACCGTTTGTATGCAAGACAAAATCCAGGCACACGCCTTCGGACAAAAGTCTGAGGTTTTGTCTGCGGAAAATCCGATCGTTTGTACGAGGCTTTATTCTTTCTTCCTGCTTTGTCTTTGGTACAGAAAGTAAAGGGATGGGACATATTCCTTTCTCTATCCAAAACTACTTAATATACTTTAAAGTGGAATTCCATCCAATGCTAACTAAGCTTAAACCTGCTATCACTACCACCACCCCCCCCCCCCTTCTAAATCCTATTATATCTACCACATAATAGGAAAATGTCTATACTTACCTATTCTGAGAGCGATCCCATCTAGCCACATGATCTCCCAAACAGCTGACAATGGCTATGGGTGTCGTCACCGATAGGCTTAGTACGGGGCATCTCTGTCCCTCTTCTAAACTGAAGCCCCACTGACAGCTGATAATGTGATGGGACCAGATCGCTCTCAGAATAGTATTCTGTTATTTGTTAGCAGATTTAAGCTTAGTCGGGAATAGGCTGGACTTTCACTTTAAGCTCTTAAAATTAGGCATTTATCATGTGGTTAGATCTGTACATGTATTGGCATCATTAGTGTGCACTAGCTTTGTATTTCCATGCCCCAGTTATTTTCCAATTTTTATCGTATTCATTAATATACGAAGGCTGTACCGAAGGTAATGCAAAAGTGGGCATAACTTTTTTTATCAACTTACATAGGTCATTCTAATTTCATGTATTGGTGTATAGTAACTTTTCTTCTTCTTTTTCATTGCAGGTAAATAATAAATTCCAAGCAGGAGAAACATGTTATCACTGAGTTCTTGATGAAGGAGGGGTGAAGACTGACATCAACAGAAGGCTACCGAATGTTTATGGAGATGAAACCATTGACAACTCTTGTCAACTCTTGTCAATAGTGTTATCTTTGTAAATGTTCTGTAGCCTTCTGTGGATGTCGGACAGCCTGCACCCCTCCATCATCAAGAACTCAATGGCCGCACGTTGTTTCTGCTTGGAATCAATTATTTACCTACAATTAAAAAATGAAGAAGAGTTACTGTAGAGGAAGATTTACCAACATGTGAAATTTAAAAAAGAAATGTAAAAAAGTTATGTCTACTTTTGCAATATGTTTAATACAGCCCTTGTACATATATACTCAGACCAGAAAGGCACAGTGACTTAGTTGTTAGCAATTATACCTGGCAGCACTGGGGTCCTTGGTTTGTATCTTGGCCACAACACTAGCTGCATTTTCTCTCTGTGTTCGTATGGGCTTCCTCCAACCCTCCAAAGACTTGCTGGTAGGTAAATGGCTCTTGTCTAAATTGGCCCTAGTATGTGTGTACAAATTGGCTATGCACATGTGTTTTCACATTTTGCGTGCTTGTTCCAAGCTCTGCAATTGGGAGGATTGAGGAAAGACCTACTGTACCTCCTAAAAGAAAATTCTGTGGAAAAAGGCTTTCAGACATTTCAGGCGTAGTGAACTGTCCCATGGAATTGCAGAGAGTCGGATATCAATAACTGGTTATATAGATACTGGAAAAAGCCAATTATCTTGTCACTATGTCTTCAGAAACATGCACTATGAGCACTCAAACAGGTCAACACGTTGAGAAACTCAGTATTAGCATAAAGTGTTTGAAGGCTGCAGAGTACTGCCAAACTACAGTGCCTTGAAAAAGTATTCATACCCCTTGACATTTTCCACATTTTTTCATGTTACAGCCAAAAACGTAAATGTATTTTATTAAGATTTTATGTGACAGACCAACACAAAGTGGCACATAATTGTGAAGTGGAAGGAAAATGATCAATTTTTTCTAAATTGTTTACAAATAAATATGTAAAAAGTGTGAGGTGCATTTGTATTCAGCCTCCCTGAGCCAATACTTTGTAGAACCTCCTTTCACTGCAATTACAGCTGCAAGTCTTTTTGGGGATGTCTCTACCAGCTTTGCACATCTAGAGAGTGACATGTTTGCCCATTCTTCTATGCAAAATAGCTCAAGTTCTGTCAGATTGGATGCGTCTGTGAACAGCAATTTTCAAGTCTTACCACAGATTCTCAATTGAAATTAGGTCTGGACTTTGACTGGGCCATTCTAACACATGAATATGCTTTGATCTAAACTATTCCATTGTAGCTCTGGCTGTATGTTTAGGGTTGTTGTCCTGCTGGAAGGTGAACCTCTGCCCCAGTCTCAAGTCTTTTGCAGATTCTAACAGGTTTTCTTCTAAGATGGCCCTGTATTTGGCTTTATACATCTTCTCGTCAATTCTGACCAGCTTCCCTGTCCCTGCTGAAGAAAAGCATCCCCATAACATGATGCTGCCACCACCATGTTTCACGGTGGGGATGGTGTGTTCAGGGTGATGTGCAGTGTTAGTTTTCTGCCACACATAGCGTTTTGCTTTTAGGCCAAGGACTTCTTATGCTTTCTTTCAACAGTGGCTTTCTTCTTGCCACTCTTTCATAAAGGCCAGATTTGTGGAGAGCACGACTAATAATTGTCCTGTGGACAGATTCTCCCACCTGAGCTGTGGATCTCTACAGCTCCTCCAGAGTTACCATGGGCCTCTTGGCTGCTTCTCTGATTAATGCTCTCCTTGCCCGGCCTGTCAGTTTAGGTGAACAGCCATGTCTTGGTAGGTTTGCAGTTGTGCCATACTCTTTCCATTTTCGGATGATGGATTGAACAGAGCTCCGTGGAATGTTCAAAGCTTGGGATATTTTTTATAGCCTAACCCTGCTTTTAACTTCTCTACAACTTTATCCCTGACCTGTCTGGTGTGTTCCTTGGCCTTCATGATGCTGTTTGTTCACTAAGGTTCTCTAATAAACCTCTGAGGGCTTCACAGAACAGTTGTATTAATACTGATATTAAATTATACACAGGTAGACTCTATTTACTAATTAGGTGACTTCTGAAGACAATTGGTTCCACTAGATTTTAATTTAGGGGTATCAGAGTTAAGGGAGTTGAATACAAATGCACGCCACACTTTTCAGATATTTATTTGTAAAAAAATTTGAAAACCATTTATCATTTTTCTTCTACTTTGCAATTATGTGCCACTTTGTTGGTCTATCACATAAAATCCCAATAAAATACATTTACGTTTTTGGTTGTAACATGACAAAATGTGGAAAATCTCAAGGGGTATGAATATTTTTCAAGGCACTGTAGTTTGGCAGTACTCTGCAATGCAGCCTTCAAACACTTTATGCTAATACTGAGTTTCTCAACGTGTTGGCCTGTTTGAGTGCTCATAGTGCATGTTTCTGAAGACATAATGACAAGATAATTGGCTTTTGCCAAGTTATTGGTATCCGACTCTCCACAATTCTAAAAACCTGTATGAGTTTTCAGAAAGGAGGACAGAAGAAAGTGAGCAGAGGCCATGACCTCATTAATGTAGTACTTCTCCTTCACCGTCCAGTCAGGAAGACAGTGAAGGGTCAGTGACCAAGTTGCATTGCTTTACTCATGTGCAGCAAAGTTAAGTCACCAACCAGACTGCGCTGTCTGTGGTACCAGGATCATGAAACCGTCAGAGCCAACACAAATCTGTTGCAGCCAGCTCACATATCTGTCGTGCATTTAGCCGCTTGCATGAAGTTTGCCTTTAATCAGCAAATCTCTGGTACTCTAGCTTGTTAATATTCCAGAGAGAAGGAATACATGTAGAGTTTGTCACTATAGGTTAGGGCACTTGTGTGTAATGAATCCCCACAATGTGAACCGTAACGAGCAACAGATGAGAGGCATTAGGCTCGCTGTGCAGACAGTAATTTGTTGACGTGTGAATCAGTGCAGTTTAGGAATGTAGCCCAACAGAGCAAATCATTTTCCTGACTTCTTTTTGGACAATCACGGTCTTGTGAGGTAATGCTTTCTGTCAGGTTTGGAATGTGTTAGATTAATGCAAATGTGACATATAATACACTGAACTCAAATTGTGTAGGTATTTTTTAAATACATTCTCATTTGCGGGGGTCACAATTTTTTTTCATGAGCTGTCTTAGAAACAGCTTCTCAATCTAGGTGATGGGATGAGCTAGGTAATAGGAATTCTGGGACGTCTTGCACACTGCTGCCTAAAAATGAATTTTTTTTAGGCATACAGGCATTTTTTTAACTGATATAAATACAGACCATTGTTTCCAATGTGCCTGTACACACAAGTTTATAAACATGCACTTATAGATCAGGAAAGAAAATGCAGACATCTGAGTCTCCAGTCATGACTGCTGAGAAGCTTAGTCTTGTCTTAACCCCCACTTATTTAAACCACAACAAAACCTTGCCCACCAAAAAGACACATTTTTTTTTTTCTTTTGAAAAGCCAGTGGCGTGCAAAGCACACCCAAAAACTTCCACCCGGTGCCAAAAAAAGTGCACACACATAAAGAGTGAAACACAAAAACGTGCAACGGGTGTTACACTGTCCTCCACTAGGGAAGGACCTTACCCTGATCCCCCGGGGCTCCAGATGGGGACTGAGGTACTTCACATGGGTCCATCTGGCCGAAACCAGACGGACTCCCGTTCTCTGGAAGGTCTGCCGAAACAGACCCACCCAAATACTAGGTGGGACTCCCCCGAAGGGAGACCAGATGAGAGAGGACAAACCAAGCCAGAAGGCCTATGTCCACGACCTCTCAAGACTTTCAGAGTAGGACTGAGGACCCACACCCCCAAGAAGACACATAGACCACTTTAAGTTGTAAGTAGGGCAAGGCCACAGCTTTATTGAACATCTTATTATAACAACCTTCAGCATACAAATACCATGCCGGTCACTGTTACACCATGAGCATCTATAACCAAACCGTATAGTCTAATGCCTGTACACACGGTCGGACATTGATCGGACATTCCGACAACAAAATCCATGGATTTTTTCCGACAGTTGTTGGCTCAAACTTGTCTTGCATACACACGGTCACACAAAGTTGTCGGAAAATCTGATCGTTCTGAACGCGGTGACGTAAAACACGTACGTCGGGACTATAAACGGGGCAGTAGCCAATAGCTTTCGTCTCTTAATTTATTCTGTGCATGCGTGGCACTTTGTGCGTCGGATTTGTGTACACACGATTGGAAGTTCCGACGGATTTTGTTGTCGGAAAATTTTATAGCAAGCTCTCAAACTTTGTGTGTCGGAAATTCCGATGGAAAATGTGTGATGGAGCCTACACACAGTCGGAATTTCTGACAACAAGGTCCTATCACACATTTTCTGTCGGAAAATCCGGCCGTGTGTACAGGGCATTAGAGGCCTGTCTCCACCATCGGTGCGAGACAGGCATTAAACTGACCCCGTAATTAACTTGAGGGCATAGCCTATAAAGTAATACCAATTGTTGGCAAGGTAAAACTGCCAAGGAAGCTGTGATGAACACACAACGGGCGGGTGGGTGGGCAACTCTTGTGATGTCAACTTCCCTTAAAAGTAGTGGGACGTGCCTCTGTGTAGCCTTTTCTAGAGTTCCGGCTCCACCCAGTCACTTCATTCCATTGTAGCCAATCCCAACGGAGCCACTCCGACTCCCTGATTAGGTAGACGCCCCGATTGGTTGCAAAGCATCCAGCAGTCAAGGCTCCCTTTCCTTAGGGCGGGGCGGGTCAAGGGGTCTTCAGTATTTTTGCATGTATATACAGAAATATGTACAAGTACGCTTCCTTCACTAAAATAAAGCTGAAAGAATTTTTACACTTGTGTGCGCATACACACAAATACGTTCACATGCAGTGCTCAGCATAAATAAGTACACCCCTATAGATTCGTCAGAAAACCTTTACTTTCCTTTCAGAATCAACATTTTTTATGGGACACTATATTACAAAATACTGCAACAAATACAGGCCATTAATTGCAACCAAGATGCGTTAATTTACACACACAAAGTATTTTTCCTAACAAATTAATTCAAGTCCATGCTGCAAAAATGAATACACCCCAATGAAGTCTTAATCCTCGTACACACGCTTTGATTTTTCAGACGACAGAACGTCCAGTTTTTGTGGCAAGCTAGTCTCATGTCGAAAGTGAAGAGGTTACTAACAATACGAGAATTTTCGTTTGACAGAATACAGCGTCAGAAGTGATGTAATGTGTTTGAATAGTTTTGTATGTATTCTTTTGTTTCTTTTGTTGCTCTTACGATTTTTTTCGTATGAAAACCGTAGTGATTAAACGAAAATCAGAAGGTGAGTTCACATCCGACAAAAATTTTATAGTCTGCACATCTAGCTTTTGTCTGACGAAAAAGTGAAATCAGCTGTCGAAAGCACCGTACTAATGGTAAGAATTGCGGACGATAGGTCGTCGTATCACAATTGATGTCCGAAAATCATAGTGTGTGTATGGGTCTTTAGGAGCAAAGCAAAATTTTAGACAACAAAATCTTAATTAACAAGAATTCAACTACAGGTGAGGCTAATTATTCATTAAACAGGTGTCCAGCGGACAGTTGATTATCATGCTGTCAGCAATGGCACCACATGGAAGAGAAATGTCACAGACCTGAGAAAGAAAATAATTTCTTTACACAAGAAAGGTGTAGGCTACAAGAAGATCAGCAAAGCTTTACTTATCAGTCAGAATACTGTTTCAAAAGTGATACAAATATTTAACAAAGATGGAACTGCAACCACCTCGCAGATAAGTCCAGGCCATCCATGGAAGTTAACTCTTCGTCAGGAGCGTCTTCTAATGAGAAGGGTTGAAGAAAATCGTTATGCAAGTTCACTGCAGTTAGCTAAAGAAGTAGAAAGCCGAACTGGGGAGATTGTTTCCCGTGACACAATACGGCGTGTATTGCACAGGAATGGCACGCATGGGTATCATCCATGAAGGAATCCTCTCCTAAAGCCCATGCAAAAAAAATCCTTCCTAGAATTTGCCAGAGCCCATGCTGAAAAAAGAAGACTACTGGGACTCTGTATTCTAGAGTAATGAGAGGAAGATAAATGTTTTTGGAACTGATGACTTCAAAACTATATGGTGTTGCAAAGATGAGGAGTACAAAGAAAAATGCACAGTGCATACAGTGAAACATGGTGGTGACAGTGTCCTTCTGTGGGGCTGCATGAGTGCTGCTGGTGTCGGGGAGCTGCATTTCATTGATGGTATCATGAATTCACAGATGGACTGCTCTATATTGAAAGAGAAGATGCTACCATCACTTCGTGCCCATGGTCGTCGTGCACTTTTCCAACATGACAATGATCCAAAACACACATCTAAGGCCACTGTTGAATTTCTGAAGAACAGGGTGAAAGTGATTCAGTGGTCAACTATTTCACCCGATCTGAACCTAATTGAGCACCTATGTAGAATTCTAAAGAGACAAATTCAGCATCACTCTCCAGCATCCAGGCTCTAAAAGAGGTCGTTCTTGTGTAATGGATGTTGCAGTATGTCGCCAACTTGTTCATTCCATGCCTAGAAGACTCAATATTGTCCTTACAAATCATGGAGGTCATACAAAATACTAGATGTAGGAGTTTTTGATGTGGGGTGTATTCATTTTTGCATCAACTAATTAAAATAAAACTGAAGATTTTGTAATCTAAGTTATATTATTAACCTTACTTTCATGTAATGAGCTAAACAAATGTTCTATAAAACTCAGTCTTGTCAAAATTTTGGAAATTGTTCCTGCATTCATTAAGATATTGACTAAAATCCTACTTTTTAAAAGGAGTGTACTCATTTATGCTGAGCACGGTACGTGCAAATTCTATACAGCCCATCCTCGCCTTTTACCTGCCAGGAATATCTGATGTTTACAGATCAGTACCATGTGCAAGATCCTTTGCTATTGTTGTAGGTAAATAATTTTTTTTTATTCATTAAAAAAAATCATACGTGTCCACAGATTGGAATGGAAAGGTCATTTTCATAAATCTATAAACTTCAGTATGGTTATAGAAATTGCTTATGTCAGTTTTTAGAATAATTCTGTCAGTAGGATAAAGATGTTAAATAAGGTGCCTCCTGCTAAAGGGACAGTTGAAAGTTTCCTCTCCTACTTCCCATGCACCTGGACTTTACTGTACTAGAGAAATACTGGTACCTGAAGACCCTTCAGAATCGGGGAGACTGTGCATTGCAAGACTGGCGATGCAGTCAGGTTCGCATTAGAGGAACATGGTGCTTATGTTTATCAAGAGGGAAAATATACTGACGCTTATGAGTCGGCATAAATATGGGCCCCTCACTACTTTTCAGTGATGAAGCATGATAGAGCACCCCATGCCATAAGAAGGAAAATCATTGCTTATTCTACTAAGAACAAACTCTTTTTTTTTTTTCTTCGATAATTTTAATAAAGAAAAGTTTTCAAGAACTACAATTGTATAAGGCTCCATGAAGTAGTGTTTTTTTTTAAGCACCTAAAAGCTGTTATTAGCCTTTTTTTCTGCTCTTAGAAGCTAAATAGCGTTATCCTATGTGTCCATGCATACGCCTTTAGGCTATTAGCATTTTTTGAGCTTCAGCTTCTAGGAGCAGAAAAAAAATTGTTTTTGTAGAGTTTCTTGGAGCGTTTTTCCAGCAGAAAAATATGCTGAATGCTTCTAGCTGTTCCTAACTGCTTCTAAATGCTACTAACAGCTTTTTTTTTTAGCTTTTTATTTAATTTTTATTCTTCATGTACTGCAAAAATGCCAATAAATGCTAATGCTCCTAAGGCCCCTTTCACACATGCGGACCGTTCAGGTCCACCTGTCAGTTTTTCAGGCGGACCTGAACGGACGCTCCACTATGGAGAAACGGATGTCAGCGGTGACATGTCCACTAACATCCGATCTGCTCCGATCCGCTAATTGCAGCTGGGTGGAGACCCTATTTTCCATCTGTCTGGCGAATTGGAATTTTCATCCGATCCCTCATAGAGTAGAGTGGAGCTCTGACAGGTCTGTCCCTGCACAGTGAGCGAAGATGGACCTGTCATCCGCCGGCTCAGCGGAGATCAGCGGATAGATCTCTGCTGAGCAAGCGGAGTCCAGCAAAAATGGACAGTCCCGTATGAAAGGGGCCTAACTGCTCCTAAAAGCTTTCAAATGCTACTAAAATGCTACTAGAAGCTGGCACAAAAATGCTATTAGCATTTTTCATCCAGCGTTTTTCTGGCATTTTTTTTTACCTTATAGTGTGCATGAAGCCTAAGGAGATACAGCAATTGGTAACATTTTTTAGACAGCTAAGAAGGAACCTTACAGTAATATAGAGGTATACATAGAATTCCATGTAAGACGATTGCATATAATGTTACCCAACAGAGAACAGCAACTATCAGAGAGACTAGAGAATTGAGAATGGGACCAGAAAGGGGAAGGGAGGGAAGCATTGAGTGGGAACGCTGGGAAGACTGGGGTTCAAGAGTTCTTTAAAATGTATTTAAGACCTTGAGCCTAGGTTCCCACTGTAGTGATGCGGGTTACCAGCGCGATTCCAGGGCCGGTTCCCGCATCTCTCCCGCAGGCAGTTCACACTGCCCTCTGCGAACCGCTGTGGGTGTCAATACAATGTTAATGACACCACCAGATCAGTTCACAGATCGCAATCGAACTGTGAATTCGGACAGGTATTGGATCGCATGGGTGAGAACACCCATGCGATCCGATTCCAGTGCGGGGAAAAAAAGTCCCTGCACCTTTTTTTTATTTTTTTTATGCGAATCCAACTGTATGGCTGAACTCGCACTGCACAGATATCGTATGTGATCGGCGCCGCAGTGCAGGTGCAAATCACATGCTATGTCTGACATCGCACATGTGTGAACCCGGGCTGAGAAAGTCTTCTAATGCAGGCCATACACAGTCGAATTTCGAACAAATTTTCTTTTCAAAATCAGAAAGTTCGTTTTTTTTTGTGATCCGATGGCGCCACCATTGATTTTCGAAATTCGGCCGACCAAGCCTTCAATTTCACCGCATGTTGCTACAGAAAAGAACTTTTGTGGCCGGGAATCTTCTTTTCTCTCCGTAAATTTTCTTTTCTTATTACATTTCTCACACGATTCTCCCATCATTGATTAGAAAATCGTTCGTTTTTCTAAAAGTTTCCAACATGTCCGATACCTCGAATTTGATTGCCGCACGAAAATCAGCCGTTGTTGCAGCCCACTAATGGTGCGAAATTCATACGAAAATTCTTTCATAAGATTTTCGAAAGAAAATTCTTACGAAATTCGAACCGTGTATGGCCAGCATTATAGTCCAAGTTGGGCAAGGAATTTATACGGTTTTGTAAGAAATAAGACATCATGGGGGAGATTTACTAAAACTGGAGCACTCAATCTGGTGCAGCTGTGTATGGCAGCCAATCAGCTAACTTCAGCTTGTTCAATTAAGCTTTGACAATAAAACCTGGAAGCTGATTGGTTTCTATTCAGAGCTGCACCAGATTTTGCACGCTCCAGTTTCAGTAAATCTCTCCCAATGTCATCAGCAAACACTTTTGTTTATTATGGTGTCCAGCTATATGCACACTAGTCACTTCAGGGTTTTATCTGATGAGATTCGCTAAGGGCTCAATAGCTAATTTAAACCTAAAGGGGCAACCCCTACACTCCTTTTTCTTGTAAATATTACAATTATGTTTTTAAAATGATGATTCTTGAAGGATCTTCATCTTTTCCAACAAAGGAAAAGAAACACAGCGCCTCTAAGTGCAGTATTGGTAAACCATTTTATGATAAGTCAAAAGTGAAACTACTCACAAAGAGAGCATAAACATAAACATGATGGTAATCCTGCAGCAAAATCCGGGGGTGGTTTCTTTGTCCCCCCTATTAAGAGACTCTTTTAATCACATTTATTTGATCTGTGTACACCTCCAGGGTCTCTTCTCAAACGAGCGCTGAGTTTATTTTTTGTCTGTTTTCATCTTTTCCAATCATTTCTCTTCCAAAATGTCTTCGCTTCAGGTTAGCCCTACTAGAGCATTAGAATGCACATTAAAAGGAAGGTATAGGGTATTTTCAGTCTTTACATATTTTGAGCAATAGTATTTTTCTTTTAGTATACCAGCTCATTTTCTGTTTTTTTTTGCCCCTACTGTACAGATATAACAAAATACTGTATTTTTATGGTATTATAGTCTACATACACTTTAAGATTTTAAAAGACTTTACGGGCATGATTGAACAAAATAAATAATAAATACAATTTACATAGGTTATCACATCACTATCATTCCTTAGAGGTTTACATTTTTCAAAAGAGTTGCATTCTCTTTTAATATATATTAAGTCAGATGCAGAATATGTAGTGCAGAATGGGACTTAGGTGGCTGTTATCAGACAACATGGAACAGGATGCATCTTAGTACTTTAATCAGTTCACTATTTATCTCCCATGAGAAATTACCCGTAGATTCCTGATTTCTCAGGAGAGCCGTGGTATTCTCTGATAATTACTCTCCACGTTCTTGACATTATCATGCCTAATAGCGTGTAGGAAATTTGTCCTCGAGTGCGGTATGAGACCCGCCAGATGTCAGCTCTTATTCAGTTTAATCACATTACAAAGAGGAAGTTAATCTTCAGCTTCACTGCATTATGATTAGAGGTTTGTTTAGCATCTTCCAAAGATACGTTAATGGTGCATAGAAGAGATGTAATTGCGTTGGCCACAGCGGTGACTTGCTGCACTTACTGTGATGGAGTTCTTCCTGCAGAGGAACATGGAATTTCCTCTTCCCCTTTTCCCTTTGTGTATCGAACATGCCACAGTCTGGATGAAACATGGTGAAGCAGCATTGTGGTGAACTCACTGCTGTGGCGGGCAAGGAATGGACTGCTACATCAGGGGGAAATTTAGCCATTTGGACCCTTTTTATTTATCTGTGGGCACAGGAACAAGAAAAAAGAAACACACTGCAAACTGGGCAATGTCTATGCCATAATATAAGGACTCTAATTAGAATAGGAAAAGTAGTGAAAAACTAAATTGTACATAATAAATCATGTAAAATTCAGTGGAAAAAAATAAATTCCACAAATGACATAGGGTGCACGTTACTCAAACATACCTCCCAATTAGGGCCCAGTCACACTTTACTGTTCTTATGTGTTTTTTAGGCATGTGCAATTCGCTTCGTTCCGAATTCGTTTTTTAACGAATTTCGACAAATTCGTTAATTCGGAAATATCCGAATTAACGAAAACCCGTTTAACGAATTTTTCCGAATATTCGTAAATTCTAAAAATTTGTACATTCGTAAATTCATACGTTCGTACATTCGTACCTTCGTAAATTAATGAATTCGTAAATTTGTAAATTCATAAATTCGGAAATCTGAAATAATAATTAACTAATAATAACTTAACTACTATTACTAGTAACTATTAAATTATAGGTATTGTAGTTTCCTTTCAAATTTGGCTGTTAGTGAACGTAACACGTACAAATTTATCCGAAGGTTACGAATGATCCGAAATAACGAATGCTGTATCCAAACGAATGGAACGTAATGAATTAATAATAATAAACAACAATAATAATAATAAAAAATTTTTATTATTATTATTTATTATTAATTTGATCTGTTCCATTTGTTTAGATGCAGCATTCGTTATTTCGGATAATGCGTAACTTCGGATAAATTCATATTTGTTACATTCACTGACAGCCGAATTTGAAAGGAAATTACAATACCTATAATTTAATAGTTAGTTACTATTTCAGATTTTCTAATTTTCGGGTTTTTGGATTTTCAAATTTCGAATTTACAAATGTACGAATTTACGAATGTGCGAATGTACGAATTTACGAATGAACGAATGTACGAATTTACGAATGTACGAATTTACAAATGTACGAATTTACCAATGTACGAATTTACAAATGTACGAATTGCGATTATAACGAATGACCTGAAAAACGAAAAAAAAAAAAAAAAAACGAATGAAATGAAAATGAACAAATTTTTTGGCTGTGCACATGTCTAGTGTTTTTCGTGTTAACATGCATTTTGTTAAAGTACTTGTAATGCCTTCTATTATTAAATTAAAGTAACAATCTTGTTATACAAAAAACACAGTCACTTCCAGCGCTAATAGGTCTTCCAAGGTGTGGAGTAACAGATGTCAGATAAAATGGTGGTGTGAAAGGTATATATGGTATCCAAAACTGGGTGGATGCTGCCTTCCTCAGATGGGGTAATCCGAAAGGAACTACAAGAAAAACAGAGGTGGAAGGCGCGCACACCTAGTGCATTACCAAAGATAATTTAATAATAAGACATTTTTATATAAAAGTGGGTACTCACAAAATGCAACTGACAAAAGGCCATAAACACAGTGCATAGACATGCACAGAACACGGGGTACAGCCAACGCTTTTCGGGGGCGCACCCCCTGCCTCAGAGATGATGGAATTGACCATTCCCTATAAAAGCGCTTGCCCATGGTGTACGAGACTAGCCTAGCTCTGAGGAAGGGGGTGCGCCCCAGAAACGCGTTAGCTGCACCCCGTGTTCTGTGTATGTCCATGCACTTTGTTTATGTCAGTTGCATTTTGTGAGTACCCACTTTTATATAAAAATGTCTTATTATTAAATAATCTTTGGTAATGCACTGGGTGTGCGTGCCTTCCATTTCTGTTTTTCTTGTAACAAACTTGTTATACTTACCTGCTCTCTGCAATGGTTTTGCACAGAGCAGCCCCGATCCTCCTCTTCTTGGGTCCCCCATTGGCGCTCCTGGCTTCTACCTCCTGCCAAATGCCCCCATAGAAAGCCGCTTCATCATCATAGAATTTGCTTGACAGGAGCAGGGGCCAATGGCTCCCCCTGCTATCAAACTACCGAATGAGGAGGGACAGAGCCAAGAGAACCTCTGCTCTCATGCACATCACTGGAGTGAGATCGGCTCAGATAAATATAAGGTGGGGTTGAGGGGAACCTCTGCAACAGAAGGTTTGCAGAAAGTACCGCAATACAATTAAGGAATATGTTTATTAAAATGTTTGATTAATGAATGTGCTCAGTAACAGGTTATTGTTTTTCTTCTTAGTTTCACTGTGGAAGTCTGTGTACAAGTAACAGGACAGGGCATTCCTCATAATATAGGTATGTATTATTACTGCATACGACTGCTCATTGCCTTATACTGCAGAGAACCTGTATTTTCTCCAGGAGTTTGGCTTTTTTTTTCTTTTTATAGTTTTCATTGTAATTTGCGTTGCCAATTAATGTGCCAATATTTCAATTAATAAATAGGTAAAATGGTAAAAAATAGATAAGAAATTAGTAAGAGTGCAGTCCCATTAGTGATTAGGGATGAGCTTCGTGTTCGAGTCGAACCCATGTTCGACTCGAACATCGGCTGTTCGACCGTCCGTCGAATTGCGAACGTTATGGGCCGTTCGCGCCAAATTCGTGTGGCGCGTCACGGCCCATAATTCACTGCGGCATCGCAGTGCATTGCTGGCTGATGATTGGCCAAGCATGCACTATGACCCGCATGCTTGGCCAATCACAGCGCCGTCAGTAGAGAGAGCTGTAATTGGCCAAAGCCAGGGTGGCTTTGGCCAATTATGGCTCAGGGGATTTAGTACACGCCCCACACTATATAAGGCCGCCTGCACGGCGGCCCTGTGTAGTGTGTTCCGGTGTGCTGATAGAGAGAGAGACAGACAGTGTCATTTGATTTGAGAGCTAGATTAGGCTAGATCTGTTCCTGCTCTTTACATTTAGTGCAGTGCGTCCTGCTCACAGTGTTCAGCTAGATCTGTTCCTGCTCTTTACATTTAGTGCAGTGCGTCCTGCTCACAGTGTTCAGCTAGATCTGTTCCTGCTATTTACATTTAGTGCAGTCAGTGCGTCCTGCTCACAGTGTTCAGCTAGATCTGTTCCTGCTATTTACATTTAGTGCAGTGCGTCCTGCTCACAGTGTTCAGCTAGATCCGTTCCTGCTATTTACATTTAGTGCAGTCAGTGCGTCCTGCTCACAGTGTTCAGCTAGATCCGTTCCTGCTATTTACATTTAGTGCAGTCAGTGCGTCCTGCTCACAGTGTTCAGCTAGATCCGTTCCTGCTATTTACATTTAGTGCAGTGCGTCCTGCTCACAGTGTTCAGCTAGATCCGTTCCTGCTATTTACATTTAGTGCAGTGCGTCCTGCTCACAGTGTTCAGCTAGATCCGTTCCTGCTATTTACATTTAGTGCAGTGCGTCCTGCTCACAGTGTTCAGCTAGATCCGTTCCTGCTATTTACATTTAGTGCAGTCAGTGCGTCCTGCTCACAGTGTTCAGCTAGATCCGTTCCTGCTATTTACATTTAGTGCAGTCAGTGCGTCCTGCTCACAGTGTTCAGCTAGATCCGTTCCTGCTATTTACATTTAGTGCAGTGCGTCCTGCTCACAGTGTTCAGCTAGATCCGTTCCTGCTATTTACATTTAGTGCAGTGCGTCCTGCTCACAGTGTTCAGCTAGATCCGTTCCTGCTATTTACATTTAGTGCAGTGCGTCCTGCTCACAGTGTTCAGCTATATCCGTTCCTGCTATTTACATTTAGTGCAGTGCGTCCTGCTCACAGTGTTCAGCTAGATCCGTTCCTGCTATTTACATTTAGTGCAGTGCGTCCTGCTCACAGTGTTCAGCTAGATCCGTTCCTGCTATTTACATTTAGTGCAGTCAGTGCGTCCTGCTCACAGTGTTCAGCTAGATCCGTTCCTGCTATTTACATTTAGTGCAGTGCGTCCTGCTCACAGTGTTCAGCTAGATCCGTTCCTGCTATTTACATTTAGTGCAGTGCGTCCTGCTCACAGTGTTCAGCTAGATCCGTTCCTGCTATTTACATTTAGTGCAGTGTGTCCTGCTCACAGTGTTCAGCTAGATCCGTTCCTGCTATTTACATTTAGTGCAGTGCGTCCTGCTCACAGTGTTCAGCTAGATCCGTTCCTGCTATTTACATTTAGTGCAGTGCGTCCTGCTCACAGTGTTCAGCTAGATCCGTTCCTGCTATTTACATTTAGTGCAGTGCGTCCTGCTCACAGTGTTCAGCTAGATCCGTTCCTGCTATTTACATTTAGTGCAGTCAGTGCGTCCTGCTCACAGTGTTCAGCTAGATCCGTTCCTGCTATTTACATTTAGTGCAGTGCGTCCTGCTCACAGTGTTCAGCTAGATCCGTTCCTGCTATTTACATTTAGTGCAGTGCGTCCTGCTCACAGTGTTCAGCTAGATCCGTTCCTGCTATTTACATTTAGTGCAGTGCGTCCTGCTCACAGTGTTCAGCTAGATCCGTTCCTGCTATTTACATTTAGTGCAGTGCGTCCTGCTCACAGTGTTCAGCTAGATCCGTTCCTGCTATTTACATTTAGTGCAGTGCGTCCTGCTCACAGTGTTCAGCTAGATCCGTTCCTGCTATTTACATTTAGTGCAGTGCGTCCTGCTCACAGTGTTCAGCTAGATCCGTTCCTGCTATTTACATTTAGTGCAGTGCGTCCTGCTCACAGTGTTCAGCTAGATCCGTTCCTGCTATTTACATTTAGTGCAGTGCGTCCTGCTCACAGTGTTCAGCTAGATCCGTTCCTGTTATCTTCCTACTGACAGGCAGGCTTGTCTGGTTACAGTATATAAAGCTACCTGAAGAAAATTACAGGTGTTCTATCCCAGCTTAGTGCAGCTACAGGCCATTAGTATGTCTGGAAGGCCAAGAAGGAGAGGCAGACAGTCACAAGCCAATAAGAGAGGGCAAGCAGGCTCTGTGTCTAGTGCTGGTCGTGGAGACGGTGCATCCTCATCAGCACGTGGCCATGGGACACGCTTGGCCTTTTTTTCGGCAGCTGGCCGTGTTGAGCCGCAACATGCAGAAAACTTGGTCGAGTGGATGACCAAGCCGTCCTCATCCTCCTCATCCTCTCTCACCCATGCCCAGGGTGCTTTGTCTGGCAAAGCAGCGGCCTCTTCCCTCAGCTCAATGTCATCAGTGACTCCTTCCCTAGCTCCACCATGTCCTCATGAGGATTCCCTCGAACTGTTTGACCACAGTGTTGGGTACATGCTCCAGGAGGATGCCCAGCGTTTGGAAGGCTCTGATGATGATACTGAGCTCGATGAAGGCAGTAACATGAGCACGGACAGAGGGGGTGCCCAAGAAGGACAGCAATCTGGCAGTCATGCTCCCCCTGCTGCAGCATACTGCCAGGTTTGCTCCAGTGATGAGGAGGGAGGGGATGATGAGGTCACTGACTCAACGTGGGTGCCTGATAGGAGAGAGGAGGAGGAGGAGGAGGAGGAGGCGGCACATCACCAACGAGGCAGGATGCCCTCCAGGGGCCAGCCTAAGGGCAGCACATTGACTGCATCACACCCCAAAGCTCCACATGTGCAGGGCGCTGCAGTCTCTGCGCGTTATTCAAAAAGTTCTTTGGTGTGGGCCTTTTTTGAGACGAGTGCATCAGATCGCACCGCTGCTATTTGCAACATATGTCTCAAGCGTATCTCGCGTGGCCAAAACATCTCCCGCTTGGGTACCACATGCTTGACCAGACATATGTTGACCTGCCATGCAGTTCGTTGGCAAGCATATCTAAAAGACCCACACCAAAGAACAAAGAGGATCTCTCCTTGCTCCTCATCAGCTGAGATTTCCAACCCCACTAGACCTTCAGTCCTCTCTGAGACCTGCAGTGAGAGGAATGAAGGTGTAGAATTAGGTGTGTCACAGCCAAGTACTTGTGGGCAATCTGCTTTTGGTACACCGACGCCAGATTGTACCAGGCAAATTTCCCTGCCCCAGCTGCTGCACCGCCGAAAGAAGTTTGCTCCCAGCCATCCACATGCCCAGCGGTTGAATGCTAGCTTGGCAAAATTGCTAGCACTTCAACTGCTGCCTTTTCAGTTGGTAGACTCTGCCCCCTTCCGTGAGTTTGTGGAATGTGCGGTTCCTCAGTGGCAGGTACCCAAACGCCACTTTTTCTCACGGAAGGCGATTCCAGCTCTCTACCGGCATGTGGAAGGCAATGTCCATGCCTCGCTGGACAGGGCGGTCAGCGGTAAGGTGCATATTACCGCTGACTCATGGTCCAGCAGGCATGGACAGGGACGTTACTTAAGTTTCACGGCGCATTGGGTGACTCTGCTGGCAGCTGGGAAGGATGCAGGACAAGGTGCGTTGGAGGTTGTTCCGCCACCACGCCTCCAAAATGCTGATTGTGACACACCTCTCTCCTCCACCCCCTCCTCTTCTTCTTCCTCCATGGCCTCTTCCTCGGAACCAGCGGTGCTCCGTAGGCGTTCAAGGGGCTACGCAAGTACGCAGGCCAAAAGATGCCATGCGGTGCTTGAGCTGGTGTGCTTGGGGGACAGGAGCCACACTGGGGCAGAGGTTCTGTCAGCTCTGCAGGGGCAGGTTCAGAGGTGGTTGACGCCACGCCAACTTAAGGCAGGAATGGTGGTTTGCGACAATGGCACCAACCTCCTCTCTGCCCTCCGACAGGGACAACTGACCCATGTGCCCTGTTTGGCTCACGTCCTTAACTTGGTGGTGCAGCGGTTCTTGGGCAGGTACCCGGGCTTACAGGATGTCCTGAGGCAGGCCAGGAAAGTCTGTGTGCATTTCCGCCGGTCATATAATGCCAGTGCTCGGCTGACGGACCTCCAAAAGGAGTTTAACCTGCCCAAGAACCGCCTAATCTGTGACATGCCCACCAGGTGGAACTCAACGTTGGCCATGCTGCAGCGGCTGCACACGCAGCAGAGGGCCATCAATGAGTACCTGTGTGACTATGGCACCAGGACAGGGTCAGGGGACCTTGGTTTTTTTTCCCCACGCCAGTGGGCCATGATCAGGGATGCATGCACTGTCCTGTCACCATTCGAGGAGGCCACGAGGATGGTGAGCACTGACAGTGCATGCATCAGTGACACTGTCCCCCTTGTCCACCTGTTGGAGCACACGCTGCGTGGAATAATGGACAGGGCACTTGAGGCAGAACAGAGGCAGGAAGAGGAGGACTTCCTTAGCTCTCAAGGCCCCCTTTATCCAGACAGTGTTCCTGCGTGCCCGCCGATCACACAGGAAGAGGACGAGGAGGAGGAGGAGGAGGAGGAAGATTGTGTCAGTATGGAGGTGGAGCCTGGCACTCAGCATCAGCAGTCTTTAAGGGATCAGTCCCAAGGAACACATGGACTTGTACGTGGCTGGGAGGAGGTGGCTGCGGACGTTGTTGTCCTTAGTGACCCAGAGGACTCCGGACCGAATGCCTCAGCAAACCTACGCTGCATGGCCTCCCTGATCCTGCAAAGCCTGCGTAAGGATCCTCGTATTCGTGGTATCAAGGAGAAGGACCAATACTGGCTGGCAACCCTCCTTGATCCACGTTACAAGGGTAAGGTTGCGGACCTTATCTTGCCATCGCAGAGGGAGCAGAGGATGAAACATCTTCGGGAGGCCTTGCAGAAAGGTCTGTGCAACGCGTTCCCAGAGACTGGGAGGTTACAAACTCCTGTTTCTGGACAACGTGTTGCTGAGGCTTCGGTCAGTCAAAGAAGGAGCGGTGGAGAAGGTGGCCGTCTGACCGATGCGTTCAGACAATTTTTTGGTCCGCAGCCCCAAGGTATGATCGGTTCCAGCAACCATCGCCAGCGTCTGTTTTACATGGTGCAGGAATACCTAGGGGCAAGATCAGACTTGGACACCTTTCCCACCGAAAATCCTCTGGGTTACTGGGTCTTGAGGATGGATCACTGGCCAGAGCTTGCACAGTATGCAATTGAGCTACTGGCCTGTCCTGCATCCAGCGTTCTTTCGGAACGCACATTCAGTGCTGCTGGAGGCGTGGTAACCGATCACAGGGTGCGTCTGTCCACTGACTCGGTCGATCGGCTGACCTTCATAAAAATGAATCAGTCTTGGATCACCACCAGCTACCAAGCACCTGATGCTGATGTAACTGAATAATTTTTTTCAGATCCCTTCAAAGACTGCCTATGCTGATGCTGAGTGACTATCCCTGAGTAATTATCCTCTTCCTCCTCAATCATCACGCTGATAGCTTGTAAGAACATTTTTGGTTCTGGGCGCCACCACCAGTGCCTAAGGCACAATTTTTCAGCCCCTGTATAACAGGGGCGTGTAATTACAATTTTTGATGTAATACTTTGCAGCAGGGCTCGTTCCTGCATTCCAACTAGAGTGTCTGTGAGGGGTTGCAGTGTTGTGGCACCAGCACCAGTGCCTAAGGCCCAATTTTTCTGCCCCTGTCTAACAGGGGCGTGTAATTACAATTTTTGATGCAATACTTTGCAGCAGGGCTCGTTCCTGCGTTCCAACTAGAGTGTCTGTGAGGGGTTGCAGTGTTGTGGCACCAGCACCAGTGCCTAAGGCCCAATTTTTCTGCCCCTGTCTAACAGGGGCGTGTAATTACAATTTTTGATGCAATACTTTGCAGCAGGGTTCGTTCCTGCGTTCCAACTAGAGTGTCTGTGAGGGGTTGCAGTGTTGTGGCACCAGCACCAGTGCCTAAGGCCCAATTTTTCTGCCCCTGTCTAACAGGGGCGTGTAATTACAATTTTTGATGCAATACTTTGCAGCAGGGCTCGTTCCTGCGTTCCAACTAGAGTGTCTGTGAGGGGTTGCAGTGTTGTGGCACCAGCACCAGTGCCTAAGGCCCAATTTTTCTGCCCCTGTCTAACAGGGGCGTGTAATTACAATTTTTGATGCAATACTTTGCAGCAGGGCTCGTTCCTGCGTTCCAACTAGAGTGTCTGTGAGGGGTTGCAGTGTTGTGGCACCAGCACCAGTGCCTAAGGCCTAATTTTTCAGCTCCTGTTCAACAGGGGCATGTAATTACAATTCTTGATCTAATATTTCACAGCAGGGCCCTGTGAGGGCTTACAGTGTTTTGGCCACAGCAACACCTAAGGCCCTAATTTCTGCTGAGTATATAGGGCAGGACCCTACTTTCAAACATCTAACTTACAAACGACTCCTACTTGCAAACGGAAGGAGACAACAGGAAGTGAGATGAAATCTACCCCTAGGAAGGGAAATTCTCTCATGTAAGAGTTAATATGGGAAAACAATTTCTCCTTTCCACTGATGCTTTCCAATCCTTGTTCCACAAAAAAACCCAAATTTTCAAAAAACATTTTTCATTGGGACAAAAAAGTGAGGTGAAATCTTCTGAAGAGGAGGAAAGACGCAAAACAAATGTCACAGGGGTGATAACCCTTCCCTATGTTTTCCAAAAAGCTTAGAAAAGATTTTTTGGCTGGAGCTAAACACGTTAAAAATGTTCAAAATTACAAACAGATTCTACTTAACAACAAACCTACAGTCCCTGTCTTGTTTGCACCGCCTGTATACTGCTGTTCAGAGTATATAGGGACCTTTCCTTATTTTAATTTGGGTGCGGGGTTCCCCTTAATATCCATACAAGACCCAAAGGGCCTGGTAATGGACTGGGGGGTACCCATGCCGTTTGTCTCACTGATTTTCATCCATATTGCCAGGACCCGACATGACATTAAACCCGCAAGCAGTTTTAAATGAGATTTTTTCCTTTAAAAATGACATTTGGTGCAGGGACTGTTCTAAACATGGGAAACACGCGTCACTTTACAGGCATACTATAGACACCCCCCAGGTACGATATTTAAAGGAATATTTCACTTTTTTTTTTTACTTTAAGCATCATTAAAATCACTGCTCCCGAAAAAACGGCCGTTTTTAAAAGTTTTTTTTGCATTGATACATGTCCCCTGGGGTAGGACCCGGGTCCCCACACCCTTTTTAGGACAATACCATGCAAATTAGCCTTTAAAATGAGCACTTTTGATTTCGAACGTTCGAGTCCCATAGACGTCAATGGGGTTCTAACGTTCGTGCGAACTTGCGGTCCGTTCGCGGGTTCTGGTGCGAACCGAACCGGGGGGTGTTCGGCTCATCCCTATTAGTGATATTCCAATGAAAAAAGTCTATAAATAGTGCCGTGCCTGCACGCACAAATATCTCCTTGTGCTTCTCACTTTTTTGCGTTTAACCACTTAGTGCTCAATTAATGTACCGATATTTCAAAGCACTCGTGCTCCCCCATCAGATGTGCTCTCACCTGATGATATGTGACCTTACATTTAAGTTTGAACAAATAATGCTTTTTAGTCCTTCCAGGACCAGAGCAATGTATGTCCTTTTCTCCTCGTTCTTCCTCCTTAATGCTATCCATGATACTGCACCAGCCATATGCCTAAAAAAATCTCCTTTAAGGTATGAGCTCTGTGCTATCCTGTTGCCCCTCCCCTACGAATTACGCCACAGAGACACGTGGCTTCCTCAGGGAATTCCATGGAGAATTCCTCTGAGGAAGCCTCGTGTCCTTGCAGCATAGCGCAAAGTAGAAGGGCAACAGGACAACATGGAGCTCATACTCTGAAGGAGATTTTTTAGACATACGGCTGATGCAGTGTCAGGGATATATTTCAAAAGGATTTTAAAGCGTTAAGATTGTTGTGCACTTGAAGCACCCTGCTAATATGAGTAGCATTTTTTGGATAAATAAAGCTATCTGTTTTTCTGATATAAGCACTATTGGCAATCCTTTCTTTTTCATATGGCTCTGATGATACTGTCATGGCTTGAGAATAAATAGCAGCGGCATTAAGGAGGAGGAACAAGGAGAAAAGGTTTATCCATTGCTCTGGTCCTGGAAGGACTAAAAAGCGTTATTTGACCAACTTAAATGTGAGGTCACAGATGATCAGGTGAGAGCACATCTGAAGGGAGAGCACGAGTAATTTAAAATATTGGTACATTAATTGAGCACTAAGTGGTTAAACACGAACAAAGTGCATGCAAGCACGGAACTATTTATAGACTTTTTTCTTTGGAATATCACTCATGGGACTGCACTCTTATTAATTTGTTATCCCTATTTATTAATTAAAATATCGGCACAATAATTTGTTTGTTAAATCACAGAAATGAATTATGGAATTCTAATTTAATTATTCGTTTGTGATATTGAGCACTATATATATATATATATATATATATATATATATATATATATTCACATTTATTTGTTTTTTTTTCACTTGGAGGAAAAAGCATTGCACATTTATTGAGTTTTTTCTTTGTATGGGAATGTGAGGAGTATTCTAATTGATTTCAATATTTATAGTTCCTTGTAAGATTTACTCTAATTTAAGTAAAGTAAGCACCTCTGACGATAGTCTTTTCTCCATCAGAATTGCTTCTTTCGGTGTAAGCCTGTAGGAATATAAAGTCATCTAGAAGCAGGTTCATATAGCTTAGAAGGAGATCAGAAGGAGGTCAACTGCAGGTGATCAGCACAGGGCCAATCAGCACTGTCCAGACAGAGGGTCAGGGGTCTTGCAGTCTCATAGGACAGTCAGAAAACTCCCCCTACAAACTTTAACCAGTGCTTGGCTGGACACTGATAGAAGTCACAAGACTGCTATATACTACTAAAGAGAAAAGGTATTTAGCAGTTTATATTTACTAAAATAATTGCATTGCCATGTTCTGTGTACTGTGGGAGACCAGGTATAGTCAATGAATGCTCCTGGGTTTAGTAACACTTTAATATCAATTTTGCATTTGCCTGTTCACACTAGCACTTGTCTTGATACAGTAACAGCTGTCAGTGGTGTCATTTAATTTTAGGAAGATTAGAACTACCTTTTGTGTCTCTGGACAGGAAGTAAAGGGAAGTATCCTCAGTGCAGATGTTCTTTCTGCTCACATTCTGTCCAAAACTACAAAAACCCATCTTGGCAGGAGTTGTACTTTAATTTATGTTAGCTATTGTGGCCAAATGTGCCTTCTGACTGTAGACAGACATTTGGCGTTCCTTTGATGTGACATCACATGTCTCATCGTAGCACAATGACCAAGGTGAAAGATGGATAGCGAACTGGCCTTGGGTGGTGGATGACTAATTCCAGCTATAACTGTAATCAAACTTCTCATCTGCATGTATACCCTATTTCCTGCATTGGGAATATTTATCTTTATATGTCTCTTACTCCACAGTTCTGGATGTTGATCTTGAGTTGGACTGGTTAAAACAGAAAGGAGCAGTGAAGAGGACACTGTTCCTTGACTACAATAATGCGCAGCACACATTTAAACTGGTAGTAGGACGGGAAAAGGAGACGCAGTGCCAATACTTTGATGTTTATCTAAGAGTAAGTATTTAACTGGAGCTGCAACAAACATGTTATTTATAGATGAAAGTAAAGTAACTATTATTATTGATATAGCAGCACTTTTTTAACCACTTCAATACCGGGCACTTTCACTCCCTTCCTGCCCAGGCCAATTTTTAGCATTCAGCACTGTCGTACTTTGAATGACAATTGCGCAGACATGAAACAGTGAAAAGACTCCTGCGCTGTTAGCGGACTCCTATACTAAAGGGGCACTGCTGCAACACCTAAAAGACTGCTCCAAACAGACAAAACAATAGTATAAGTAGGGGGGTGGTAGTTGCGCTGTGATAGGAAGGGAATAGAGGGAGGGGGAAAGGGGCTATACTAAAGTGTATGTGACAAACATACCAGATGGCCCAAGAACATCAGTCAAAATGGGTAAAAAGAAAAAAAGGGGAGAAGGCTGGCATGTGCAAATGAATGGTGAACTACATGGGAATACCACTTAGTGGTGTATGAAGAAAGTGCTATCATCAAGCAACAAAGAAAATATATCACAATACATATCAGTAAACGGTGCACATGGGTATGGAAAGCAACCAAACAAGTGCAAAATCCCAAAGGTGATCATATACAATTCCTTAAAAACTTGAAGAATATACTGAAGAATATATCATATCAACAGAATAAATGCATGAATAAAAAAATAAAATTAAAAAATTAAAAAAATATGTATAATAGTCCCAGTGGTAAGTGTTGGAAAAAACACCAAACACTTGGCAGCTAGCAAGTACAATCCAAAAATAAAAATTCACATTATAGAAACAATAAAAAATATAAGTTATATCCAAAAAATGTGACAACAGTCCCGACACCAGATGTGACACGTGAAGAAGTCACGTGACGTGACGACACGCGTTAGGAGCACGGGACGTTGCCACACAACAGCTGATGTGACGAGCATGGCGCTCGTGGAGACATTACCCCCCAGCTGTCTTTTTATGTAAGTGTATGATATTCTGGCTTATTTATTAAAGAGTAATTTATACGGGATCACGCTATGTGCGGTTTTTTGTATTTTATACTGCACTGTGTAATGCTGCATGACGGGCGGTGAGGAGCAGGAGGTGAAGATACGTTGGAGGATCCTTGGCCAGCATTTGGGATTATACGAGCTTGGCGCTCGTGGGTTGAGGCTTGCGCTCATTGGTCACAAGTGAGTGCAACCCCCCCTCTCTCCCCTTCTTCCTACTCTTCCTCCCCTCCTGTGTCCTCCACATCAAACGGAATTATACCATATGCTGTTTATCTTGTTTCTCTGCATTTGACATACCGCATCCCTGATCAACGCCATCTGCTGCATTTTTTGGATTCTACTATCTGCTGGGCTTCTTATATATATGCTGTATACCTTACAGCTGTAAGATAAGGGGCCTGTGGACACGGAGGTGCCCCCACTGAAG
The DNA here is from genome assembly GCA_037952835.1 of Lithobates septentrionalis. Lineage (NCBI taxonomy): Eukaryota > Metazoa > Chordata > Amphibia > Anura > Ranidae > Lithobates > Lithobates septentrionalis. The sequence continues at coordinate 3,128,372 of JBBDGP010000651.1, forward strand.
ATCACTCCCTCCCTTTACTTACACCATTGTTTTTTGGATTTTCATTCAGAAGTGTCACATCTGGTGTCGGGACTGTTGTCACATTTTTTGGATATAACTTATATTTTTTATTGTTTCTATAATGTGAATTTTTATTTTTGGATTGTACTTGCTAGCTGCCAAGTGTTTGGTGTTTTTTCCAACACTTACCACTGGGACTATTATACATATTTTTTTTATTTTTTTCTTTTATTTTTTTATTCATGCATTTATTCTGTTGATATGATATATTCTTCAGTATATTTTTCACGTTTTTAAGGAATTGTATATGATCACCTTTGGGATTTTGCACTTGTTTGGTTGCTTTCCATACCCATGTGCACTGTTTACTGATATGTATTGTGATATATTTTCTTTGTTGCTTGATGATAGCACTTTCTTCATACACCACTAAGTGGTATTCCCATGTAGTTCACCATTCATTTGCACATGCCAGCCTTCTCCCCTTTTTTTCTTTTTACCCATTTTGACTGATGTTCTTGGGCCATCTGGTATGTTTGTCACATACACTTTAGTATAGCCCCTTTCCCCCTCCCTCTATTCCCTTCCTATCACAGCGCAACTACCACCCCCCTACTTATACAATTGCGCAGACATGCAACACTGTACCCATATGATTTTTTTTTCTAATTTCACACAAATAGAGCTTTCTTTTGGTGATATTTAATCACCACTGGATTTTTTATTTTTTGCTAAATAAATGAAAAAAATACAAAATTTTATTATTTTTATTATTATTTTCTGTTATTAAGTTTTACAAATAAGTAATTTTTATTCTTCACTGATGTGCACTGATTAGACTGCACTGATGGCCACTGATGAGATTGCATTAATGTGTACAGATGAAGCTGCATTGATGTGCACTGATGAGGCTGCACCAATGGGCACTAATGAGGCTGCACTGATGTGCACTGATGGGCAGTAATGAGGCTGCACTGATGGACACCGATGAGGTTGCGCTGATGGGCACTGGCGGGGCTGCACTGATCTGCACTGATGCGCACTGATGAGGCGGCACTGATAGGCACTAATGAGGCGGCACTGATGGTCTCTGATGAAGGGGCACTGACAAGGTTGCACTGATGAGGCAGCACTGATGGGCACTGATAAGCTGCACTGATGGGCACTGGCTGGTACTGTTGGGGCTGCACTTATATTCAGGGCACTTATAATCGGTGCCCTGATTATCAGTGTAAATGTCCCCTGTCACATTCGCTGGTTACTGCCTCTCCTTTGCTCACACAGTGATAGCGTGAGGAAAGAAATGCTGATAACCGGCAAGTTTGTTTACATGTGGTCAGCTGTGATTGGACACAACTGATCACATGGTAAAGGGCTACTGTGATTGGCCCCTTACCTCGATCTGTAATCAGCTGTGTTCAAAGGATACAGTGGTCACAGAGCAAGCTCCAGGGGGCATGTGGGAGGCATGTTCTAGGAGGACGTCCATGGACTGCCTCCCAGAACAACAGAGCCTTGCTGTAGCCGTCTTTCGGCTATGGTGCAGTATTGAAGTGGTTAAACAGGGCACTAAATATGCAGCAAGCAGGACTTTTCAAAAGCGCAGCGTACGGGAGCACATATGTGAACAATTGATAGGATTTCAAGGGGACTATTTTTCATGCTCTTTTGATGTGCTGTGAAGGTGTGTTTTAGCGTGGCAAAAGTTCACAGGTGTGAACAGCGCCCAACTGCTTTCTCAATACTGTTAGAAAAAGAGCTTTTATTTAATAACAATTGGTTATTCAAATAAAAATTCTTAAAAAATGCTGATATGCCTGACTATCATTCCCATACGTAAGAATCCTGAGACTTTCACTAGCATCTGGCATCACATCCGCCCCAACGCGTTTCTTCACAAGGACTTCCTCCTCAGGAGTCTATTGGTATAATTATCATCTAAGAGTGAGATTTCTACATGTCAGTTTAAAAAAATATATATATTTCATGTATGTCTGCTAAGATGTTGAAGCACTGGGTGATCTGCTTGATAGGGCAGTCATTAGCAGAGGGATTCAGGTGACATTCTCATGTCTAAAGAGAACCTCCAGGCCAGATAGTTAATATCTATTAGAGCATATGATTGGGCAGGTTGGAAATACATAAACATATTGCTGTTGTTCTTTTATGAGAGAATTGGTGGCATCAGCATCTGCCAACTCCAACCTCCACTCTCCAATACTGATAGCAAACCTTGTGTGCACATCCATTGATGACAACATAACACCACGCTATATGCTAGCTAAAGATTCCAAGTCTGTCTTTACATTGTGTATGTCTTAAACTTAAGTTTATCCTTTTGTTGCTATCTCCTCTGATTTATATTGTAATTCGGTTGTTTCGTATTTTTGTGTATGCTCTTTCTATAGCTAGCAAATCTTCTTTCTTTTTGAACTCTGTATAAGATTCTGGTGCTGTATAGTTTATTCTTTATAACAATATTTGGTGTAAAATTATAATAATGTGTTTGCTAACCATATGCAGTATATGAATGCCTAAAGTGTTTGTTTTTACATCCAGTAATATTATATTGTTTTCTACAAGCTATTTTAGCCTATTTTGTTGACTTTTCCTGTAGGAAGAATCAGAATTTCGAGACAAACTCACCCCCATTACTGTCAACTTGAATTACAGTTTGGATGAATCTGCCTTCTTAAATGAACTGGAATTGAAACCAATATTAAACCGATTTAGGGAGGCACGGTTACAGGAACAGGTACAGTATGTCTCATCACTGCCTGCCTAGAAGCCCAAGCCAGAGAAGCATGTGTCAAACATTTGTTTGCGTTGATTTCTAGCAGCAGACCATTATTCCAGAAATAGAAAAGATTGAAATAGAAGACAATAGAATAATATGTAGGGTATTATTCAATTGCCTGCAAATATAAAATACTTCAAAATTAGAGTTGTTGAAATGTTTTTTTTTTTCTAGATGGAACACTGATGCCTGTAAAGTTTAACAACTTCAGCCCCGGAAGGTTTACAAACCCCCTTCATGACCAGGCCATTCTTTGCGATATGGCACTGCTCTACCTTACCTGACAATTGCGCAGTCGTGCGACACTGTACCCAAATACAATTTATGTTCTTTTTTCCCCACAAATAGAGCTTTCTTTTGGTGGTATTTGATCACCTCTGCAGGTTTTATTTTTTGCACTATAAACAAAAAAAGAACGAAAATTTCAGAAACAAACAGTATTTTTTACTTTCTGTTATAAAACATAAATAAATAATAAATAATAAATAATAAAAAAACTGTAAAAATCTAGTTTATTCATCAATTTAGGCCAATATGTATTCTGCTACATATTTTTGGTAAATTAAAATCCCAATAAGCGTATATTGATTGGTTTGCACAAAAGTTATAGTTCAAATTTGGAATAGATTTATGGAATTTTTATTTGTATTTTTTTTTTTTTTTTACTAGTAATGGTGGCGCTCAGCGATTTTTAGTGGGACTGCGACATTGCGGTGGACAAATCGGACACTAAGTGACCCTTTTTGGGGACTCTCTCAATGCACTCTCACTGTACTAATGACACTGGCTGGGAAGGGGTTAAATAGCTAGGGTGATCAAAGGGTTACGTGTGCTCTTAGAGAGTGCTTTCTAACTGTGTGGGGGATGGCTTAACTGGAGGAGCAGAAACACAAGATCTCCATCTTCCTCTCTGACAGAACAGCGGTCTGCCTTGTTTACATAGGCAGACCGCCATTCTGCCTCTCCTGTCAACAATCAGTGGGTCCCAGCAGGTGCTGGGTCCAATCACAGGGGAAGCGGGTCGCTGGCAGCGCACGTGCCCCAGGTCCCGTGCACTAAATCAGGTACAGTATATCTGCATGGGGCGGTCCTTAAGTGGTTAAAGCCTAAATTTTGCTTTTTTTTGGTTTTTAATTAGCCCAAGGGATAGTACTTGCATTTAATGAGAAGTGCCCCTTGTGCTGGTGGCTACTCTCTTAGTTAAAATCTTCCTTCCCCTCCCCCCTCCCTTATACCAATGCAGCGATAGTCTTCCAGTGCTGCAAGGGTTACTATGAGCCGGTGGACCTGTCATGGACACTTGTCAAGACTGCTGACTATGCCCACCCTTTCCACCTCCCTCCTCCATTCGTAAAATCTGTACTATAGCTCTGAGCAAGGAAAAACGTTCTATAAATGCAAGAGGCAGACCTTTCATTTATCCACTCATCACCCATTCATAGAGCCCCTTTTATTGCTGGATGCTATATTACAGCCTCTTTAAATGGAGGAGAGTACTGAAAAAGCAGGCATAGTCCGTATTCTTGAAGGGTGCCCATGACAGGTCTAGCAGCTTGCATTAACCCCTGCAGCATTAAAAGATTATTGATGCAGAGTATGGGTGGGGGGTTGGACGACAGAAAATTTCAACTAAGAGAGCAGCCACCAGCACAAGGGACACTTCTCACCCAATGTAAGTTCTGTCCCTTATGCTGATTTACAAAAGATAACTAAACTTATGCCGCGTACACACGATCGGAATTCTCGTCGCAAAAAGATATGATGGCTTTTCCGACGGGATTCCGCTCAAGTTTGCCTTGCATACACGCGGTCACGCAAAAGTTCACTGAACTTACGACCGACAAGAACGCAGTGACATACAACACTACGACGAGCTGAGAAAATGAAGTTCAATGCTTCCGAGCATGCGTCTAATTGTTTCCGAGCATGCGTAGGAATTTTGCGCGTCGGAATTGCTACAGACGATCGCATTTTTGGATAGAAACTTTTTCCGACCGAAAAATTGAGAGCATGCTCTCAATCTTTTGCTGGCTGGAATTCGGCCAGCAAAAGTCCGATGGAGCATACACACCGTCGCATTTTCCGACCAAAAGCTCTCATCGCTCTTTTGCTGGCCGAAATTCCGATTGTGTGTACGCGGCATTACACTTCCAGGAGTATAGGTCAAATAGACGTAAATATTTAATCTGTATATCAGGACAGTGAATAATGATACCAAATGCACCATGCTATAGCAGCTAATGTCTGTGAAGGTTCTAATTTTCCATGTTGTGGTATACCTAGAAATGGTTGGTCACATTCAACTGGACTTGTTCTTTAATAATGTTGAGGTTTTCCGGTTCTCCTACTTATCAAAGTAGCTTTCTCAGTTCAAATGAGTGTCAGGAACATACCCAAAAATGTAAAGGCCACACAGTTAGTCATCTAAACTCAATCACAATGGAATATGCCAAGGTAGATGTTTGTCCAAGAACAAGATGGTAAGTGTCACTCATGTAACTTAAAGATTAACACCTGCCCTTGACTTATTGGCATGTTGATGATGATTGGATTTTGCAATTAGAACAGCGCAGCTTCACAATCTTTTACACCTCCCATATTGTTCTTGGACAATCAACATTTGCCTTGACACATTCCGTGGTGATTAGATAAAGGTGGCTGAGCTACCTGTGTGGCTATAATTTCCGCCATTATGGGAGGGGCCCCAAGAGCCTACACTGTGGCTCCTCAGTGGGGTTGCTGGCTGCTGGGCTCTGAGAGTGGCTCTCCCCGGCCGTGCTATTCCTCAGAGAAGGGGAAGTTTGGGCGGGAAGTTTGAAGCCCAGCAGCCGGAAGAAGAAAGGTGCCAACAGCCAATGCATCTCCATCCACTGTGAAGTCTCCCCCTTCCTTCTCTCTATTGCCTTCCAATGAGTACTCTAATGTAAGAGGGACTCACTTGTCAGGGGTGTTCTGTGGACTCTGGTGTAAGGGGAGCTTCGGTGAGCAAAGCCCCCCTTACATTAGAGATCCCCCTTACACCAGAGTCCACAGAGATCCCTCTTACAGTGTAAGTGGAAATTCTGCAGACTCTGATGTATGGGGGGCTCTGTGGACTTGGCTGTAAGGGGGGCTCTGCCGAGTCTGTTGTAACGGGGACTCTGCGGACTCTTATGTAAGGGGCGCTCTGTGAACTCTGATGTAAAGGGGGGGCTCTGCTGACTCTGTTGTAAAGGGGGGCTCTGCAGACTCTGATGTAAGGGGGACTCTGTGGATTCTGATGTAAAGGGGGGCTCTGCTGACTCTGATGTAAGGGGGGGCTCTGCGGACTCTGATGTAAGGGGGGCTCTGCGGATTCTGATGTAAAGGGCGGATCGGCGGACTCTGATGTAAGGGGGGGCTCTGCGGATTCTGATGTAAGGGGGAACTCTTGTGATTAAATCCATATGATTAGAATGTTTTTTATTCACAAAATATGTATATAGTGTATACTACAAAAAAGTGACGCATTTGGCTTGAAGAAAAGTTGGCAACCCTACCCAAGATGGCAGGAAGGGGGCCCGCTGCAGAACATGTGAAAAGAGTCCATAATAAAAGGCCCAGCAATGGGAGTAAAGGGCCCCCGGATTATTGAGAAGGGCCCCAGACTCGTAAGGAGGGTGGAGGTCAGGGGGGCCCTTCATGGTTTCTTGCACCAGGGCCCTGAAGGTTCTAGTTACGCCTTTGTCCAGTTGAATGGGACTAACTACTACTAGGCATAACAGCCAATCAAATTTCACTTTGCTGATGTCAATAAAAGATGATTTCTGATCGCTATGGACAGTTTTGCATGTTGCTCTTTGCCTTCTAGATTCAGACATTTATATTGGTAGTCATTTTGTAGGCTGAGCCTAGAGATTACAGCCTATCATCTTCATAGAAAGTAGAAGTGTTACTCTTGTAGCTTTCAATTCATTAGCATATGTGCCCGAAACACAGCTGCCCTTCAGTCTATATGTAGCGATGAAGGATGTGTAAAGGGAAAAAAAAGCCTAAAAAAGAAAACAAATGCAGTCACCGCATTTAAGCATTGGTAAACTGCAGTATATTATTTTTTTTGTTTTTTGTTTTTGGGTTTAATACTGCTTTAACTATCTACTGTTGTCTGGTTCGGAGGTGTAAATCTTGGGACTGGTGGGATTGAAATACAGATCCTTGGACAGCTAAAACTGCCCTCCTCATTTGTATTTCAACTGTGATTTAGCTGATTGCTTGTAGTTCAGCTTTCATTTGAAGCAGATAAGAAATAAGGATCTAGAATGAATAAAACCTAAACCAACATCTTCATCATATTGTGTTTTCTTCCCCTGTACAGGCACACATTCTCGTAGATTGTGGAGAAGACAATATGTGCATTCCTGACCTGAAACTTGCGGCCCAATTGTAAGTCTGAATAAATAAATTTCTCTCCGTTTATTGAATGCATGCTTTAAAAAATAAAGGAAACAACTGAGGAAGAGCCGCTATAACTTACTCAGGACCCCAAACTGTGATGTTTGTTTTAACAGGAAATGACAGCACTCGGCAAAATGTTAAACTAATATATACACAGAAGTGAAATTCTACTACAATTTGTAGAACAATACAAATGCAGATCACAAAGTAAAATCAAGGCCAAACATCTTATACAGAACAGAATAGTTGTCTTTTTTTTTTTTTAACGGAATAATTTTGCCTTTGTATATAAAGATATTTTTCAGGTCCCCTGAGGCCGGGGAGGGAGGGGGGGGGGGGGGTCTGTAGGCTTAAATAAATCTGTGTAGGAGAATCCAAAGAGCCCTAAAGAAAGAAGAATAAATAAAAAGTGTCCTAAAGCTAAAGCTGATTTGTTGAAGTTTCCGGAGGCCTACTGTATATATTTAACTGTAATTGTGATTGTTTGTGTATGTCAGTTTAAACCGGCCCGACGGAGCACTGTCTCCAGACGGAATTTAAGTTCATACGCGGTTAATTAGGTAGGCTTAATTCGCACTAAATATTATTATTTGGTGTGGCGGGCTACAAATGATCACTTTGTAATACCCGTTATTTGTTCTATATACTGCGATTATCGAGTTATACTGATGCAAGCTATAGGATGTTAGTGTCCGCCGTATGAGTCAGTGAATGGTTGCAATCATGCCGTTTCCTGATTTAGATAAACATTTGAATACAAAAGGATGTATCCGTCTAGAGGGCTAAACCATAAAGGCATTTAGGTTATTTTTAAGTTGTCGTCCACTGTAACCCACCCACAAGCACCAACGTAAACATGCTTTACTGCTTTGTGCTTTTGTCCAGGAAATAATTAAAGTTCAGTGCCGGGGAACCAAGAAAGTTAAATCAGTGAAAAACATTGCCACCATGCTAAAGTCAACTCCGTTTACTATTATCTAAGTTTGATTAAAGTGGTTGTAAACCCTTACAATCCACTTTTTGCTACAGGTAGACCTATAATAAGGCTTACCTGTAGTTACCCCGGATATCTCCCAAACCTGTAAGGTTTAGGAGATATCCCCTGTATCTGCATGTGCCGACGTCACCGTGTGTGGCGTTTGCTTCAATTAGTGTGTCGCTGCCGGCGGCTCCCGCGCGCATGAGCGGGAGTGATGTCATCGCGGCTCTGGCCAATCACAGCGCCGAAGCCGTGATACCCGGAAGTAGCTCTAGGGAGAAATGTCGCCGGTCGATGCTGTGTACGGGCACCCCAGCGAGGGCTTCGATCTCAGATGAGTATTACATAATGAGCTAGTATGCTATGCATACTATACTAGCTCATTATGCCTTTGTCTTGCAGGTCTTTTTTTTTTTTTTCATGTGGGTTTACAACCACTGTACAACTGGATTCATCAGGCCTCTCACACTGATGTTAGGCTGAAACTGCAGCACCCAAGAACTGCAATAAGCTCAAGGAGATGGTGGTGCTTGAACCAAATCTGTTTTTTAGGTTCACATGCAAATCTTTCATACAGTGCATACGGAAAGTATTCACAGCGCTTCACTTTCTCCACATTTTGTTATGTTACAGCCTTATTCCAAAATGGATTAAATTCTGTGCACCGATGCTCTCCATTCACCCTGATGGAGCGTGAGAGGTCCTGCAAAGAAGAATGGGAAAAACTGCCCAAGAATAGGTGTGCCAAGCTTCTAGCATCATACTCAAAAAGACTTGAGGCTTTAATTGGTGACAAAGGCGCTTCAACAAAGTATTGAGCAAAGGCTGTGAATACTTATGTACATGGGATTTTTTAATTTTTAATTTTTAATAAATTTGCAAAGATTTCAATCAAACTTCTTTCATGTTGTCATTATGGGGTATTGTTTGTAGAATTTTGAGGAAAATAATTAATTTAATCCATTTTGGAATAAGGCTGTAACATAACAAAATATGAAAAAAGTGAAGCACTGTGAATACTTTCCGGATGCACTGTAACTAAGATTAATGGCAAGTAGGGGCTAAACCGGCGCACAGCATGTGAGGAGTGCAGGGACAGAGCTCCGTCTGCAGGACTGTGATCCTTACCTCATTCTGTGTTAGCAGCACACAATTTTGGAGCTGAGCTGCTGGGGATGTGTGCTGGGACCTCCAGGGAACCTCCAAGGATGGTCAAATACGGGCCCCCCTGGCCACAAACTCCGGGAGAACGACTGGCCCGCTTTGCCTGGGGCTCTCAAAATGGCGATGGAGACCGGGAGGAAGAGGAATGGCCACCACTCCAGAGGTCTGTGGAGAATCCATAGCCAGCGTCTTCCCACACCGGACTGGGTGAGTCCCAGACCCCACAAGGGATATATCCAGAGGAGAGGGAGATCACTAGACAGATTAAATGACCACATGGTCAGAGCTGGCAGGGGGGTGGAGGAGGAAGATGAACCATCCCTTACATAGATAATGGCTGCAATACAGAGATGTCAGAACAAACTGATTGATCACTTTGGGGAACCTAAGATGGAGTTCTCATTCATGAAGCATGATATGCAGAAACTGAAGGAAAAGCCTCAGGCTGCAGACCATCGCATTGCCTCCCTGGAAGATACTGTCAGGCCTCTGGACACTGCTGCGCAGGTAACTAGGAAAACCCTCTCTGAACACACTTTAAAGATGGCTGACATGGAGGACCGCATGAGAAGGAATAATATACGGCTGGTGGGGTTCCCTGAGTGGGTGGAGGGGAGACATCCCGAAGAATTTTTGGAGAACTGACTTGGAGAGCACCTGATACTTTCACCAAAATGTTTGCTATTGAAAGGGCCGTGCTCCGCCAAAGAAAGCGCCTCCCAGATCTATGATAGCAAAGGTATTACATTTCTGTGACTGGGAGAATATTCTGAAGGGAGCTAGGACTGGCCCTGAGCTGGAATTTAATGGCTACCGAATATCCATTTACCCTGACTTTTCAGCTGCCACTCAGAAACAGAGGGCTTCATTTCAACCAATAACGAAGCGGCTTAGGGATCTTAACTTGATCTACAGTATGATATATCCTGCAAAACTGCGCATTGTGGAAAATAGAAAAGCCTACTTTTTCACTACTCCTACTGAAGCTTCAGAATGGCTGGATGCCAGGGGTCGCCCACGGGGTGGAGCCTCTTCCCGTCCCCCATGACAATCTATGAGGAAGCGTTAGACCGGAGAAACGTGGTGTTGAAAGTGCCTGATGTTTTTTCTTCTTTCCTTTTTTGTTGACATTTTATCCCCTGGGTAACATTCTGCCTGGGATTCACAACCAATGTTCTATTTTCCCTAGCAGCTCAGAAACCTGAGTGACATGCTATAAACGCATATAGTATTTGCTGCCTGAATATACCGTATTTTTCAGATCATAAGACGCACTTTTTTCCCCAAAAAATATGGGGGGAGAAATGTCTCGGCGCTTTATGGTGTGAATATATGACAGGCACCTCCCCCAGCCTCTGCCGGCAACGCCCCCCGCCACCGCCGCCACCACCCACCGCCGCTACAATAAGTCACGCATCTGTTACCTCTTCTGATACAATGTTATGGGAGCAAAGTGCCTGGCATGTTGGAGCTGGGTGCGGGGAGGGGGGTGGGGGGATTGGGGAATTTCATTGTTGTGGAAAATGTACTTGTGTCTGGCTGTGATTATCTATATTCTGTGTGGGTGCAACAAGTCCTTTAAAGTTATGCTGCTACGATGCTCTCTATGTGCAGGAGGGGAACTCTGGGGCCCTGATCTTTTGGCTCCCTGAGTGCCAGAGGGGAGTTCACCTGCTTTATGCTTCTCCCTGTGCCCACGTAGGTTTCCTCCGGGTACTCCGGTTTCCTCCCACACTCCAAAGACATGCTGGTAGGTTAATTGGATCCTGTCTAAATTGTTTCTAGTATGTATGAATGTGAGGGTAGGGACTGATGTGAATGAACAATGTATATGTAAAGCGCTGCGTAAATTGACGGCGCTATATAAGTACCTGAAATAAAATAAAAGATATATAGGATGACGTATGAGGCTAGGGGTGCCCCCCAAGAAATTCAGAAAGGAATGGTTTAGATGGGTGGACTCCAAGAACACACTGGAGGAAGAAGGGACCTAGAGTTGTGGGCGTATCTAAGAGCGTAATCCCAATGGCAGAGCTCAGCCAGAGGGTGGGAGTATGAGCATAATGATTGGACGAATGAAATACTGAAGTTAAAAGGGTGTAGTAGGCTGTAAAACTATATCCCATTGCCCATGGCTTTCTAAAATAAACATTGAAATCCCTGGGTGGGGGTTTGGGGTTCAGCCCTTCACGGAATAGAGAGAATTGGCTACTTCCTTCGCCTAAGGGGCAAGTTGGGGGGGGGGGGGGGGTTGGTTGAACTGAATGGTTTATACTGTTTAAAAAAAAAAGAGCAACTATTCTGAGGTGCAGGGTAGGGTTGGAGATCCAGGGCATTATGGTTATGGAATGCTGATGGTTATATTGTTATCTGGATCATTGTGGAATTCACTGCTGACTATACTTGATGTAATATCTACCCGATGTCTTGTATGTTTAATTCTTTGATATGCTAGATAAAAAAACTTTTTGAAAAAAAAAAAAGATTAATGGCAAGTGATATGTAGATAATTAGTTATGTTTTGCTGTTGCCATTTTCAAACCATGGTTTTCAGTGCTGCAGATGAGTTACAAAGCAAAGGTTTCCATACCTGGATTTAAAGTGAAACCTGTGCTTGTCCAATGCAAGACAAAGCAACAGGTTAACTTAAAAGCAGCCACACCAGCAGCCCATACCTTCCCTTTACTCCCCATCACTCAATTCAGCTATTGGGAGGGAAGAAAAATACTCAGTAATTTCAAGTATAAAGATCATGTGACTTACTGTCATGTCCCTGGTCCTGAAGCCAAAATGCTAAGAGTGTCCCTGGAGGTGGAAACAAGGGAAAAGAAGCCCAAAGAAGCAGGGATTGCCGGCTGTGCCACAGATAAGAAATGTAGGTATGGAGATCTCTCTGCAAGTGGATACCAGATGAGGTAGCAGTAGGACCCAGAAGAGCTGATGGTTATTGCGGGCTGCATACAGTAGGAAGCAGGTTGCAGTAGTAAGTGCAGCAGGCTGCATACAGCAGGTAAGTATTATAAGCTGGAGCAACAGGTGAGTACTGCAGGTAGGTACAGCAGGCTGGGTACAGCAGGTAGGCACCAAGGCGGATCACAGGCAGGGCAAAGCAGAAGGTGTAGTCAGGGATGGTTGCAAAGGTCAGTGAGCCAGTGGTCAGCAGACAGGAGATCAGGGACGTGGTCAGGCATACACAGGATAGGAAACAAGAGCAGATCTGTGGGCAATCCGAGGTCAGAGCCAGGAGAGAGACAAGAGGTATCCAACGGCAAGCCAGGTCGGTAACGAGTGATCAGAAGCATAGGCAAAACAAGGGAACGGGAAGCTGAAGACCAGTCAGCAGTATCCATGTGCAACAGTTACTCTTTTAATCACTTGCCGATCAGCCGCCGCAGGTTTACTGCGGCAGAATGGCACGGCTGGGCGAAACAACGTTATGTTACATCGCTTCGCCCTGTGGCCACTAGGGCCGCCCGCTGCTCTCCCCTGAAGCCGGTGTGAGCGCCCGGCGGTCACGATCACCGCCGGCCTCCCGCGATCGCTGCTGACACACCGAGAACCAGGATCTGTGTGTGTAAACACAGTTTCCGGTTCTCTGAGGGGAGAAGAGACAGATTGTCTGTTCATACAGAGTATAAACAGCATTCTATCATCTCCCCTACACAGTCCCCTCCTCCTTATCAGTTAGAACACACACTAGAGAATACAATTGACCCCTTGATCGCCCCCTAGTGTTAACCCCTTCCCTGCCAGTGACATTTTTACAGTAATCAGTGCATTTTTATAGCACTGATCACTGTATAAATGCCAATGGTCCCAAAAATGTGTCAAAAGTGTCCGATGTATCCACCATAATGTCGCAGTCCCAATAAAAATCGCAGATCGCTGCTATTACTTGTAAAAAATTAAATTACAATAAAAATGCCATAAAACTATCCCCTATTTTGTAGACGCTATAACTTTTGCGCAAACCTATCAATATATGCTTATTGCGATTTTTTTAACAAAAATATGTAGAAGAATAAATATCGGCCTAAACTGAGGAAAAAAATTGTTTTTTTTATATATTTTTGGGGGGTATTTATAATAGCAAAAAATAAAAAATATTGCGTTTCTTTCAAAATGTTTGTTTATAGCGCAAAAAATAAAAACCGCAGAGGTGATCAAATACCACCAAAAGAAAGCTCTATTTGTGGGGAAAAAAGGACGTCAATTTTGTCGCTCGAACACTCAATTGTCAGTTCGGCGCAGTGCCGAATCGCAAAAATTGCTCTGGTCAAGAAGGGGGTAAAATCTTCCAGGGCTGAAGCGGTTAAAGACCAGAGGGCGACAGGATCTGTCGCACATTGCATGTACCGGCACCTTTGCCTCAAATACGTGTGCGCGCATTCCTTGCAAACGGATGCAGCCATATTAGAAATTGCCCACTCTGCCAGGCCTACAGGCAACTCTCCCCCAGCTAGTCTCTTGAAATTTACCAATCTTTATCTGATGTGCTGATGATTGGAGTTTAGCTGCTCAAACATTTAACACATGAGGGCAGGAAGGTAGTCCTCAACACTGTGTAAGCTCCAGGTTTTTGACTCCAAGAGCTTCCTCTCTTTTACTGCTAGTGGCCAAACAGAGCACTAGGACAGCGAAAGGAAGATAAGTATGTGCAGCTGGAGGGGCCATCAGTAAAGTGTATTGGTTGCTTTCCCATAAAAGGGGCACAGCAGAGATTCACTTCAGCTAAAAACTAGTACTCCAGCCAGTGTGTATGTGTGACCTGGGTTTCTCGCCTACACATTGTAAGGGATTTCAGGGTCTGTGTCTGCTTTGAAGACAACAGACTTTGGTTTCTCAGGTCTTAATAAGTTCAATCTGGGTCCTGGAGCCCAGAGGCTCTGTAGATCTTTGGGAAAGATACAGCCTTCATTCTTAGGTCCACATTTTCCTGTTAGCCAAACCTCATTATTAGTCACAGCTGCTCAGGCTTTTATATACAGTATGTGAGCTGTCTGATGCTCAGGGCTCTCTCTCTCTCCTTTATATATTTGAGCTGACTAATGCTATGGCTTTCCCTCTCTCTCTCTCCTCTTTGTATGTGTCAGCTGACATATACTCAAGGCTCTCTCTCTGATGAGGGAGCCTGCTGCTGGGTGAAAAGGCTGAGTGCTGATAAATCACAAAAACAAGTACATGTGTTGCCTTTTTGTTTTTAGTTTTTATGCTAAAGACAGACAGTATTGAACTGTGGGTACCTAAAGAATAGAAAACAGTCTGCGCTAATAGACAATCAGGCAGCTAGCAAAGGAACCAATATATGCTAATTCCATCAAATTCAGAGATAGAATGCAGCACTGCATTCTATCTCTAAACTGTGTGTACCGCCTTGCTGAATGAAGGACAAAAAGAGAGCGGTCTGGGTACTGTCTCTTGATATGACACAACTCCATCCCTATAAATCATATAGTACAAAAAAGAGAGGTTCGCCCGTGGGACTTTAAATGAGTTGGTCATAGAGGTCATAACGAATGGTATAAAGTTTTATTGAATTTCCAAAAACATGATGAAAAATGAACATAAAAACATCATAAGACATCGTTTGACCATTGAAATGTTAATTACAATAGTATGGTACATAATATACATATACAACTTTTGTACTCAACGCGTTTCGGGAGCTCAGCTCGCTTCCTCAGGAGTTGGTGTATATGTGAAATATCTAAAAGATAGTAGGTATCAGTAAAATATGATATTCAATGGTAGTTATGGTCAAAAAAGAAGTATATGGCTTCATAGAAGCCTCCCATACTTAAATATGGTCAAATGGTCCATAGGACTGACTGGCAAAAGCAGCAGCGGAAAATCCTCCACACGGGAGCTGAAGAGGCGTAGCCCGCAGCAACCAGAGCAGGGGCCCAGCAGAGGGCGGACATGGCAATTGCTGAATAAAAGTGCAGGACAAACATGCTTGGACTTTTTCTAGATGTCCCTGTTTCGCACATTGATTACTGCTGCCACTAACAGTTGAACCTTTATATAAATTACACAATGCTATATAACTTTGGTGGCTGTTTGGTGACTTTTTTGACAGCTAGAGCTGTGTGTTCTGTACATTGTTTTTTATATGACTGATCACATTGATGCAGATGGTTTTCTGAATTATTTTTAAAGTCAGCCTTTACTGAGAGAAGTTTGCCATGGCTGATGTGCTTCTGAAAATGTATACTTTCTGGGCTGCCAAGTAAGCATGCAGCCAGTGAAATCAGAAATCCCAGTCTGTATGTCTTTTCTGGATCACTGGCCCATAAATTACTGATGTAATTGGATTGGCATACCAGCCGGGCAACGTAGAATACCTGAAAATGCAATCTTTCTAATCGAATTGGGTTTCTTCTTCAGTCATGATAAGGTTGCCACGCCATGATCATGCATACTTACTGCCTCACTATTCAGGCTAAAACAATTTAAATCTAGGACAAAAACTTTTGGGAAACGGAAGTAAAGTCGTGAAAATCAAAGCAAACCTCATGGAAAAAGAACACGTTAGCTATACAAAATGCTGCAAATAGTTTTGTTTTATTAATTCTCAAGTCAACTCTCCTCCTGAAATAGCCATGTGCTGAAATAATAGGAAGAGCCCCATCACATCGGAGTCCTGTCTCTTTCAACTTCAAAGCACAGTTTGTCCCTCGACACACCCCCTCAGCATTCCGGGCAAGCATGTGACCGTGCTTTGATATGGAGCCATGTAGATCTCCATAGTGTTAAGAGGCACAGAAGCAGCTTCAAGATGCAGCTCCTGCTGGATTAGAACATGAGGACTAGGGAATTTACCATATGTTTCTTTTTTTCCCCTCTATAGATATTTACTTTGATCTGCTTAGATCACTAATACATTAAAAGTTTTGTCTTTCCTTTAAATTTAAAGTGTGCCTGTTATACATTCACAGTGCAAGCAGAGTAATAACCACTGATACTGTCAACTCCATCCTAGTGGCATGATGGTCAACTTGTGCTTTGGATGCTCGGTTGGCTATGAAGACATGAAGGAATTATTTGCATAGTTGTAGGCCCAATCCTAAAATGAGGAGTAAACCCCTTGATTTTTTTTTTTTTTTTGAATGGAAGTGATGACATAAATATCTTCTGCTTTAAAAATACAATGTTGTCCTGAATGTTGATTTTTTTTTTTTGACCCTCCATACCATGCATGAACTGGCTACTGGCCTAACTCAGTACACCCATGCTGTAGCTCATAAAGCCAAGGTGTAGAAGCATATATTTTTTTTTGGGGGGGGGGGGGATTGCTAAAGAAGTGATGCCAATACCTTTTGTTTTAATGAGGCACATTGTACAAGCAGCAAGGTGGCTCAGGTAGTTTTCATCACAGTTCCCAGAACTGAGAACCTACCCTGTTTCCCCGAAAATAAGACCTAGCGTGATTGTCAGTGATGGCTGCAATATAAGCCCTACCCCCCAAATAAGCCCTACCCTGTATCCCCGAAGATAAGCCCTACCCTGAAAATAAGACCTACAAGGACTTTAACTGGGGCTTATTTGGGGGGTAGGGCTTATATTGCAGCCATCACCGACAATCACGCTAGGTCTTATTTTCAGGGAAACAGGGTAGCACTGAGAACTGGTGTGCATAATGTAGCTGGCCAAAGTTTTGGCCAAATAAAGAAAACATCCACTATACAAATTCAGCCTCCTTAAAAACACTTAACACTACCCTACCAGAACACCTAGCAACTAACCAACCCCCCCCCCCCCCCCCCCAACAATAAACCCTTACCCTATCCCTTAACAGGGGTGTTATCTGTATGGAGTAGACCTGTGTGCAAGATCAATGGTTGGGCCCACTTCCTCAGAAAAAAGTGGCTATGTGTTTTTTTATTACAGGTACTTATATAGCACTGTCAATTTATACAGCACTTTTACATATACAGTATATTCACACCAGTCCCTGCCTTCAAGCAGCTTGCAATCTAAGGTCACTAACTCACATTCGTACATACACATAGTAGGGTCTATATAGACAGGAGCCAATTAACCTACCAGTATGTCTTTGGAGTGTGGGAGGAAGCCAAAGTACCCAGAGGAAACCCACACAGGCACAGGGAGAACATGCAAACTCCAGGCAGGTAGTGTTGTGGTTGGGATTTGAACCAACGACCCCAGTGCTGCTAGGTGGAAGCGCTGACTGCACTGAAGTGGTGGGGATCAGTTTCCAAGAAGCATACTGTTTTTGTATTATCTCTTTGTGTTAGTATGGGTTACTTCTAGGTGCTCTAATCTGACTCCTTCCCATAGTCCATAAACACAGCATCAGTTTAACAGGCTGCCTCTCAAAAGGCATTAAAAATGTATATCTGTGATTGTGGACAGGACAGTCAGAGCCCTTGAGCCCCCCACTCAACCCCCTACTCCAGAATATATGCATACCTGAGAACTTATATGGCCAAATATGTTTTTATTAAGGTTTAGTAAAACACAGAAATGAGCCTATGGGATGCACATTTGTAGATGAATAAGCTTGGGAACCAACAAGGTTGAAACATTCGATTTATCCATATACTGTACATAAAACAAGAAGCATTATATGGTAAATCAAACATATGGTAAATAAATACCTCCCAACTTTTAGAGATGGGAAAGAGGGACACCTATCAGCAAAAGTATTCAGGCATAGGACACACCCCTTGTCATGTCCCCTTAAAGGAGAATTGTACAAAAAATAAAAGATTGGTTCAACTTCTTTTTTTTACCACTACTATTCCTTTATATTGGCTTTGGAATTTATAAATTCAGCAATTTAGAAATCAGATGAAAGGTTTAACGCTGGAAAAATCTTTTTGATAGATAAAAAGTGCATTTTATATACATCTATATAGATCAGACCAAAATGAGGGACAAATGAGGAGGAAAGAGGGACAGAGGGACATTGCTCCAAATCAGGGACAGTCCCTTCGAAATCAGGGACAGTTGGGAGCTATGTGTAAATATATAAGCCAGTATCATACCTGGGAACTTGGGCCTGAGACTGGGGGTGAGGCTTATAGCAGTGCACTGAGCCAAAAGGGAAAGAATAGTTGTGGCATTCCGAGTGCTGATATGGTGGCAATGTTTGGCTAATCATATGAAGCTAATATTGGTGGATGGAAAAAAAAAAAACACTTGTGTCATTGATGTTCTTGGAAGTAAATAATGTCCCTGCTGATTTCCATCATCCAATCATGCACAAGTACAAAATGCTGTTTTTTTTTTTTTTTTTTCCTTGCACCTGATTGGGTATTCTTTACAAAGTGAAGCTTTACCACATTTACTAAGCCCTGGGGAAAATGAGTGCAACTACACTTGCAAAGTGCACAGTCTATTTGCCTTTAGTAAATCCAATTCATTGTAATACAAAAAAGAAATGATCATTGAAAAGACTGCAACTTCTTTTCATTTTACAGAATACTTCTTCTTTGCATGTACTTTTCTAATTGTGATTCTGATTTTTGTAGGGATAAGAAACAGGTCATTATGGGAGAGGAAAACCACATCCTGTTAACCATAAATGCACGGAATGATGGTGAAGGGGCATACGAGGCTGAACTCCATGTCAATGTACCCGAGGAAGCAGATTATATAGGCATTGAGCGACACATGGAGGTAAGTGCTAAATGTCACAAACCTATCTGAATGAATCACCTACCTGATAAATAAAAATCTGCCTGCTAATTCTCTCTGCCAGAAAGACTCGGAACTCTACAGGCAGACATCTGGCAGCCAAGGACAGTTAATGTAAAACATCATATCCTATTCTTTCAAGATAAAGCTCATTGACAGCAATTTCCTGTCTGCTAGAAAAACAAAGGATATTGTAGTTTACGCAGAGGATAGGTTTAGGGAGTGCCGTGTAAGATCATACAATGGTGCAGCCTGCTGTGTAAGACCATACAATGGTGCAGCCTGCTGTGTAAGACCATACAATGGTGTGACACAATATACTGTATATTTTATCTGGTTATCTTTGTTTGTTTTTTTTGTTTTTGTTTTATGTAAGGTAATGGGAGCGACTAATAATAACGAAAAGCACAACTTTGGGTTCCTCCCAAAGTTGCTTCTTCACTTTTGGGTGCCCCACCACAATAGAGTCACAAAATGATAATGATGTTGCAGAGAACACACTCTGCAGAGATACACTTTAAAGTAGATTTCCACCATTGCAAACCCCCACTATACAGTATCTCACAAAAGTGAGTACACCCCTCACATTTTTGTAAAAATTTTATTATATCTTTTCATGTGACAACACTGAAGAAATGACACTTTGCTACAATGTAAAGTAGTGAGTTTACAGCTTGTATAACAGTGTACATTTGCTGTCCCCTCAAAATAACTCAACACACAGAAAGTGTGAGTACAACAAAAGTGAGTACACCCCTAAGTGAAAATGTCCAAATTGGGCCCAAAGTGTCAATATTTTGTGTGGCCACCATTATTTTCCAGCACTGCCTTAACCCTCTTGGGCATGGAGTTCACCAGAGCTTCACAGGTTGTCACTGGAGTCCTCTTCCACTCCTCCATGACAACATCACTGAGCTGGTGGATGTTAGAGACCTTGCGCTCCTCCACCTTCTGTTTGAGGATGCCCCACAGATGCTCAATAGGGTTTAGGTCTGGAGACATGCTTGGCCAGTCCATCACCTTTATCCTCAGGTTCTTTAGCAAGGCAGTGGTCATCTTGGAGGTGTGTTTGGGGTCTTTATCATGTTGGAATACTGCCCTGCAGCCCAGTCTCTGAAGGGAAAGGATCATGCTCTGCTTCAGTATGTCACAGTACATGTTGCAATTCATGGTCCCCTCAATGAACTGTAGCTCCCCAACACTCATGCAGCCCCAGACCATGACACTCCCACCACCATGCTTGACTGTAGGCAAGACACACTTGTCTGACTCCTCACCTGGTTGCCCCCACGCACGCTTGACACCATCTGAACCAAATAGGTTTATCTTGGTCTCATCAGAGATGTTTCCAGTAATCCATGTCCTTAGTCTGCTTGTCCTCTGAAGCAATGCTGGCAGCACTCATACGTCTATTTCCCAAAGACAACCTCTGGATATGACACTGGGTACGTGCACTCAACTTCTTTGGTCGACCATGACGAGGCCTATTCTGAGTGGAACCTGTCCTGTTAAACTGCTGTATGGTCTTGTTGCAGCTCAGTTTCAGGGTCTTGGCAATCTTGGTAATCTTGGCAATCTTCCTATAGCCTAGGCCATCTTTATGTAGAGCAGCAATATTTTTTTTCAGATCCTCAGAGAGTTCTTTCCCATGAGGTGCCATGTTTAACTTGCAGTGACCAGTATGAGAGAGTGAGAGCGATAACACCAAATTTACCACGCCTGCTCCCCATTCACACCTGAGACCTTGTAACACCAACGAGTCACATGACACCGGGAAGGGAAAATGGCTAATTGGGCCCAATTTGGACCTTTTCACTTAGGGGTGTACTCACTTTTGTTGCCAGTGGTTTAAACATTAATGGCTGTATGTTGAATTATTTTGAGGGGACAGCAAATTTACACTGTTATACAAGCTGTACACTCACTACTTCACATTGTAGCAAAGTGTCATTTCTTCAGTGTTGTCACATGAAAAGTTATAATAAAATATTTTCAAAAATGTGAGGGTTGTACTCACTTTTGTATTATATTTACATTTTCATACATACACATACTAGAGCCAATTTAGACAGGAGCCAATTAACCGACCAAACTTGCAATGTACAATCAGGGGAAAGGCAATGTGCACATCCAGTATACCTACCTGCTTTGTCCTGAAACTCCTCTCCAGGGATCCCCCTGCCGGCACTCTCGAATACTTCTCTTCTTGTTGCGCCCTACCTAGGAAGCCGCTTCCTATGGTGGCACACCTGCGGGTCCCCTCCCAAGCTGGGCTGTGTGCGTCTATTGACGCACACTGTCCGGCTCAGTCCGCCCCCCCCCCCTGCTCCCTTTTTACAACATTTGATTGACAGCAGCAGGAGCCAATGGATCCCCCTGCTGTCTCTGAGCCTGTGAGGGAGGAAAGAGAGAGAACCAGCGCTGCTGCAGATGGGCACAGCACTGGATCGATCAAGGACTCAGGTAAGTGGCTGGGAGGTGGGGGGGGACAACTAGTGGAAGGTTTTTACCTTAATGCAGATAATGCAACAAACCAGACCAACAAACCAGTACTGTAATAAACCAGTAGGGAGCAAATAGGAGAAGTTCATTGGTAGTGTTTACATACACTTTAGCTCAGGGGTCTCAAACTGGCGGCCCTCCAGCTGTTTCGAAACTACAAGTCCCATGAGGCATTGCGGGGCTGACAGTTACAAGCGTGACTCCCACAGGCAGAGGCATGATGGGACTTGTAGTTTCACAACAGCTGAAAGGCAGCCAGTTTGAGCCCCCTGCTTTAGGTGGTCCATTAATTGCAGTGCAGTGGATTGGTGATAGCATTGTGGCATTGCAGCTTTGGTTCTTTATTTAATTTCCCACCAGGAATACTATCTGCATGGAGTTTGGACATCTTCATGCCACAACTTCAATTTATGCAGGTAGTTTGATGTGTTTCCATAAAAGCTGACTCTGTAAGATTGTGGCGGGTACATTAGAGTATAATGTCCTGCGGGGTTCCAGGAAATTGCTGAATGTCAACACTATGTAAAATTAGCACATAATAATTAATTCACCCATAATTCTTTTTCTAAGGGTCTCCGGCAACTTAACTGTGAATACAAAATGGGAAATGACTCTCGAATGGTAGTATGTGACCTCGGAAACCCCATGGTGGCTGGAACCAATGTAAGTGTTAAGCAAGTGGGCCTCGCTCAGAGTTACAGTATGCTTTAGAGACTCCAACCTATATTTGTTAGACACGTAGAGTTCTCCTTTAAAGTTTTCTTTGCTTCAACAGATATTCTGGAACATCCAGGAGTGACCTTGCTTGTTAACACGGCCATATATTGATCTAAATTTGTCTGGTTCAGCAGGGACTGGCTGAATTTTCATCTATGTATGGGCAGGCTGGTTATACACCATCTATCGAATGACTTGTGTACAACTAGCCTGTTGGAAATTTTTCTCTCAATCAGTAGCGCCGACTATAGCTATAGTGTATTCTAATGGTGGGGAAATCTCCCTGCTGTCAGAATACAAAGGCTTAGTGGGAGGGATTCCCCCATCAACATCGAATGTGTGAATAATCTCCATTTTATAAATATTTGAATGTACTGTATGTATTCCAGGATGCCTAGAAATCTGTAAAAATGATTATTTACAGTGCATGTGAAAACTATTATGCCCCGTACACACGGTCGGATTTTCCGATGGAAAATGTCCGATCGGAGCTTGTTGTCGGAAATTCCGACCGTGTGTGGGCTCCATCGGACATTTTCCATCGGATTTTCCGACACACAAAGTTGGAGAGCAGGAGATAAAATTTTCCGACAACAAAATCCGTTGTCGGAAATTCCGATCGTGTGTACACAAATCCGACGGACAAAGTGCCACGCATGCTCAGAATAAATAAAGAGATGAAAGCTATTGGCCACTGCCCCGTTTATAGTCCCGACGTACGTGTTTTACGTCACTGCGTTCAGAATGATCGGATTTTCCGACAACTTTGTGCGACCGTGTGTAGACAAAACAAGTTTGAGCCAACATTCGTTGGAAAAAATCCTAGGATTTTGTTGTCGGAATGTCCGAACAAAGTCCGACCACGTGTACGGGGCATTACAGTGCATTCAGCCTGGAGCTGCAGTGTGAGAGTGCTTACATACTGGGATGTGTGTGTACAGGAAAAGACAATGTATAGCTAACAGTCAGACCCCAGGGCTGGTGGGACACTTGGATTATCATTAAGGAGGTGAATTGGATCCATCCCATGCATGAGACAAAACTGTACGTGAATACCAAGAACTGAAGTTTGAGAGCATTTGTTTGAAAATTCTGGATGCTAGCGTTGGACCATCGGAGGTCACTATTTTACCCCCATCTGTGTGGGTTAAAGCCATTCAGCCGAACACGAGAGTGTAAGGCAATAACAGCTGGTGAGTGTGTCTTCCTAAGGGTCCTTTCAAACTGGGGCGGGGGCATTGTCGGCGGTAAAGCGCCGCTTTACTGTCGGTATGCGGTTGCTAGTGGGGCGGTTTTACCCCCCTGCTAGCGGCCGAGAAAGGGTTAAAACCACCGCAAAGTGCCTCTGCACAGGCGCTTTGCCGGTGTTCTGACAAGAAGTGTTCTCCTATCAGATAGTGTCCGCCCCGTACTGCGCAGGCGCAGCGCCTGCGCAGTACGGAGGAGAAGGAGATGCCGAAAGTGGCCGAAGTTGATCAGCTGACCATCAGCTGTACACGGCGCTTGGGCACTTATTAGTGATGGCTTTGCAAGAGGGCCCCTCGCCACGCTTCAGGCACGGCCTCGCGGTGCCTGCAAACCGCCCCAGTGTGAAAGGACCCTAAGGGGAGCAAAATCACAGACACAGAGGTGTGGTGGAAGATTTGTTTAACTGGAGATCTTCATTATATCACATCACGGATTTATTATAAAGGATTATATATATATATACTTTTTATCACCTTTTTTATCACAATTTTTTGGATCTATTACACTTTTTGGTTGTTCATTGAAAGGACTTTATTTATTTATTTTTTTCTTTAGATCACTTATTCACATAATTGATCATATTCATTATCAGGACACTGTCTTTTATCTGGTGCACTGTGTTTTAGAGTCATATCACTCACTTTTTTATATTATTTATAGTGATTATGTTGTAATTAATCACTTGACGGAATACGTTTAATGAGTTTAGCGCCGCTATTTGTTTTCACTATTGTTGTGGGCTAGGTTTATGGTGAATCAAATTTTTTGTTCATACATTCACACTCACTAAGTGGCTGCTCTGTTGAGGTATTATTTCCAGGAGCGCAGTGTTGGGAGTATAGGAGTGGGCGGATTTCCTATATATACCATATTTAGTGCATTCAGCCTCTTTTGTGAAAACATTTCTAAAACAAAAAAAAATGTTGGTAGCCCACTGCAACCAATCAGATGCTTCCTATTAGCCCAGAGAGCCTAATAATGATAATCAAAAGTGCAGCAATATATTACAGTCATATTTCCATTGATTAAAGTCTGACTGGTTCAACCTAAATTCTCAGATGAGTTGGTTTACTAAAGGCAAAAACATTGTGCAGTTGCACCCATTTTCCCCAAAGCTTAGTGAATGTTCTAAAGCTCTGCAGATTTCCATCATCCAATCATGTGCAAGCAAAGTGCTGTTTTTTTATTTTCCTTGTACCTGATTGGGTATTGTTTATAAAGTAAAGTATTATCATATTTACATTTACAAAGGAAATTGAGTGCAACTGCACTTACAAAGTCTAGTTGCCTTTAGTAAATCCACCCCACTGCCCTCATTGGTTCTCCCTGGACAGTGTGGAGGCTCATACTAATATTATACCCATGAAGGTGTACTGTCCTGAAGAGGACACCTGGTAAAACTACCTGCTACATACAAATCCAGGTCTTACAGGTCTCTTTCCTCTTTTAGCTCTCACTCGGCCTGAGATTTAATGTACAGAGGTTAGAAAATGCAGACAGCATCAACTTTGGCCTATACGTGAAAAGGTAAGCCTTCTAATACATGCAGAAACACCACAATTTACAATAGTTTCTAGTATTTGCTGTTTATTTTAGCAGGGGACGGAGCAGTGACACAGAGCCATAGGATAATAGAAGTGTGTGCATTACACTACTTGGGAAACAGTTTCTGTGAATGTGTTTAACAATGCATTTAGCAATTTAAAAAAAAAAGTAAAATTAGTTTACCCATATGGCAAATTCAATTGACTAAAGAGGTGCGATTCTTAAAGTAGAACTATAGTCAAAACTTTATTTTATTTTGGATAAAGTCAAGGAGGCTTATAACTCCTGTCAGTTTTTTTTTTTCCATCTGTTTACCATTGGGGAGATTTATCTTTACTTCCTTTCCCATGGTCAAAAAAGGAAGTGAGAGAAAACCTTGAAAATTAAGGAAATCCATTGGGGCCTGACAGGTCACCAGAACCAGTGTCCCCATTGAAAGTTTTCCCCTCTATAACCGCTCTGGGGACAACCCACCCGGAGAAGACAGTGATTATCGCTAGCAGCTACAGCAACCGCTTGCAATAATTGGAAGCGAATCTGGCAGGCTGGTTGTACCCAAGTTGATCAATCGATCAACTTGGTACATTCAGCCTGCCCATTAATGGTTTGAATGTCGGCCGGTCCCTGATAAACCAGCCAAGATTCGAACCGTGTATGGCCGGCTTTAGAGAGTAAGGGAGTTAATCAAATTGATTTACTTGTTGCCTGAAATAATTATTTTACTCTTTCTTATTATTTATTACATTTGTATTACATTATTTTGGTTAGGACTAAAAAAAATTACTTTATTTTGATCTTTAAAATCGATTTTGCTAGTTTGTATTTAATAAATACTATATATATATATATATATATATATATATATATATATATATATTATATATATATATATATATATATATATATATATATATACACCGTATTTATTAAATACAAATTAGAAAAATATATTTTTTCTTTCTAGTTAAAAAAAAAAAGAAAAATATATTTAAAAGATCTAAAAAAAGTTATATATATATATATATATATATACCGTATTTATTAAATACAAATTAGAAAAATATATTTAAAAGACCTAACAAAAAGTTATATATATATATATATATATATATATATATATATATATATATATATATATATATATATATATATATATTTATTTATATATATATATATATATACACAGTACTTATTAAATACAAATTAGAACAATATATATATTTAAAAGATCTAAAAAAAAGTTTTATATATATATATATATATATATATATATATATATATATATATATATATATATATATATATATATATATATATATATATATATATATATATACCGTATTTATTAAATACAAATTAGAAAAATATATTTAAAAAATCTAAAAAAAGTTGTGTGTACATATATATATATATATATATATATATATATATATATATATATATACACACATATACATATATATATATATATATATATATATATATATATATATATATATATGTATATATATATATACACACATAGTATTCATTAAATATAAATTAGATATATATATATACAATTAAAATATTAACAAATAAAATATTCTGTACATCTTTTTATAAGGTACAAAAAGGAATACAAATAAAATTGACCTTTGTAATTGCCCTTAAACACGCCAGACTCTTTGCAGGACACTGCATTTTCCCAATAACAGTCCAGTAGTAGATTGCGTGACTTTTATATCTGGCAAAAGGAGATAAAACAATTAAGAAATTTCAAAACATCATCAAGATAGGAGAAAAGGAAATCTTAAGGAAATGCGGAAGGGGAGGAAGTGGTGACACAGAAGGGCTATTATCACAACATGATGACCTTGAAGTCATACGTCATAATCTCAGCCATGTTTTTCCAATGCAAAAAGATCATCCATCTCCCAAGAAAATCTCACACATTATTAATGAGGCTGACACAGCTTGGATGTACCTTGTGTGCTTACAGAGGGGGACAGGAAGTCGTGTTAGTAGCAAGGGGGCCAAAAGAGCAGATACACTTGTGACTAGGGTGTTTTTTTTGAACATATGTTGTTTTGTGTCAATAGTGGAAGATTTATGAGGTTGATCTCTACTCCCACCAGTGTTATTACTGGAGGGGAGATTAGGGCTCAGGTCAGCTCCTTCTAACTTCCTTCTGCCCTAAAACAAAACTTCTGAGCCTTTTAATTATGTATCTATTATAAGCTATTATTTTTAAGTCTGAACAAAATGATCTTCTCTCCTTTTGACTTTCATATTTTTAATTTATTGCCATTCCTATAATTTCATGACAGATCTTGTTTTCATTCTCTAGTGGCTAAACACCAGAGCATGCTGGTGTCCTAAATCATTTTCATTTAAAATATAAAAAATCTTTTTTTTTTAAAGCTTTTAATAGAGTAGGGAAGAGTTAGACCCTCTATGGAGATGTTTTTCTGTGTCTGTGCCCCCACCAGGGAGATTGACTCTCTCTGTTCCAGTGAATGAAAGTGAGGGGAAATTCAAACATTTTACGTTGTCACCAGAGACAGAAATGTGTGGAATTCTCTAAAGGGACAATTATTCCTATAAAACTGTTTTAAGAATTGAATTTTGTTCATTTTGGAAAGATTTTCTGTCATTTCCTGTTGTGTAAATAATACAAAGTAGCAGTGCTAAAAAAAAAAACGTGAATAAAACCGTGAAAAAGAAAAATAGTCCAAATCAATGCTTGTGTATAAATTATTGTACATAAGCAACATGAGTGACAAATGAAGAGTCCATATATAGCACATAAAAGTGGGTTCTTATGATATGACACCTCTTGACGACAGTGCACCTCCACCATATGAATTGCGTGCTTACCAGAAGGCGAGCTTTTAGGAGCCTGCGGCTAAATACCCAGCCAGGGCCTTTATCCAAAAAGGAAGATGGTTATCCACAGCTAATATTGGGAAGGAGCTTATACTGAGCACCAAATAGCCTGGGAAACTCGCGCATCGGCCACCAAGGAAAGAGTTCAGGCGTTACCCAAAAAATATAAAGAGAAACTCCATAGTGTAAAGCGTACCAAAAGGATTTAATGAGATAAAAGGGTTGCACTTACAAAATATAAGATAAAAACTATCATAAAACACAGCCGGCCAGCAAGCGAACACCCATCCACTGAGTACAGCGCGATGACGTCAGTACGTCAACCTCCTGTTGTGTGTCCAGGACCGGAAGTGAAGGGCACAGGCAGCAAGCAGAGGAGTACCTACAGGGGTCGCAAGTAAAGGAACTAATCTCTCTATTTTCCTCCTGCCATAAATGCCCTCTTCTCCTCCTCTCCCCCTCTCCCTCCCGCAAGCATTCAGTGTCTGCAGGAGGAAAAAGGAGAGATCGGTTCCTCTATGTGTGCAGCTGCTCTCAACACTTCTCCTATCCAACTTCTTTCTGCTGCCCCCCATGTGCTCTCCAGCCCCCTTATGTACTTTCCCCTGGGATGTGTCAGGATGGAGACTGGGGAAGGGGCCAGCAAATATGTCATTTACCTGCCCCTCCCTTGTCTAACTGAAGGAAGTCAGTGTACTGATCGCTGACTCTGTTCATTCATAACTGAAATATAGCAAACTGTGTTTACTATGCTTCAGTTTGTGAATGAACAGGAAGTTCTGCACAGAGCTATTTCTGTCCATTCATTCAGTGCAGTTGAGGCTGCAGAGAAGGAGATTGAGAGCTGTGAAAGAATGAAACGTACTCATAAAAGGCAGTGTAATCCTCTATAGGTACCCTAGAGTTTGGTAAAAGGGCATTTTAGGGAGCATGCCTTTTTCATCAGAGCCTCAGTGGTCACACGCCTATTGGGTTTATCTATAAAAAAGAAGACTTTTCATTCTCAGAAGCCTCAAAGAGGTTATGTCGCCAGAGCTTTCATTTAAAATAAAATCTTCCTAAAGGATTATGGGGTGGATTTACTAAAACTGGAAAGTGCAAAATCTGGTGTAGCTGTGTGTAGAAACCAATCAACTTCCAGTTTTTTTGTCAAAGCTTAACCATTTGCCCACTGGGCATTTAAAGTGGAGTTCCAAACTTTTCGGAAATCTCCCCCCCTCCGGTGTCAGCTCTTGCTGTCTAGCATCCTTTGTTGCTAGGATGCAGGTGGCTCTTGCTGCTAGGATACAGGCAGCTCTTGTTACTAGGATGCAGGCAGCTCTTGCTGTCCAGCATCTTTCATTGCTAGGATGCAGGTGGCTCTTGCTGTCTAGCATCCTTCGCTGCTAGAATGGATGCCGTCTAGTATCTTCTATTGCTAGGATGCAGGTGGCTCTTGTTGCCTATTATCCTTTGTTGCTAGGATGCAGGCAGCTCTTGCTGTCCAGCGTCTTTCAGTGCTAGGATGCAAGTTTTTTCTTGCTGTCTAGCATCCTTCGTTGCTAGGATGTAGGTGGCTCTTGCTGTCCAGGGTCCATTGTTGCTAGGATGCAGACAACTCTTGCAGTCTTAACGTCCTTAATTGCTAGGACAAAGGTGACCATCAGGGTCAACATGTTGACTCATTGGTGTGTAATCAAACCAATTACACATTGTTGATATTTACATGATGGCACTGAGCAGGCCAATAGAGTGCATTTGTGCTGGTACTTTGTATGCATGTTAACATTAGCACAAACATTTACATGTGTACAGCATACAATACAGTCCATATGGAGGACAACAGGTGCAGGGTTTGATCTCAACACAATGCAAGTTTACTGATCTTTACGCAGCTACAGTATCTCACAAAAGTGAGTACACCCCTCACATTTCTGTAAATATTTTATTATATCTTTTCATGTGACAACACTTTGCCTTTGTACTCCTCACCTAGTTGCCACTACACACGCTTAACACCATCTGAACCAAATTAGTTTATCTTGATCTCATCAGACCACAGGACATGGTTCCAGTAATCAATGTCCTTAGTCTGCTTGTCTTCAGAAAACTGTTTGCAGGCTTTCTTGTGCATCATCTTTAGAAGAGGCTTTCTTCTGAGACAACAGCCATGCAGACCAATTTGATGCAGTGTGCGGCGTATGGTCTGAGCACTGACAGGCTGACCCCCCCACCCCTTCAACCTCTGCAGCAATACTGGCAGCACTCATATGTCTATTTCCCAAAGACAACCTCTGGATATGACGCTGAGCACGTGCACTCAACTTCTTTGGTCGACCATGGCGAGGCCTGTTCTGAGTGGAACCTGTCCTGTTAAACCGCTGTATGGTCTTGGCCACCATGCTGCAGCTCAGTTTCATGGTCTTGGCAATCTTGCTATAGCCTAGGCCATCTTTATGTAGACAGTTCTTTTTTTCAGATCCTCAGAGATTTCTTTGCCATGAGGTGCCATGTTGAACTTCCAGAGACCAGTATGAGAGAGTGAGAGTGATAACACCAAATTTAACACACCTGCTCCCCATTCACACCTGAGACCTTGTAACACTAACGAGTCACATGACACTGGGGAGGGAAAATGGCTAATTGGGCCCAATTTGGACATTTTCCCTTAGGGGCGTACTCACTTTTGTTGCCAGCGGTTTAGACATTAATGGCTGTGTGTTGAGATATTTTGAGGGGACAGCAAATTTACACTGTTAGGCCTCATTCACACGAGGCGGACTCCATTTCCACGGAGCCCGCCTTGGTCCGCCGGCTCAGAGGGAGATCAGTCCGCTGAGCCGGCGGATGACAGGTCCCTCTCTGCTCACTGAGCGGGGAGGGGCTTGTCAGGCGCCGTTGCTGCCTATGGAGGGATCGGATGAAATAGGACAGCATGTCTGTTTTCGTCAGATCTCACCCGATCCGATCCGCCAGCGACGGATCTGGACGTAGGGCCATCCGTCTGCTTTTAGCGGATCGGACGGGGTCAGGTGTCAGCGGACATGTCTCCGCTGACATCCGTCGCTGCATAGGCTAACATGGAGCGCCCGTTCAGGTCTGCCGTCAAAACTGACAAGTGGAACTGAACGGTCCGATCGTGTGAAAGGGGCCTTATACAAGCTGTACACTCACTACTTTACATTGTAGACAAGTGTCATTTCTTCAGTGTTGTCACATGAAAAGATATAATAAAATATTTACAAAAATGTGAGGGGTGTACTCACTTTTGTGAGATACTGTATGGTGATAAGCCAAGAGAAAACAATGTACCTGTGTTCAACTTATATTATTATACAGGAGTTATACAGCATAGCGCAAAAAGTTTGTACAACCTTTTCTTTATTTATTTGTTACAATTATTTTTATACAGCAATTTATGCAGTACTTTCCATATTTTACATTAGCTTTGTAAAATATTTGTAAAAAAACGCAAATGAAGTAGTGATAAACGCTGCATTTTTTATGGTCATGTACATGAGCCCTAAATATACTCCTAAGTGAGTGCTGGATAGGATAACAACTACAATGCAATTACTTTCAGTTGCATACAAACATTCAGACAACTGACTGTAAAATAAATTATGGAGGGAGCTTATACTGTATTCTTCCCAATCAATGCCATCTACGAGTAACTTTTTTGATCTGGTGTTTGAGGCTCATGGACATCACTTCTCATTTCTTTGCATCCGGAAGACATGATGATGTCATCACGACACCTGAACGCTCATCACCCAACGCACTAGCAGATGGACCCATTTAGCCGCTGTATAAGGGCTACGGAAAAAACATCTAAAAATAGAAAAAAAAAGATCATGGAATTTATTTGCTTCATCAAAATAATTCAGATATTTTCCACTGTGAGCCGATAACGTCCGAAAACTGTTTGTTTTGCGTTTCTTTCAAACTGCATTCCGCCAGATTACATGCTTGTTAGTACAAAACACGCGGAGGGTTCCAGAAAAATGTCAGTGTATTTGTAGCAAGCGCTCTGGAGTCGTTGACTCTCGTGAAGAATGTTCGAATGGAAAATACAAAAGAATAGAAACATTCTGACAAGTGTGGATAATGATCACATCACAGCGCAAGTTTGGCAGCAAGCTGGCCCTTATTCGGATAACAAGGACGTAATTAGTTTATTGCAAAATCTGGTGTTCATTGAAGTGATGAATTGCGTATCTGGAGCTGAAGGATTCTTTGAATTTGTTTATTTAAAGGGCTTTAATTTATTTACATAAGGAAAACAAAAAAAAAAAATTTTTTTTTTTTTTGCCTGATTTGGAATGTCTGCAGAAAAGTTGAAATTTCATGTTTTAGCAGCTTGTGTTCAGAGGTCGCCGGATGTACCTGCCAGAGATTGGACTGGAGAAGGGTTGGAACCTCTGGGGGCGGTCATTAAAGATTTTTTTTCATCTCCCCATACTTCGCAATTTTTCCTTTTGTTTGGCAATTTATAAAAGACTGATATAGAATGCGGACATGTCCAATCTGGTCTAGTATCACTTTTTTCTTTTAATTGCATACATGCTTCGTAATGTAACAATTCAAGGTATTTATTACTTCTCACAGCCGCCCTCCATTCCTTCCCCTGACAATGCTTTCATTGCTTTTCTTTCCAAATGGATGGAGCCATCTTTGTTCAGGTATCACCCAGGATCACCATCTGCTTCCTGGACTGAGATGCCAGCTCAGAGATGACACAATCATGTAAATTCTGGTGCTTCTGCCGGATCCCAGATCAGCCCCCTTTCTGCAGTTTCTCCCCTTTGTGACTTGCTAAAATGTCTAATCACTGGAGGAGAGGAGACTGAGAAAATTCTTCCTGCTGCCTGCAGCAGACTGAGAGCATCATCTATGCCCAGAGTCTCCAAACTTTCTAAGCAAAGGCCCAGTTACTGTTCTTCAAACTTTAGAGGGCCCAGACTTTGGCCAGCTGGAGTAGAAAATGTCCTAGCGTCGGAATAAAAAAATGGCATAGCACCTGTGGTTGGTAAGAGGAGGAATAGTGACCCATGACTGGTGTCATTCAAAAAGTCAGTGGGGGAAATAGTGCCCTATCGTTGGTGTCAGTGGGCAGGATAGTGTCCCATAGTTGGTATTAGTGGGAGGAAAAGTGCCCCATCATGGGTGTCAGTGGGGGGGGGGCAATTATGCCCCACTGTAGGCATCAGTAGCAGTGGTGGCCAGTGGAAATTTTTTTTGGGGGGGGGACGGCAAACAGTATGCCACCGCCTCCCCCCCCCAGGTAGGTCAGTCACACTTACCCCATCAGCGGTGGCTTCCCCTGCTCGGCGGCCTCCCATTCTCCTGCTGTTCTCCTTTCGGCCTCTCGTTCTCCGGGTTATCACGTGGCATCCACTTCTTTCCTAATACTCGGCAGCCAATCGGGAGTCTTCTCTTTTAGGCCAATTGGAAAATGGGTTTCACACCCGCTTCTGATTGGCCTGGTTAAGGATCAGTTCATTTGCTGTTGTAACACACCTGGGTGGGATCGGAGCGCATCCTCTGCGTCCCAAGCCCACCTGATTTGGAAGCCTATTAGAGTCTCTGGCTCTAATCAGGTGCTTAAAAAACCCCAGCTGCTGTAATTCATGCACCTGGTGCCCTGAAAGGCGGCGGAAGCATGAATAGGGGGTGGCCGTGGCGGCCGTGGATAGATTCATGCTATGCATAAATCTATCCATTACCATATAGGGGGTGGAGTTTAGAGAGGAGGCCGCGCCCAAGTGCCCCTAATAAACGGGTTGCCCCTGGTCAGTAGGAGAAACAGTGCCTCGTATCAGTGGGTAGGATAGTGTCCCATTGTTGGTGTTAGTGGGAGGAAAAATGCCCCATCATGGGTGTCAGTGGGGGCAATTATGCCCCACTGTAGGTGTGAGTAGGAGAAACGGTGCCCTATATCAGTGGGAGGAATTGTGCCCTGAGAGAAAGACAAATGACCGCATCCAGCCTGCGGTCCTCAGTTTGGTGACCACTGATCTAAGCCTAGGCAAATACACTGGGCTGCCTAATAAGCATAAAAGTTGAAATTTTTTAAAAAGCGATACTGTTTCTATATATGGTGAAATGTCAGGAATTTATTCATACAGACTTGTAAAGAGGCGAGATCCACCGTAAAGAAACAACCCAGTACCCAACATACATCTGGTGGAGGCAGCACAGTGGCTTACTGACTAGTACTGGTTCGTCCCGCTTAATAATTTACTGCTGTTCAGGGGTTCAGGGGCTCCAGGATTTAGCAAAATGGAGGCCTCCAGCAAGAAGAAAAACAAACCTTGCTGGAGGCAATTTACAGCATACACTAATTTTGGTAACGTGATTATTCATGTGTAATGCATGTTCCTTGCTAAAGAACATTACTTTTTATCAAGTTGTTATGGATAAAGTTCCGCTTTAAATAGACGCCTTTTATGTAAAAACGACATGATGCGCTAAAGATTCTATTGGAGAGTCTGAGTTAGAAAATAACTAAAAAGATACATGCTATACATTTTACAACATCATTGCCATGTATAACCGCTTTTCAAACTTGTCATTTACAGTTCCAATAAGGACAATTCCCAAAGTAACTTTGTTAGTCTGGAGATCCCTATAACTGCCACAGCCCAGGTAGAGATAAGAGGGTAAGTCTTCTACCTTTTTTGTTTTCTATAATCAATGTCAGCATAATTGTTTTGTATAATTTAAGTCACTTTGCATGTGTGTATGTTTAAAAACAGAACCTTTAAATTAGGAATACCACTCATTTTAAAAAACTTAACCCACTCAAAGTAGATTTAAAGCTTTTTTGTGTGAGGGGGTAACAAAGGCATGGGGTAAAAGCCTTTTTTCTTTTTCTTTCAGCTTTTTTTGCAATCTTGTCCCAATGCGGACATTGTTTTAAAAAGTGCGGGAGTCTTTTCTTTAGCAGTTGTCACTAGAACAGCTGTCTTCAATGGACGATTTCCTGTTAATGATGACATAAAAGAACATTTTTAATTTTCAATGATAAGTGTCCACCAGGATCGCCGTCATTACCAGTAAAAACAATAAAAAAATAAATAAATAAAAGTCTCAATCTATCTCATAGTTTGTAGACGCAAATAAATTTTGCGCTAACCAATCAATATATGCCTAATGCGATTTTTTTTTTTTTTTACCAAAAATATTTTGAAGAATATATAGCAGCCTAAACTAATGAATAAATCAGTTTTTTTATATATTTTTTTGTATTTTTTTTTGGATATGTATTATAGCAAAAAATTGTATATTGTATTGTATATTTGAAAAAAATAGTTTTTCAAAATTGTCGCTCTTTGTTTATAGCGCAAAAAACATAAACCTCAGAGGTGATCAAATACCACCAAAAGAAAGCTCTATTTGTGTAAAAAAAATGGATGTCAATTTTGTTTGGGTACAGCGTTGCACGACCGCGCAATTGTCAGTTAAAGCAACGCAGTGCCATATCGCAAAAAATAGCCTGGTCATTAAGGGGGTAAATTCTTCCGGTCCTTAAGTGGTTAAAGTGGAATTTAAACCCAGAATAAAACATTTATTATATATTATGTAGTGGGGGCATTCATCTTCTTTTTTAGGCTTTCCCTCCTTCATTTCTGTCTGATGATCTGGCCAGTAAGTTTGATGTTTTTCAAAAGAACAAGCTGTCCTGCAGATATAGCAGTTACAGGCATAAGACAAACCATTTAACACCGACAGTGGTGCTAACAATGAATAGCTTCAATTTATTTGTGTATCTAAATCTGCTAGTACAACTAAAATTCCTTGCCCCCACACTGACAATGCTTCTGTTCAAAGGTGCCCCCTGTGCTCCTTTATCAAGAGTAGAGGCACTCTAATACAGAAGGTGTGTTACTGGCCAGATCACCAGGTGAAAACAGAGGGGAAAAACCCTAAAAAAGGAAACTAATGCAGCCACCACATCTAATTAATGGTAAGCTGCAATATATTACATTTTTGGTTTTGGGTTTAATATCGCTTTACGGCTATGTAGCCATGAGTCCATAAAAACAGGAGTTATTTTTAAAGTTCCCTGACCACCCACCTATAATGTGATATGGTGGCCACTTGGGTCTGTTCACAATGCCACAACTATGCTTTACTTCACAGGGTTAAAATTTGCTGCAGGAGATAGTCAGACTGGGCACACAGTACATAAGACTGCATGGAGAACACTGCCTTCACAAGCCCCTTTACAAGCCAGCTATTGAATTCAGGCCACACAACAAGAACCAAGTGGTTGCATCATGTGCCCCTCTGATCATTACAGTGCCTTGAAAAAGTATTCATACCCCTTGACATTTTCCACATTTTGTCATGTTACAACCAAAAACGTAAACGTGTTTTATTGGGATTTTATGTGGTAGACCAACACAAAGTGGCACATAATTGTGAAGTGGAAGGAAAATGATAAATGGCTTTCAAAATTTTTAACAAGTAAATATCTGAAAAGTGTGGCGTGCATTTGTATTCAGCCCCCTTTACTCTGATATCCCTAACTAAAATCTAGTGCAACCAATTACATTCAGAAGTCACCTAATTAGAAAATAGAGTCCACCTGTGTGTAATTTAATCTCAGTATAAATACAGCTGTTCTGTGAAGCCCCCAGAGGTTTGTTAGAGAATCTTAGTGAACAAACGGCATCGTGAAGGCCAAGGAACACACCAGACAGGTCAGGGATACAATTGTGGAGAAGTTTAAAGCAGGGCTAGGTTATAAATAAATTTCCTAAGCTTTGAAAATCTCACTGAGCACTGTGCAATCCATCATCTGAAAATGGAAAGAGTATAGCACAACTGCAACCCTACCAAGACATGGCCGTCCACCTAAACTGACAGGCTGGGCAAGGAGAGCATTAATCAGAGAAGCAGACAAGAGGTCCATGGTAACTCTGGAAGAGCTGCAGAGATCCACAGCTGAGGTGGGAGAATCTGTCCACAGGACAACTATTAGTCGTGCACTCCACAAATCTGGGCTTTTTGGAAGTGTGGCAAGAAGAAAGCTATTCTTGAGACAAAGTCATAAGAAGTCCAGTTTGCAGTTTGTGAGAAGCCATGTGGGGGACACAGCAAACATGTGGAAGAAGGTGCTCTGGTCAGATGAGACCAAAATTGAACTTTTTGGCCTAAAAGCAAAACGCTATGTGTGGCAGAAAACTAACACTGCACATCACCCTGAACACACCATCCCCACTGTCAAACATGGTGGGGGCAGCATCATGGTGTGGGGATGCTTTTCTTTAGCAGGGACAGGGAAGCTGATCAGAGTTGATGGGAATATGGATGGAGCCAAATACATGGCAATCTTAGAAGAAAACCTGTTAGAGTCTGTAAAAGACTTGAGACTGGGATGGAGGTTCACCTTCCAGCAGGACAACGACCCTAAACATACAGCCAGAGCTACAATGGAATGGTTTATATCAAAGCATATTCATGTGTTAGAATGGCCCAGTCAAAGTCCAGACCTAAATCCT
The DNA here is from genome assembly GCA_037952835.1 of Lithobates septentrionalis. NCBI lineage: Eukaryota > Metazoa > Chordata > Amphibia > Anura > Ranidae > Lithobates > Lithobates septentrionalis. The sequence continues at coordinate 3,165,756 of JBBDGP010000651.1, forward strand.
ATTGAGAATCTGTGGCAAGACTTGAAAATTGCTGTACACAGACGCTCTCCATCCAATCTGACAGAGCTTGAGCTATTTTGTAAAGAAGAATGGGCAAAAATATCACTCTCTAGATGTGCAAAGCTGGTAGAGACATCCCCAAAAAAGACTTGCAGCTGTAATTGCAGTGAAAGGCTGTTCTACAAAGTATTGACTCAGGGGGGCTGAATACAAATAAACGCCACATATTTCACATATTTATTTGTAAAAAAAATTGAAAACCATTTATCATTTTCCCTTCACTTCACAAGTATGTGCCACTTTGTGTTGGTCTATCACATAAAATCCCAATAAAATACATTTACGTTTTTGGTTGCAACATGACAAAATGTGGAAAATTTGGGGTGTGAATACTTTTTCAGGGCACTGTAGTTGGGCTCCAGGGATTTACAGCCTGTTGTAAAAAGACTTTTATTTCCATACACAATAGATCAAGATACAATTTACGCACAGAGGTTGGTTACTCATGAGTAGAAATGAGCTTGGGTTCAGTCCGAACCCATATTCAGCTGAACTGTGAAGGAACCTGTCAGCGTCTGGCCAATCAGCAGCTGGCAGCAGATTCCCTGCCCCACAGCTGCATGTACACAAAGGGGAGGGGATGCTCATGACATAATTGACCTAATATGGCCACATGATCATATTAAATCAATGTCATTGGCCAGGCGCTGACAGCTTCCTTCTGGAACCTATGCTCATCCCTCCTCATCAGCAGTAGCTCCTCCTTTATCGGGCAGCTCACTCCCAAGTTTCATTAAGGCAGCGCCTGTTGTGCTGTTTGTGCTGTTTCCCATAGTCCTCTGGAAATTCTTTGTAATGGAATATGTGTACAGTAAAACCTTGGTTTGAGAGTAACTTGGTTTGAGAGCGTTTTGCAAGACAAGCAAAATTTTTTGATACATTTTGACTTAATATACAAGCGATGGCTTGATATACGAGTAGCGTCATGTCACAACTGTGTATAAAAGAGGAGAGAAGAGAATCTAAGTGTAGCAATACAGTTATATTTAATGAAGGTACAACATTTAGCAACATATTGCTACTTAGAGGCGCCTCTTTTCTCTTTTATACTTTGTAGCTCCTGCTGGATTTTGCTTCTAATCCCCTTGTGGTGGCTTCCATTTGTAGATGGACATTTTATGGTTACACAACCTATCACATTGCTATAATCTTTTTATATGGACTATAAACTTGTCAGGAAATGTTCCATCCGCTGGTAAGACCTGTTATTTGGCATGCAGTACTGAGGTCCACCAGCAGGTGTCTCCTGGCAGTTTGGAACTGTCAGGAGAGCTTTTCCCTGTTTATAATATATCATCTTTGGGCCGCAGTACTGGCGTCCACCAGCGGATGGATCCTGGCAATGTGGAGCAGACAGTACCTCCTACAATCAGGTGTCACTTGAGGCCAATCATAGGCCTATAAATACCCGGCAAGCATTCACATGTTTGCCTTGATTTCATCATTGCCTCCTGACCTGCTAGCTTTCTGACCCTGAACCCTGAACCCTGAACCCTGAACCCTGAACCCTGAACCCTGAACCCTGAACCCTGAGTCCTGATCCTGATCCTGTCCCTGTCTGGGACCCTATCCTGTCCCACCTGTTACCTTGGGTCCCTGCCTGCAGTCTGACCCATCCATCCTCTCCCTGTCCTGTGTTCCATACCCCATCTACTGACTTCCCTGTGTATGACCTTGGCCTGGCTTACGTTTACGTCTCTGGAACATCCCTGCTGATCTTCTGTGTATGACCCTGGCCTGGCTATTGTTTATGAACCTGGTATTTCCCATTTATTGCATTTATCTGTCTATTGTTATTTGTAGGTCTCTGTCTGTGGTTGGTTATTGCACTGTGTCATATTGGAGTTGGTTGTTATTTATTACTCACTTTCCTTAATAAATTAATATATATTTTCACTTATATACGTTTGGGTGTCCTCTGTCGCAGATCACACGGTTCTGGTCACACCCGCTCATGACAGTAAATCAAGGCCATCTCTGACCAGAAGTGACTGCGCAAAGGAACCATTGTAGTGCTATGAAAATGCAATCAAAAACTGTTGTTCTCCTTGCCTCACTGGTGTTGGAGGATAACAATTACTGTCGTCTGGTATTGAAAGAGTGGGCCAGGGATCAGCTCCTGGAGTGTATCCATCTGGCCCATTCTCTGGTTGATCAGGGTAGTTTGCTATTTGAAAATGTTCAGCCTCTGATCCAGCTGTGTGCAGAGCTAGCCTTGTCCAGTACTCCAGAGGGCAGGGATGATTTTTCTCCCCCCTTCAGTTTTGATCAGGTTGAGTCTCTGGTGTGGTTATTAGAGGATGACCCAGCATTTTTCAAGGAACATTATGCCTCTTGTTCCCCGCAGGTGTTGTCTGATTGCATCCATTCAGTGCAATCTCTGGTTAGTCAGGCTGTGTGTGAAGCAATGTTTGTTCATCCTGTGCTACAGGCATGGTCAGATCTCCTTAATTTAGCCAAGCCACAACAACCCAGCCCTGCCATTAATCACCTGCCTTCCCAAGAATCTATTCCCCCATCGCTCATGGCAACCTCAGCTACAGCCCAATATACCCTGCTTCCCACCAAGTATCAATGCCCTGTTTCTCCTTCCTGTACCTATCCTGCCTTTAACCCACCTGCCTCTTCTCTAATACCTGCAACTTTCCCACAAGAACTCCCTCTGGCTGCTGTTCCCCCTTCCTTGCCATATCCCAGCCCTTCCTTTCAGTATGCCTCACCTCCTGTCTACAGTCCTACAGCCACCTACAGATCTCCAGCAGTTAAGCCAAAAAAGAAACGGAAGTTCTTCCCTACTCATACAATCCTGCCAGTAACCCAACCTGCTCCCAATTTCCAGTCTGATGTTCCAGTTTTGCAGTCTGATGTTCCAGCTTTGCAGTCTGATGTTCCAGCTTTGCAGTCTGACGTTCCAGCTTTGCAGTCTGACGTTCCAGCTTTGCAGTCTGACGTTCCAGCTTTGCAGTCTGACGTTCCAGCTTTGCAGTCTGACGTTCCAGCTTTGCAGTCTGACGTTCCAGCTTTGCAGTCTGACGTTCCAGCTTTGCAGTCTGACGTTCCAGCTTTGCAGTCTGATGTTCCAGCCTTCCAGTCTGACGTTCCAGCCTTCCAGTCTGACGTTCCAGCCTTCCAGTCTGACGTTCCAGCTTTCCAGTCTGACGTTCCAGCTTTCCAGTCTGACGTTCCAGCTTTCCAGTCTGACGTTCCAGCCTTCCAGTCTGACGTTCCAACCTTCCAGTCTGACGTTCCAACCTTCCAGTCTGACGTTCCAACCTTCCAGTCTGACGTTCCAACCTTCCAGTCTGACGTTCCAACCTTCCAGTCTGACGTTCCAACCTTCCAGTCTGACGTTCCAACCTTCCAGTCTGACGTTCCAACCTTCCAGTCTGACGTTCCAACCTTCCAGTCTGGTGTGCCCACCTTCCAGCCCAAAACCCCAGTGTCCATGTTCCAGTCTGGCGCTCCAGTGACTATTGACCAGTCCGATGTACCTGCTGTTCTGCCTGATGTGCCCACTGTTCAGCCTGATGAGCCTGCTTTCCGGTTTGATGTGTCCATCCTCCAGCCTGATATCCTGGTATCTGTCTTCCAGCCTGATGTCGTGATGTTGGTATCCCAGCCTGAGGTTTCGGTGCCCGTGTTTCAGCCTGGAGTTTCGGTGCCCGTGTCTCGGTCTGTTGAATCGGTGCCCGTTACCCGGTCTGCTGAACTGGTGCCCGTTACCCAGTCTGCTAAACCGAAGACCATCACTTTGCCTGTCAAGCCAGTATCCGTTATCCGGCTTTCCGATCCGGTGCACGGTGTCCAGCTCGCTGAGTCAGGGCCGGTTACCCAGCCCAGTGGGCCGGGGTCCGTTACCCAGCTTGCTGAGCCGGTGCCTGTAATCTGGCCTGCCCTTACGGTGCTCGCTGTTCGGCCCAATGTTCCAGAGCCTGCTGCCCAGCCCGATGACCCGGAGCCCGCTGCCCAGCCCGATGACCCGGAGCCCGCTGCCCAGCCCGATGACCCGGAGCCCGCTGCCCAGCTCGATGACCCGGAGCCCGCTGCCCAGCTCGATGACCCGGAGCCCGCTGCCCAGCTCGATGACCCGGAGCCCGCTGCCCAGCTCGATGACCCGGAGCCCGCTGCCCAGCTCGATGACCCGGAGCCCGCTGCCCAGCTCGATGACCCGGAGCCCGCTGCCCAGCTCGATGACCCGGAGCCCGCTGCCCAGCTCGATGACCCGGAGCCCGCTGCCCAGCTCGATGACCCGGAGCCCGCTGCCCAGCTCGATGACCCGGAGCCCGCTGCCCAGCTCGATGACCCGGAGCCCGCTGCCCAGCTCGATGACCCGGAGCCCGCTGCCCAGCTCGATGACCCGGAGCCCGCTGCCCAGCTCGATGACCCGGAGCCCGCTGCCCAGCTCGATGACCCGGAGCCCGCTGCCCAGCTCGATGACCCGGAGCCCGCTGCCCAGCTCGATGACCCGGAGCCCGCTGCCCAGCTCGATGACCCGGAGCCCGCTGCCCAGCTCGATGACCCGGAGCCCGCTGCCCAGCTCAAGTTGTTCCCGTCTGCTGCCCAGCTCAAGTTGTTCCCGTCTGCTGCCCAGCTCAAGTTGTTCCCGTCTGCTGCCCAGCTCAAGTTGTTCCCGTCTGCTGCCCAGCTCAAGTTGTTCCCGTCTGCTGCCCAGCTCAAGTTGTTCCCGTCTGCTGCCCAGCTCAAGTTGTTCCCGTCTGCTGCCCAGCTCAAGTTGTTCCCGTCTGCTGCCCAGCTCAAGTTGTTCCCGTCTGCTGCCCAGCTCAAGTTGTACCCGTCTGCTGCCCAGCTCAAGTTGTTCCCGTCTGCTGCCCAGCTCAAGTTGTTCCCGTCTGCTGCCCAGCTCAAGTTGTTCCCGTCTGCTGCCCAGCTCAAGTTGTTCCCGTCTGCTGCCCAGCTCAAGTTGTTCCCGTCTGCTGCCCAGCTCAAGTTGTTCCCGTCTGCTGCCCAGCTCAAGTTGTTCCCGTCTGCTGCCCAGCTCAAGTTGTTCCCGTCTGCTGCCCAGCTCAAGTTGTTCCCGTCTGCTGCCCAGCTCAAGTTGTTCCCGTCCGCTGCCCAGCCTGGAGTGTTCCCGTCCGCCGCCCAGCCTGATGTGCCCACTGCCCAGCTGGACACCATGGACTTTCCCCAGCAACGGCTAGTTGGAGCGTCCGGAGGTCGCTCCTTTGAGGGGGGGTACTGTCAGGAAATGTTCCATCCGCTGGTAAGACCTGTTATTTGGCATGCAGTACTGAGGTCCACCAGCAGGTGTCTCCTGGCAGTTTGGAACTGTCAGGAGAGCTTTTCCCTGTTTATAATATATCATCTTTGGGCCGCAGTACTGGCGTCCACCAGCGGATGGATCCTGGCAATGTGGAGCAGACAGTACCTCCTACAATCAGGTGTCACTTGAGGCCAATCATAGGCCTATAAATACCCGGCAAGCATTCACATGTTTGCCTTGATTTCATCATTGCCTCCTGACCTGCTAGCTTTCTGACCCTGAACCCTGAACCCTGAACCCTGAGTCCTGATCCTGATCCTGTCCCTGTCTGGGACCCTATCCTGTCCCACCTGTTACCTTGGGTCCCTGCCTGCAGTCTGACCCATCCATCCTCTCCCTGTCCTGTGTTCCATACCCCATCTACTGACTTCCCTGTGTATGACCTTGGCCTGGCTTACGTTTACGTCTCTGGAACATCCCTGCTGATCTTCTGTGTATGACCCTGGCCTGGCTATTGTTTATGAACCTGGTATTTCCCATTTATTGCATTTATCTGTCTATTGTTATTTGTAGGTCTCTGTCTGTGGTTGGTTATTGCACTGTGTCATATTGGAGTTGGTTGTTATTTATTACTCACTTTCCTTAATAAATTAATATATATTTTCACTTATATACGTTTGGGTGTCCTCTGTCGCAGATCACACGGTTCTGGTCACACCCGCTCATGACAAAACTGAAGGACTTATGAATAAATGGTTGTGGAACAAATCCTTTGAGTTTCCATTATTTCTGATGTGGAAATTTGCTTTGATATACAAGTGCTTTGGATTACAAGCATGTTTCTGGAACCAATTATGCTCGCAATCCAAGGTTTTACTGTATTTGTAAAACAAAGACTGTATATATGTAAACCAGATGAAAAGCAATAATTAAAAAAATGTATAAACATAAAAAAAAAAAAAAAAAAAGGCCCCCGTTATAGTTTCCCATGAGCATGAGCCCACTATAGCTCTCATCTCAGTCCAGCAATCCTGGCTCCATTTTTCACAAAGCTCTATTAAAGCCTTTTGGTTTGTTCCCACCACAAAAAAGGGCAAATGTGGGGTATTCAATAAGACCCAATTGAAATATACATAAAATGAGCGGAATTACTCCAATTTTAAAATCATGCGTGGTTTAAAGACATGTCCTATAAACATGAAATAAAGGAGCAAATCCCTTAAAACACAGGCTAATAAGATTTACCTAACAGGATATAGGTCCCAGGAAAATACGAGTTCGCATCCTGCTTGATAGCCTAAGCAGGCTGCTGAGGGACTGCGTCTGCTTTTTCTCCCCTCTCGGTAGACCGCCAGATCCTTGGACTTTGGTGACCTCCCAAAACGTGTAGCAAATCCAGACAGTATGCACTGACATCACTTACAGTAAAATGAAACAGGTTCTCCGTTCCCTGGGGGAGGATAAAATTGGAGACTTCTGTAGCTAGAAAGGGGAGAGCGTTTGTGTTCTGAGATTACTTACAAAGAGTAGGAGAGCTGGCTACATTTTATGTTATTTTATTGTTTTTATACTTGTATCACCTCTCTGTCTTCCCTATAAAAATAAGGGCATTGATACATGTCGTAGGCTAATATAAAACACTAGTTGTGGTGCGTTGAGCAAGTGCTGTAAGCTAGATGTAAAATGCAGTTTTACAGTTTTACATTAGAGTGCTGCGAATGATTTTAAGCGGTATTAAACAAACATTTATTATATGGCAGCTTACCAATTCTTAGATGTGAAGGCTGCATTCGTTTTCTTTTTTAGGCTTTATTTCTTCTATTTTTATCTGGTGATCCAGCCAGTATGTCTGTTGTTTTTCAAAAGAACAAGCTCTCTTGCAGTTACAAGGATGAGACAAACCATTTACCACATGCATTACAGTGTTTTTTTTTTTTCTTTATCCAGAATGCATGGGAAGTAGGTTACATGGTTTTCAATGGCATAGTTCACACCAGTGTTTGCAGTTCCAGTTCCAGAAAAAAAATAAAACATGCTGCATTTTTCCTGCACAGAACTGTACTGGAATGTGGTAAAACACATAAAAAATGCACCGGAATGCATCTATACGTATCAAAAATGCACTGGACTCCAGTACAACGAAAAAAAAAAACCAAGAAAAAAAGCATCTGAAATTCACCCGGAAACGCATCAAAAGTGGCACTGGAACGCATCAAAAACAAGTCAAAAACACTCATGCAGAAATGCAATCGGAATGTTTTTGTGGTGTGAACTGGCCCTAAAACCCGTGTCCCAAAAGAAAAAAAAAACTGCTTATTAGTAGCTGAAGGTGTTAGCCAGGTTTGGCTTTGATTTGTTAGTGTATCTACTAGGCCATCTAACACAGATTAACAATGTTCCTGTACAAAGGTGCCCCCTGTGCTCATTCAGCCAGAGTGGGGGTACTCTAATACAGGAGGTGTGTAACAGGCCAGATCACCAGATGAAAACAGAGGCGGGAAAAGCATTAAAAAAAAGGAAACTAACCAACTATTTTTGGTTTTGGGTTTAATACCGCTTTAACCACTTGCCGATCAGCCGCCATCATTATACTGCGGTAGGTCGGCACGATCCCGCGAGCCGTCGTAGCTATACATCGGCTCCTTTAAGCGGGATAGCAGGGGGTGCCGATGGTCATGACCGGCGGTCGCGATGACCGCCGGGCCACGAGCGATCGCGAGCATGAGAGGCAGAACAGGGACGAGTGTGTGTAAACACACAAATTTCTGTTCTGAGAGGAGTGACAGATCGTGAGTTCCTAATAGCTAGGAACCATGATCTGCCATCTCCTATAGTCAGTCCCCTCCCCCTACAGTTAGAACACACAGTCAGGGAACACAGTTAACCTCTTGATCGCCCCCTAGTGTTAACCCCTTCCCTGCCAGTGACATTTATACAGTAATCAGTGCATTTTTATTGCACTGAGCGCTGTATAATTGTCAATCATCGTCCCAAAAATGTGTCACAAGTGTCCGATGTGTCCGCCATAATGTTGCAGTCACAATAAAAATCGCAGATCGACGCTATTACTAGTAAAAAAAAAATAATAATAATAAAAATGCCATAAATCTTTCCCCTATTTTGTAGACGCTATAATTTTTGCGCAAACCAATCAATATACCCTTATTGCGATCTTTATTACCAAAAATATGTAGAAGAATACATATCGGCCTAAAAAAAATTAGGGATATTTATTATAGTAAAAAGTACAAAATATTGTGTTTTTTTCAAAATTGTCGCTCTTTTTTTGTTTATAGCGTAAAAAAATAAAAACCATCGAGGTGATCAAATACCACCAAAAGAAATCTCTATTTGTGGGGAAAAAAGGGCATCAATTTTGTTTGGGTACAGCATCACACGACCGCGCAATTGTCAGTTAAAATGATGCAGTGCCGTATCGCAAAAAGTGCTCTGGTCATTGAGCAGCCAAACCTTCTGAGGCTGAAGTGGTTAAAGAAAAACTTTTAGTTGAAAGTGTGGCATTTGTTTTAAAATGAGAAACAGTTAAGAATCACTTACAGCAGTCCATTAACTGGTTTACTTGTATTGCAATATGAAAGAAGTTTTAATTTGTCTAGTACACGACTTCCCGTTCCATTGATGCTCTGTGGTGGTGATGATTTACTAAAGGCAAAGACGCTGTACACTTTGGAAGAGAAGTTGCACTTGGCACTGGAATTTGCCCCAGAACTTAGTGAATGTCGTGGTTTCACTTTGCAAAGAATACCCAATCATATGCAAGGTAAAAAGCATTTTTCTTGCACATGATTGGATGATGGAAGTCAGCAGAGCTTCACCTCATTTATTAAAGCAGATCTAAATCCGATTCAACTGTTTCCCAAAACAGTTACATTTAAGGCATGCCATGAATGATAACTGTCCCAGTTTCTTGTGCTCCCAACAGAATTGTCAAGCCATCAAGTGGCTGGTGACCTAACTGAACACATGTGCAGCACCATGGCAACTGCGGATCAAACAGAAGCTAAAATGTCAGCTTCCTTGGTTGGAAAGGATAGAAGGAGGGGGGGCTGAAGTTATACTCAGTGAGAGCTGATTAGAGGGCATTGACCCCCTCCTTTTAACAAAGCAACAGGGCTGAGGCTGTCAGTCCCAGGCTGTGTGCTGGAGCTGCCTCCCCTGTCACATTTTTAGCTCCTGGTGTCAAGAAAACTTGTCAGAAGTGACTCATACAGAGAGCAGAGGAGCAAAGCAACAGACAGAAATGACACTTGGTGCTCTGGATTGAGACAAGTACACATTATAGAGGGATAAGCTATGTTCATATTTCACAGGTTTACAACCTTAATGCACTGCATGGTCTTTGAACAAGGGTCAGTAGGCTTAGAAGGGCCAGTAAGGGGGCTTTTAGATGAGCAAAAAGTGGGGGCACAGGACAGGCATTGGGCATAGCTCCCAACTGTCCCTGATTTCGAGGAACTGTCCCTGATTTGGAGCAAAATGAGGGACAAATGAGGAGGACCTCTGTCCCTCATTCCTCCTCATTTGTCCCTCATTTTGGTCTGATCTATATAGTTGTATATAAAATGCACTTTTTATCTATCAAAAAAAGTTTCCCAGTGCTAAACCTTTCATCTGATTTCTAAATGGCTGCATTTGTAAATGCCAAAAGCCAATATAAAGGAATAGTAGTGGTAAAAAAAAGCACTTGTGGGTTTAACTAATCTTTTTTTTTTTTGCACAATTCTCCTTTAAGGCGGGTGTGGCAGGGGCGTGTCCTATGCCTGCATACTTTACTGATAGGTGTCCCTCATTCCCATCTCAAAAAGTTGGGAGGTGTGCATAGGGGTTTATTTACGAAAGGTAAATCGACTGTGCACTGCAAGTGTACTTGGAAGTGCAATGGCTGTAGATTTGAGGGGAACATGCAAGGAAAATTTAAAAAAAAACAGTATTTTTGCTTGTACATGATTGGATGATAGAATTTAGCAGAGCTTCCCTTCGTTTCAGATCTTCCCCTCATATCTACAACGACTGCCCTTCCAAGTGCACTTGTAGTGCAAAGTGGATTTGCCTTTAGTAAATCAGCCCCATAGTGTCATTGTTTTAGAAGCTGCTATAGTGAAAGGATAGGGAAAACTGTCAAGCACAAGTGTAAATCCTCAGAATCATGAATATGTTCTAAGAGGGACAACTTTTACGGGCTTGTAAAGCATCAAAATGGAAATAAAATGTTTTCAACAAGGAACCTATAGGCAAATTTAGCTGCACATACAGGGGTTGATTTACTAAAGGCAAATAAACTGTGAACTTTGCAAAGTGAAATTACACTCTGGAAGAGCAGTTGCTCCAGAGCTTAGTAAATGAGCAGAAGTTCTGCTGAATTCCTTTATCCAATCATGTGCAAGAAAAAATTTAGTTTTTTTTCATTTCCTTACATGTGATTCTTTGTAAAGTGAATCTTAACTCATTTACTAAGTTCTGAACTGCACTTTGCAAAGTTCACAGTCTATTTGCCCTTAGTAAATCACCTCCAGTGTGTGCTTCAAGAACTTCTATGGGAAATTACATTTAGAGTTGTGTGCACAGATATCCTTCAACTGCCTATAACACGATTAATATTGTCATGATATATAAGTAGAATAATTATATGCATTCCTTCATTCACAAATACTTCCTGTTGCCTCTAAAACCAAGAATGTTCTGGTCCTATGGCTAGCGCAGTGGCCTCAATGAGGAAGCATGGGGAGAGGAACTAAGTTATTATGGATAACAAGCTACAGTTGTGTAAACTGCCGGATAAAGGGTTTTTTTTTCTCTTCCCAACATCACATCAATAAATTCCTGCTCTCTGCCTGATGTCCATACCCCCAAGTTTAGCCTGTATCTCGGCACCCTGCTAAAGCATGAGATACTTTGTGTAGCTGTAGACTTTCTTTGACGTTGCTTGCTGGAAAATTTTAATTTGAGGAAATCCTCTTTAAAGATCTTTGAAGGTCATCACAAGGAGACATGCTGTTTTATCATTTATATCTAATTCATTTGTCCTCATTGATTACAGGGTGATGTGAAAACGATTGTCTCTGGACAGTAAATGCTTGTTGTATTATGCCATATATATTCTAGCAAAATATTCCCTCGAATTGTGGGTGTCAAAATAGGGGTGTACTAGATAGAGAAAAAGGATATTAGCATTAGTAGAGTGAAGATTAAATGGACATATTTCCCAATGTTTTGAGAAGACAATGAGGGCTTTAAAGTGAGGAACTATACTCTTCATACTCCCCCCACCAAAAAAAGAAAAATGAAACCCCTAACATTTGTCCCTGTCAAAAAATAAAAACAAAACAAAAACATTCTTACTTGAGCATGGAGGCCAGCATTGTCTTCAGTGCCGCCATCTTTAAAGCTGGCTATAGACGGAGCGTTTGAATAAAGCGCGTTTGAATAAAGCGCTCAATTTCCCCATCAACACAGCCACACAAGAATCTTTGCCCAACCCACTTAGTCAACTTCCTATGCTTCTCCGCCACTTCCTTCACTGAGAGTCAAACTTTGTGCAAGTATGTCAGATGGTGATGATAAAAATGACTTCATGAGAATATAGGTATAGTGGTATGGGATGTCACATGAACTGCTTTTCTTGTACCACAATTGGACACAGGGGCGTTGCTAGGTCTACAAAAGATCTGGGGCTAGAGCCCATAGCAGCGTAGTAAAGTCATACGCTTGGGCGGGCATACACATGTTTAGACAGTAATATACGTGTGTGTGTGTGTATATATCTCCAGAGAGCCCCCCACTTACATCAGGATCCCCAGAGAGCCCCCACTTACATTAGGGTCCCCAGAGAGCCTCCCCCTTAAATCAGGGTCCCCAGAGAGCCTCCCCCTTTCATCAGGATCCCCAGAAAGCCCCCCACTTACATCAGGGTCCCCAGAGAGCCCCCCACTTACATCAGGATCCCCAGAGAGCCCCCCACTTACATCAGGGTCCCCAGAGAGCCTCCCCTTGGAGACCCCTTGGAGACTGAGGGCTATGGGCCCCAGATTCGACGCCACTGATTGGACAACCATTTTTTTTAAAAAGGAACACAATCTCGGACAGCCAAACAAGTTCAGCTGCTCCAGGTGGGCTCCGGCAAAACAAAGTGAAGTGAAAAAGCTCGTAGGTAGGGGCCCTGTCACTACAACAGATGCATGTAGGAGAAAAACGAAGGTTGGCAGCACTCCCATACACAATGCAATAACGATTTATTACAAAATTTAAACTCAACAGTATACAGCAGGGGAAAGCACCTCAGACAGCTTCTGTGTGCTCCATTAACACAAATCTATACTTGAAAGGTTTGATGTATGAGCCCTGCTGACACGTTTTTTACTGGATTACACCAATCAAACGTTTTATTCTAATGACCTCAATCTTCTTTTACAGTGTGTCTCATCCTCCTCACATCATCTTGCCCATTGCCAACTGGGAACCCAAAAAAAAGCCATCCGAGGAGGGGGAAATCGGGCCGCTGGTACAACACATCTATGAGGTACGACTGGCCTTGTCCTGGCCGTTATAGTTGTATCCCGGGGAGGTGAGGCACATCATGTACTGCCTAAAAAATATGGCATGGCAAAATAATGCTATCTGTACCAAACAACCACAGTTTAATATCTCATCCGATCACAGCAAAATGTATCTTGTTGGTTACTATGGGTTGCTATTGTGTATAGCAAGAATCAAAAATAAAAAGAAAAACTGTGCTACAGAGCAAAAAGTCAAGGTAGAAGCTGCACATAAAATACACCAATATCTGTGTATACCATGGAAAATAAAAATAAATAAAGTGCGCTAACTGTATGAGAATATACACATAAATGTAAATGCATATGGGTGGTAGTGAAAACCACAAACTACTGAGAGCAAATAAATGACTCAACGGGTGATGGAAAAATATACGTGCCAATCATAAAAACTCAAATAAAAAGAAAAAAGTGTACATGTGAAGTACAACAATAATAATAACGTGAAAACATGATAATCAAACAGACTCAGTCCATGAGTTCAAACATAAAACGTTCATCAGTGAAAAAATACTTCCATCCACTATACAGCTTAGCAGCAACCAATCTCCCTATGAGTGGATCGACAAAGGTGAGGGATGTGCAGGATGGTACAATTCCACTGGCGGTGACTCCAATAAGTGAGAAAAGTGGTAAAGGTGGACTCTTACCCTCCGTGTTGGACCCCCTCCTTGGCAGGGTCTATCAGGCATGCAGATTTTGCCCTCTGCAGGGACCGTGTGATGAGAAGATCTCCCCAGCAGCTGTCAGGAATGCTGTCTCCGGTCCGGGCTAGTCCAAGTGAAACGCCTGAAGAGGGGGAGAAGGACAGCTCTCTTGCTCCCAGTGTGGCAAAGGAAAAAACAAAAGAGCGGAGCTCCAATAGTGTAAAAAGTTTCAGGATTTATTGAATAAAAGTACAGACCGCAACGGAGAGTGCACGCTCCGTGAGGTAGAAATACAATTAAAAACAAGCCGGCATATAAAAATCGCAATAACCCGTGCATAACATGGGGCAATCGTGACGGCTTACAATGTAGCCACGCCCTACATGTTTTGTCATTAGTAGACGTCTTCAAAGGGGCACGGGCTACGTGTTAAGCCATCCCCTATATAGTATAACAGTGCACACCAAGCCTCGCTTTCACCTCCGCTCTCAGGGAAGGGAAAACCAAGCCTGTAGGCAGACAACAGCATTGCTCCAATAATATAGAACAAGTACAGAGTCATACATACAAAAAACTTGATCTGTATTATTATTATAAGGTCAGTCCATCCAAACTTGATTATTCAGTGTTTACTTGATGCTGGAGAGCTAAACTCCCTAACAGTTTCATGATTTGGTGGAGACTCTGTTGATGAGATCATTGCACAAATTTTATGCACACATGCTGCGCCCATGCCCATTACGGGGGGCTCCTACTCTTCATACTAGATTTTCTTTTTTTTTTATATTATGGAAAATGTAACAGGAGGAGCTGGAGCACCCAAAATACCAGGATAGACCAAAGCAAAGTCTGGAATTATGGTAGGGAAATGATACTGTTGTGTATAGAAGATGTAGACCAAGCACCACCAAGCTCCATCAGTACTAAAATATCTTTTGGGTGGACTGACCCTCTAAATAGGTCTCAGGTCATTTTTGTGCAATTTTAATATTGACTATTGATTGAAACTATTTTTCCAAAAGCTTCACAATATAGGACCAAGTGCAGTTGGCGAGACACACCTTAGCGTGGGATGGCCGTTACAGAGCCGAGAAGAATTTCTCCTTTATGTGTTTAGAATTGATACCGAAGGACCAATTACATGTAACCCAAATATTGCCATTAACACATTGGGCATACAGGTAGGTTAAAATCTATTATTTACCTTATTTTTTTATATTAGTCAAATACTTGAAATTATACTTTTTTCAGTTTGCTTTAAAATTGACCCTGTTACCATGGGCTAACAACAGACCTAAATGCAGTTTAGAAAAACATGCCCCCGGCTAAGTCAGAGCTTGCCAATCTGCAGTGAGCATGAGCATTACCGCATGCAAAGCTATAGGTCTGAATCCGCAGGGGCCATGTCGGACCTCTGCGGAGAGACTACTGCTTTCATACAGAGAGCAAAGGTGCTTCTCTGCAGAATGCTGGCAGAAGACGAGCTTTTCTACTCAGGGTTTGACTGCTTTTCTAAGCCTGGGTTCACACATGTGCGGTGCGAATTGAAGCTCAGGTTTCACTGGGGAGATAAAAATCTCCTGTTCAAAGGAATCACTGCGTTTTAGCTCAGGATCAGTGAGCAGGGAGAGGGGGGGGGGGAGGGGGGGAGAGGGGGAGGTGTAGTGAGGAGAAGTAGAAAATCCATGTTCAGAACGCAATGCATCTGCGAAGCAGATGTGTTCCCAGAGAAGATAAGGGTCTCGTAATTCGCACCGCAACGCCCAAAAAACGCAAACGTTTTTTGTGCAATGCGCACTGCCAATGCAACGCACATATGTGAACCAGATGCATTCATATGAATGTATTTTAAAATGTCCTGCGAATTAGATGCGGTGTAAGCCGCATCTAATTCGCATAGGTGTGAACGGGGGGCTAAAGAAAATAAACTTGTAGGACTTTGGACACCTTTAGATTTGAATCACCTGGAATGTACAGTGATTAAAATGAAAGTTCTATGGGTCTTTAAACGTTATACCTTTTAGACTTGTAATATATGGTGTGATTTTTTTATTATTATTATACGTGATTTATATAGCGCCAACAGTTTGCGCAGCTCTGTACAACATGAGGGCAGACAGTACAGTTACAATACAATACATGAGGAATTAGAGGATAGTTGTAAATCTTATCATTGGGGGGTGGGGGGAGTATCCCCCCTAATTAAAACAAGAAAGGGAATATGAGGACAAGGTTGCTGTAATTACATGATTTTTTTCTTTGCAGAAAATAAATTCCCCATAGGCTGTTATTTGAAATTTATTTCTATTAGCTCAAGAAATGTACTTGTTTGCTTAACATGTAAAGGATACCCTTTTTCTCATATATTACTTAGCAGTAGAGTGTTGGGAGTTTCAGAGAGTGTTGGTGAGAATGACACACAGCTCCCTCGCTTCCCTCTGATTGGACAGAGCTCATTACCACTTTTGTATTCATTTCCCTTCTGAGATGATACTTTGCTGAGCTTTGTTTCTGTTTTTTCTATGGCTGAGGTTGGACCCCCGCATGGTCCTATTTGTCTTTCTTTTCCAGCGATTCTAATGCACAAGTCATTCCTCTGACCTTCCCACCAGTGGGATTTAGGAGATTATACCCCAGACTGCTGTCCCCTTTCCCAGATGTTGTGCACATGTGAAATGCTTAATCCCATTGGAGGGGAATTCCGTTGCTGTTTATAGACTGTTACCTCATTGTATATTTTTTTTTGTCTTTTATCTTTTATCGTAATTACATTAATTGCACAGTTGCAGAGATATTCCTTTTCCGGGAACATGGCACAATGAGTTCATTAGCCACAATATATCTTTTCTTTAAAAAAAAAAAAAGTTAAAGTCCAAGACTTTAATCTATTGCTAGGATAAAGAAACACTAATATTTTGTTAACCACAAAAATATGGGTTTGAGTATATGTGCATACGACTACTTTGTGTATGCTTAAAGGGAAAAAAAGTCAACCTAAAGTCATTTTTTTCTTGAATTATTATTGTCAGGATTAAAAAAAAAAAAAAAAAAAACAGATCTGGAAGATAAAATATAACTTTTATTGAACAATGTTAAAAGCATTGTTAGATTTTTGCTGCTTTTAAAATTGTTGATATGTAATTTGATTTTGTGACTGTGTCAACAGATCTTTTTTTTTAAACAGGTATAAACAGATCTCAGATTTTGGTACGTTATAGATAGTTTATTCAAATGGGAACCTGGCGAATAAAAATTATTTTCTCAGTCTTGTAATGAATATACGTATTATTATTTGTAAAACTGTAATTGTATTGGACAATTACAGTATTAAACAGGGGGACGCTGCCACCTTCAGACTAAAGTGCCATTTCCAAGCTTAAAGGGTAACTCCACTTTCGAGGGAAAATAATAGCAAATAAAAAGAAAATAATATAGCATATACAATTGCTGCACAAGTCATATTGTAATTGAATGTTATTAAAAAAATGACCTTTCCTTTTCAATCTGCAGTGTTGTAAGTTTCTGCAAAATGCAATGCAATATGGCATCCTGAAGGCATTTTGTACACTGAAGGTGTACAGAACGCCTCTCAGAAATGTAATTTCCTGCTTGTGTGATTGGCTTACTGATTTTCCCAGAAGTCTGCATTCAGATACAAGTCAGATTTTGGGCATCCCCTGCAACAAAAATGTCAACTTTGGTGTGATTTTTTCAAAGGGAAATCAAATCCAAAGGGATGCAGACCCTGTCACTTTCCTCATTAGAGCCCTGCAAGTGCAGCAACTGATTGATAATTATAAAATCACACCCATACAAATTCACTATGCACATGGACACAGAGAAACAAACAGCTATTTCTTCAAAATAACAAAGGTAGGAATCTGCAACAAAGTTTGTTGAAATCCTTGTAATGTACATAGATCACGCAGATTACCCAGAAGGGAATGTCTTTTTTTCTCAACAAAAGTGGAGTTACTCTTTAAAGTAGGCTTCCAGCTAAAACCAAACTTGTGTGAAAAATGCTCGCGCCCCTCTCCTAACACCCATACCTACTACTACTACTAACCTGTGTAAAAAAAATGCATATACTTACCTATTTTTAGCCTGCTCCGGTTTGATCATGGGATCCAGCTTCCTTTTGTCAGGGAGCAGTGGCTGCAGGGGAGAGTAGGGAACGACGACAACAGCTGCACAATGGAAGCCTATGGGTGACATCATCGTTCCTGGCTTTCCCAGTTGTCAGGCGACCTCTCCCATGCAGTTGCTACTGGCTGATGCCGGGGATCACATGACTAGACTGAAGTGGGATGAAGTTAGTATAAGTGTTATGAAGGGGTA
This sequence comes from Lithobates septentrionalis, assembly GCA_037952835.1. NCBI lineage: Eukaryota > Metazoa > Chordata > Amphibia > Anura > Ranidae > Lithobates > Lithobates septentrionalis. Next base: position 3,183,593 of record JBBDGP010000651.1, read on the forward strand.
GGGAGCATTTTTAGAACTAGTTTGGCTTTAGCTGGAATTCTAATCTCAGGTTTATATTGTTAAAGAAGCTATACAATATAGAAGGTTATTTACAACACTGCCTATCCTTTTATGTTTTTCTTTACCAGTTCTAGAGTGTTCTAGGGTTCTGGAGTAAATTGGTTTTTGCAAATGGTGTAATCAGTGAGTCATGCAAAAAATCAGGTCCCTTTTTTATTGGGCTTTTACGTTATAAGGGATATTTGCAAATTAAATGGCCTTACTTTCTTTTACAGCAAAATATTGTTTCATTCACATGTTGGTTTTGCGTGTGATGGCAGGAATGATTTGTAGCACCAGAATTAACTTGTAGGGTTCTGAAGCCTGCTTGATATGAGTATTGTAATCACAACATTGCTTGTAGATTTCTAGTTGATTAATTGCTGATTTCTTTCTTTATTTTAGCCGTGTAAAGCAGAAGCTACTCCAGGATTAACAGCTTATTTGCGTAACTCCAGCGTATCTCATGCAGTGAGTCGCAGAGACGTGCCTGTGGCCGAACCCCTCAGACATATACCAATCCCAACTAAACAGCTGGTAAGAGCTGAACATTACACAGCTAGGTTCATACGAAAGTTTAAAGTTGGCTTTGTATAGAGGCCCGAGATCCTGTCTTCCTCTGACAGAGTCTATGAAAACAACAATTAAGGCCTGGGAAGTAGCCACTACATTAATGTCATCTAGTTACATAGGAATTACACCCTCAGCTCCCATATGGATGAACCCGAGGCTTCCGCACTTTCTCTCACTCCCTGACCCTATGATTTGGGCATGTAAAGGCATTAAAACTATACAGGACATTACATGTGAGGGGGAATTATGCACATTTGATCAGTTAAAGGCTAGGCATGACCTTCCGAATTCCTTCTTTTTTCGTTACTTACAACTGAGACATGCTTTTAAGGAACAAACTAGAGAGCAAAGGGTTGAATATCTACCTTCATCATTGGAGTCCATGTTAACAGAAGAGGACCTGGCTAAACCGTTGTCCACGGTGTACAAATCCCTATTTAATAAAACTCCCCCAGGAATTACTAAGTGTAGGGAGAGATGGGAAGGAGAGATTACGGATATCCAAGGGGAAGACTGGGATGACATGTGGGACCATCCATTTAAACACCTAGTTTCAGCCAGGGATCGCCTAATTCACTTCAAATTCCTGCATAGGATATATCTCACTCCGGATAGGTTGTCCCGTATCTACCCATCAGTGAGTAGTCAATGCTGGCGATGCTCACATGCCCCAGCGGGCGCAGAACACGTCTTCTGGAGCTGTGCACACATTCAAAGATTCTGGTCAGAAGTTACAGAGTGTCTAGCAGAGGTGTTGTGTATACCAATTCCACTAACACCTAGAGTATGTTTGATAGGACTGGTAGAGGAGGTGGTCCCGACGCGGGCGCATCGCACCCTACTGAATATAGGATTATTTTATGGTAGAAAAGCTATATTACTGAACTGGAAAAAAACTAAAGCCCCTACTGTATTATTTTGGAAAAAACTGATAAATTCAGTTATCCCTTTATACAGAGCAGCATATCACGCCAGAGGTTGTCCTAAGAAATTCTCGAAGGTTTGGCAGGCGTGGCTGGACTCTACAGCTACAGTGAGTTAAGGAATACGCAAGTGTAGGAGGTAGGGAGTGATATGGAATAACGTTCCATGCTGGTTGTTGGTCGCTATTATATGTAAATTCCATCTAGGATTCTATGTTCTACAATGCACTGTAATCATATACATGGGGAGCTGAGAGAGGATGGGTTGTTTAAACTTAAACGTCTGATGCATAGTTTCATTCTGCTATGTGCGGCTATATGACTGCTGTTTGGGTGGTAGAGGGTGGGGGGAGGGGTAAGGGGAGGGGGGGAATTTAAGGCTGGTTAGAGGTTTTATATCGGCCCTGCGTGGTCGGCTTGATTGGTATGTTGCCAATCGAAGATTGTTTGTGAATGTATGTTTGTCTATAAAATTAATAAAAAGAATTTTTAAAAAAAAAAAAAAAGAGCTGAACATTACCGCATGTCAATGAATATCTTTGTTTTATTCAAAAAGTAATCTAAAAGCACAATTCTACTCTACCAGTGACTTGATGGGCCTAAGCACATTAAAGTGAACCTGTCATCTTAGGTGGTAAACATTGGCTGACCCAGCAATAACATGCAAAGCCTGCGGGTACTTGTGTTATCCTTCAGATCAGTTTCCATGTCCCTGTAGAGCTTTTGGGATTCCTGGTATGGACTGTACTGAGGTCCTTGAGTTCTTCACTATGTGGCACATTCAGGACAGATATTGAAAAATATCTGTTTTCTTCAACATGTATGTTTTACTTGAGTGACTGGTATATCTGCTGTTTAATAGATTAATCAGATCTCAATATCATTCAAATGTGGTATTCAACAGTTTTTTTGAACAGTTTGCGACCATTGTGAGAATCTCTGCGCTCCCAAACACTAAGTCGCCAGTGCGATTTTATTGTTGGTCCTTCTCTCTCTGCTGGCCAGAAGGAAGAACCTATGCATAAACCATAAGGCAGCAAAGTTCACACCTCCAATATTACGTCTCCACAGACCCGTGCACACTATGTAGTAGCCGGGTGAGATTGCAATCAGAGGTTTTCTTTTTTGGATTGATACAAAGGTCCTTCCTATTAGATCACGAACAGGAAAGGATCAAAGATAAGGGTGATACTGACAGCTGTATAATTGAGAGCCCTGGGGCTCACATATCGGTTTTAAATCGCTGAATACACAGCAGCTCCCTACACCCATTGCCGTCACTTTTGTGACACATCGAAATGCAGAGAAAAAGGAATAAAAGCTATGAAATAGGGTTGAAAAATATTTAATATTTCAATGAGCTGACTTTCAAGTATTTCCCATATATTGAGGAAAACATAGACGTTTTTGTCATGGTTGTCCTTTAAACCCCATCCACTCCTGATGCTAAGCCCAGACCCTTTTTTCAGAAGTGCAATAACAGAGAATTTACTGGTCACTGAGGCTCTGGCGCGGGACTGTTGAATGGCATCAAAGAGGGATAACTAGCATCTAAAGGAACTTGGGCAGAAGTTCTATCTAAATTGGACCTCAAATATAAGGTCTTCCAGAGAGACAAAGGAACAAATGTGGAAAATAACACAAGTGCTTACATGTTTTAAAGATTTCTGAACAGCAGTATTGTTAGCATAAAGCGAAGCTCCACACAAAAGGATAGCTTTTTAAGGTTGAAAACCGCGCTAGACTGACTCACTCAGTTGAGTGTCTGTGAATGGCTAATGCTGTAGGTGGGTTGGGAGAGTTCACTCACAATAATTACGGTCCCACTTGGCTGAGGGGTGGCGGTGAGACCTTTGAGGGGGCTTGGGCTGCTACGTCTGGGATCGTTTCCACATATACTTGTAGGGGTAGGTAAAAGGAGTGCCCTATATCCAATGAGAAGCAAAATAAAGATTAATATGTGATTGCTTTATGGAAGGTAGCAACAAAAGATTGAGCCAACGTGTTTCAGGGAAACAGAGACTCTCCCTTTTTCAGGGCTGTTGCTGTGGGCTAATGGTGAGTGGGGATATATCCCAAACTGGTGTGTCTGTGACACTGAAATCGAAAAGTTTGCTGTTTCCTCTTGCAGTGGCAGCATTGAGACCCAAAAAGGGAAGCTCCGCTTGTTTGCACCCTCCACTGCCACATTTGGCACTTTTTGGGGGGAGGGGGAGCGGGTGCCTGGTTTTGACAGGTACCCACTCTCACTTCCCACTCAGATTGCTGCAGCAATCTACAACGATGTCGGCCCCCTCCTCCTTCCCCCAGAAGCCTTCTAGGACACACACAGGTCCCAGAAGACTGTGTGACCATTCAGAAAGCGCAGCGTGACTCGCGTATGTGCAGTAGGAAACCAGCTGTGAAGCCAGAAGGCTTCACTGCCAGCTTCCCTCACCTAAGATGCCCGGTGCCTGCACCCGAAGCTGATTGAAGAGTCGGCTTGGTGCTGACATTGCTGGATCCCTGAACAGGTAAGTGTTTGTAGCTGCTGCCATTACATTTTTTTGGAAGAAGACTGGAGCTAGGTTCTGATGAGTACAATTACAAAGATCAACATCCTCTACATTTGGAAGACAACACATATTTCCGATTCTGCATAGCACAAGCTGTATATCAATACTTGGCTTTCTTAATCAAACATAGGTTAAAGGGTCAATCCATCCAAAAGTGATAGCTTAGTTATAAGTAGAGTGTGGTGGGCTGAATCAGACCCTGGTAACCTGTGTGTCTGAGATACTCCTACAGGATAATACCTAAAAACAGTCTCCTTCCCAAAATACCCAACTTTCTCCCATCCATCTTGGTTTATGGATATCCCCCCCCCCCCCCCCTCAAAATTCCCTGTCAATCTTGGAGTTTTAAATGTTTCCACCCACCTTTGCTTTTTCAAGCTCCTTGTGTTACATTTTACATAATCAAAACTACAGTAAATGTGATGTCCTACACTAAAGAGTGGGATCTAATTTAAAATGGGTTAGCACGCTTAAGAGAAGAAAGGAGGTGGGCAGTGACACCTAATCTAAATCAGTGGTCTTCAAACTGCAGCCCACAGGCCAGATGTGACCCTTTTATTGCCTTTATCCAGCCCCTGGGGCACTATTATTCCAACTGATACAAGGCACTATTCTTTCTACTGACACCAATGGTGGGGCACTATTCCTTCTACTCGCAGCAACGATGTTGCACTATTCTTTCCACCAACACCAAGAATGAAGCACTGTTCCTCCAAATTAATCTATGAGATGGCACTATTCCTTCCACTGACACCAACACTGGGGCACTATTCCTTCCAATGATACCAATAATTGACAATATTCTTCCTTATGACACCAAAAATGGGGCACTATTCCCTCCAATAATACCAATGATTGGCACTATTCTTCCTTATGACAACAACAATGGGGCACTATTCCTCTAACTAATAGCAATGACAAGCACTATTCCTTTTCCTACTGACCACAGGTGCTATGTCGTTTTCTTACTCCCACTGACCACCTGAGGCATTGTTTGTTCCCACTGATTTTCCTACTTACAGTAAAGTTTGGAGACCCCCTGATTTAAGGAACTGCTGACTCACATTATCGTTGTCACCTTCCTTATATTGTGCAGTCCTAAAGCACAGCAGGGTAGGATAGATTGTGAAACCAAGATTCCTTTACAAATATTTTGCCAGATAAAACAGTTCCTCCATTTGAATTCTAACTGTGTGTACAGCTGCTTGAGTGTAGTTGCCATGTTAAAGGCTCTGAAAACAATTGTTTGAACAAGCTATTAGTCTTTATCCAGTTGGAAGAGTTTGAGCTTACACAGGACTGGGAACTATCTGATCAGTGAAGGTCTTCTTAGTTTGTGATTCACATTTTTTTTTTCTGTCCAGTAATTAGAAGCACATTGGATTGGATTTGCCAGATCTCTGGCTTTTTCCTCCCGTCTGGAGGCATGTTTTCCTACAAGAATTCTTGTAGAGCAGATTTTGTGATTATTTTCTGGCATGATTTTTTTATTTTATAAATCTTTACAGATAACATTACCATTTACCATTTTAGGTGTTAAAATATCATTCAAGAATATTTTGTGTAAGCATGTGTATAAATGGTCATGATGCTCCAAATTTCAGCTTTGTTCAGAAGCTTGTTAATGCAGCTCTTGCGGTAACCAAAGAAGGGACCGTGGTTTTGCTGGATGACCTGTTCACCACTGACCACAATCAGTAACACAAAGCTGGGTGTTTTAGGGTAATGCTACATTTTGGAGGGAACTATTTTATATATTTGGTGATGATAGTGAAACACTACTTTTGTGTTTTTTGTATCCATTTCTGTCCATCCCATCCAAAGATCTAAACAGCTCTGCCAAGCAGCAAAGACCTATCTGGCAGAGCAGGAGACCTGATTTTTCTACATTTAGGTAACATTACAGGTCATGTCTGGACTCAAGACTTTGACAGGATTACAAAAAGAGAAGCAGAAGACTGATGAGCTCATCTCTCTGCTCCCTTCTTCCATTAGCATGCTCCTCGTTAGCATCTAGCTCTTTTACCTGGTTTTGAGCTTTAAACCACCTGACAAGTTCTTGTTGCTCTTAGGGACTCTCTTAATGAGATCTTTTATGAGTTTCTGGGTCTGCACACTATTGCCCCGTACACACGGTCGGACTTTCCGACAGAAAAAGTGCGATCGGAGCTTGTTGTCGGAAATTCCGGCCGTGTGTGGGCTCCATCGGACATTTTCCATCGGATTTTCCGACACACAAAGTTGGAGAGCAGGCTATAAAATTTTCCGACAACAAAATCCGTTGTTGGAAATTCCGATCGTGTGTACACAAATCCGACGCACAAAGTGCCACGCATGCTCAGAATAAATTAAGAGACCAAAGCTATTGGCTACTGCCCCATTTATAGTCACGACGTACGTGTTTTACGTCACCGCGTTTAGAACGATCGGATTTTCCGACAACTTTGTGTGACCGTGTGTATGCAAGACAAGTTTGAGCCAACATCTGCCGGAAAAAGTCCATGGATTTTGTTGTCGGAATGTCCGATCAATGTCCGACCGTGTGTACGGGGCATATGAGTTTTTGGGTCTGCACACCTGCTGTGATGGTTAAAGGGGGTTCCCACTCTTTCCCTGTTATATTACTTTATTTGTTTTTTATTGTGTAACAGGAGGAGTAGGAACACACTACTCCCAGATGGAAAGGGACAGAGTTGGGAATTATGATGGGGAGATCTCTCTGTTGGAGGATCCAAGACATAAGAAACCAAAGACTGACTCAGCCCACTAGATTCCACCTAGAAATAAGAAAAAAAAAATTTTTTAGGCAAAATGTCCCTTCAGGTGGTGGGTTCAGTCCATAGGCTATGTGTATATGACGTAATAACGAAACATACGTCAAGGCAGGACTTGGTCACGCTATTTCACGCAACTTCCGGTCCCTTTGGTTGTCACGGGTAGGACGGTGGAACGCACGCCAGCTGCGGTGGCTAGCTGCGAGGCACCATCCGACAAACAGTCACGCTTGCAGCCCCAGTGCCAGGACAAGGCACATACATTAGCGTGTGTGCCATTTGTTTTCAATGCCAACCCGACCCATGTCCAGAATGCACCTGCAGCAAGATCAATTTTTTCATGCATTGAGGTGCATTACAATCCATTCATTTTTGGTGAGCTGCCTAATTCAACCCCCCACAATGCTCAAGAATGCATTGATTGTGCCGCAATAGGGTTGATTTACTAAAGACAAATAGAGTTTGCACTTTGTAAAGTGCAGTTGCTCTGGAGCTTAGCAAATGAGGTAAAACTTTACTTTGCAAAGAATACCTAATCACGTGCAAGGAGAATAAAACAAAAAATTGCATTTTTGCTTGCATATGATTGGATGATGGAAGTCAACAGAGCTTCTGATAGTTTACTAAGCTCTGGAGCAACTGCTCCTGCAGTGTGCAAGTCTATTTGCCTTTTGTAAATTAACCCCACTGGTGTGTTTGGGTACTTAATACTTTGAAGGAAAAAAAAAAACATTTTATATACATAGTAAAAGAAAAAGTATAAAACATCAGTTTAAAATTGTATATATAATAAGAAAATAATATAAACCTAACCCACAACTATTATCAATTCCCTTGAAATAAATAATCTCAATGTACTAAATTGTTTAAATGTAATAAATATGTATTCATTGTTTACTCTTTTAACAGAACTGCACGAATGTGAAATGTTTGACAATCTCCTGTAACGTGTGGCGTTTAAATGGCGGTGAGCGCGCCCTTATAAAGATCAAATCCAGGCTCTGGGCAGAGACATTTTTACAGGTAAGTTAAAGGAAAACGCACCCTGAAAGAATGATTTTTCATACATAGCTGCTAAGACAGTTTTTTTGATGTATTAAAAAAGACCTTGCCATTTCATTCTTTAGCCCCTGTGATTTTCTAAATCTGTCAAAAATTCATATGTTGCTTCCTTGCAATATAACAAGCTGTTTGTGTACATTCAGCCCTCTTTTTTGTTGTTGTTATTTGTGCAGTTGGCTTTGTCAGAAGCCTGCACAGATCTAAAAGGTATATTACAAGCATTCCTTGCAATGGAAGTTTCCTTTTAGCAGAGATAGTTTCTAAGGCTCTTTGCAGCTAAAAAGATGCAAAGTGCACTTCTTTTTCTGTTACCATACTGAGATTGCTCAGGTAGGGATGATGAAGCAGATCCTTATATTTTTTTAATTCCTTGGTTTAAAGTTAATGTAAACCCTCACATATACCAAGTGAAGTGAACAGCCTCAGATGATACACAGAGATAAAACTAATTCTCCTGCATAGGTTATACTTGTTTATCTGCTGTCTTCCTCTCTCTACACCCTTTCAAAAGTGCAGATCGTGTTAAAAAATCTTTCTTCATTTGTCAGCAGCACTGAGGAGGGGGTGGAGAGACTGCAGATGCACTGTGTGAGAGATGATTGGATGGAGGAAAGGCACACCCCCCCTCCACAGAGCAGAAGAAAGGTGCTGTAAATAGACAAGCTGCATTCTGAGCTCCCCCCCCTCCTTTCTTCCTGACACAAATTTATCTTGTGTGGGAAAACTTCTCAGAAGTTTATAACAGAGGATAACAGAGGAACCACACAAAAGTGGTTGTAAAGACAGAAGGTGCATTCTATGCATTACGATAAAGCCTTCTGTGTGCAGCAGACCCCCTCAGCCCCCCTAACACTTACCTGAGGTCCCTGTAGCTCCAACGATGTCGGAATGTCTCGGCCATTCGGGAATCCCCTCCTCATTGGCTCCCGGTGCTGTAATCAAAGTCAGTCAGCCAATGAGACTTGAAAGGGGCAGGGCCGTGCCACAGCTCTGTGTCTGAAAGGAGCTGCTTACAATGGGGCACCCAACAGGAGGGAGGAGTCAGGAGAGCCGAAGAAGGACCGGAGAAGAGGCGGATCCAGGAGGCCCTGTGCAAATCCACTGCACAGAGGAGGTAAGTATAACATGTTTGTTATTTTTAATTAAAAAAAAAAAAACTTGACTTTACGATCAATTTAAGCTTGGTACACACTATGAGTTTTTTTGTAGTTTAACCCAGTGGGATATCTGTCACTTTCTGCATTAGCAGGGGATATGTTCACGGAGCCATTGCTGAACAGACTAAACAGTGAATGTGTGAAAGATGCCTAGCTTTTGTTTTGTGTTACAGCAGGGCAGCAAAAGGATGAAAACAAACCTGTGACTCTGGGTTTGTTTTCTTTTAATCTTGCCCTTTTTAGTATTGCAGTGATCCTGGTGGCGATATAGTTGTCTGATCCCCTCTACATGCTACTCAATTTGTTAATGCAAAAGCAATCGTGGGCCCCCCTCCTTCCCTGTCTTATCTTGCTCCTCTGTTAGCTCAGGACCATACCAGAGGGTCCAGAATGGCCAATGTGCTGCAGATTGGAGGAAAAAAAGTAACGACCATTCCCATTCTCAGTCTGCTAAGACTCAACAGTCAGTCAAATTCTGGCTGGTATTAGCCAACTATACAATAAGATTAGGGCTTCTTGCCCTTGAACTGTCTCTACTAGTGGGAGGAGGTAACATCGGAAGTTTAAGGCTACTTTCACACTGGGGCAGTGCCGTTGTTAGCGCTAAAGCTCTGCTCGTTTTGGCGGCGCTTTACCACTGTTATAGTGGTGCTTTGGCGGTGCTTTTTGGGCGGTAGCGGGGAGCTTTTAACCCCCAAGAAGGCGTTAAAAAGGGGTTAAAAGTGTGAAGGTTCAGAAGTGTTTTTCAGTCGCTTCAGAAGCGGTGTCCATTCATTCCAATGGGCAGGGGCGGTGTGGGAGCGGTGTATATAGCGCTCCCACACCGCCCCAAAGACACTGCTTACAGGACTTTTTTTCCCGTCCTGCAAGTGCACCGCCCCAGTGTGAAAGCACTCGGACTTTCACACTGGGGTGGCATGAGAGGCAGTTTTCAGGCGTTTTACAGGCACTATTTTTAGCGCTAAAACGCCTGAAAACTGCCTCAGTGTGAAAGGGGTCTAATAGCTCCCTATTAGATGTCTCCATAAAGAGCAGCTCTACTATCACATAGAGGGTTATCAGTCCATTAGTGATAGCAATCAGAAAAAAAGTAAAAATGAAACAAACCTGGTTTCCCCTTTCCAGAAATACAATTGCTGGAGACAATGGTCCACTAATGGTCTGGTTTTTATAAATACATTATACTGTGATCTCAGCGTTAACAGATAACCCATTAAATGTCCAGTTCCGACTTTTCTTCTCGACGGTAGCCAAGTTATTTTTGGAGCTGGATTAACTGCGATGACGTAGTGATTGCTTGCATTGTCTGGTGTCCAAGACTAGCTGCTGCTGGGCTGATATCAAAGTAAAAAGTATTAATCAGATGATTCATCTTTGGATTGTATGTGAAACCAGATCTGAACTGTACATATCCGTCCTTACAGAACACTTGTCCAAGTGCCAGAAACGTTTACAGAACACCTTTACACTCAATTATAAAGGAAACTTGTGCACCTCACAGCTTAAAAAAACATTTGGACTAGTTCAGCAAGACAAAGAGGGATGATTATGTGCAAAGCGCAGTAAATCCAAACAACCAATCACAAATCATCTCTTACATGATTTAAATTGGGGGGACTGAGTTTATATTATGTTGCTATCAATTAAAAAATAACAAAACTACCACAATGTAATACACCCGCCAGTGCAAAGGGTGATGCACTAAAGAGAAGTTGAAACCTCAATTCACATTATGACAGACAATGTAAGGCATCACATATATGTGCATTTTGTGCATGTTGTCGCACTACATGCATGGGGCAGCCTATTCATTTCACTGGGCTGCCCTATGTGCGACAAATGTGGCAAAGTAGCTAATGCACCTTTTCAAGCTTTGTTCATTTTTTAACCGTGTGTTTTGTTGTGTTTGTCCTGTGTTTTTTTTTTTTTTTGCATAAAAACATGTGGCTGCTTGCTGAATTTGGGGTACCATTAACAATGAACAATGGCCCTGAAGCATGGCCTGCTTTTTTTTTGTTTGTTTCATAAATCATGTGATTTTGGGTACGTTTGCAAAATGCAATAGTGTGAATCATTTTGCTTTAAAGCAAGGGTCTCCAAACTTTCCAAACAAAGGGCCAGTTTACTGTCATTCAGACTTTAGTGGGGCCAGAGTGGCCAGTGGGAGAAAAAAAAATGACATAGTGCCTTTAGTCAGTAGAAGGGGGAATTGTGCCCTCATTATTGGTATTAGTTGGAGGAATTGTGCCCCTGTCATTGGTATTAGTTTGAGGAATATTGTCCCATGATTGGTATTAGTTGAAGGAATGGTGCCCCATCATTGGTGTCAGTGGAAGGAAAAATGCCCCATTGCTGGTGTCAGCGAGAGGAATGGTTCCCCAATATTGGTGTCAGTGGAAGGAATGGTGCCTCCGGACTGGTGTCATTGAGAAGAATATGGGCCAGAGGGCCAGATAAAGGCAAGAAAGGGCAGAATTACACCCACATGCCTGAGTTTGGAGACCACTGCTTTAAAGTGTAATTCAAGCCTTACACTAACTATTCTTAAAAATGTTCCTTACCTCCTCCGCCTACCTATCCTGACTATGCTGTGTAAAAAAAGATCTGTGTACTTGCCTTTTTTAGTCCACTTGGGCCTGGTCACGTGATCCTGCAGCTCTGGCTTCTCAGTATCATGGAACTCTCAACAACAGCTGGGAATTCTGGGAGATGTGAGATCACCCATAGACTCCCATGGCTCCCACTCTGTAGGCCCCCGTTGTCGGCGCTCCCTCCTCTTCTTTGCAGCCGTCGCTCACTGACGCAGGGAAGCCGGAGCTGCTGGATGACATGACAAGACTGGAGTGGACTAAAAAAAAGGTAAGCATACAGATCTTTTTTTACACAGGGTTGTAAGGATATGTGCATTTTTAAGAATATTAAGGTTGAATTTACATGCGAGTGAAGCATCACGTTTTTTCCATGTTATTTGCGTGACATGTAGGGCAGCCCATTCTCTTGAATGGACTACCCTGCGCTCCAGAAACGCACCAAAGTAGCTCATGTAACCATGTAACCTTGTTTTGAGCCGACTTTGTTGCATTTTTGCACATTCCTTTAGCACATTTGGAGTGTCATTAACAATGAAAGGCACCCAAACGCGTGTTGCGTATTTTAGTGCCCTTTTAGCACTACCTGGAAATGCACTCAGATGTGAACGGGGTCTTAGTGTTAAGCTTGAATTCCAATTTAAGGCTGGGTTCATACTGATTTAAATCAGTTTTGTAGTGCAATTTCTAGGAGCATGTCCAGTGCGAGTTGATGCGGTTTTGATGTGATTCCAATGTGTTTTTTATGCAATTTAGATTTATGCTCTTCTCTCTCTCACACACTGGAATCGTGTTGTCTTTGAACAGATAAGCGCTTTACATGCAGTTTACATTCAAGTCTATGGAGAACAAAATCACAACCGCTCTAAACACGTACAGGATCCTTTTTAGAGACTCATCGCACTGCATGTATGTGAATGGCCTCCATAGAAAATATTGTTATTTCATTTGTCATGCAATTCCATGCTTTCTGGAAAGCATCAAAAATTGCATCAGCGTGCACCAGTGCTAAGTAAATTACTCTATTGGAAGATATTAGACAAAAGAAACACAAAGGACTTGTTGGTATTCCAATGCTTACTTGTTACATTTACATGCTAAGTATTCTAGTTAGTGAAACACAGCAGTTCTGCTTCACAGGCCCTCTTTGTTCAATACAAGAGAGTCAGCTCAGGGTGACAGAATACAGAACACACTGCTGAGATAAAAATCATCCTGTCCTTAATAATATTTCAGAAGTCCTCCTGCAAGAATGCTGATTGCACTGTCCAATGTATGAAAGCCACTAGAGGGACAGTTGGCTAATCGCTATATACAGTAACTATAACAACAGCAAGCACGTAAATAAGTGAAAGGCAGTTGTAAAATTCTTCTGTGTAAACCTTACAATAAAAAATTCTGTTTCTCATTAGTAGTAGTCTGTGCTGCTGGTATATTATCTTAAAGTGGGGTTCCACCCAAAAAAACAAAAATACCTGAAAAATTCTAAAAAAAAAAACAAAAAAACATTTGGATATTTTTTTTTTTTTTACTTACCTCTAAATGCCTGTTGCTAGGTGGTCCCTCATAGTCTGCCTCTTCCTTTGCCTGGGCTGGTGACATCACTTCCCCCCTCGGCACAGGAAGGGCTCCGCTCTGCTCCCTCCCTCCTATCAATCATTTGGGACCCATTACAGGTCCCAGGTGATTGAGCGGCCAATCACGGCGCGCGGCGCCGCTCGCGCATGCGCAGTGGGTGCCAGGCTGTGAAGCCACAGCCCGGCGCCCACAGTTGAAATGCCGGCACCGACGAGCGGAGGGGGGGGACGAGCAGGGCTTCGATCCCCCGCATCGCTGGACCCTGGGACAGGTAAGTGTCCAATTAAGAGTCAGCAGCTGCAGTATTTGTAGCTGCTGACTTTTAATTTTTTTTTTTTGTAATGGACCCCCTGGGTGGAACTCCTCTTTAAGCCGCGTACACACGATCTGATTTTCCGACGGGAAATGTGTGATGACAGGCTGTTGGTGGAAATCTGACTGTGTGTGTGCTCCATTGGACAATTGTTGTCAGCTTTTCCACAGACAAATGTTGGATGGCAGGTTTTAAAATTTTCCGCGGACAAATGTCTGTTGTCAGATTTTCCGAGCGTGTGTACACAAATCAGTCGGACAAAAGTCCAAAGTACAAACACACATGCTCGGAAGCAAGGACGAGCCAGAAGCGGTCGGTCTTGTAAATTAGCGTTCGAAATGGAGAATTAACATTCATGACGTGGCAAATTATGAAATCTCCAAATGCAGCGCACAATTCTCTTCTTCTTTAATGGGATAATAATGAAGCTGCTTTGCCGGTGATACTGATGGAGTTATTGCAAACGTATTTTCAAAAGCTTTTTTTTCTAGTGATATCAAGAATAATATTATGCTTTTTTTTTATTTATTTAAAATGTTACCACAACACCATTTTCCCGTAGTTTTTAAGATCAAAGATACAACTATGTTGGTGTCCCTTGTCAATTTTATTTATTGTATTTTTTTTAATGTAACTGCCTACTCCCAAACTGTCATTTGAAGTAAAACACATAGCCAAGTATTATTCTACACAATGATTTTTATTGTGCATTAAAAAAAGAAGACTAATAAAATTAGACATGCTATCCGCCAATAGAACTTAACCAAAAAGTACATTCTATGCATCCAAAAATATAGAAAATACACCAAATCAAATCATTATTCAACCAAAAAAATAATGTCAAAGCAATAACTCCAAGGCCAATAATAAATAACACGTTATCTCCTCTGATTCCGCAACATGTCTGGTTGACGAACGGAAATGAAAATTGCAAATCATCACTCAACAAACTTCTACTAACACAAAATTAGCAGAAGGAGCCCAAAAGGTGGCGCTAAAGAGCTGAAAACCCATGTAGTACATCACTACGTTCATGATTGTTGGCCAACAATTGTGTGGCCGTGTGTATGCAAGACAAGTTTGGGCCAACGCCCTTCGGACAAAAGTCCACGATTTTGTTGGCCAACAATCCGATCATGTGTACGAGGCTTTTTTTTTTTTTTTTTTATTTACAGATATGACACAGATACAAATATTACGATAGCTTCGCATTGCATTTAAACTGTAATGAACTCGTCAAGTATAACAGTCAGAAACTTAACAGTTAAATGTGAGTGGAAGTCATTATTCAGTTAGACTGAGATACCACTCGCTGAAGTCTAATATAATGCAAACTTAAACATCTGTGCCCATCACTTTTTATGTCTTTTTTATAGAAAGAGAAAAATAGTAAAGTTAGAGAGAGAAAACTGAGGATAGAGAAAAAGAAGTGTATGAGGCTTTATAGTTGAACTCTAGGCAAACAGCTAAATATACAGATGAAATTCAAATATGCTGTTATACCTGCCAAAAGATTTATGTTTCTGTTTATACTGATAAACACCGCTCTGCTAAACAGCAAAGTCCTGCCTAGCAAGGGAGGGGATCTGATTTTTCTCTGCTACAGTTTGACTTTAATTTACAAGTCCTCTTTCTACCCCCCACCCTGCGACTGGACACTGAAAGGAGAAGCGGCAGCCTAATGAGCTCATCTCTGTCATTCTGCTCTCTCATCCTGTCAGCATGTTCCTTGCACTGCAGCACATCTTATTACCTACTAGTGCTGCTTCTTCCTCTCTGCTCTGAGCTCTGCTGTACAGGGAGCTGCAAGAGGCTGATACCAGGCTAAATTCAGGTACTTACTTGCATTTAAACACATACACCTAAAATGGTTATAAAGGCTATGTTTTTCCCCTAAAATAATAAACATGTTATACTTATCTGCTCTGTGCAATGGTATTGCACAGAGCAGCCCCTTACCTTCTCTTCTGGGGTCCCCCACCAGCACTCTCCATTCCTCCTCTTCTGCGAGTGCCTTCATAACAAACCCTTTATTATGGGGTCACTGTTGCAAGTGTACTCCCGATACTGCATCCATAGAAACACACAGCTCGGCCCTCAGGTAAGTGTTTATGGAGGTGGTGGGAGATGGGGGTGATACAACTAGTGGGACATTTTTTACTTGAATGCAGGGAATGCATTCAGGTAAAAAATGTCTTGACTTTATAAACACTTTAATTTATTAATACTTACAGAGCTGCAATAATTTGAGTCTTATAACTTCATGTAGTTCAGATATAAAATTATGTTTGCTTTAGTACAGCTAGGAAAAAAAAACAAATGTATTTTGTGATAAAAAGAGCAGCTAACATCTCTCCGGACTGCTATATATAGAACAAAAACGTAGAAACAAAAACCGTCTGTGCGTGTGATATGGAGTCTGCAAGGAATTATTTCAGGAAGAAAAGCCATAAATTATTCGGTTCTGTCAGAGCCCTGTAGTATTTTGCTTTAATTGGAAGTAAATGTTATACACAAGACCTTAGGAGTCTCTAGATTTCAGAACTATTCCCCTATTTGCAGAAAAAATGCCGACCCACATTTTCTCTCCACATCTGGCTCAGGTCCACTTATCTCTCACATTACCGAAAGCTCCATCATCCAGGGGACCTCGGCTTCTTTTTATGGCTCAGTCTAAAGTCTTGAGACTCGAGGGAATTCTAGAAGTGCTGTAGAACACCATCTTCTCTGGTCTGGTATTGTCATTCGCATTCTGACTGTGGAAGCCATCAAGAGACTTAAGCCTTGTACACACCATCGGATTGTTGGCCAACAAAACCGCGGACTTTTGTCCGAAGGGCGTTGCCCCAAACTTGTCTTGCATACAAACGGCAAGGAATTGTTGGCCAACAAATACGAACGTAGGGATGTACTACGTTATTTTTCAGCTCTTTAGCGCCACCCTTTAGGCTCCTTCTGCTAATTTCGTGTTAGTAGAAGTTAGGTGAGTGTTGATTCGCACTTTTCATTTTGCGCTTTTCATTTTGCGCTTTTCATTTTGCACTTTTCATTTTGCGCTTTTCATTTCGCACTTTTCATTTTGCGCTTTTCATTTCGCGCTTTTCATTTCGCGCTTTTCATTTTGCGCTTTTCATTTTGCGATTTTCAGTTCGCGCTTTTCAGTTTGCTTCTGAGCGGTCGTTAGTCAACCAGCCATGTTGTGGAATTGGAGGAGATAATTTGTTATTCATTATTGGCCTTGGAGTTATTGCTTTGACATTATTTTTTTTGGTTGAATAATGATTTGATTTGGTATATTTTCTATATTTTTGGATGCATAGAATGCACTTTTTGGTTAAGTTCTATTGGCAGATAGCATGTCTAATTTTATTTGTTTTCTTTTTTTAATAAAAAAATTGTGTTTTGCGTCAAATGACAGTTTGGGAGTAGGCAGTTACATTTTAAAAAATACAATGTAAAATTGACAAGGGACACCAACATAGTTGTATCTTTGATCTTAAAAACTACGGCATAATGGTGTTGAGGTAACTTGCCCAAATAAAAAATTTAAAAAAAGCATAATAATATTATTCTTGATATCACTAGAAAAAAAAGCCTGCGCTGCATTGAGAGATTTTGGGGAAGCCATGGGGAAGTCCCTGTGGCGTCAGAGGGGGCGGGGTCACCTGATTACATCACCGAGTGGCCCCACCCTCAGGTATATAAGAACTGTCACAAGCGAGGAAGCGTCAGACGGCGGGAGCCTCCCATGGAGGCGGATTGTTGCGGAGTTTCTTTTTTCTTTTTCGGTCCGTGTGATAGAAGAAGATGAATGGGCATCGTGGGACATTTTTATTTTTTAATTTTTTAATAAAGGACTTGTCCCAAGCTGTGTTTTGTCGTTTTTAACATTTTGACACTTTTTTTGTAAAATGGTAGGGGTACATTTCTACCCTGTTACCATTTCACACAAGGGGGGAGGCCGGAATCTGGTCCCCCTGTTAAAGCGGGCTTCCAGATTCCGATAAGCCCCATGCCTGCAGACCCCCACAACCACCGGGCAAGGGTTGTGGGGATGAGGCCTTTGTCCCCATCAACATGGGGACAAGGTGCTTTGGGGTGCTACCTCAAAGCACCCTCCCCATGTTGAGGGCATGTGGCCTGGTATGGTTCAGGAGGGGGGGCGCTCTCTCGTCCCCCCTCTTTTCCTGTGGCCTGCCAGGTTGCATGCTCGGATAAGGGTCTGGTATGGATTTTGGGGGGGCCCTACGCCATTTTTTTTTTCATTTTGGCACGGGGTTCCCCTTAAAATCCATATCAGACCCTTCAGGTCTGGTATGGATTTTGGGGGGACCCCCTATGCCATTTTTTTTAATTTGGCGCAGGGTTCCCCTTAATTTCCATATCAGACCCGAAGGGCCTGGTATGTATTTTAGGGGGACTCCCACGCAATTTTTTTTCAATTTTGGTTCGGGGTTCCCCTTAATATTCATACCAGACCCAAAGGGCCTGGTAATGGACTGGGGGGGGGGATCCCATGCTCTTTTTTTCAATAAGTTTTATCTATATTGCCAAAACCTGACAATTCATTACAGCCGCGATCAATTTTAACCACTTGACAACTGGGCACTTAAACCCCCTTCCTAACCAGACCAATTTTCAGCTTTCGGTGCTCTCACACTTTGAACAATTACTCAGTCATGCAACACTGTACCCATATGAAATTTATGTCCTTTTTTTCCCACAAATAGAGCTTTCTTTTGGTGGTATTTAATCACTGCTGGGTTTTTTATTTTTTGCGCTATAAATCAAAAAAGACTGAAAATTCGATAAAAAAAAAAAAAAAAATTCCTTGTTTCTGTTAAAATTTATTGCAACGTATTGGCGAGTATTGGCAGAGTATTGGCAGAGTATTGGCGAGTATTGGCAGAGTATTGGCGAGTATTGGCAGAGTATTGGCGAGTATTGGCAGAGTATTGGCAGAGTATTGGCGAGTATTGGCAGAGTTTTGCACAGTGTTGCAGAGTATAGCGCAGTGATGCAGAGTATTGGCTAGTATTGGCTAGTATTGGCTAGTATTGGCTAGTATTGGCGAGTATTGGCGAGTATTGGCGAAGTATTGGCAGAGTATTGGCGAGTATTGGCGAGTATTGGCCAGTATTGGCCAGTATTGGCAGAGTATTGGCAGAGTATTGGCAGAGTATTGGCGAGTATTGCAGAGTATAGCGCAGTGATGCAGAGTATTGGCAGAGTATTGGCAGAGTATTGGCAGAGTATTGGCAGAGTATTGGCGAGTATTGCAGAGTATAGCGCAGTGATGCAGAGTATTGGCTAGTATTGGCAGAGTATTGGCAGAGTATTGGCAGAGTATTGGCGAGTATTGGCGAGTATTGGCAGAGTATTGGCAGAGTATTGGCAGAGTATTGGCGAGTATTGGCAGAGTATTGGCAGAGTATAGCACAGTGATGCAGAGTATAGCACAGTGATGCAGAGTATTGCACAGTGATGCAGAGTATTGCACAGTGATGCAGAGTATTGCACAGTGTTGCAGAGTATTGTACAGTGATGCAGAGTATTGTACAGTGATGCAGAGTATTGCACAGTGTTGCCATTATGTATATTGAACAGCGCTGTGGGCACTAAACATCCAGCCCACAGCGCTGCCATCTCTCCCCCTCTCCCCTCGCACTGTACCGATCGGTACAGAGAGGGGAGGGAGGAACCAGCATCATGACGTGACGCTGGTTTGTTTACATGTGATCGCTCCGTCATTTGACGGAACGATCACGTGGTAAACGGCCGCGATCAGCGGCTATTTACCGTAATCCGTGATGCGCCGGGTCCTCTGGACCCGGCGGTCACGGATGTTCCCGAGTGCGCGCCCCAGGGGGCGCGCGGGAGCATCATTCTGGAATCACGTCCATGGACGTCCACCCAGAACTAGCCGACCGCGCTGTTGCCGTCTTTCGGCAATGGCCCGGTCGGCAAGTGGTTAAATGACAATTTTTCCTTTAGAAATGTCATTTTGCTGTGGTACTGTTCTAAACACAGGAAAAATGCTCCACTTTACAGGCATACTATAGACGCCCTCCAGGCACAATATTTAAAGAAATATTTCATTTTTATTGTTTCACTTTAAGCATTAAAAAAATCACTGCTCCCAAAAAAACGGCCGTTTTAAAAAAAAATGTTTGCATTGATACATGTCTTCCTGGGGTAGGACCCGGGTCGCCAAACACATTTTATGACAATAACTTGCATATAAGCCTTTAAAATTAGCACTTTTGATTATTCATGTTTGTGTCCCATAGACTTTAACGGTGTTCGTGTGTTCTGCTGAATTTTTTGCCTGTTCGCATGTTCTGCTGCGAACCGAACAGGAGGGTGTTCGGCTCATCCCTACTGGCCAGCAACACACGTCCTGAGTCTATCCTGTGCAGGATAACCAGTTATTTTTTAATACAAGATAAAGACTTAAGAAGATTTAAATTCATTTTTAAAATAACATTACCATGCTGAAGCTTATGAGATTTTAGTGATTGGAGTTAGATCTGCTTGAGCTAAATACTGCAGTAATTGTTCATATGGTGGAGCTACTGAAAATACACAGGACTTTCACTTTAATACTGAAATATAACTTTAGTAATTTAATATATTTCCATTGCAGAGGAAGAATGATCATTACGCATTGACAGCAAATGTATCATTTGAAGTCAAGAAGATGCCGTACAACATTCAGCCAGCAAAACTTCCAGCAGCAAGCATAGCAGTAAGTACTAAGCATGGTTGTAGTAAGGTTTTCAATGATATAAGTAAACATGCATGTGTGGGTACCAGCAGTAGGGATCAATGAGCTGGGTCACTCTCTGGTAAGTTATGCAGAGACGAGTAGCCCATTCATCTCTTCTAAAGGTTAGTACTTGGGTAGACATAGTACAACCTAAGGTGGCATGTTTTTATTATTTCAGTTATCCTTTAACATTCTTCGAGAGACAAAATTTATACAGCGCTGTATAAATGAGTAATATAAATAAGGTGGCAATATCCAATGTAAGTGTTTATTTTTTGGGTAAATCCCCCAAGATTGATCTGGCTTTAGATGGAGGCCCATGAACTCAGTACAACATTTGTGTGCTCGAGAAATGTCTGCTTCACTTTTTTGGACTGAATTCATTACCTGTTTTCTTTGCACCCCAAATCTTAATAAACGCAGTAGTTCTGCATCAAAAAGATGATGTTGCACCATAGTTTTTTTTTTTTTTTAATCCCGTTTGTTAAATACAGTTTCTCATGTAAGGAAACAGCCACATTCACCACCTGTGGGTAGCTGGGGGGTCCTCCGTGCTTGTAGCCAGAGTCTATGTTAATGTCTTCCTCATTGGCTTGGTCACTTTTTTATGGCCCATGCACCCACTACATATGCTGATTTAAATTTGGTGCTACGGAGCAAATGAGTGCCAACATGGCTGTGATGTCACAAAGCCCCAAGTTTAACCACTTGCCGACCGCCACATGTACATATACGTCGACAGATTGGCACGGACAGGCAAAAGGGAGTACAGGTACGTCCCTTTAAATTTGCTGACGTGTGGTCGCGTGCGAGCCGCCGCGAGCGTGACCCTGCCGCGAGCTCCGTGAGTGTGATCGCGGGTCCCGCAGACTCGATGTCCGGGGGGATACCTACGATCGTCTCACGGAGAGGAAGAACGGGGAAAAGCTGATGTAAACAAGCTTTTCCCCATTCTTCCTAGTGACAGGACACTGATCACCGCTCCCTGTAATCAGGAGCGGTGATCAGTGTCATGTCACACACAGCCCATCCCCCCCACAGTTAGAATCACTCCCTAGGACACACTTAACCCCTGCAGCGCCCCCTCCTGGTTAACCCCTTCACTGCCAGTCACATTTACACAGTAATCAATGCATTTTTAATCGCACGGATCGCTGTATAAATGTGAATGGTCCCAAAATAGCGCCAAAAGTGTCCGATCTGACCGCCATAATGTCGCAGTCATGATAAAAATCGCTGATCGCCGCCATTACTAGTAAAAAAAAGAATAAAAATGCCATAGAACTATCCCCTATTTTGTAGACGCTCTAACTTTTGCGCAAACCAATCAATAAATGCTTTTATTGCGATTTCTTTTACCAAAAATATGTAGAAGAATACGTATCAGCCTAAACTGAGGAAAAAAATGTTTTTTTATATATTTTTTGGGGATATTTTTTATAGCAAAAAGTAAAAAATGTTTAACTTTTTTTTTCAAAATTGTCGCTCTTTTTTTGTTTATAGCGCAAAAAATAAAAATCGCAGAGGTGATCAAATACCACCAAAAGAAAGCTCTATTTGTGGGAAAAAAAGGATGTCAATTTTGTTTGGGAGCCACGCCGCACGTTTGCGCAATTGTCATTAAAAGCGACGCAGTGGCGAATCGCAAAAAGTGCTCTGGTCTTTGGCCAGCCAAATTGTCCGGGGCTTAAGTGGTTAAAAGTCTGTTAATTGCTTTAAAAGAGTGCCTTAGGAGCCTCTGTTCTTGCTACTGCCTACCCTCTGTCTAGGGCCAGACTGGCCTACCGGGATATTGGGAAATCTCCCGGTGGGCCGGCTGTCTGGCTACCCCTGAGGCCGCTGTGAGGGCAGCGGCGCCTGAAAGAAATATGGCTGCGGGGCCGGGCCGACATGCAACTGCGCAGGCGCCAGCACTGTTACGAAGCTAGCCGCGCTTGGGAAAGCCCGTACACGCTCGGCAATTTTCGGAAATGCGGGCGCATGCGCAGTGACACGATAGCGCAGAGTGGCGCCATTTTTAAAAGTAAAGCGGTTACAGCGCTCAGTGAGGACTCATCTGGTGGCGTGTGCCTCTTCCTATGCCCCCCCCTGCAGCCTCTGACCTCCTGCCCCCCCTGCAGCCTCTGACCTCCTGCCCCCCCTGCAGCCTCTGACCACCTGTCCCCCCCTTCAGCCTCCTCTGACTTCCTGTTCGCACCCCCGGCAGCCTCTGTCCTCCTGTTCGCACCCCCCCCCCCCGCAGCCTCTGACCTCCTGTTCGCACCCCCCGCAGTCTCTAACCTCCTGTCCCCGCCCCTGCAGCCTCTGACCTCCTGCCCCCCCTGCAGCCTCTGACTTCCTGTTCGCACCCCCCGCAGCCTCTGACCTCCTGTTCGCACCCCCGCAGCCTCTGACCTCCTGTCCACCCCCTGCAGCCTCTGACCTCCTGTTCACACCCCCCGCAGCCTCTGACCTTCTGTCGTCCCCTCCTCAGCCTCTGACCTCCTGTCGCCCCCCCCCCGCAGCCTCTGACCTCCTGTCATCCCCCCCGCAGCCTCTGACCTCTCCTGTCGTCCCCTCCTCAGCCTCTGACCTCCTGTCATGCCCTCCACAGCCTCAGCTCCTGTCGCCCCCCCCCCCCCCGCAGCCTCTGATCTCTCCTGTCATCCCCCCCCCCCGCAGCCTCTGACCTCTACTGTCATCCCCTCCTCAGCCTCTGACCTCCCCTGCACCATCCGCAGCCTCTGACCTCCCCTGCACCATCCACAGCCTCTGACCTCCCATGTACCATCCGCAGCCTCTGACCTCCCATGTACCATCCACAGCCTCTGACCTCCCCTGTACCATCCGCAGCCTCTGACCTCCCATGTACCATCCACAGCCTCTGACCTCCCCTGTACCATCCACAGCCTCTGACCTCCCATGTACCATCCACAGCCTCTGACCTCTCCTGTACCATCCGCAGCCTCTGACCTCTCCTGTACCATCTGCAGCCTCTGACCTCTCCTAGACCATCCGCAGCCTCTGACCTCTCCTGTACCATCCACAGCCTCTGACCTCTCCTGTACCATCCGCAGCCTCTGACCTCCCATGTACCATCCGCAGCCTCTGACCTCCCATGTACCGTCCACAGCCTCTGACCTCTCCTGTACCATCCACAGCCTCTGACCTCCCATGTACCATCCACAGCCTCTGACCTCTCCTGTACCATCCACAGCCTCTGACCTCTCCTGTACCATCCACAGTCTCTGACCTCTCCTGTACCATCCGTAGCCTCTGACCTCTCCTGTACCATCCGCAGCCTCTGACCATCTCTTTTCTTATATCACGTCTGCAGTCTGGAGAGGAGTCAAGAGTGGGAGGGCCGCAGGGATGGGGGTCATGGGAGAAGTCAGACATGAATGGACTGTGGAGAGGAAACTATGGGATAAAACCAAAGCCACCGAGCTGGAGCCGACTGACTGAGCCCTGGACAGTGCACCTGAGAGGAGGTCAGTGACAGCGCCGCCAGGCCAGCCTGAGAGGGGGGGTCAATACAATATTGTAAGGGGGCACTGATATATAGGTTTCCCCCTTATATCAGTAAACCGCCATACCTTAGTGTTTTCTTTCTGTGGAAGGTGGTCTCTGGTCACCAGAGTCCTCCCCACATTCCCAGAGTTCCCCTTTACATCATAGTCTGCAGGATTTCAGTTACAGTGCAAGGGGGAACTCTGATGTAAAGGGCAATGCTGCAGACCCTGATGTAAGTGAGAACTCTGATGTAAAGGGGAATGCAGTGGACTCTGATATAAGTGGGGTCTCTGGTCACCAGTGCCCCCCTTTTAATATCAGAGTTCCCGCTTAGATCGTGATCTGCAATGTTCCCCTTTATGTCAGAGTTCCCTTGCACTGTAAAGGGGAATCCTCCTGATGTATGGGGGGAACTCTGTGTTGGGTTATATTAATCTGACCTTCATGTAAATGGAGAAATATGGTTTTTGACTTTTGTTTAACTTAAAGCAGAGTTCCACACAAAAATGGAACTTCCGCTTTTCGGAACCCTCCCCCCCTCCGGTGTCACATTTGGCACCTTTCAGTGGGGAGGGGGGTGCAGATACCTGTCAAAGACAGGTATTTGCACCCACTTCCGGCATAGACTCCCATGGGAGTCTATGCCTCTTCCCGTCCCGACCACGCTGTCTGCTGGGAACACACAGCTCCCAGCAGAGAGCGGGGACCACTAGGGACGCGCAGCGCGGCTCGCGCATGCGCAGTAGGGAACCAGGAAGTGAAGTGAAGCGCTTCACTTCCTGATTCCCTCACCTAGGATGGCGGCGGCAGCTGCCGAGAACCGAGCGGGTTCTCGGCGTCCCCTGCCGACATCGCTGGACCCCGGGACAGGTAAGTGGCAATGTATTAAAAGTCAGCAGCTGCAGTATTTGTAGCTGCTGGCTTTTAATATTTTTTTTGTAAATTCCATGTCTCTCTTATCTATATATAATACACTCTTGAAATGTGCTTTAAAATGCATGGTTTTCCCTTTTGTGAACAAGAAAATAACGACATTATGCGGTTGGGCTGGTATAAAAATGCTATGGGGCTGGTATGAAATTATTTCCAGAGCTGGTTTTTATTCCCAGTCCGGCCCCGCCTCTGTCTGTGTTGTGACTCTGCCTACTTACAGAATATGGTCTTGTCTGGTTTGGTTGTTTGTCAGCTGTGACTGCCAGTGGCGTCTCCAGCTTTCATATTTAGGGGGGGCACATGGGGGGACAAGGACAAAAGTAGGGGGGCAACTATAAAATGCAATTATTTATATATATATATATATATATAATATAAATATCCTGGGGCCCTTTACTACG
Organism: Lithobates septentrionalis; assembly: GCA_037952835.1. Classification (NCBI taxonomy): domain Eukaryota; kingdom Metazoa; phylum Chordata; class Amphibia; order Anura; family Ranidae; genus Lithobates; species Lithobates septentrionalis. The sequence continues at coordinate 3,208,750 of JBBDGP010000651.1, forward strand.
ATCCCACAACGGGCCCTTTCACATGTTCTGCAGTGAGCTCCCTTCCTACTGTATTGGGCCCCCCCCAGGGTGGCAGAAAAGAAGAGATATATGTCACCAGCATACCAAGAAAATATAAGGGTCCAAAGCAGTGGGAGAACTATCAGGGTTGCAAAGGTTGTCTTGCCACCGGGCCCTGGTGTTCTGCCACTGTGGGGTTCCCCAGCCTCCTCTTGCTGTCCTGCTCCTGCTATTGACTGCTCTGGTCTGGCATCTCTTGGAATTTACAGGCTGGTTCTCCTGTCCTAAGGACGGGAGAAATCAGTCTGTTTTTTCAGTAACTGAGAGTCCTGTTGGAGTCCTTCCTGCAACTTGCTCTTCTCCCTGCCAATGAGGATGCAGGGGAAGGAGCAGATCGGGTGGCCGTGGTTGTGTGAGCGCTCGCATTATGCAGTGTCAGCGAACAGAGGGAGGGGGGAGGAATCACCCGCAGGAGCTGACTGGGGACTCTCTCCCTCTCAATAGAGACCGTGTTACTCCAGCGGCGGCCCGAGTAAGATGTGGCGCATCTGCTACGAATGCAAACAAAAAGACATTGCCTTTTTAAAAAAAAAAATTTTTTTTTTAATTGGGAGGGGGGCACATGGTGGGGCACAGCATAATGTTGGGGGCGGGGGGTCAGGGCCCCCTCTGCCCCCCCCCAGGGACGCCATTGGTTACTGCAGGGGCAAACCCAAGAAGTGTCGCACAATGCTGCTAAATCTCTGCACTGTCCCTCATTTTAAGGGATCGTTCTACTTTTGGACCCATATCTCTCTCTCTGACCCTCTTTTTTCTTTGTTGTGCTTCTTTCTGGTCTGGTGTATAGACCTCAATAAAAAAAAAAACTCTTTAAACAAAAGTGTTATATTACACTAAAGCTTTTATCCAACCTCTAAATTATTACATTTTCATTTTGGAAAACCAGTATAAATTAAAAGTAGTATTGAAAATAATCTCATATGGGTTTAACCAATCATTTTTATGTATTATTTCTACTTGGACTGCATATTAGAGTATGCAGCAGAGGTGTGTTCTTTGCCTTCCAACTTTGTCTCCCTAAAGCTAGCCATAGATGGAGCGATTTTCTTTCCTGCAAGCAAAGGTGATTCCCCCATCAACACAGACAGTGCTTTTGGGGGAATCCCTCCTACGGAGCTTTTGTGTTCTCCCGGCAGGGGGAGCTGTCCCCACTGGGAGAACACAGTGATTGCTGCTAGCAGCTATAATAGCCGCTAGCAATAATTAAATGTAAAATCTGACAGGATTTGGGACATAAGTTGGGAGTTATCAGGAGTATTTCAGTGTTGGGATCTGAGAAGGCCATTAAATGCCGCCTCCGCACTTTACTATGCTTCCTGCAGTTGTTCAACACTCCATGTGCTTGGAATTGAAGCAGATATGTTAAACTGGTGCACTGTTCACTCAGGACATTTACTCAGACTGTAAAACCACTGTGCATTTTATGTTTTATACCACCATTATGTTTCTACTCATAAACTGCACTGTTTCAAGCTTAGTTCAAAACTTCCCTGCTGGACGAGTGAGCAAACACTTGTAATAACAGCAATAATGATTTAGGATGAAGTTGTTGGAAATAATTTGTTAGAAAAACAGAAAGACAAAACTCTTGGCAATTAATATTCATGACATCTGTTTACAGTATTTAAGGTAGTGAAGCGGTTCTTGGACCTTTGGAGTACAAGTTTACAATGGAATGGAAAAAATAAGAGCCGGTTCTAGGATATGTGACATTTGGCATGTGCCGTATTTAAACTCTAAAACAAATATTTTCCGAATCTTGTTTATAATAGAAAGCTCTTTTGTAGCCTCAAGCTATTTACCGCTGAATTTTCTAGCCTCCGTTCAGGGCGCACAATGAGGACTTTTATGAGCAAAGGCTGAGTTTACTGAAGTATCCAGGTGTATAATTGAACAGGCTCATCATCCTATTTGTTTTTTTATATAATTACCACTGCAGCTTTAAATATTGTATAAGTAAATTATCATTTAAACTCATGACTGGAAACAAGCCAGTAAAGATCCATGATTGGTCAAAACTACTCTGAAGCTCCCCGGGGTTGGCATATGTAGATCTACCAGCGATTTTATAATAGCTGTTTGTTTGATTTTTAGTTTTTTACATTTTAGTTTTTTACATTTATTTGACAACTGTTCAGCTTTCCTCTTTTACAGTACAAAAGTAATTACCTCTATGCACAAGATATCATTTTTGTGGGCAGTAAAGTGCCAAGTGGTTAGCACTTCCACCTAGTAGCACTAGGACCATTGGTTCAAATCCCAACCACGGCACTACCTGCCTGGAATTAACATGTTCTTGCTGTGCCTGCATGGGTTTCCTCCGGGTACTCTGGTTTCCTCCCAAACTCTAAAGACATGCTGGTAGGTTAATTGGCTCCTGTCTAAATTGGCCCTAGAATATGTATGTAGAAATGTGAGTTAGAGGCCTTAAATTGTAAGCTCCTTGAGGGCAGGGACTGATGTGAATGTACAATATATATGTAAAGAGTTGTGTAAATTGACAGCGCTATATAAGTACCTGTAATAAATAAATAAAATAAATAACTATAGTAATACTGGGAGCCGCTCCACCGTGAAATGCCTAAACATGGCCTAAAACCCTATGGGGTTGATTTACTAAAGGAAAATAGACTGTGAACTTTGCAAAGTGCAGTTGCATTATGCAAGTACAGTTGCTCTAGAGCTTAGTAAATGAGCAGAAGCTCTGCTGACTTCCATCATCCAATAATGTGCAAGAAAAAAGTTTTTTTTTAAATTTTCCTTGCATGTCATTGGGTATTCTTTGAAAAGTGAACCTTTTCCTCATTTACTAAGCTCTGGAGCAACTGCCATCAACCCCATATCTCACAATGCTATTAAAGTATTAGTTCAACTTTTACAGAAAAAATATAAAGGTGAACTAACACCAGACAACTTACCCACTCCCCTGGTCCCCACTGTACTTAGTAACGAAGATAGCCAGCCAGCAAACTGAAACATCCAAATGCACAAATCTTTATTTGCTACGGGGTGATTACAGGATAAAACAGCATATGTGTTTTGGCCATATAGCCTTGGTTGAAAATTACTTTGCATAAGTGATTGGAAGACACTAATGCCGCGTACACACGAGCGGACTTTGCGGCAGACTTTGCCCGGCGGACTAGATTTTGTCAGACAATTCGATCGTGTGTGGGCTCCAGCGGACTTTGTTTTCTCAAAAGTTGGACGGACTTAGATTTGAAACATGTTTTAAATCAATCCGTCGAAATCGAGTCTGGTCGAAAAGTCCGCTCATCTGTATGCTAGTTCGACGGACAAAAAGCCACGTTAGGGCAGCTATTGGCTACTGGCTATGAACTTCCTTGTTTTAGACCGGTGGTACGTCATCACGGACTTTGGTGGATTGTGTGAAGGCAAGTCCGTTCATTCAGAAAGTCCGTCGTAAAGTCCGTCGAAAAGTCCGCCGGGCAAAGTCTGCCGTAAAGTCTGCTCGTGTGTACGCGGCATAAGAGCCTGAGCACAGATTTCTCAACTCCTTACTCAAATTTATTGGTACTCCGGTTTGAGCACTGCCTTTTTTTAATACATGTGTATTGTCCCCATTGTACTTACCTCCGGGGTTGCCAAGCTGTTCAGGTTGACAACCTCCCCACTGTTGTACTTACCGCAGGGGGGGTTCTCAAGCTTTCTGCACCCCCACCACTGCTCCAGTGGTCCAGGGATTTGAAATCCCTGCTCTTCTCCCTCTTCACCATGCAGCACTTCTCAGATGGATCAGATCGATTCTGATTGGCCAGCACCATCACTGTGAATCAATCTAGTCTGTTGTGAAAGTGCTGCATAGGGAAGAGGGAGAAGAGTGGGCATTTTAAATCCCTGGACCACTGGATCGACTGTGGGGGTGCTGACAGCTTGGCAACCCTGTAGGTAAGTACAGCGGTGGGGAGGTTGTCTGGTGTTAGTTCGCCTTTTCATTTTTTCTCTAAAGGTAAACGAACCCTTTAAACATATCTGTACCTACCAGTTATTACAATACAACAATGATACATTTCTCCCTCTGTCTCTATAATGGGTCTATTGTTTTCTGACCAAATTGACTTGTGTGTGTGTGTGTGTCTGCGTGATCATTGTAGATACATTTCATTGTAATTTAACTAGGAACAGAACTGATGTAAACAGTTCTATGTACTTTCCAAAGCACTGTGCAATAAAGCAGCTCTATGTAAATGATTCAAATAAATTAAATGGATGTATATAAGAGATTGAAGTGGTAGACTACATTACGTAGACTTGTCCTAAAAACCACTCTTGAGCCTGCTAATGAAATTACAGAACATATGGTCTGCCCTGTATAAGCAGGAGGGTTCATAGCTCACAATTTATGACCAGCCCATTGTCAGGGGAAGTCAAGACTTCCTTCCACGGAGGAAGGGCCGAGACCTGCTAGTGTCCAGGGAAAGGTGAACTATTTTCCTCTGGCTGCTTTCTCTTTTAACATTCCCATTTTATGGTACACTAGATGTTTTCTCTCGTAGAGAGACCTGGAAGTTCATGCTATATTGCCTGAGCGATCTACCTGCCACCTGGCCATACACATGACATTACCATATGAACAAACAGTTTTGAGCAGCTGACACTCATATATCAGTGCTGTCAGCTGCTTCTGCTAGAGAATTGAACCTGTTTTATCATCACGATTATAATTAAGAGACGGAAAAACACAAGCTTATCATTTTCACATTCTCAAAGCATTTCAACTCGTAACATGATATAACAGCAAAGGATAAAAAAAATGATGTCCTGTGTGTGGTCATCCCATTCTACAAACGCAGCATGTTACAGTGGGGCAGATCAGAAAGTGGTGCAATTAGCATATCATCTGTTTTGTTGTTTGTAAGCTCCTCTGTCACTTATCATTAAAGGATGACTAGTAGACCTGGCCGTGAAGGCAAAGGGGTATTTGTCTCCAGGGCCAATCTTAATAAGATATGTTGGGCAGGTGGCTCCGAATGGAGATACTTCACCATTCAGACATCAGTCAGATTATTAATTGTATTATAGAGGTAAGAGTCTAGCGCCAAACTGATTTGGGACTGAGATGTCATATGAGCATATATCAAGGGTGCAAAGGAAGCTAATGCTGAAAGGTGTAAAAAGGTCTTTCACAATTAACCATCACCTTTAGAGATAACCACCTTTTACCAGGTCCAACTAATCAATGGAGGACAATGTCACACTTGACAAGATATACTTTCTTTGGTCACAGAAATCTTTCCTAACCATGAAAGGGTCTGTTGGTTATGTTTCCCCATCAAACCAAAGGTTCCCATTTTTTTATGGTGTACTTTATTACTTATGTCTAATTTTAGAAGATTGATGGCAGAAAAAAAAGTGTGTGTTCGTGTTGTTTTTTTGTGGTCTTTTTTACTTTTTTGTCTGAGTGCAGTTCTGTGTTTGTCCCAAGCATGTTTAAATCCAATTACTCTTGACTCACTACTGGAAGTCTTTTCCAAGCATCACTCATTTGGTAACTTAATACTTTTTAAGATTTGTTTAGAACTTTCTTCCTACTATTTCATGGTATGGCATGCCATTTGTTTTGCTATATGTTTCCCAGCACAATGTAGGATATACTTGCTGTATGGCTACGGTATGTGACTACGGCTTCAAGTTTATAGACACCTTATACTGAAGTGCTGGAATCTTGTCTGATAGTTTATTGATATCTATAAATTCTTTGTTCATGTTTTTTACATTCCTATTAAGGATGTCATTAACTATGGTTTGTCATGTCATTCTGTAATGTTTTACTGCATAACTCTAAAAAAATATAAATAAATAAAAAATAAACATAATTAAACAAAAAAAAATCAAAAAAGATACTGCCTTCATGAACCTTATTCACACCCTTAATGTACAGTATTTAAAGGTTTCAATCGTGTCTCCCCTTTCCTCCAAACTGTACATATTAAGTTCCATGCAATTTCTCCTGATATGTTTTTGCCATTTTTGTTACCCATCTCTGGACTTGTTCTATCCTATCAATATCTTTATGTAAATGAGATCTTCAGAACTGGACACAGTATTCTAAATGAGGTCTCACTAAAGATATATATAGAGGGATCAGGACCTCCTTCATTTTGCTGGTGATCCCTCTAGTGATGCATTCTAGAATTCTATTCACTTTTCCCACAGAATTTTTTGCTCATTATGCAATCATCTGAGAAAAGTACCCCCAAATCTTTTCCTCTGTAGTTCTGACCAACACGGTACCCCCAATATTGTAATTTATCGAGAGATTGATTTTCCTAGGTGCATTATTTTACATTTAAAAGCATTGAACTGAAGTTTCCACTGCTTTGTCCAATTATCCAGCAATCATGTTCCATGTGGTGTGCAATAGGTTGAGATCCCTGGATATCCCTCTAGGGATATCAACCCTATTGCACACCTTTGTGTCATCAGCAAAAATACATACCTTACCCACCAAATCTTTAGTTATATCACTTACAGATGTAAAAAGAACTGGTACAGAGCCTTGTGGTACACCAATAGTGACTGGTCTTGATCCTTTAGCCAACTGCATATCCACTGAACCACAGAAGAGTCCTAGCTTGTACGAATTATTTGTGAGTAATGTGGATCATAATCACCATGGTATTCGCTTTTCAAGGTGTAAACATTTATACCATCTGTATACATTCTTTGTGTTTAAAATCAATGAACCATCCATATTCTATATTGCCACTAAGCCAAGGCAAGCAAGCATCATCTTAACTTTATTGGCATAGATTCAGAGCTCTGACAGCTCAACTCATTGTGGTAATGTAAATTTATTTTTCATTGAAGTGCACTAAAATGTATGTTTAACCTTTCAGCCATCAGATATAAAAGATTTATGATTTCCTAGAGAGCTGTGCATCGGGCTTAAAGATTCTTGTTCTCTAAGCATTAGGGAAGTTTATATCCATTCATCAAGATACAAAAGTACGTTTGCATGTTTGGGGTTTTTGAGGGTCTTCCAAGACCTTGTATAAATTACAGATATATGTAGAAGAAGTACTTTAAGAATCATGTTTGTAGAGGTTTTTACAAACTCCTCCACCAATGTTTCTGTTTAAGTTAAGTGTAGGAAAGTGGAAACAGACTGTCTGTGAGATATGAAAGATATATGGACGATGACATTTTACTTTTCTTTTGTTTAATTTAGATAAAGACATCAGTGATTTGGGGCACTCCGAATGTCTCATTCGCCATACCTCTGTGGGTTATCATACTTGCCATATTGCTGGGATTACTGGTTCTAGCCATACTTACACTTGTAATGTGGAAGGTAAGAATGCTGTTATATAACTATGATAAACAATTGTAGCATCAGATCTGCCTAGCTGTCATGAAATAACTCCAGTTCTTTGCAAGATCACATAACTTGATAAAAGAGTACAGTGCACACCCACCTCCAGCGTTTACAAACAACTTTATTGATCTTTATTGACCAGATCACGGCTCTGCCTGGACTCTCCCGCGCTGCCGCATTTTGTCAAACACCCGAGCGTAAAGGAGTTGTAAAGGTAGAAGGTTTTTAATCTTAATGCATTATGATAAAAAACCTTCTGTGTGTAGCAGCCTCCCCAGCACCCCCTAATACTCAACTGAGCCCCATCTCTCTCCAGCGATGTCCACGAACGTCTTAGCCATCCAGGACTCTCCTGATCGGCTGAGACACAGCAACGGCGCTATTGGAACCCGCGGCTGTCAATCAAAGTCAGTTAGCCAATCTGGAGAGAGGGTCAGGGCTCCATTTCTGAATGGACACACGGAGCTGTGACTTGGCTCAGGTGCCCCCATAGCGAGCTGCTGGCTGTGGGGGCACTTGACAGGAAGGAGGGGCCAGGAGCAGGGAAGAGGGACCTGAGAACAGGAGGATCCGGGCTGCCCTGTGCAAAACCAACTGCACAGAGGAGGTGAGTATAACATGTTTGTTTTTTTGTTTTTTTAAACAAGACTTTACAATCACTTTAAAATACAACTAAAAGATCCTATATGACAGACTAAACTACAGTATGTGATGCACAGGCCTCATAAAGTAAACCAAAAAAAAATCCTTTACCTTCCCTGAGCCAAATCCTCCTTCATTTGTGTCTTACAAGCTTCCAGACACTGCAGCTCACAGTGGGAGGGTCTCAGCAACAGAGGCAGTGCTTTGAATCCAAAAAGCTGTGGGTGGGACTAGGAATTTTTTAATTCTTTTTCAGATCTTTTGACGCAATGAAATTGTAATTTTTCAATTTGCCGGGGTATTTTCGCTGTTTGTGTCTCCAGTAGGTAGATTCACAGATATAACCTCTACTGTCTGACACCCCTCACCTGGACAGGAAAGTCTGTTGACACAATCAAACCACCTTATAGATGTTGTTCCTCTTTAGTAAGATTTATTCCTACTTCCTGTTCTGTGTGATATCTAGAATGGACAGGAAGGGGGGAGGGGATCTCTCCAACAGGAACATGGGCAGCAATAAAAACACAACCGAGTTTCTACCCCTTTCCCTCTTTTTCTAAAAACAGTTCATGTGATTGTTTGGCATAGCCACAATGTCTACTTCTCCATATTGTGATATTGGTTACATAGGTTGGTTGTTCTTTCACAACAAACCAATTTTACCACTGGTTAAGTTTCAGCATCATTTATGTCTGTTTCTTCACATTGTGTGTGTGTGGGGGGGGAGGGGGGGTTTATAAAATAGCTGTTTTTTCTCCAACACAGTAACTTTACTGCTGATTGAGTTTCCTATATGTCTCCATTTGCCAAAATAAAGTTGAAATTCTTCGGACGCTACAACCGTATAGCAGCAATCGTGCCTCATTGCACTTTGTAATAAAATACATTGTTTTGACTTTCAATTATAACGCTATACAAGCGCAGGGGATTAAGGAAAACATATTTCCCGAAGAATGTTCCTTTCATATAATGAGTTTGCAAGATTATAGGGACATAACATCACAGACAAATATACTGCCAAAACTCAGGAGTAAAAACCTGCTACATCCATCAAATATTAAGAGAAAACAAAAGTCCCCCCTTTCATTTTAAGCAATGAATTAACAGGTACACACACAGAAAGAATGTGCCACTTTTTCTAGTCTTTTATATTATTTTTATTTTAAAAACATGTACTTTTAACCTTTTTCTTTGAAGACCAGTAGGTTTTCTTCTGATTATCAAAGTGTCCAAATTTTTTATTTTTTTTTCCTTTACATGAGTTTGAATCACTTCATTTCTCACACCTGTACACATCATATGGACCAAAACAATTCTTACTTTTCTGCTGTGGGCCTTCGTATAAAGCAGGGGTAGGCAACCTTTTTACAGTGTGCCGAAAAATGTTTTCAAAGAAATTGAGCGTGTCGATTTTATAACAAAAAAATGTAAACTTCACACTCTCAATCACGAAAAAGATTTTTTATAAAGTAAACGGTAAAGTACTTTAGTAGTGAGAAATTAACATCCTGCACTCTCATGCCTCAGATCAGCCCCCATTCCTGCAACTCCACACCTCAGATCACTGTCCCCCTGCTCATCTGCCCCACCACTGTACATTTGCCCCACCACTGTAATACCCTGCACATCTGCCCCACCACTGTACCCCCTGCTCATCTGCCCCACCACTGCCCCCCCTGCTCATCTGCCCCACCACTGCCCCCCCTGCTCATCTGCCCCACCACTGTATTACCCTGCACATCTGCCCCACCACTGTACTAACCTGTACAGCTTCCCCACCACTGTACCCCCCTGCTCATCTGCCCCACCACTGTACCCCTGCTCATCTGCTCCATCACTATACCACCCTGCTCACCTGCCCCACCAATGTACCCCCTTTCTCATCTGCCCCACCACTGTAACCCCCTGCCCATCTGTCCCACCACTGTAACCCCCTGCACATCTGTCCCACCACTGTAACCCCCTGTACATCTGCCCCACCACTGTACCACCCTGCTCTTCTGTCGCACCACTGTAACCCACTGATCATCTGCCCCATCAATGTTCCCCCCTTCTCATCTGCCCCACCACTGTACCATCTTCTCATCTGTACCACCACTGTAACCCCCTTTCTCATCTGCCCACGACTATACATCCTGCACACCTGTCCCACCTCTGTTCCCCCTTCACTTCTGCCCCACCACTGTAACCCTCTGCTCATGTGTTCCACCGATGTACCTCCTTTCTCCTCTACACCCCTCTGCACATCTGCCCCACCTTTGTACTCCCTGCTCCTCTGCCCCACCGCTGTAACCCCCTTCTCATCTGTCCCACCAATGTACCTCCTTTCTCCTCTGCCCCAAGACTGAATCCCCCCCTGCTCATCTTTCCCACCACTGTAACACCCTGCTCATCTGCCCCATCACTGTACCCCCATGCTTTTCTGTAGCACAGCTGAACCCCCTTCTCCCACCACTGTACCTCCTGCACATCTGCCCCACCACTGTACCCCCTTGCTCTTCTGTCTCCCCACTGTACCCCCCTGCTCATCTGCCCCATCAATGTACCCCTTTTCTCATCTGCCCCAACACTGTCCCTTCCTGCACATCTGCTCCACCGTATCCCCATGCTCTTCTGTCTCACTATTGACTCACCTTCTCATCTGTCCTAACACTGAACCCATCTGCTCATCTGCCTCACCACTGTAACCCCCTGCTCATCTGTCCCACCAATACACCTCCTTTCACATCTGCCTCACTGCTCTACCCCCTGCTTTTTTGCCCAAACATTGAACCCCCTGCTCATCTGGCTCATCACTGTCCCACTGCTGAACCCCCTTCTCATCTCTTCCACCACTGTACCTCCCTGTACATCTGCCCCACATCTGTACACTCCTGCTCTTCTGTTCCACCTCTGAACCCCTCCAGCTCATTTTCCCCACCGCTGTACCCTCCTGCTCATCTGCTCCACCGCTGTACCCTCTTCTCATCTATGATATGTGTGATATGCAGAGTGGAGAAAGGTAGCAGAGATGAGACACATCTACCTGTCCTGGAACACTCATCCTGCTGATCCAACTCTCGCATCCAGCCTCTGTACTTGTATGTGTTGTATGGGATGTCACATACCAGCATATGGAATGGATGCGCAATAATGAGCTCAGGTCAGGGGTATTTTCTGAAAGCAGTGGGCCTGTGTGCAGGATCATAAGTTAAGCCCCCGCAGCTGAGAAAAAGTTGTTGGGTGTGATTTTCATTGCGCTGAATACTGGCTCTGGCTTAAAGGGACACAGAGTGCAGAGGGTTCAGTAGTAAGTGAGACAAAGGTTCAGGAATAATTTCAACAAAGTTCCCAGAAGCCCAACAATAATTCCACAAACAGTCACCTGATTGGGGTTTTCTCAAACACAGTGAAATCCCTTCTTTCTGAGATTAGTAGTGGCATTCAAGCGAGTCATCTTCCTCCAGATGGTGGGTGGGGCTAGCAAAACTGTGATTGGCCAATGACTGTCCTCCTCCTCCTCCTGGAAACAGGGACTGCCCCCCTAGCAGAACTGCACCCAATCTTCCCCATCACAAAAGCTGATGATCACAGCTACAACAAAGTTAGAGAACCAAACAATGTTTCCCATCTTTTACAATGTGTGGGGGCACAGTGCCCCCCCCCCCTCAGTGCAGGTGCGGTGTGGGGAATTCAGAGATTGGAATGGATTAGTATCTCACTGACACTTCCCTGCGCTGCTCTGCTGATGGGGAAGGAGTCGAGTGTCGGCAAAAGAGGCTTCACGTGCCGCTTGAGGCACCTGTGCCGGGGCTTGCCTACCCCTGGTATAAAGCAATAACTTCTTGTCATTACTTAAGACAAAAACAAAGGGGAATGGACTTTATTTTTTAGTACAATAATTTTTATTGATTTTAAAAAGTAAAGTATTACAAATAAAAGAATACAATGGAAATAAAATGACAAGTTACATAAGATCATATTTTTTATATCAGACAAGAAAAACTAAACTAAAAACAAATATTGTCATTAAATATAATATAGTTGAACAGAAATGGAATAGGAGTAAGAGTAGTAAGAAAAAAAAATTAAAAAGGGAGATGAAAAAAAGGAAAAAGGGGGGGAGGTGAAAGAGAAGGAAAGGAGAGGGAATGGGAGACTGACTGGGCATGTTTTTGTCTTTTGCAATCTGTAGACAAAAAAAAGTATTTATAGTAATTCTATCATTTTTTCTTTTTAAAATGATGCAAAGCATTGCAAAGTTATTTACAAAAAATGTTTTTTTCAACTTTATTTATTTTAATTAGATGCTATTAAAATAATGATCAAAACAAAAAAAAGAAAGATAAGTTGAAATATTAATGGTTAGAAACACATAATTAAAAAAACAGCAGGAAAATTATAGCTAATGGGAAAAGTGGAAGAATTAGTTAATTAGGGTTGATTAGGGTAAACTAAGGGTTAGTTAATGGTTAATAGGAATACATTTTATTTTACTTGTCAAATTGTTTTAATCATATGTCGGACAATGCCCATCCCTTTGATCTGCAGATGAATGAAACAAAGAAAATACAAAAATAACAATAATATTAATTTGGATCTGTTAATCCTACATCTGTCAGAAAGTCCATATGACAGAAGGGGTTGTTGTAGCTGCTGTATATACACAACAACTCATGGATGTAATTTTGACAGCTGGGAGCTGCCAGCAAGAGCAATGGGGAAGCATTTCCCTTCAAGAGCAATGGGGAAGCAGCAGCTTGGTAGAAGGACAGGGCGTACCACATACGCCTTATGTACTTTGAAGTTTTTTTGGGTGCGTTGCATGCTGAATATCCACAAATGGTTAAAATACTCATGTCCCTTTCAGGCAATATTTCAATGAAGGATAAGGTGTATCTAAAGATGATACTTTTTTCTCATTTTCTATAGAGTGGGGAACTGTTAAAACCCTTCTCAAAATTCTATTATGGCATCTATGTCCAATTGCGGAGATTTTCTTCATTTTCTGTCCTGTAAATACAAGAAGTGAAGAAAATCCCCACTCAAACACCAATCACAATAACCAGTGTCACCATTGGAATATTTCCCCACTATTCCTCTTCTGATGAAAACTAAAAAAAATATTATTTTCCATCCCTTTAACATGACAGGGGTTATAATCCTTCCCTATTGTACAGAAACCTTAAAAAAAATGTTTAAGCGTTAGGTACACTTTAAAGCAGGGGTCTCAAACTCAAATTGCCTGAGGGCCACATGACAATTTTCATATCCCATGGGGGGCCGCATGCAAACTTTTAAAACTTCAAAAGCAATGAACTATACCAGCAATACTATACTATACTATACCCAGCACTGGTGTCAGCAAACGCATTATTAACCCCCAGCACTGGTGTCAGCAAACGCATTATTAACCCCCAGCACTGGTGTCAGCAAACGCATTATTAACCCCCAGCACTGGTGTCAGCAAACGCATTATACCCAGTACTGGTGTCAACAAAGGCATTATTAACCCCCAGCATTACCCCTCCCACACTGCACAAATACCCCCCACACTCCATAAAATACCCCCCACACTCCATAAAATACCCCCCACACTCCATAAAATACCCCCCACACTGCACAATTACCCCCCACACTGCACAATCACCCTCCACACTGCATAAAATACCCCCCACACTGCACAAATTTCTACCCCAGTCACCCCACTAAGGACTTTGCCTCAGTGTGATGGCTCACTCACCTCTCCTGGCAGTCAGGATCATCTGCCTCCAGAGTCCTCTCCTCCTGGCTTCCATACAGGCCTAGTGACAGGGGACCCAGAGAACACAATCTCCCGCCCTGAGGTGGCAGCAGGACCCTGGTTTCTGGCTCTGGTCGATCGTCAATGCCTAGGTGGGCGGATCGATGAGCGGATCCCTCCTCCGCTCCATTCTCAGCTCTGTTCTCTCTCTGGGCTGCAGCAGTGTGCAGCGGAGAGGACAGAAGAGATCGAGAGGTAAAGCTCTTTGGCGCCTCCCCCTCTGCGGTGCCTGGGTGCAGTTCAAAAAGACATCCTGGATAGAGGTCGACCGATATGGATTTTTCTCTGGCCGATGCCAATATTTAGAAATCGGGGCGGCCGATGGCCGATATATGATGACGATTTTTGTGGCCGATATTTTAGGCCGATTTGAAAAAAAAAAAACCTCACCCACTCCACTCCTCCCTGCTTGCTCCTGTCACTCTACCACACACTTGATGTCCTCAGTACAGATGGCACGGGTTGGCTGTGGCAGGTGGCACTGGTTGGCTTAGGCAGGTGGCACTGGCAGGTGGCACGTTGCACTGTTTGGAGGGTGCACTGATTGGCACTGACAGATGGCACTGGCAGGTGGCACTGATTGGCAATGGCACTGGCAGGTGGCACTTATTGGCAGTGGCACTGGAAGATGGCACTGGCAGGCATTGGCAAGTGGCACTGGTTTGAAACTGGCAGGTGGCACTGGTTTGGAACTGGCAGGTGGCACTATTGGCACTGGCAGGTGGCACTGATTGGCGTGGCACTGGCAGGTGGCACTGAGTGGCATGGCACTGGCAGGTGGTGGTAGGTGGCACTGGCAAGCACTGGTTGGCACTGGCAGGTGGCACTGATTGGCATGGCACTGGCAGGTGGCGGAAGGTGGCACTGGCAGGTGGCTTTGATTGGCAGGGGCACTGGTTGGTGGTGGCACTGGCAGGCACTGGTTGGCGGTGGCACTGATTGGCCGTGGCAGGTGGCACTGGTTGGAGGTGGCAGGTGGAAATGGCAGACTGGTTGGCACTGGCAGGTGGCACTGATTGGCAGTGGCACTGGCAGCTGGCACTGACAGATGGCACTGATTGGCACAGGCAGGTGCCACTGGCAGGTTTCACACTGAGCGGAGTGTAACCGTGTGTGAAACTGACAAGGAGCTGTCCACACTCAGCGCTTGATGCTTGTGTGAAGCTGACACGTAGCACAGAGGAGAGAGACAGAGGGATCTGTCAGAATTGAGGTTGATGTCGGGGTGGGCGGGACCCGGCCGAGGTGGGCGGGACCAGCAGCTGTCAAACACCAGCCAATGATTGGGCTGCTTAAGAAAAGGGGCGGGCCACATACACGTAGCTGCCCGCCCAGATCCCATTGGCTGGTGTTTGATATTAGCCGGGCCCGCCCACCCCGGCCGGGTCCCGCCCACCCCCGACATCAACCTCAAATCTGACAGATCCCTCTGTCTCTCTCCTCCTGTTACATGTCAGTTTCACACAAGCATCAAGCGCTGAGTGTGGAGAAAGGAGGAAGAGCAGCAGCCAGTGCTATATATCGGCCTAATGGCCAAATATCGGTCGACCTCTAGTCCTGGATCGGCCCTGCCTGCGGGCCATTTTTAACCGGTCCGCGGGCCGCAAATGGCCCGCGGGCCGGTACTTTGAGACCCCTGCTTTAAAGCATGGAAAGATTAACAACTCTCTTAGCTGTCTGTTGCTGTTTGTGTTCCCACTAGGGAAATTCATCCTCTCTATTTGTTCTGCTGCCCCTTGTCACCAGGACTTAAGCTGGGTACACACGTTTACTTTTTTGTTCGTTCAACCAGCGTATTGGGCAAAAAAAAAAATCTCACTGGTCCCCACATGCACGCAAGCGATGTGGATGCAGGGGCCTCTCTCCCGCTGTGCTATTGTATTCTGACAGCAGGGACTACCTGGCTGATCAAATGCAAGTTGTTCAGCAGTAGAAGCCAATCTGGCTTCTGTGGAACAGAGAGGGGTACACACAGAACGAAATTCCACCGGTTCCTATTGAACCAGCCGAATTTCGGTACATTTATATCTAGCTTTTGTGAAGGAAAATCCAGAATTGTAAGCTATCACCAGAACAGGAATAGAGGAGACATTTTACAATGGTGACACTCAGGGGCGTAACTAGAAATCACAGGGCCCCATAGCAAAATGTTGTATGGGCCCCCCCCCCCCTGCAAACCGCCCCCCCCTGCAAACCACCCCCTCCACAAAAAAAAAGAACTAATGCCATTGAACAACAGATTACCGCACCCATGTGGCACAGTACCCAGGCAACAGCTTATATTAATTATGAACAACAAAGTATGCAGTATACTGTATGCAGCCCCTAAAGGACACACATTGCTGACCTCCATGCCTTCTAACCAATTTCTGTTCTGTTATATAAAATGAACTAGTTCAACTCACCATAATGCTGAATCAGTGGGAGCCCTGAGCGTGTCACTTGACACCGTCGCCTGCCACCAGATGCAACTTGTCACGGAATGTCACTTGTCACATCACCCGCCACACATTGCGGATTGTCCACTTGCCACGTCGCCTGCCACCAGATGTAGATTGTCACTTGTCACACGTTGCAGAATGTCACCTGCCACATGTTGCCGATTGTCCACTTGCCACGTCCCGGATTGTCACTTGCCACGTCACCTGCCACACATTACTGATTGTCACTTGCCACATCCCAGATTGTCACTTGCCACACATTAGATTGTCACTTGCCACGTCACCTGCCACACATTACGGATTGTCACTTGCCACTTTCTGGATTGTCACTTGCTACACATTACGGATTGTCACTTGCCACGTCCCGGATTGTCACTTGCCACGTCACCTGCCACACATTACGGATTGTCACTTGCCACTTTCTGGATTGTCACTTGCTACACATTACGGATTGTCACTTGCCACGTCCCGGATTGTCACTTGCCACGTCACCTGCCACACATTACTGATTGTCACTTGCCACGTCCCAGATTGTCACTTGCCACACATTAGATTGTCACTTGCCACGTCACCTGTCACACATTACGGATTGTCACTTGCCACTTTCTGGATTGTCACTTGCTACACATTACGGATTGTCACTTGCCACGTCGCCTGCCACATGTTATGGATTGTCACTTGCCACGTCACCTGCCACACATTACGGATTGTCACTTGCCACGTCCCGGATTGTCACTTGCCACACATTACGGATTGTCACTTGCTACGTCACCTGCCACACATTACGGATTGTCACTTGCCACGTCCCGGATTGTCACTTGCCACACATTACGGATTGTCACTTGCCACATGTTACAGGTTGTCACTTGCCACGTCACCTGCCATACATTACAGATTGTCACTTGCCACCTCACCTGCCACACATTACGGATAGTCACTTGCCACGTCACCTGCCACACATTACGGATAGTCACTTGCCACGTCACCTGCCACACATTACGGATAGTCACTTGCCACACATTACGGATAGTCACTTGCCACGTCACCTGCCACACATTACGGATAGTCACTTGCCACGTCACCTGCCACACATTACGGATTGTCACTTGCCACGTCCCGGATTGTCACTTGCCACACATTACGGATTGTCACTTGCTGCCACGTCTCGGATGGTCACTTGCCACACATTACGGATTGTCACTTGCTGCCACGTCCCGGATTGTCACTTGCCACTTCACCTTGTCACTTGCTGCCTGTGTCACTTTCATGCTGTGTCCCAGAGTCAGGCAGCAGGGAGATAAGGTCATCTCTCTGCTTCCCGAGGCTGCCTGCACAGTGAGGGGGGAAAACTGCACTGCACTGCAGGGATGCAGGGAGGGCGCCGGGCGGTGAGAGATGATGTCATCTCTATGCACCCCCGGCTGCCAGCTCCCTGATTGGCCAGCCTGCTCATACACGAGCCGAGCCGCCCAGCTGACTCACCGCCTGACAGCCCTCGGAGCCGCCCACGCTCTCACCGCGGACCCGCAGAGCCGCCCACTCTCACCCGGGGGCCCGCAAAGCCGCCCGCTGTCACCCGCAGAGCCGCCCGCTGTCACCCGCGGAGCCGCCCGCTGTCACCCGCGGGCCCGCAAAGCCGCCCGCTGTCACCCGCGGAGCCGCCCGCTCTCACCCGCGGGCCCGCAAAGCCACCCGCTGTCACCCGCGGAGCCGCCTGTCACCGGTCCGGGGGGCCCCTAACAGCTGCGGGCCCCATAGCGGCCGCGTGTGTCGCTATGGCGGTAGTTCCGCCACTGGTGACACTTATGCAATGACACTTAACAGAGAATTTACCATCACATTGAAAAGAATTCCTCTCACTTCGTCTTATAAATTCAGGAAAGGA
This sequence comes from Lithobates septentrionalis, assembly GCA_037952835.1. Taxonomy (NCBI): domain Eukaryota; kingdom Metazoa; phylum Chordata; class Amphibia; order Anura; family Ranidae; genus Lithobates; species Lithobates septentrionalis. Next base: position 3,226,899 of record JBBDGP010000651.1, read on the forward strand.
AGTGAAGTGTAAAATTGTGGGGGATCGTAGCATGAGGAGACTGTTTGGATTGGATTGTACAGTTGCATACTCCAAGGCATCTAAGAGATATAACTAGCAGTTGACCGACGGTCTTGCTTATGCCTCTTCTCAGTTAGACATACCAGTTACAGTTTCTAGGGGAGCCTCCCATGGAGAATGTAAGATGTCCAGATCGCCCTAGCTGGTAACTCACTCTTCAAAGAAATAGCATCTCTGCTAGGATAACCTCTTTGATTGTTACTCTCCCCATCTCAGAAACTCTGCTGAGAAATCAGATTTTGGTAGTTTACGCCTATTACTTTGCTTATTCAGACATGACTAGTTTGTGGCAGAAAACAAAACTCCACTCACATTTCCCACCAATGGACACTAATCCATTTAATGATTTCATGCTCTCTGTTATGAACAAGCATTCGTAGTTGTTTCAAACTTTCTCGTGCACATGGAAGAAGCTTGTAACTCATATACAGTAGATGTGCTTATCTTCAACCACTTCATATTCAACAATGTGCAGCTATGTTTATAAATGTTACAGAATTCCTAAAACCTGATCCTTTTTTCTTTCCAGTGTGGATTTTTCGACCGGGCCAGACCACCGCAGGAAGACTTAACGGATGACACAGAAAAGTTAACAAACAAGGCTTCTGAAGCATGAATTGACAAATTCTTTCAGACTGCAATATGGAAAGTTATTTTCTACCAAAAAGATGCCTTCTTGAATGTACCGCGTCAATCAGATGCTGAGTTGGTTCCAAGTGGTGCTGAACCAACCACTTGAAAAGATCTCAGAAAAGGTTTCACATGAATTTTACCAGGTTCTAAGCAATTGTGCTGGGACACAAAAGATGAAAACTTTACAGACTTGAAACTGAGGTCTCATGAAAATGTAACTGAAGGCAGTGCCTGAATTACTGTACCTGTGGGATTGTACAAGTCTACAACCAAATCTAAAACCACTACTGTTCTGTGAACAATACAGGATTGACTCCATGTTAGAACAGAACACAAATGCATCACTGAGAAGGGAGTGCGGCATTGAGTGACTGCTTATATAAAAGTGTCTTAGCACAACTGTGGGCAATACTTTATCAGGAGAAGCACAAATCCCTATTTCCTCTGCCATACTTTCTAGAAAATAAGTATAGATGTTTTGGTATTTTATACAGTTGTGTGAATGTTCTAAAGGTCAGGTCTTATTAAAGAATATGTGCAATGAAAAATGAATGACTTTAGGTGTGCTTGTTGCTGATTCACAGTGAAGGGGCCATTTTAGGTAAGATTGTAGTTACACTCACTAGGATACAAAGTATCTCATACCTCCAAGACTTTGCTATGAACAGATAAAAATTGGGTTTTGCTCACAGAACTGCTACAGGCGCCCTGTGTATTGTATGTTTGTTGATTGTATGGTTGGTGGCTTCCAACCAAGAATGATAATTTAGATATATTGCCAACAACACCGTCTTTAATTGTGTACTGTATATTGTTTCACATTTGTGCCAGTGGAGCAGAAGAACTTAGGAGCACCTCTTTATGACCTGTCAGATGCCTGAAAAGTATAATATACTGCATCTTTGCTATTCATAGAGTCAGCAAGCAAGCACACATATCATTTTTTGACAGAAGCAGTGGGTGCTACAACCCTATGCTTAACGTTCAACACATTTGTTACTAAACATTACAATTAGCACACCTTTAAAACCACCTTTTTGGGCTTTACACGCTTCCTTTACCAAAAAGCAAGTAAAAAACATAAAGAGCAAACCAATGAGACATCTCGGGCACCAGTGAAATTGCACCAAAGGTCTAGCATCTGATGTCATCATTATGTCATTTCCTCCCTACGTTGCACCATATATGCCCAATACTGGTTGCAAATCAACTTGCACTAGGGTATAAAAACACTTTTCTGTGTAGCTGCTTGATTCTACTGCATTTTTTCTCCTTTGAATGGGATTAAAAAAATAGATTTTCCCAAATCTGCTTTTCCAATATTGGATTCTAGCATGTTAAAGTATAAGATGGGTTCATCCATGCCTTGTGGATTCCATTGGTGACATACTGTAGTATCTCCAGAATCTTTAATAGATTTGTTATTTCATAACAAGAAAACATAAAACATCCAATGCATTTTGGGGGCACAAAGATCTCCCCATCCTTCAGGGCTCCAATGTTGTATTTGTGTTAATAGGTCTCAAGAATGGCAGTCACCAAAATTTTTGATTTAAAGGATGAACAGTGAAAGGTGCCCAGGATCAGTATAGAAGCTGCATATACAAATGTCTCATAAATATAAAAATAATGTTGGCTCCATATTGTTGTCCAGCTTGTGTGGAAGAACACATCTGTCCTTGTGCTAGCAGCATGGCTATACACCAGGTGAAAAGCTAATTTGGCCCAATGTAGACTTCAGTTCATTTTATCCTGTGCAATATATTATAAATCCAAGGGCATGTTTACACTGGTATCACTGCATTGTTTCTATATGTATGATGTGATATTGTCAAGTATGGGCGTGCTGTTTGTTTATAAATGTAAAGAAAATTGCAATACTGTTTTTACATTGTCCATATTTCCTAAACTGTACATTTTAGCCAGAAAAAAAGAAATGTTTTATAATGATGAATTATCTGTAGGAAAAGCAGACTTAATGTTATTTTCAGACCATGTTTATTGGAAACAACAGACTAATCAACTGAATGTATTTTCCACATTGGTCTTATCTGGCTTGCGTACCTCTGTGCTGATTTTGAAAGACTTTTTTTTTTTTTCCATTTCAATTTTTTATAAGCCGATCACTTGCAAAACTAACAAAGATTACAGGAATTCTGGGAAATGCTTGACAACAAACATATTAAAAGCCTATGCAATGTGTGAAAACTTCATTTTTCATTAAAAAGCAAATAATTGTAGATGTGTTTTTTTATATTTTACTTTGAATATATTGAAGAAAGTACTGATGTAACGTAACCCAAGGAAGTACTAATGTAAAGTAGTCCAGAGAAACATATACAAGTGGCCGTGGGACTTCGAGTACTCATTAGTTAGGGATGAAGGATGTACACTAATTAATTGAGCTCACTGGCTCCATTAAGGTTGCTCATATAAAACAGGGATCCCCTCCAATTGGTCCCAAGGAAGTTTTTCAAACCAATATACAAGGGGCAGCAAGCCAAAGGTAAAGAGTCCAAACTTTTTTATTAATTATTTGGCAACATCATAAAAAATTCTATTGTTAAAAAAATTAATAAAGCACTTTTGACTCTTCACCTTTGACTTGACATCCCTAGCAAATTGGTTTTAGTAAAGTAGCTCAGAACCACCAAAGTGTCTTCATCAGTTGAAAACCCCCAGTGCCCAACTTGTGGCCCCATGGCTGAAGAGTTCTGAAGAAGGAGCATTCATTTGCCACAAGAGCACTGACCTCTATTGGATTCATATAACATGTACTTTTCTCCACCCACACCTGCCTAATGTCCTTAGTCTCTGAAAATCTCTTGCAGTGTTTGCAGTCTCTGAAATCTTCTATTGTATTATATATTTTAAATATCACGCAAGAACCCAAGGGGATATCAGGAACTGCAATTGTGGTTCTCTTTAATCAGTAAATTGCCAACCATTGGTTAAAATTGTTAGTTTCCTTATTTAATGCCCAACCAGGCAAAAAAAGGTTTTCCCATGCAGTGGGGCTGTACCTGCATGGATAAACTGCTCATTTTGTCCAGGGATAACTAGAAAACGTACAATCACCTGATCCTCTGCTCCAGCAACAATAGCCGCTCCCCCACGTGGTGAACTGTTCCTGATGTTTCCTGATGTTTTCATGTCCTGAGCAGGTCTATGGGTTGGATGACGTCAAGAACAGCCCACCGCACAAGACCACTAGACCAGGGGGGCAGGAGCCACAGGGACTGGTCTTGTGTGGGGAGGAGCCGGGGATTAGGTAAGTATATCTCTGTTCTCCAATCCCCTAGACAAAAATGAGCAGTTAACCCATGTAGTGCGGGCACAACTCCACTGCAAGGGGAAAACTTTTTTTTTCTTTGCCCAGTCGGGTTTTAAGCAAACCTGTGCTTTGCCAATGCAGGACAAAGCAACTGGTTCATTATACCCCCCCTAAAGCAGAACACACTCACTTTCCATTTCCTCCTCTGCTGCTCCATTCCATTTTTGAGATTGAAGAAAATAGCCAGTACTTCCTGGTATGAAGGAGCATATTATTCACTTTACTTCCTCTCATATGGCAGCACTGGTGCTTGGTAATTGGTCCAGCACTGTCATACGCAGGTTGGGAAACATTATTCAGCCCTGTGTAATATGAGGGTAATAAAGTGAACCAGTTGCATGAGCAAAGCACATATTCCTTTTAAAAGTATATTTGTATTTATCTGAGCTGTAAAGACCAGATTTGCTAAGACCACATTTGATTTGACTCAATGGCCCCGATTTAAAAAAAAAAACTCTTCAATTTTAAGACTAGCTGTACACAAGGGATGATGATTGGAAGATCCAATTTATTTCCTTTGACGAAGATGCGCAACATTGTGTGGCACTAAAGAACTTTGATCATGGGTGGTAGCCCATAAAAGGTGACCTAAGAGCTAAAAAATGTAAGTCCAGCTTCAGTTTAGTTTATCTTTCTCTGGATTTTATATATTGCAACACATTTTCTTTCCCCAAACCAGTAAAACTCCAGGTATCAGTATATGATTTTTATTCATGCTTAGACTCCCCATCCTCAGTAACACAAGGCGCACACACAGTGATGGAGCATTGTGGAAGAAGACTCTCTTGCATCTTTCCCTCATTGTTTCAGAAATTGGCAGAAATTTCCTCTTTACTTCTCATCATGAGCCTGATTTGTAAGCTGCTTGTATAAAACATATAAGAACTTTTATAGTAAATATTATCTAAAAGGCTCTTTGGGACACTTTGGAAAAGAATATACAATTGCAGGAGATGAAAAGGAAGTCATATCTAGCGTGGTGTAACAATTACATTTCTGGACGACGTTACTCAATACGTTCTTCAGGGACTATTGGCCTGACAATATTCTTTATTGATGCTTGTTGGGTAAACTCCATATAGCAGATATACTTTTAGACCTGCGTCCCTTGATAGTAAAAACTTTTAGATTAATAATGTGGCACAGCAGGGATGAATTGAATGTTTCATTTAGTTTCTAGAACATTCCCATTTAATACATACAAGATGCTTTTAAAGGGACATTTCTGACTACGGCCTGGAAAGTTTGGGGCTTAAGTGGAAATCTTGCTGATATAAAAAAAAAATAACAACTGGTTGGAATATTGCAAAGGAAAGCATTAGTTGGCGTCTTCCTGCTGTTTGTTATATATTGCTAGATTGCGGCCTGTAAGTGGGGTGGTGCACAGCGGTCACAGAAAGGAATATTGTCTTTGGATTGTGTTTCTGTTTAATGAAAATGGATACAGACCCATAGAAAAGGTTATCACATATAGCTGAATATGTAATTTATTTCACAATTTTGATATTACATTTCCAAACCACAAACAATCCCGCGGGATATACTCTTGAGGGTAATATGTTTTTATTAATAAAGTCATGGTTTGTACAGTTTGTGTCTAAAACATATTTAAATATAAAATAGTTATATAAAAATATATAAATCGTTTTGCTTTCTGCTTGCCAAAAAGATCCCCTGGTAATTGTAGCCTTGAAAAAAATGCAGAAATAACTAGGGACCCTCAAAAAATATGGAGATCTTCTGTGTGTCTGGAGAGCCTACATCCTGGAAATGTATATATACAGTAAACCCAATCACTTGTACTTAATCACTCTCAAAAATGTCATATAAACGTAAACACGTTAATGTAATTGCAAAACTTATATATAATATGTTCTAATCTTTAGCTTTAAAGTGGTTCTAAAGTCAAATGCTTTTTTTCTTTCACCTTAATGCATTCTCTTCATTCTGGTAAAAAAAAAAAAAAAACACTACCTGTCCTACCAACCCCCATCTCTAAACACTTACTTGACTCCTGCCACTGTTCCAGCGCTGTTCTGGCGGTGGCACCGCACCTCTTACTTCCCGGTCTCACAGGAGACACTAAGAAAAGCAGGAGCCATAGGCTCTTGCTGCTGTCAGTCAAACTCCTGTAAGGAGGGAGCTGGGGCGTGGCTTACCAGTGCTGTGTGTGTCTGAGGACGCACACAGCCTTGCCCTGGAACATGCATGCACTGGTGCTTCCTAAGGAGCAGGGCCGGTGCAAGGATTTTTGCCTACACAGGAGAAGGTGCATTTTGATTACCTTCTTGATTTTGATGTTGTATAGTCAGGTGAGCATGCCACCCCCACCCCTGATATTTGAGGATGGAGAGTTTCTCAGCCAGCTTCTGCTGACTGGACTGCAGCACAAAGCAGGACATGTTGCCTGTCCTCCACTACAGGAGCCAACAACAGTCTCACTGGTAGGAGAACAGAGCTGAGGAGGCACGGTGGAGATCCTGGACAGCCCGGGGTAAAGAGGAGGGTTTATTGTTATAGGAAAGGGGGAGGACAACTCATACAGTTCCCATGCTCCACAGTTGAACACAATGACATCCTTACCTAGCACCAATATACAAATTGCTCTGTGCTAGCAAGAAGCCTCGCCCAAGAAATGTGAGCAAAGTAGCAAAGTGAAGTAAACTAGTGCCGATGAAACTCAGTGGGGTCCCAAACCCATAGGGGTTTTTTCCGGAACCTCTGGGCTGCCACCCCCAGGGGCACATCATCAGGAGTTCCTTGTGCTTCTCAATTATCACTGTAGGTTAAATAAAATCCCAAATATTGGGTTGTCGCCAGAACAGAAATAGAGGGGAAATCTTCCAATGGGGACATATAGTTATGCTGACCCTGGTAACAACTAGGCATTCCCTCACTTTGGAGAGATTTCCTCTCACATCCTGTTTTGGCTGTGGGATAGGGAAATCCTCAATGGGACACAGATGGGGAAAAAAAATCTGACGGGGGGGGTTATAATTTTCCCTTACTCTATTCAAAATGAAAAAGGTTTTGCCTTTCATTCTATGGTATCTCCTCCACTCCTAATCTTAAAAGAACCTTGAAGTGGAATGAAAGTATAAAGTAAATGCGACTGATTTGTAAATTGGACCAAAGAAGAAACTGTTGTTGCCTATTATAACCAGCCATATATATCCACTATTCTGTAGCTCCCACCAAAATATAATCAAATTGGTTGACATGATCTGCACCATGTTGCCTAACAATTTGCTTTTTTAGACAAAAGCCTTACTAGTCTGAAATGTAGATGGATCCCTCTGTGATATCTGCTATATACTAGTAAAAATCACCTTGGTTCCATACGTTAGTCTGTATGTTACCTGGCGATGACTCTGGTTCCATCTGTAGGAGGAACAGTGTGATATTCTATAAAGAAATTAAAATATATTGGAATTTTTGAAACATTTATTTTATTGGTTTCATCTAGCACATGAATGCTATTTCCCATGTTGCTTCAAAGTTAGGAACAACAAAAGGTTACATCTGGAGGAAGTACAATATTAGAGCTTGGAGGGACATCTGGAAGAAATGAACTTGTGGTAGACTGTTAAGCCTCCTCTTAAACTGGGTGACAGAAGGCTTTCAGTGCTGTGCTGGGGCAAGACACAATAATGTTTGCCATCCTTTCTTTTTATGTATCCAGGTCACACACAAATATCTAAGCAGACAATTAGTTGTGTATTCACTAATAAAAATTGGTACGGGAATAATTAAGTACGGCAAGTACCTGAATCCATCTGTATATTAGCTTTCTGTAATTCAATGTAAAGTAAGACTCACTACACTACAAAGATGAAGAACAGCACTGTGAGAGAGTCAGGCACTGCCATATTGCACAATGCATTCAATCTAACACCAGGTACCTCCTGACAGGAAGACAGAACACTGTGGTGATACACCTTCCCTTATAATCATTATAATGAGGGCATTATAATAAGAGCAGGTCCGTGACCAAGTTGTACTGCATAACAAGGGAAAGGGGGACCGATAAAGCCAACCCACAAGGCAGACGTTGCATATGGAGAACCAGCAATGGTATTCAGTTTGATAGTATAGACTTTATTGTGTGCAAAAAATTACCAAAAAATTGGCAGGCACAATGGCCCGCCCCTCCAAACACTGATTAAAAATGGTTTTAAAAGAGTAGACAACGTTGTCACTCACACTCAACACACCAGGATACCACTCACACATGCAGGCATACCACAGTAGCCTCCACAAAACTTCCTAGTATCTATGCCTTAGAGGTCTAGGTAGGGGGTCATAGGGTGCTGAGCAATACTTGCCCTATACAGGGCTGGTTGTAGGCTTCTAGTACATCTAAATCCTCTACTACTTTTGACAATTCTAAGAAATCAAGGCTCTCTGCCTAATGATACATTATAGGAAGAAAATAACAATGTACTATAAGGTAGATCCAATCGTAGGCTGCAGCCTAGCATGATACCTGTTGCACTAATAAGCATCTTCAATCAGTCCCAGGTATACCCCCTGGGGTAGTGATGGCGAACCTTGACACCTCAGATGTTTTGGAACTACATTTTCCATGATGCTCATGCATTCAGCAGTGTAGCTGAGCATCATGGGAAATGTTCCAAAACATCTGGGGTGCCAAGGTTCGCCATGACTGCCTTAGGGGGTTTGTATGGAAATTGACACAGAGTATGGAATATATCCAATTATGTATAGCTGGCCAAGTAGGGGGAATGCTTGTAAATTGAAAACCCAAGTCACATATGAATGGCCCTCATAGTCCCTCATCAGGTTTCCATAGGGATTCCTAAAAGTCTAGGAGGATACAGTTAAAGGTGTGGGTGACAGTCTGTAACCAGTCCTTGTAACAGACTAATAATGGCAGCACATCAAGTTACTCCATGCCAAATTTGGAACTGGTAGATGGATAGGTTGAAACTTGCTTTAAAGGAATAGACTACAGGCAACTTCAGGTGTGAGACCACTCTCTCATGTTGAAAAAAACAGAATTAACGCTGTATTGGCAGCAATTCTTGATGTGACTCTTTACTAATAATATTTACCCTCCAGGCACCTTTCACTGTTGAAACAGTCTATACCCTTGAAGTATATTAGAGTTTTGCACATTAGAAGAATAGCCTTTGTACTAGGAGATGAATTGGATGTGGAAATTAGAGCTACTTTTGATTGTGACAACAATGCAAGTGTGCAATCAGAAAAAGAGGAGCTAAGGGTTTTGCTTAGGAAACATAGGAGACTTATAATTAAATCCTTAAATAAGAAGTGGGATATCCTTTCTTTGGAATCCTATATCAATAATAAAAGCATCCCTAGAGGATTAAGGGAACGTGTTGTTCCCACAACTCATTTACAGACAGAGATTTTTTGAAAAATGGAGAAAACAATGCATAGATCATGGTATTGAAGTAATGAAACTTAGAGGAGGAAACAGTACAAATGTGGGATCAAGTACTGGTCAAGCCATGTCAGGGAGTGAGGAAGAGGATCAACGATCAGTTAATTTTGTAGATCAGGAATCTCCCCAGATACCATGGGGAATTTTGAAAGGAGGCAGAGTAGAAGAACTAGAAGGAGGAAAAGGAAGAGGAAAGCCTAAAGAAAGTGGGAAACCCAGGAGAGATGATCGAACAAGGACCAGGAGTCAGAAATACAAAGATTAGGAGTAGTAGGTAGTACACTAAGAACTAATATAATCCCTAAAATTAAAAATTATAATGATAAAAAGGTAAGTAATTTGTCTGACTTTAATTTGGAAGAGAGATATATTGCACTCTTGAGTAAAGGCTTGTCCTTCTCACCAGTAGAACAAATGGATCATTTTGAGGTCTGTAAAGATCTGTGTCACTTCCTCAGGAGGGTCTACTTCAAATTAATATTCTTGGGGAGAGAAAAGCTAGACCAAAAAGATGAGGTGGATAAAATACAGGATAAGAACTCTTTAGATCATCTGGTATCTCTATTTGAGGAGGGAGGGGAGTTATCAGAAGAGGAAGAAATAATTGCAACAAACTCATGGAAAAGGAAGTCTAACCTCAAAATAAGGTCCACGTCTATGCCTCAGTTTAGAAAAATAAATGGTTAGGGGTCTTCCTAAACTTAGTACAGGATGACCTTAAAAAACTACAATGGCAAAATTAAACTCTGGATAAACTCTCCCTGATGAACGAAAAAGCCCTGCGTGAATTACAGGGCGCAGAGAAGCTTGTGATTAAGAAGAGTGATAAGGGGGAATGTGGTCTTGCTATCCAAGGAAATGTATGAGAAAGAGGTACGACGCCTATTGGCAGATGGCCTGGCCTATTAAAAAATTTGATTTCAATTAATTCCCCCAACTGGTTGCCCTGGTTAATGACATGCTTTTCTTTGCTTTTTAGGTGGACTTACTAACTAAAAAGGAATTTGGATACCTGAGAGTCGAGGACTTTAACATTCCCACTTACTATATCATCCCCATAATACACAAGAATGAGAGTAATCTCCCGGGCAGGCCTATTGTATCTGCAATAAGGGGTCCCATGGAGAGGATTGGTAAATACATTGACTCTCTCATCAAGGATTTGGTGTTTGAGTTATCATTCTACGTTAAGGATACTGGGGATGTCCTGAACAAAATCGCAGACTTGATCTTCCCTGGGGAAATTATACTTGTCGGTATAGATGTAGAGTAGCTCTACACATCTATACCCCACGAGTGGGGCATAGCCGTGGTGTTCCACTTCTTGGATGCTAGATTCCCGGCCCTAGGTGCACAGAATGAGTTTGTTATTGAGCTGTTGGAACTGGCACTTAACTTTTTTCAGTTTACTGGCTCATATTACCAACAAATAAGAGGTACCGCGATGAGAGCCCCGTGGGCACCAGTGTATGCGTGTTTGCACTTGGGCTGGTGGGAGGAAGAGGTAGTATATGCCTCGTCGATGTACCTTGGCCATGTTCAGTTGTGGTTAAGGTGTCAATAAGGCTTGAAAATGGAAGCCTTGTCACCAAGACTTTTAGGAAACAAACAGCTGCCAATACTCTGCTCCACGCGAGTAGGCACCACCCAAGATCACTGGTCGGGGGATACCAGTCGGTCAGTTTCAGAGAATAAGGAGAAACTGCTCGACTGAGGCTGACTACCGGCGGGAAGCAGATGAGCTGTATAAGAGATTCAGAGAAAGGTGCTATTTACACCGTACTTTGAAGAGAGCTAAAAACATTGCTAGTGAAAAAATGAGAAGTGATCTTCTTAAACCTCACTGTACTACACCAGAGATCCCTGAATCCCCATTGAGGATTATTACCAAATTTGGAGCACAGTGGAAAGAACTAGGTAAAGTCCTAGGTGACCACTGGCACATACTGACACGATCTAGTGATGTGAAAGACATAGTAGGCCCAAGGCCTTACCTTGTGGCTAAGTGAGCCAGTAATTTGAACGACACACTAGTTCAATCAGAATTTGTCAAGACACCCAATTGAAATTGGTTAACTAACCTCCCAGAGCTAAAGGGGGTGTACCCCTGCGGCCATTGTGCGATATGTAGATATGTGTGATTGCACTGTTTACCGACTTTGATGGCATGAATAAATAGAACATTAAGCAGTTTATTAACTGCGCTACCACTAGGGTACTGTACATGTTGGAGTGCCCTTGCAGGAAATTATATGTTGGCAAAACTAAACGCCAATTGCGCATCAGGGTCGGCGAGCACAAAGAAAGAAGAAAATCCTATTGGATTATATTTAGCTGAGTACCATAATGGACAATCTAGAGGACTTAGAGTAAAAGGCTTTTTCGCCCTTAAGCTAACAAATCAGAAAGGTGACTTTGATAAAATCACTCTGAGAAAGGAAAAATCTTGGATTTTTAGATTAGGATCTATGACACCGAAGGGGTTAAATAATGAAATGAATCTTAAAGTGTTCCTCGAACCCTGATTTGACACTGAATTTAAACTATCCAATGGGGTGCCCGTGATATTGGAAAACCCCAGGGACAAGTTATTGTATAGGTACTGTATATAAAGGCTATTATTGAATTGTTCAATAAAATAATTGGGTTATGATAATAAAACGGATATTAAGTAATCTTTTAGATGTGTAAAAGTTTGTAAATGAATGAATTGGTGACCAAATGGTCTTGACCTGTTTCTGCTGTGTATAGGTTTTGTGTAACTGCCACTAGATGGCCCCTAATGGACGCTCCCAGATGATGAACATGGAAAGGGACAGTATTCTGCTTTAAAAGGCACGACCATGGAGCATCACTACGTCCTAACGAAGCATACGTGGGTGTATGCAAAATGCATTGACGTAGGCAGCGCAACAGAACGCCAAGCTTCACTATGTGTTCCACCAGACCTGCGCTGTTTGACACGCTGTCCTAGCATACCACAACTGCTGCATGCTGTCACCAGGCGGGACTGTATACATTACACAGTGCCAACTACGAGGAACCTGGAAAAATCAGCCAGCCCTCTCCTGAAAAATCCCAGCCGCTGAAGTTATATCACCGCCAGTCGGGAATGACAGGGGGATAAGTTGGATTAAGGACACCAGCACCCCGGAGTGGTGAGAGCCTCTGGGCAGTTGTGTTTTTCCCTATCCACCTCCCGCCTGGGCGGTCTGTGCAGTACACACTGACACAGGGCTAACCTTGCTGCCAATGCGACATTAATGCTGGTCCTTTCAACATGAGAGAGTGGTCTCACACCTAAAGTTGCCTGTGTGTCAGTCCATTCCTTTGAACCAAGTTTAAACCCAGCCATCTACCAGATCCAAATTTGGCATGGAGTAACTTGATGTGCTGTCATTATTAGTCAGTTACAAGGACTGGCTACGGACTGTTACCCACACCTTTGAACGTATCCTCCTACACTTTAGGAATCCCCATGGAAACCTGATGAGGAACTATGAGGGCCAATCATATGTGATCTGGGTTTTGAATTTACAAGCATCCCCCCTACTTGGTTAGCTATACATAATTGGATATATTCCATACTCTGTGTCAATTTCCAAATAAAAACCATCTAGGGGTTATACTACGGACTGAGTGATAAGCTAATTAGCGCAACAGGTTTCATGCTAGGCTGCAGCCTATGATTAGATCTAGCTTATAGTACATTGTTATTTCCTTCCTATAATGTATCATTAGGCCGAGAGCCATGTACTAGTAGCCTACAACCAGCCCTGTATGGGGCAAGTATTGCTCAGCACCCTATGACCCCCTACCCAGACCTCTAAGGCATAGATACTAGGAAGTTTTGTGGAGGTTACTGTGGTATGCCTGCATGTGTGAAGGGGGTCATGGTGTGTTGAGTGTGAGTGACAACATTGTCTACTCTTTTAAAAACCATTTTAATCAGTGTTTTGAGGGGTGGGCCATTGTGCCTGCCAATTTTTTGGTAATTTTTTGTACACAGTAAAGTCTATACTGTCAAACTGAATACCGTTGCTGGTTCTCCATATGCAACTTCTGCCTTGTGGGGTGGCTTTATCGGCCCCCCTTTCCCCAATCTTTGTTTCAATGAATAGCCCATAGTTGTGGATGTACCCTGTTCATTGGGACGAATCGGTTTAACTGTGAGAGTGACTACCAACTTAGCATGAGTTTCATCTTTTATGTTTATGTACTGCATAATTGCACCGGAGAAAAGTTAGGAATCCAAACTGGCTTTGTTGTCTGACAGGCGTGTCTAGATTGCAAAACTGGCTTAACGTAACCTCAAATATTTTGGAAAGTGAAACAAGCTACATATTTACAATTCAGCTGCCTGTGCAGTTGATCATGATTCTCTGCAATGCATTTTTGAAACATGTGTAGCAAAGTCAGAAGCCTCTTTAGGCCTAATGGTTACCCCCAGAGTTAAGGAGAGCTGACATCCTTCAGTGTAGAGTGGGTTAAAAGGCATGGTGTCAGAAACCATGAACCAGACCGAGACAGAAGAACAGTAAAATCACACTTGTTTATTAATAAAAATAAAAAGGTAAATAGAGTAAGCGTAGTCAAAGCATAGCCAGAGTTCAGTAACCAGATCGGGTAATCAGTCAGGCCAGAAGTCAGGGATCCAAGTAGAGGAACAGCAAGCAGGATAAGGAGCCAGAATGGATGTCAGCAAAGCCAGTCTTTAAACAGGAACACAGGAGATGCTTTCTTGTGATGTGACCAAGGCGAAGGCAGGAATGAAGTGAGCTGGAGATCCTTAAGTAGGAGGGACTGACAAGCAGATCCACAACAGCTGGTTAACTGTGGAGAGAGATGAGAGCTGGCAATTAGCCGACAGCTGAGCAGCCAGTTCAGAGAAGGAAGGGATGAGCCAGCCCTGACACATGGGGGGTGTAATGCAAGATGAACATGTGGGCGCCAGACACTTTTTGAATGCAAAGAGATGTATTGTCTCTTAAACAGAATTGTGGGAGAGAGGGTTAGGGCCAGGACACCCAGGTAGATGCAAAGATAATTAGCAGACTCCGAGACTTCTATAGATTAACAGCTATACAGGTGAAGTGAATAAAGTAAATGGTGATTGCGCTGTGATAAGAGGGGAAGGAAGGAAGAGGAAGGGGAAGGGGCTAGCTCAAATGTATAGAGAGGTGAATGAAAAATGAACAAATTATACAAAATATAAAAGTATAATGAGCATGAGGGCTAGTATCATACTGGCACATAAAAAATATAATGTAAATACTGAAACAGAAGAAAAGAAAAATCTCAGTGCAAAAGGGCTAGTACCATACTAGCACATATGTGGTAACTCAGCAAATACTTATCAAAAGAAAATTCTCAGTGCAAAAGGGCTAGTACCATACTAGCACATATGTGGTAACTCAGCAAATACTTATCAAAAGAAAAATCTCAGTGCAAAAGGGCTAGTATCATACTAATAAATAAATAACAACAAAACCTGGGGAATGCCCAGGAAAAAATTCCAAACCTACTTACCACCAGCTCGCGGACAACCAATTGACCTGTCTAACAGTATGCGTTAAAAACAGGGGTTCAGTCCGCACGCATTTGCAAACGCATGCGTAAGCCACAGAGCCATGTCACGGCACCCTGTAATCTGTGGTCCTAACACTAAAATATGAGTGTCCCCACAGTGGAGGCACATGCATTCTAATGGATAAGTGAGGGCAGGTGGACTGAAGGGAGCCCACCCCTTCTTAAAGGTACAGGACACACCAAACACCCAGCAGGTAGCACAATGGCTGCAAAGGTGCTGGTGCGTTGCTGGACCAATACACACACCCACGTGATTGCAAAAATTTTGCCACCACCCTCACTTATAGCTGGCTATCGCAGTAAGAGGCATTGGAAGGTCACAAACAGATAACAACAAAACCTGGGGAATGCCCAGGAAAAAATTCCAAGCCTACTTACCACCAGCTCGCGGACAACCAATTGACCTGTCTAACAGTATGCTACAGTATCATACTAGCACATATGTAGTAACTCAGCAAATACTTAATGGTGACTCCAAGTAAATAAAAAAAATGGTGAACAGTCCCACCGGAGTCACCATTACTTGGAGCCACCATTAAGTATTTGCTGAGTTACTACATATGTGCCAGTATGGTACTAGCCCTTTTGCACTGAGATTTTTCTTTTCTTCTGTTTCAGTATTTACATTATATTTTTTATGTGCTAGTATGATACTAGCCCTCATGCTCATTATACCTTTATATTTTGTATAGTTTGTTCATTTTTCATTCACCTCTCTATACATTTGAGCTAGCCCCTTCCCCTTCCTCTTCCTTCCTTCCCCTCTTATCACAGCGCAATCACCATTTACTTTATTCATACCACTTTTGTCTGTTTGGATCAGCCATTTAGGTGTTGCAGCAGTGCCCCTTAGCATAGGTATTTCTGACAGCGCAGGAGTTTCTTAATCATTTATACAGGTGAAGGCTTCCAACCGGACACCACTTCTGTATAGGCAGGACCACTGTCTCCTTTGGCAACAATCTTGTAACAGTCACTAACGGTAATGGTATTAAACTATTTGCAATACGAACAGTTCTCCTTACCCCACACTCATTGTGGGTCTTCACTCAACGAGCTCCCGGTCTCTCTCACTAGACTTCAGATCCACTAGCCACTGGATTCCCTGAGCTTCTCCACTTTAGCACTCAGTATCTTCCTCCAGCATCACCCCCCCTTCCTTACTGGGTCCCTGACTTGGCACTCACAGATACTTCTCAAGCTTCACTCCCACTGACACCTTAGGTCCCTGGCTTGGCAATCACGGATTCTCCACAAGCGTTACCTTTGCTGTCCCACTGGGTCCCCGACTTGCCACTTGCAGAAGTTTTAGCACTTCTTCACTGTCCCCGACTGGCGAGAAGTCTGCCCTGGTACTGGCCTCAGCTCACTCACTGTGGTCTCCGGTAGCAAGGTGGATGGTCCCTTATTGGCGACAGCTTCCCCTCTACCTCTGGCCACAACTGGTTCACTGGCCGGGGGAACCGTTACTTCTGGTTGGACTACAAGCGCGCAGTCCCAACTCTACGCTGCTCTCAGGCAGCCTAGCAGCCAGATGTCCCCGGGATAGGCCTAAGGCTTACGGCCTAGCAGACCGGGGTCAACATAACACACGTCCACCTAGACAGCTGTCCAGGTGGCACACAACCCCATTCACCTGACTACACCCCGATAAATAGGCTCTCCCAGCAGGCCAAGGGACCCAAGAAAACCCCTGCCCATTGGCTGAGACACATCATTCATTCATAATCCGTCCTTGCTATGCCCTTATCTTATCCAATTTCCTAACAACTGGCCAAGGCAACTATCGCCTGGCGATAAATTCACTAGCAGCCCTGCCTAAACATCAGGGTGCCACACACGTATTTATGTGAATCGTCACAATCACATTTTCAGCACACACCCATATCTAAACCCAAAATGAAAAAGCAATATATTGCAGTTTATATGTTCTTAGATGTGCTGGCCTGGCTGCATTAGTTTTATTTGTTCAGGCTTTTCTTTTCTTTATTTTCACCTTCTAATCCGAACAACACATTTCCTGTCCCTGGATAGCTGCTCACATTTCTTCTTTGTATCTATGTAAGGAGCCATGGTTGTCACTTATGCCGCATACACACGGTCGGACTTTTTGTCTACAAAAGTCCGACAGCCTGTCCGACAGACTTTCGATGGACTTTTGGTGGACTTTCAGCGGACTTGCGGCAGACTTTATAATGAACGGACTTTCCTACATACGATCACACAAAAGTCCGACGGATTCGTACGTGATGACGTACACCGGACTAAAATAAGGAAGTTGATAGCCAGTAGCCAATAGCTGCCCTAGCGTGGGTTTTTGTCCGCACTAGCACACAGACGAGCGGATTTCTGGGTCCGGCGTAGTTACGACGTAAAGATTTGAAGCATGTTTCAAATCTAAAGTCCGTCAGATTTGCGGCTGGAAAAGTACGCTGAAAGTCCGCTGAAAGTCCGGGGAAGCCCACACACGATCGGATTGTCAGCCGTATTTTGTCCGTCGGCGTCCGTCGGACTTTTGTAGACGAAAAGTCCAACCGTGTGTACGCGGCATTAGGCTAGACTCTAAATATTGGTGAAAGTATGAGGGTATTGAACAACAGCAGAAGATCATTTTACCCTCCACAGACTGCACAAATCCAAAGTAAGAGGCCCATTTCACCCTGAAAAAATCAAATGCTGGTAACTTTATTTATTCAGACAATGTATTTCATGCACAAGGCTGGGCTTAATCGTAGAGTGAAACCTATACAAGCCCAGTCTTTTGGGTAAAATCAGCATCAGAGGAGGATTTCGCAGGCAGAGACTCTCGGGTTCATGTTGTCCAGGGGAAAAAAGTTATGAGGGTTTGAATATTTTTTCTGATTGCAGCTGGTGTTTTCTTTGGACTTCAAACACGTCTGCCTTTGTTAATCTCAAATAAATACACAATGATGGGAATAGAAGTTTACATGAGAAAGATAGGATTGTTTTGCTTCCTGTCTAGCTCACAGGAAGGACAATGAATTTCTGGTAGGATCAACAAGTATTTTCTGTACTTGCTGAAAATGTACCCAACCTGCAAAAGGAAAGCCAATACAGCTACCTATAATTACATTATGTTCTTGGGTTTAGATATCCTTTAGCATACATGGCCTCATCTGCCACTCGGTGGTCTGCACAGCTTACTCCTATCTAACTTTATATTTTATCATTGCATGGTAAACATTATGTTAGCTGTACATTTGTATGTTGTAAATCGTAATTTATTACAGAAAATTGCAGCAGGATTTCCTTGAAAGAATAATAGATTTTGAAGCCAACTAGCTGTTCCTGAGATTATTCCCAGGAGATGACAATTATTTGTCTGTCTGACCACATCTTATTAAAGTGTAATGACCGAGCTTTCATGGGTCACTCTGAGTTCAGTGGTTTCCAAAGGTCTCACCCACACATGCCTCTCCGTTATGCTGTTACAATATTGTAATAAGTACATAGTACAGGAAAGCCTTCATAGAACAGAAGGTACTCACATGTCTCATTCTGACACATGTCCCAAATATAAGAGGGTGACTATTCATTCCAGGACAGTGAGCAGAGCCATACAAATCATTGCTTTATGCCCCAACAGCCAAATGGACCTCCAGACCCATTGGTGTATAGTACAGATACAGCCTAATACTGTAGTATAGAGGCACTTATTCCAAACTGCATACAGCTCTTTCTGGCTTTATGGTCCTCATCAGTGCAGGAAACCATGGACTCTATGGAGTAGGACTTGGGACCCAATGAGACAGTACCACCATATAGGTTGCTGCAGGGAATCAGAGGGATTTTTGATTGCTTATAACCTGTTTGGTTATAAAGTCTCATTGGGTCCCAAGCCCTATGTACAACTTAATTCCCAGAATGCCTGCGGCGTAGCACTATGGTGGTAAGTCACACAGCCATTTGCATGAGAGCATGTTCTGACAAGTTTTAACTTGCACTCGCCTGGGTCGCAGACCAGTTGACTCGGTCTTTACGGAGTCGTATAAGAAATTTTACATGCCAATTTTGCGTGAAAATTGGTAAAGGTGTGGGTGAAGAAATCAAGTGTTCTTGAATGGCATAGGCGGTTTAGGGAGGGGCGGAAAGATTCCACGATGATGCAAGAAGTGGAAGTGATGAAAAAAAGGACAAAGAAAAGAAGATTGATACAGCCACCACATCTAATGATTGGTAAGCTGCAATATATTACATTTTTCATTTTGAATTTTTAATAATCCCCTTTAACCATTTTAAAATTGCTGCTTTCCACCAAACAAAATATTTTTTTTCTATTCCCCATGCCATTTTTTGGTATTCCTTAGCCTATAAGCCTAGAAAATGGTCATTACTGTTTGTTGACGGTTCCCATAGACTAATGGGGTTTGGATTTGGCACCTGAAATTTATTGATGTTTGCCAAACCTGCCCCATGCCGAACCCAGGTTTATTCGGCTCATCCCTAGTTAAGAGGTTCTTGTTTGATGAAATATTAGAACAGGAGGAAGATGCATGATCAGAAAGACTTTTGGCTGTGGAATGATGGTTCCAGACACAATTGTTGCAGTGTTTTACAAACTGCTGATCTCCTGGAATTTTCACGTATATAAAATCTGTAGAATTTACAAGTCATGGAAAAACAATAAAGATCCAGTTTTTTGGGTCCAAAACACCTTTTATATGGGGGAGGTCACAGGAGAACGGGCAGGCTTCTGCAAGTTGACAGAAAGTCTTCGAAACGTTCTCTGAACCAAGAATTTGCAGAAGGGAATTTCTGAACATGCTGTACATCAAACCTTGGGAAGGATGGGCTACAGCGGCTTCATTCTAAGCCAGGATTCACTCTGAAGACAAGTAATTGAGGTTACAGTGATCTCTTAAATCCAACCTAAACTTTCAGTTTAAACCAGTTACATACATTCCAAGTGCATCAAAAAGGTGTTCAAAGTCCTAGGGTCCTTTGACATGGGCATTCCATCTGTTTGTTTTCTATCTATCCATTGATGGATGAAAAAAAGACAGCAATGCATTCCTATGGGCAAACAGGTGTAAACGTATGATCATAAGTTTACATATGTTTACAGCCATGTTTGTTCAGGTCCGTTTTAAAAAAAAAAATGTATTTTTCTATTTTTGTTGGTCTAAACAGATGTAAACAGACAAATGGTTCATTTTTGCTTTGGTTGTTAGGAGCAGACACCCGCCAACGTCCTGACAGCCAGTGACTCATCCCTGCTGTCTTTAAGGAGCTGGCACCCCCCTCCCCCTCAGCATTCCCCGGGGGGAATTCCCCGCTGACAGCAGAATGTAAACAAAAGAGCTAAAAATAAAAAAAATGGAGTGAAGCCCCCCCCCCCCCCCTTACCCCTAATCCATACCAGGCCCAAGCATACCAGGACCTGGTATGGATTGGGGGGTCCTCACACCATTTTTAATTTTTTTATTTCAGCTCTTTTGTTTACATTCAGCTGTTAGTAGGGAATTCCGTGCTGACAGCAGAAATGAGTTATGGTTGTTAGGACACTGGTGGGTGCTGGCTCCTAATAACAATGCAAAAATGGATGCAAAAACAGACTGTTTGTCTGTTTACATCCATTTAGGTCTGCTATCTGAACAGACACTGTTGTAAATGTATGATCATTCGTTTACATCCATTTACCCGTTTTTCATCTGTCAAAGGGTGTCAGGGTGCCTCAAATTGTGCCGCCCAATACCCTTTTCTTGGGTCCCCATTGGTAAGCCATGCCCGACTATAACACTCCAAATGATCTGAATATCTATATTGATGTAAATTGTACCCCTTTTTCACTATTTGTGACTATATAACTATAAGATTGTATCTTTTTATAGATGTTTAAGGTCAACTTCTCCTGAAGAAGCGATTTTTGTTGCGAAACATGTTGAGGATCACGTCTGGACCTACATCTCTCTTTTCCCCATTTTATTGTGGGGTTCACCAATCCTTTGTCTGTACTATTTGTAATAGTATGCAATAACTATCTTATATATTGCTGTATTTAATGTTTTTTAATTTCTGTTCTTTTTAATAAATTAATAATTTTATATCTACCTTGTCCAATCCCTGGGTACCGAGATAGTCCACAACAATCTCTGTTGTTGTGGGGCATTATTTTGGAGCAGCCCCTGACACCCCCCTTATTCATCATTTTAAGCTCAAGTATGATGGTACCTGCCCCTATCTTTATATACTTTTTAGATTGAGGCATCCCTTTATAATCTGTCAAAGGATGGATGAAAAATGGACACACAGAATGCCATGAAAGGAACCTTAACAGTACATTTTCTTCAGAAAGCAGCCACAACCTAATTAGAAAAACCTGTATCCTGCCAGCAAGCTGCAGAGAAGGACCCTTGATGTCTGCATGGAAGCAGTGGCCTCTCTACCAAGGTCCCTGCTGATCCAGAGCTAAAGCTTCCCAGTCTGCATATTAATATAGGACAGACGATTTTAAACTCACAAGGTTGTAGAGATTACAGCACATGTGAAATGGTATAGGAAGTTCATTCACTCCTGGGGGAAGGCGGTCGGCTCGCAGATGGAGAGGCAGCTGATGTTCCCGGCTGCACTGGTGGCTCCCAACGCTTCCTGGTTCTCAGATTCGGCTCAGGGGCAGCTGGACATGTCACTTCCGGATGGTGAGCGAGTGGGGAGGAGCGCGCGTTCGGAGCATGCGTGCTCCTTCATCAGGCTTATGGCATTCTGCCAAACCCTGCACAGTCCTTTCATCAGGACAGGTCCTTATACTGTCCTGCGAGTGTCCCGCCATACTAATTCATTCCTATGGATGGATCTACTGTATACTTCATGAGGAGTACAAGTGTGGACACATGGGGAATTCACTATGGGGGGAGAGGTGTCCATAATGGACAATGTCATTAATGTGAATTTGTCTTTTAAAGGAAATGTATAGTGCCTTTGTTTAAATTTTCTTCCTGTGTTTAGTTTTATCAGGGCTAAAAAAGTAACATGTAAAATATTTGTTTATTTTTTTAATACTAATCTTTTGTATTCTCACTTTTATTCAGCAGGTAAAGTGTTAGAGTAGTGACTCCTCCCTCTCTATCCATACAGCTCTGCCTGAGGTTTCAAACAGACACAGCATGCCCAAAATCAGGTGTCTTCTACTGTGCACAATCCCTTTAGAAAATATAATATACTTTCTGGATCCACTGTCCTAGGTGCAGAATGTATTACAAAATGTCCTTTTTATTTTCTAAATAGTCAAAAACAGACTTAAGACATTAGTCTTAAAATGTATAAAATTAAAAAATCTATTTACTAAAATTGACCCAATCCATTATTCCGCGTACACACGACCGGTTCTGCTGTCAGAATAAATTCTGAAGGTTTCTCCGACGGAATTCAGACGAAATTCCATTGAAGCGGTCTTGCCTACACAAGGTCAAACCAAAGTCCGACCAAAGTCCGACCGTCCAGAACGAGGTGATGTACAGCACGTACGACGGGACTAGAAAAAGGAAGTTCAATAGCCAGTAGCCAATAGCTTCCGTCTCGTGCTTGCTTCAGAGCATGCAACGTTTTTGGCCCGTCGGAACAGCATACAGACGAGCGGTTTTCCTGATAGGAATTGGTTCCGTCGGAAATATTTAGAACATGTTCCATTTCTAGGTCCGTCAGAATTTTCAAAAAAAAAAAGTCCGATGAGGCATACACACGATCGGAATAGACGATAAAAAGCTTCTGTCTGACTTTTTCTGTCGGACGTTCTGCTCGTGTGTACACGGCTTTATAGTTTTCCAGCAGTGATTGTCTTCATTAGACAATCAACTAAAATTAAAAACTGACAAAATTGCGCAAACGTCTTTTTTTAAAATGGTGCCTCTGACCGCATTACAAAGAATGTAGGTAAAAGTTTTAATTAATTATGTTTATTTTCATGGGATCCACATTTTAGAGCTGAACTCTAGGCAAATATAAAAAAAAAACACACAAATTAATGCAATGCTTTATTTATTAAAACATCATTAAATATATTTTTTTAATGCAAGCAGTGTAAATACCTGTATTTAACAAATTAATATCACAAATAAATTGTATCTTATATATATCTATGACTAGTATCATAGATATATATAAGATGCAATTTATTTGTATTTGTTATATTAATTTCTATTTTCTTTATTTCCATTGCACAACTAAAAGTTGTTGAATCCTAGGTTTCGGTATTCAATGAGTTCTCACGTTCTTTCCTGAAGAAGCCATATGGCGAAACATGTAGAAGACAAGAACGTGATCTCAGTAAATCATTGTCCATAATAGGATGCCTTGCACACATCCATGGCCATGACTTTACTGTATGCATTACTTTTAATGATGTTGTTCATTTAAAAAAATTTGTATATATTTTTTATATTTTGTAGTCTCTAATGATTCGCACCCTTAAAGTTCCATATCTCCCATATGTTTTGTTCTGAAGGCTTATGGCAGTGTTTCTCAACCTTTTTCCAGTCGGGGCACCCTTAAAAAGTATTTTCAGTCTCGAGGCACCCCATTCCAAGGCTTAGTTCACGTTACTGTGTGTCGCGGAACATGCGCAAAATCGCACTCGTTCCTGACACACAGACAAATGCTCTGCTCTTTAGGGGTGCCATTAATTCTTAATGGTACCTTACACATTGGAAAATGTGGGGTGCTTTTGGTGCAGTGCAAATTAAAAAAAAAAAAGGTCGGGGATTTCCTTCCCTGAATTTTTGTGGTTAGGGAAGCCCATTGAAATGAATGAGCTGCACTACACGCAGCATGCAGCAACACAGATGTGAACCAAGGGCTTGTTCACATGTCGGGTTGGAGGGGTGGTAAAAGCACACGGTTAAGCTGTTTTTACCACCCCCAAATTCTTCCCCTTTAGCTGCAGAGACAACAGCTGGGGGTGTACACATGTTGTGGCTGCAGCTGGAGGTATACCCAGGGTGAATGGGGCTGAACTGCAACTACCCTGCAACTGTGTACATTGCACGGTTGCGGTGTAGTGATGCTGCATTAAAACAGGTGGTGAGGAGGCAACATAATGCCTCTTTACCGCCTGTCAAATGCCTCTGAAAAGCGATCTGTGCATAGGTTGCTTTTCAGAGGAGAAGCAGTCCTTGCTGCTATCACAAACAAGACCTACAAAAGCAGTTCTGATGGTACAGGAATGGGGGGGTGTCAGGATTAAAAGTAACATACACACACACACACACACACATATACAGACACATACACGTGCACACACGCATACAGACACTTGTACATACAGACACGTGCACACACACATGCAGACACATGCACGAACATACAGACACACAGACACACACACATACAGACAGACACATGCACACACATATACAGACACATGCACACACACACACACACATACAGACACATGCACACACACACACACATGTACAAACACACATACAGACAGACACTCACATGCACACACACATACAGACACATGCGCACATACATACATGAACAAGCACACATACAGACGTACACACATACAGACAGACACTCACATGCACACACACACATACAGACACATGCGCACACACACATGAACAAACACACATACAGACGTACACACACACACACATATAGACAGACACTCACATGCACACACACATACAGACACATGCACACACACATACAGACACATGCACACACACACATACAGACAGACACTCACATGCACACACACACATACAGACACATAGCACACACACATGAAAAAACACACATACAGACGTACACACACACATATAGACAGACATTCACATGCGCACACACACATACAGACACATGCACACACACACACATGTACAAACACACATACAGACGTACACACACACATACAGACACTCACATGCTCACGCACATACAGACACATGCACACACATACCAGACACATGCACACACACACACACATGTACACACATGCACACACACACAGACAGACAGTCAGACACTCACATGCGCACACACACACACACACATGTATAAAGCCCCTTTAAAACGAATCTAGCTTCTAGCACAGTACCTTTCCAGTTTCCTCATTCAGCCAGGTACTGCACTGTAGGGGGAAGCAGAGAGCAGAGCACACTCCCCTGCACTTTACTTTCACTTTGCTGAGGTTGACGGAGCTTCTCACAGTGCCGATGTACAGTTCGGCAGGGGATCAGGAGATCGGGCTCATCTGACAGCCCTTCTCTCCCCTGATCCTGCGGCACACCTGAGAACCTCTGACGGCACACCAGTGTGCCGCGGCACACTGGTTGAGAAAGGCTGGCTTATGGTGTCTGTCGGATGTTCTAAGATGATTTGACAAAGCAGCTAAACTTTATGACTGTTTCCCAGCGAATGCTCTGCCCACAAGCTTTAGTAGAATTCTAGTGTTGTTTGATCAGTAATAATTATAATTATTAATTATTATTACTAGTCAAACAACATTAGAATTCTTCTATAGCCTATGGGCGGAGCATTTGATCGTAAATGCCCGCTCGCGGAGATCGTATGTTTTTAGCTGCTTCATCGAATCTTCATGTTGAGCTATTTTACTGCTCCTCCTCTTTGGTTACAATCAGCCAATACAATTCTTCATCATCATCATTTTACTTTCCCCACCCATTGCAGCAGCGACCACTAACAGCTCTTTTACTATTGTCTCTATAATGTTGAATCTTTTCTCTCTGTCGAATAATCTTGGACTAATAGAGTTAGAGCCCTTTCACACTGGGGCGGGGGGCGGCGTCGGCGGTAAAACGCCGCTATTATTAGCGGCGTTTTACCGTCGGTATGCGGCCGCTAGCGGGGCGGTTTTACCCCCCGCTAGCAGCCGAGAAAGGGTTAAATACCACCGCAAAGCGCCTCTGCAGAGGCGCTTTGCCGGCGGTATAGCCGCACCGTCCCATTGATTTCAATGGGCAGGAGCGGTAAAGGAGCGGTATACACACCGCTCCTTCACCGCTCCGAAGATGCTGCTGGCAGGACTTTTTTTTACCGTCCTGCGAGCGCATCGCTCCAGTGTGAAAGCCCTCGGGGCTTTCACACTGGAGAGACAGCAGCGGCACTTTCGGGTCGGTTTGCAGGCGCTATTATTTGCGCAATAGCGCCTGCAAACCGCCCCAGTGTGAAAGGGCTCTTAGGTTAGGCACATTCGATCGCAGGTTCAATAGACACAGATCGCTGTTGTCACCATCATGTCGAATCTTCTATCTATCTATATTGAACTGTTGTCGCAATGATACGAAAATGTAATAGATACGAAGATAAAGCATTCTTTTATATTGGATCGTTCGGATTACGGATTCTGCGCGTTCGTTATCGTTTTGTTAAAACAAACGTAAAAATCCCAGAAATTCGGACGAAAATGCATTGGGATGATAACGAATGCATAGGTCTAGCAGGAAGCCATTCACAGGGGAAGACTGAGGCCATCTAGTGAAGGAAAGGAAGTACTGTGGGAAAAAGCTCTGGAATTAAGACAAGTATTGTAGCAAAAGCTGTTTTTTTTGTTACAGTGTGTTATCTTTTAATGGGCAATTTCCAATTGTTGTTCTACCTTGAACTGTTTTTTCTTTCATTTCCTGATCTGGTGGCATAGACGGGTATTTTTAATGCAAATCTTTAAAATATTGAATTATCCTTTGCTGGTATTTCCTGAGGCTGGAGCAGCCAATATAACACGATCTTAAATATCAAAGTAATGCGTATTTCTACATTTGCCTATTTAAAAGTCAATTTTAGAGTTGCCTTCCTGTCTGTGAAATAGAGCTGTAAACATATTTGGGACCCAGAAAGTCCCATAGAGAAGAAAAATGTACCATACAGCTCTATGACGACATACATACACGTGAAATAGCAAATGCTTCAGTTACATGAACACCAGTGTTTTCATTAGCAGAATTAATTTCCCTCAATGTTGGTTTACACAGGTGGTAGATCAATGTTGCTCCATATGGTGGAGATGCATTGTGTATTGGAGTATTCCTCTAAGGGAGAATACTCAACAAGCTGTTTCAGGTGCCATTTGGCAGGATATGGGGGACATGAAAAGGAATTCTTCTAAAATTTCACACTTCTCATTGTATCTTGAGAGATTGGTGTCACTGGGATTCCTTAGCGTCTTAGACCAACATGAACCTACTACAAATAGGCATTTGGTTTTCGAATTTACTGAACACCCCATGCGTTTACCAAGTGGGGATATATGTTTTTGATGAGTTCAGCAAGAGCTTACCAGGTTATACAGGTGTTGCCACATCAAAAAGCAATGCAAATGTACAGTATGTCACAACACAATTATGTATTAAAAATTACAGTTTTTGATTGACCCATTCACTAGAGATGTGCACTATGGAAAAATGTGTTACGTTTCATTTTGGATTCATTTGATAACTTAATAATTTAATTTCATCATATTTATTATGTAATGCCCTGTACACACGATCGGACTTTCCGACAACAAAACCGTGGAATTTAGTTTGAAGGTTTTTGGCTCCAACTTGTCTTGCATACACACGGTCACACAAATGTTGGCAAACAATTATGAAAGTAGTGACGTACTAGACATACTACGTGGTTTTTCAGCTCTTTAGCTCCACCCTTTGGGCTCCTTCTGCTAATTTTGTAGAAGTTTGGCAAGTGTTGATCTGCGCCTTTCTTTTTGCGTTTTTTATTTTGCACTATTATTATTATTATTATTCTTGATATCACTTGAAAAAAAAAGCCTTTGAAAATTTGTTTGCAATAACTCCATCAGTATCACCGGCAAAGCAGCTTCATTATTATCCCATTAAAGAAGAAGAGAATTGTGCGCTGCATTTGGACATTTCCTAATTTGCCACGTCACAAATGTTAATTCTCCATTACAAACGCTAGTTTACAAGACCGGGCGATTCTGCTTCTGAGCATGCGTGGACTTTTGTGCGTCGGACTTGTGTACACACGATCGGAAAGTCCCACAACAAAATTTGTTGGCGGAAAATTTGAGAACCTGCTAGCCAACAATTGTTGGCGGAAAGTCCGATAACAAATGTTCGATGGACCATACACACGGTCGGACTTTCCGCCAACAAGCTCACATCCAACATTTGTTGTTGGAAAATCCGATCGTGTGTACGGGGCTTCATTTCGTATATTTGTTGTTATGAATTGATGCATCTTTCTAAAATTATTTCGGAAGATTGGCTATATTCGGTTAAAAAAAACACTATAAACAGACATTCCACTTTAAATATGCATATCTAAAGTATGCGGCTCTGCGAGCTGCGTTTGGTCCCTGCACCTTTTTTTAAAACACGACTGCACAGAAACCGCATGGTGCTTTTGCAATGTGCATTTCCGTTTGCATTAAACTGCCCCTTGTTTTTCAGTTTAGTGGGATGCCATTAGGAATTATTACCACCCCAGCAAATCTTCTGTGCAGCACTGTGTTTTGTGTGCAGGTATTTGTGTGGTTACACGCATTGCCACACCCCACGCAGATGTAAACCTAGCCTTCACGCTGAGTCAGAGAGCATGGTGTTGCTTACAGAGTTTTGGTGTCTGGGGACAGGGGACCTGAGAAAACAGCGGCTCCTATGGGGGTAAGCTCTGAAACAACGTAAAATGTAGGGTATTCCTCAAGCCTGTTATTTGTGATTTGTGTATTTTCCATGTTGCCCTCAAAGTTGCATAAAAAGACCCTCTCCCCTTTGTACGGTATTTTTTTTTCTTTTTGTTTTGTCACTGATACATGTCCCACATGTCAGTGCACAGCTTTCCATTCCTTTTTGGTAGTAGTTTGCCTATTAGCCTTAAATATTCCCATAATCTACTAGTAGGATTTGCCTCCATAGATGTCAGTGGGATTTACTGCTAAATTCAGGTTTGCAGATTTAAGTTGAACCCGAGCAGATTCACCTACACTATATTGTCAAACCCAAATTTTGCAGCTATAATAGCTCCAACTCTTCTGGGAAGGCTGTCCACAAGGTTTAGAAGTGTGTCTATGGGAATGTTTGACCATTCTTTCAGAAGTGCATTTGTGAGGTCAGGCACTGATGTGGACGGGACGGCCTGGCTTGCAGTCTCCGCTCAAATTCATCCCAAAGGTGTTCTATCAGGTTGAGGTCAGGACTCTGCGCAGGCCAGTCAAGTTCCTCCACCCCAAACTCACTAATCCATGTCTTTATGGACCTTGCTTTGTGCACTGGTGTGCAGTTAGGTTGGAACAGGAAAGGGCCAGCCCCAAATTGTTCCCACAAAGTTGGGAGCATAATATTGTCCAAAATGTCTTGGTATGCTGACGCCTTAAGTGTTCCCTTCACTGGAACTAAGGGGCCAAGCCCAACCCCTGAAAAACAACCCCACACCATAATCCCCCCCTCCACCAAATGATTTGGACCAGTGCACAAAACAAGGTCCATAAAGACATGGATGAGCGAGTTCAGGGTGGAGGAACTTGACTCTGAACTTGAGTCCTGTCCTCAACCCGATAGAACACCTTTGAGATGAATTTGAGCGAAGACTAAGAGCCAGACCTCCTCAACCAACATCAGTGCCTGACCTCACAAATGTGCTTCTGGAAGAATGGTCAAACATTTCCATAGACACACTCCTAAACCTTGTGGACAGCCTTCCCAGAAGAGTTGAAGCTGTTATAGCTGCAAAGAGTGGGCCAACTCAATATTGAACCCTACAGACTAATGCCCCGTACACACGGTCGGATTTTCCAATGGAAAATGTCAGATCGGAGCGTGTTGTCGGAAATTCCGACCGTGTGTGGGCTCCATCGGACATTTTCCATCGGATTTTCCGACACACAAAGTTGGAGAGCAGGAGATAAAATTTTCCGACAACAAAATCCGTTGTCGGAAATTCCGATCGTGTGTACACAAATCCGACGGACAATGTGCCACGCATGCTCAGAATAAATAAAGAGATGAAAGCTATTGGTCACTGCCCCATTTATAGTCCCGACGTACGTGTTTTACGTCACCGCGTTTAGAACGATTGGATTTTCCGACAACTTTGTGCGACCGTGTGTAGACAAAACAAGTTTGAGCCAACATCCGTCGGAAAAAATCCTAGGATTTTGTTGTCGGAATGTCCGAACAAAGTCTGACCATGTGTACCCCCTATAAGACTGGGATGCCATTAAAGTTCATGAATGTGTGTAAAGGCAGGTGTCTCAATACTTTTGGCAATATAGTGTATTAGGACAGGATATGAAGGGAGAATCCCTAATGGGAACACAGATTAAAATAATAACCAAACTTATCAATAACAAAAAATCATTCTGGCTGTAGTTTTGCTTTAATGTAAAAAGAGTCCCTGATAATTACACATACTATATATTTTCCAATAATATACCCAAAATGCCTAATTTAACTTTAAAAGCAATGTTTTGAAGTTCTTTAAGTGCAATATTCATTTACTTGAAAAATGACTGTATCTGCATATAGTCTATCACTAAGCTTTCATGTCACTGCAAAACAGAAGATTGATACCAGAGTATTGATTTTAATGGCCCAACCCTGCAATTAGTCCTCATTCCGAGGGTCCCTGTTAGATGCATGCAATACACATCTGTAAAGTAAAAAACAGTAATTACCCTTAAATGTTGTAATTTTGTTGTGATCCTTATTGTTATCATCTATATCTGACAGCCAATAATCTCCATGCCTTTGATCCATTAGTGAATAAAGCCCATAATGACTCCACAACCTATAGGATCTCTTAGAAACAATTGATAATGTTTGTGAGCATCCTGCAAGACATGCCAGACTCCCTTTTTAAAATAATTATCATAATTTTTTTTTTTTAAACAGTACTGAATGACAAATAATTTAGATATTAAATAGATAAAAATGTACCGTTAAAACGAGCCCTATACAATAAAGCGCTCCCTGCAAAGTAGAAATGGAATATTTCCCTCTCTTGCTGCTTGTGCTACTGATCTCTGCTGTAGTGAAGAGAACCAGTTGAATAAAGATTCTACAGAATCCAACACTTCTGGGAGTGTCAATGTCCTGGTCCCCTGCTGCGCTCTATGGTTCAATCCACCATCCCTTTTGAGACTTTACATCCTCCTTTTTTGAACCACAGCTTCATGAATTAAACTACATAGCATACTAAACGCTGTATATGCAACACATTATTATTTTTTTTTTTAAATACGATATCCCCATTCACCAGTGGCAGCCCATATATAGTATCTTTCATGGCATGATTCCTTTAGATGGGACAGTCATAATACAAACACAGATCTGTTATAAATAATAAATGATGCACTATAACTGCCCTCACCACTAGTGCAATCAAATAGCAGCGCTGAAAATACTATGTGATCTCAAAGGAACAAAATACATATGACCCTTAAATTATATATAATATCCAGCTGTTGTGCACAGCGCTAAATAAACATGTGTTACTAATCAATAGACATAATGTGAACCAACCGTGTAAACTACTTTAAATCAAAATTGCAAATAAATTACAAAAATGACCAGTGAACATATAAAGTCCAAAGTAAAGTGAATAGTGAATAATGATGAAAATATCAAACAGATAAAAATCTTCAGTGATAATATCTTCCACCACACCGCTGTGACTGTGACTTCCACTCCCCTTCAGCGAGTAAACTCACCAGCTCCTTTTGCCTTACACTCTCGTGTTCGGCTCACAGGCTTTTCCCACACAGTAGGGGGCAAACTGGCAACCTCCAATCAATCTCCGTTTAGTACCCAGAGTGTGATTGTAAATGCTCTCTCCACATGAAAAAAAGGAAAAGCGAACCAATAGTGCAGTAACGCAAACACTTTATTACAAATTAACACTCTCCTCCACCATTGAACTCACATTTCACAGAAAATATTCAAGCGAAGAGACACAGCAATCATGGTAATCACCAAAACAACACTCCAAACGATGATTAAGATGTATGGTGGTCACGGCGGACCCAGGTAATCTGATAGGTGGTGACACTCTCACCAGTTCCTGGAGTCTCCCGCGGCCGCTTCCCCGCTCACTCGTATGGCGCTCCCTGTCACAGCGTCCTACGTCAAGCTTCTTCGATCGCCGTATAGCCACGCCCCGACATGTTTCGTCACGAAGGACTTAATCATGACGAAACATGTCGGGGCGTGGCTATACGGCGATCGAAGAAGCTTGACGTAGGACGCTGTGACAGGGAGCGCCATACGAGTGAGCGGGGAAGCGGCCGCGGGAGACTCCAGGAACTGGTGAGAGTGTCACCACCTATCAGATTACCTGGGTCCGCCGTGACCACCATACATCTTAATCATCGTTTGGAGTGTTGTTTTGGTGATTACCATGATTGCTGTGTCTCTTCGCTTGAATATTTTCTGTGAAATGTGAGTTCAATGGTGGAGGAGAGCAGAGGTGGGGGACTCGAGTCACATGACTTGACTCGAGTCGGACTCGAGTCACCTGTTTGAGGACTTGCGACTTGCTTGACAAAATTAAATAAATGACTCGACTTGACTTTGACTTGCCACTAATGACTTGCGACTTGACTTTGACTTGGGCTATTTGACTTGCAATGACTTGCAATGACTTGGCACCACCAGTGCTGTGTCTTGGCCTAGGCAAAAGCCGCCCCCCCCACAAAAGAAAGCTCCCCCGAGTCCCGGCTTCTGCCCGCACAAATACAGCTTGCTAACATTGTGGGCGGGGATCGCATAGGTGTCCGCGAGCGGCGCTTGCAGTGTTCGCGGCCGCCGCAGACTTTTTTTTATTTGATGATGACTGCGCTGCAGTCTCTCCTCCTAGGCTGTACAGGTCTCTGTATTCCGTCCGGCCAGGCCGCGGCGCCGCCCCCCTCCTACTGCGGAGTGATCTCTGAGGGAGGGGCTGGGCTTCTGTGCAAGTGTGCAGAGCCAGCAGCGTGAGTCGCGGGCCTCACGGTGGGGGAGGAAGAAGGAACTGGAAGTTGCCCAAGGAGCCAGCCAAGCCTAGCCGACTGACTGAATCTGAGTGGAGTCCAGTCCAGCAGCCATAGAGTAAGTCATGGCAGACTATTATTCTTCTACTGAGGGGGCACTGGAGCAGGGACAGTCACACGACTCAGGGAGAAACTGGTCTGAGAATGGGGGACAGTGCAGTGGTCGTCGCAGCACAGAAGAAAAAGCACAGAGCCCGGAGCCGAGGAGGAGGAAACAGATTTGCAGAAGCTGCAGGTTTGTTTGATGCAGTGCCAAGCAAATGCTTCCCTGCAAACTTTGCAGGGAAGCATTAGCTTGCTTGGCACTGCATCAAACAGACCTGCAGCTTCTGCAAATCTGCACTAGTGATGTAGCAGCTAGCAGGGCCCTGGCCTGTACTGATGATTACAGGACGCAGATATGATTGCAGATGCAATCAATCATCAATATCATTGCACATGCTAAAACTATGAAACCTAGGTAGGTACAAACCTTCTTTCCTTGTTTTCTCCTCCTCCTCGTGCTTTTTTTCTCCTGCGCTGCGACGGCCACTGCACTGATCCTCAGTCCCAGACCAGTTCCTCCCTGAGTCCTTCACTAATTAACTATTACTTGTGCGAAGTACAAAGTGCTCAACGTGTATATTACATAAAAATCATATTGCTGAATTAAGTTCTCCATGCGTACTACAAACTCATTAAACAGTCCACATCCAGTGAAAGTTCATGTACTGCAATGCTCCATGCATGCTGAAATCAATGCAAACTTTAGCACTGGTCACTGTATTGGTGTCGCTGGTGCCCAAAAAGTGTCGCTATGAGTCACTAATGTAATATTCTAATCTGGAATGATAAACGTGTCACTGTTTTAAACAAGGTTAGGTTAGGACCGTATATATATAATACATTAAAAATAGTTCTGTAAGTAAGTACTAGTGTACTAAGCAGCAACACCTTATTCTGGCAGTGCCCGGGCAATCCCGACAGCAAACTCTGGATCCACCCCTGACAGATCAACGCACAAGGCAGCTATAATGGAGGGAGCGATTCCAAAAATAATTAAATTTGGATTTAAGGATTATGTTTTAGATGTTTGTGAAAAGAAGAGAACGGTGATATGCAAGGTCTGCAACTCAAAAATAAGAGACACGTCCACCACAACATCCAACTTCATCCGTCACTACAAAACCCACAAAGAAAAGTAGGTACAGTAACGTCACGTGTATATATATATATATATATATATATATATATATATATATATATGCAAATTAGGCCTACATCCCACTTTAGGTGGGAGCAGAGTGTATTGTTGTTCAAATCAATAAATCACATAGCTAACTTTTTTTTCTATCTCTCTTCTGTTTACTCTATAGATATGAAGAGTACATCCATACCAAAGGGACTTTTGATGATACCCAGCCTCAAATCTCACAATTCATCGCACAGGGGACTGTGCAGCAATACCACTGCAACCACCAGCAGCAAAAGGCAATTACAAACTCAATCCTGTCAGACCTCATTATAAACTGCAACATGCCACTGTCCATCATTGAACATCAAAGCTTTTGTCGCTTTTTGTCAATAGTAGACAACAAGTACTCTCCAGTAAGTAGAAGAACAATTACTGGCAAGCTTGACAATCTGGTGGCAGATAGGAAAATGAAGCTGAAAAATGAACTCGAAGTGGTAGATCATCTGTCAGTGACTGTAGATATATGGTCAGACCGCAGGATGAGAGGCTTTCTTGGAGTCACAGTGCACTGGATCAACATTGAGGATAACCATCTTCAGTTAAAATCACAGTTGCTTGCGTGCAACCGCTTCAAAGGTCCCCATACAGGGGAAAGAATTTGTGAGGAATTTGAGCATATATGTGAAGAGTACAAGATTAAAAAAAAGGTAGACCACATCATCTGTGACAACGCCGCAAACATGAAAAAAGCATTCACTACATGTTTTCCAGGACAGCTAGATGAAGACGATGACCTTGATGATTCAGACATTTGGAATGACCTGTCAGTGGAAGAACAGGAGATGTTTGACAATTATTTGAGTGCAAAAACCCAGACTAGACTTCAATGTTTTGCACACACGCTTCAATTGGTAATAGGTGATGGACTTAAAGAGACTAAATTAGTCAATGCAGCTCTCGCCAAAGCTTCCAGGTTGAGCTCCTTGTTACACACAAGCACCTCTTTCAAGGAAAAATTTGAGGAGGAGTTTGGACAGCGTGGAATCCCTGCCTTTGTTACCACACGCTGGAATTCCACACTGAGGCAATTGAAATCAGTGGTCAGCTGTGACCAGCTGAAACTGACTAGAATGCTTGAAGATGGGGGACACAAAGAGACTGTATTCACAGCTAGAGAGTGGAATCAGATTAAGGAACTCGTGGATGTCCTTCAACCTTTTGGAGAAGCCGCAGACCTCTCACAGGGAGAAAAACTTGTGACAATAAGTGCTGTTGTACCCTGTATCCTTTCTCTGAATCACCACTTGGAAAATCATAAAGAGAGCGTCGCTACCTTGGTGGCTTGATCCGTAGCCTGCAAGAATCACTCCAAAGACGATTCGAAGGGATCTTTGTCAATGTGAGGATGGCAGATGAACAGAATGATGTAGCAACCTTACCCTTCTCTGACCCTCTATACCTAAAAGCTGCTCTGCTGGATCCTTCATTTGGCACCATGTGGTTGACCCATGATGTTTTGGCTACCGAAAATGTCA
The DNA here is from genome assembly GCA_037952835.1 of Lithobates septentrionalis. Taxonomy (NCBI): domain Eukaryota; kingdom Metazoa; phylum Chordata; class Amphibia; order Anura; family Ranidae; genus Lithobates; species Lithobates septentrionalis. The sequence continues at coordinate 3,262,623 of JBBDGP010000651.1, forward strand.
AGGAGGCTGTGTCTGCGATGATAAAAAGTATGTTATGTTTTTGGTAATAACCCGTTTGCAGTAATAACACCTGAGTGCATTGAGTCACTGTTTTATGCTTGTGTTTTTCAGACTTGATTCTCAAAGAGGACTGCAAGCCCACCCCAACAACCACCGATGAAGACGAGCAAATGCCAGTGGCAGAGTCAGAGAGTCAATCTGGGCTGTTCACAGCATACCGCAAAAAACAGAAGAGAGATTCATGTTCCAGTCCCCAAATTCAGCTGAACCAGTATTTAGACATTTGTGATGGACAGAGCTGCCTTCAGTTTTGGGCCATGAACAGGCACATGCTCCCCTCTTTGTTCAGGGTAGCGGTAAGAGTAATGTCAGTCCCTGCATCAAGCGCACCTGTTGAACGTGTGTTTAGCCATGGTGGGGTGATAATGCGACCCCATCGCTCACAACTGAGCGAGAAAGTACTTTCAAATTTAATTTTTTGCAAATGCAATGCATTTTAGGTGGCTATTCTTAGAATAGCCACTTAACATGCATTGCATTTGCAAAAAATAGTATTCTGAGAAGTGAGAATACTATTTTTTGCAAATGCAATGCATTTTAAGTGGCTATTCTAATAACTAAGAAAAAAGGAATAGAAGTTAGGCGCTGTTTCCAAGCCTGGTGAATTCAAATGTGTTATTCCCTTAGTGGGAGGGCAGTATGGAGTGGGAAAGATTGTAAAGATGTTGCCTATAGTATTTAGTGAATGTTTATCCCGTGGAATTACTATAAAGGTCCTGGATGTGCATAAGTCAAGTTGGTTGTCTGACTTAATAAAGTGCAGTGTGTGCTCTAAAAAAGATATAACTTAATCCGTATAAATATAATATATCCATATATAAATGAACCCTATTTTTAAATTAAAAATATTTGTGCAAAATTATGTGATCCATAACGTAATCGATAATGTACATATGTAGTGAACAAACAAATATATATAATCAAGTGCTTTCAGTGCTGCTACAAAAAAAACCCCTGGATTCTGATGGATATTCCAATAAGTAAACCTTTCAGTGCGTGCCTTAATCCGTGTTCTAATAGTGATTGATTGCACTCACCAGATCCTAGCAGCACTGAAAGCACTTGATTTTATATATTTGTTTGTTCACTTCATATGTACATTATCGATTTACGTTATGGATCACATAATTTTGCACAAATATTTTTAATTTAAAAATAGGGTTCATTTCTATATAGATATATTATGTTTATACGGATTAAGTTATATCTTTTTTAGAGCACACACTGCACTTTATTAAGTCAGACAACCAACTTGACTTATGCACATCCAGGACCTTTATAACACATTTGAATTCACCAGGCTTGGAAACAGCGCTATTTACTTCTATTCCTTTTCTCTTATATCTTACTCCACCTAGTGGAAGTAATCGGTAGTGGCAGCAGTTCCAACAACATTCTTTAATTTTTAAATTTTTATTCCATTGCATGCATCCCATTGCGCGGGTGTTTCTCCGTCTTTTTTCTATTCTAATAACTAAGCTCAAAGTTTGAACTTGACACAATGCCAAATTGCCAATATCTGGACACTTGAAGAATGGTGATGGGAATACTATTATTCTCATCACCATTCAAGTGTCCAGATATTGGCATTGTGTCAAGTTCAAACTTTGAGCTTAGTTATTTTCCCCCTCAGCAAGGACTACATTTTTTTCAGGCTTGTTGGCCATTTAATTGCTGAGTGTTCTGCTCCTTGTCTGCTATTTGGGCATTCAAAGTGTTTCTTTAATATGCCAAGAAAAAAGCACTAAGCTGTTTTGTTAATGTTGAAAATAAAACAAAACCTTTCCTGAAAACTGACTTTTAACTCATTTAAAGGATGGAAATGGGGTAGATCAGTATTTTGACTTGATTTGTGACTTGACCAAAATAAATGACTTGACTTGACTTGCTTGACTTCTAGCAGGGACTCGACTTGACTTGCTTGCTTTTCGCCACAGTGACTTGGGACTTGCTTATGACTTGAAGGTTAAGACTTGAGACTTGCTTGTGACTTGCACATGTGTGACTTACCCCCATGTCTGGAGGAGAGTGTTAATTTGTAATAAAGTGTTTGCGTTACTGCACTATTGGTTCGCTTTTCCTTTTTTTCATGTGGAGAGAGCATTTACAATCACACTCTGGGTACTAAACGGAGATTGATTGGAGGTTGCCAGTTTGCCCCCTACTGTGTGGGAAAAGCCTGTGAGCCGAACACGAGAGTGTAAGGCAAAAGGAGCTGGTGAGTTTACTCGCTGAAGGGGAGTGGAAGTCACAGTCACAGCGGTGTGGTGGAAGATATTATCACTGAAGATTTTTATCTGTTTGATATTTTCATCATTATTCACTATTCACTTTACTTTGGACTTTATATGTTCACTGGTCATTTTTGTAATTTATTTGCAATTTTGATTTAAAGTAGTTTACACGGTTGGTTCACATTATGTCTATTGATTAGTAACACATGTTTATTTAGCGCTGTGCACAACAGCTGGATATTATATATAATTTAAGGGTCATATGTATTTTGTTCCTTTGAGATCACATAGTATTTTCAGCGCTGCTATTTGATTGCACTAGTGGTGAGGGCAGTTATAGTGCATCATTTATTATTTATAACACGTTTTTGTTTTTTAAGTGGCTGCTTAGTGTGAGGGGCGAGTACCATAAGCGCAGTGTTTGGCACACAGGAAGGGGCGGATTGCCTGGGTACCATATAAGTTATATAAAACACAGATCTGTACTTAGAAAAAATAGGGACAGTTATGGAGGACAAAAGGGCAGAAAGGTTTTGGTCCAAAAGAGAGACGGTTGGGAACTTCTAAACTGGGGATCTTTTTTATCCTTTTTTTAGCTGTAACCAAACAAAACAAAATGTCACATAAAGTGCGCATTAGATCGTTTTTTTTTCTTTTTTTTTTTTTTTTTTTGCTCAGTCACCTGATACTTTATTTTTCTTAGCTTATCTTTTGCTTTATTTTCTTATTTGCATACAGCAAAAGCAAACACAGCCTGAGATTCCTCATATGACAAACTCTGTTTCCCCAGTTAAGCCTCAAATCATTTATTGCAATATCCTCTAGTTGTTTATGGTTGTACTTCCAAAGCAAACACGGCTCCATGACCAGGAGGGGCCCAGAACCTCGAGACCTAAGAGAAGATTGTTGTCTTTACACGCGGTGGTGTCCAGGCATTGAGACTCCAGCCCAAACTTATTTAGATGCTTAGAGCTCAGCCATGTCCCAACTTATGATATCTTCTAAAATAAACATTGTTAATGCCAAGGTGATCTCTTCACTACGGGGGAACCCAGTCTTGGAATTCACCTCTACTTTCCCAGACTTTTCAAAGACAGGCTCATGTTGGTTTTTAGGGTATTGTATTCTGTTTGTAATGCTTCTGCTTGGTGATTGTCTGTGTGTTTTCTTTTAATTGTGTTTATTTAATCTTTTCAGGAAAGGCAAAAGTTGATCTTGAGGGATTGGTGGCATTAACTTCAATCATAGCCTGGCCACCCACTGAAAGTGAGGCACTTCAGGTTTCAAAGAACCCTTATTAGTGTGATATTGCAATGGGGTGACTTTTTTTCCCTTTGCATTGTTCTTGCTTAAAGGGAAATGTTTGTGGTTTGGAAACCGTGTATACTGTGGAAACTATACCCACAAAACAGAAGGGCAAAGAATTAGTAACCAACACTAGCTGTAGGCTTCCTGCAGGTGGTCATGTACCCCAGGCTGACTTATGCCGCGTACACACAATTGCACATTCCGACAACAAAATCCATGTTTTTTTTCCGACGGATGTTGGCTCAAACTTGTCTTGCATACACACGGTGACACAAATCTTGTCGGAAATTCCGAACGTCAAGAACGCGGTGACGTACAACACGTACGACGAGCGGAGAAAAATGAAGTTCAATAGCCAGTGTGGCTCTTCTGCTTGATTCCGAGCTTGCGTGGAATTTTGTGCATCGAAATTGTGTACACACGATCGGAATTTCTGACAACAGATTTTTTTGTCTGAAAATTTGAGATCCAGATCTCAAATTTTGTTTGTCGGAAATTCCAACGGAAAATGTCCAATGGAGCCTACACACGGTCGGAATTTCCAACAACAGGCTCCCATCAAACATTTCCCATCGGAAAATCTGACTGTGTGTACGCGGCATTTGTGTGCCTTGTTCTGCACTGTCTCTATGTGGAGGCAGCCATCTTGGAAGAGGCAGGGCTTTGCTTCCTCATGTAAGAGCCTGATTACTTGTGATCTGATGACTGGTGGGGTGAGCAGAAGCTGGGAGATACTTAATATTATTTATTATTTATTATTTTTTTTTATATTTTTATTATTAATTTTTTTGGCTGATTTTCATCTTGACTTGTGGTAGTGTTTTATACTTTGATTTGACAGCGCAATTGTAATGAAAAATTCTAATCTAGGTTTAAATTAAAATCACAAAAATGGAACCTGACCACTGGTCCCACCTGACCTCCACCCCACTCTTATAGAACAAACCAATAAAGTAGATCCTTATGATAAATCTTGCAGACAATGAAAGTATACAGGAGTACTCAAAACTTTAAATTAAAAAAAAAAATAGATTCATATCATACTATTTACTTAAAAAATATAATAAAAAACATATGTGCCACTTACAAAAAGAATCCTGAGCACCCAGGCTCGAGACAGCACTGACCCTGGCTAGGACCAATGTAGCTGAATCAATCCCTGGTCCAGTCAAATGACTGCTTTCTGGGCGTTGTGGGCAGGGGCTCTTCATCTGCAGGGCCCCTTGCACGTGTCACAGCTACCAGTTTGCTATCCTAGAGTTTTGACAGTTGTACGCTCTACAGGAGCCACTGTCAATCATAGAGCTTGAGTTGCCTAGGAGGAGCCACTGCCTGTAATGTCACAAGTTGACTATGCTAGGCTACAGGAATGTGTCAGATGTCGTTCCGGTAGTCAGCTTTCAGGAGCCTGCACAGTAGGCTGACAATGCTACACAGGAATCAGACTGTTTCCTCTTGCTTCCCGTCACTGATGTCTCTTGGGGCTCAAGGCAGGATACTGGCAAAGCTTTGGCAAAAAGACCCACTTATATCCTTCTAGTCTAGATAAGCTTGTCGGAAGCCTGGAAGTATTTTTTATGTTTTTCTCCCAAAGTGTTTTAATTATTTTTTTCTTTCATTTTAAAAGCAGGTGGTGGGGGCACCAACATAAGCAGACCTTGCATTTTAAAGTAAAGTTTGCTTTAAAGCTACAGTTTAGGTATAGCAATTTTTACATAGTTATATTGGTCCACCTTGGACCAATGTTCAGCTTGGACCAATGTAAGTATGTATGTGCTATAAGTGAGGGAAGCTAGAAAGCACTACAGTAGGCACCACTACTCCAATGATCTCCACTAGCTTCTGGGTCCAGTGCCAAGTGGCTCCCCTGCTGCATTGTGAGCACAGGAAGTCGCTCGCTCAGCATGGGCACTATTCAGGTAACACTTTGCATTTTCTCGATGAATGCAAAGTGTTCTCAGTCTGGACGAGATGGAGAGGTGGGACAGTGACATCCACCATGTCCAATCAGAGAACATTTTGCATTCATTGAGAGAATGTACTTTGTTCTCTAAATGTTGTCCATGCCAAGTGAGTGACCTTCTGTGTTCAGTAAGCAGTATGGCAACCGCTCAGCACAGGTCCCAGAAGCTAGTGGAGATCCCTGTCGTAGTGGTACATACTACAATGATTTCTAGCTTCATTGGGGATCTCACAGTTATGACACCTACAGTACATACTAACATTGGACCCATGTAACTTGCCATACCTAAACTTCAGCTTTAGCTTCAGCCTCACAACCAAGCAGCTAGCATCCTGAGAATGAGGCCCCAAATAGCAGCCCACATATTGCTCCAAGTACAGGAAAGGGGCTCCATAGTGAATCCCTATTGTTGGCCCTCTCATCCAACATCCTCAATCTCAATCATAGTTCATACACTGCTCTGCATTATCACAGAGCCTGTAATTGTTTTCAGACATGTGATTGCTGTAATGCAAATTATCATCTTGATATATTGCAAAGGATGTGCTTGCTTACACCAAAAGCAATGGATTCTTTTTACTAATGGAATGAAAATCATATTTTATCCCTGTCATGTTTATAATATATGGGATTTGGGTAAATCCTGAAGATTTTGACTTCAGTTACAGAAATATTAAATGCAATAAAGATGGATGGATCTAAAAACACGTAACTTAAAAAATGTCCAGATGTAGACAATGCATTTCTGTATGGAGAGAATAGTTCCCGTAATAGAGTGCAATAACCCCCCCCTGGTCTGCTTTACTGTGAAGTATTATCATTGTCATCTGTACATTAATCAAGATGACTTAAAATTGGATGCCATAACTCCCTGAACATTCTTGCACTTACAAGACTTTTGGGATGTTGTCTTACGATTCTATAGATTACAGTGAGAGATTCCAGGGTCTTCTCTGTGACACAAGCATGTGTCACATTTCAGTATATGTTATACAGAACTGTGCTAAACGCATTATGGTATGTAACGTTTAATCTGCTTATATCTTGCCTTCCCTGATTCCTCCTTTCAACCTCATCAATATACTAATTACATTTTGAAATAAAACCTTTGAGTTTTCATTACATACCCTTTAGAAACAGTGATATCATTGCTGGGTGTCTGTGCTTTTCTATGCAATGCAGGCAGATCATGGCTGATGGGAGGAGTTGGCAGGTAGCTGTACATAGCTTCTTGAAAACATCACAGCATCTGCCTCAATTCTTCTCTCAAAAACCTTTACTTCACTTTACTGAAGAAAACATTGGGCTGTTTCGTGGAAGGAGTTATTCAAATATCAAAATGCCTTCTGTATTTGGGGCCCGGTGAAGTAGTTTAGCAACAGTACAAATCTAACAGCTTGCAGTTCCCCTATGCTAACAAGTAGATGTCAGTCTGGAGGAGTTGGCATCCCTAGGCAGACTGAATTTGCCTTCAGACTACCCTATATAACACCCACATGAGATGCTAATCCTCCAATGAAGAAAAGGGGCAGGACAGGGAGAGTAAGGCTACGGAGGAATTAGATGATGATGCTGGACATCCGTGACCTGTGCTAGGATTTTTTTCTACCCAGGTAAAGGTTAATTTTGCTGACCCCCCCCCCCCACACACACACACACACCATCCTCCTGACACACCTACCATTTTTACAGGAGGGCATTGTGACAGGAGAGTGGTATCTGGGCAGTGGGACGGGAGGGGGCAGCATGACAAGAGGGGGCAGTGGGACAGGGAGGGGGGCAGTGTGACAGGAGGGGGAAACAAGACAGAAGGGGGGCAGCGGGACAGGCGGTGGCAGTATGACAGGAGGGGGGCAGTGGGACAAGGGTATCCAGTGGGACATGAGGGGGCAGTGGGACAGAAGGGTGGCAGCAAGACAGGTTGGGGGCAGTGTGACAGGAGGGGGGCAGTGGGACAAGGGTGTCCAGTGGGACATGAGGGGGGCAGTGGGACAGAAGGGTGGCAGCAGGACAGGTTGGGGGCAGTGTGACAGGAGGGGGGCAGTGGGACAGGTGGGGGCAGCGTGACAGGAGGGTGGCAGTGTCACAAGGGGGGGGCAGCAGGACAGGAGGGGGCAGGGTCACTCTGATCACACAGACACCTTGGGAATGACCAATTCCCCCAGATCTCACCTATCCTGCAGCAGCTGGAGTCAGTGGAGAGGTTCTGGTGCCAGGAGGGGTAGCTGTGTCCCGGGCAGGCAGGAGAAGATCTCCAGCGGCAGCTGCAGCAAAGAGTGGGGGGGGGGGGTCCTCCACCCTGACCTCCACCTTTTCTTCCTTCTCCATGGCGCCGGCACCATCCTGTCCTGACTCACCCCACACAGCTGGGCACACACCACCATTCCTGATCAGAGCCCACCACTCCATTCTGGCAGATCCGCTCTGACAGCTGGACATGCAGACCGCCCCACCTGCCTACTGTGCTCTGAAAGCAGCCTAGTAACAGAAGGCAAGCTAAAACTTCCATGCTGCGCCCTCTCTCCTACCTGGAGCAGCATCGACGTTTTAGTTTGCCTTCTGGGGGAAACAGAAGACTGGTATTATAAAAATCTGAATCCCCAGCATGGAGTTCAGCTTTAAGCTCTAAATATTATAGAAGAAAGCAGAATTGTCCACATCACCGTCAATATTCCAGATGTCATTTTTCCAGCACACTTTTCAATAATATCTCAAAATGTGTGTTTTCTGTCAACAGTTTTTCTTTTTTTTAACGTGTGTAACTTCCGGAAGTATAAATTATACTTTTATTACTTAAATCTGCCTAATTCCTTCTCTTCCATATAACTAATCCAATCATTTATTCTGGATATGAAGGTTTAATGACCAAAAGCGTATTGCCTCAAATCCGATCCAAAGAAACAGCTGTACACAGGCTGCATTTAGCTTTGTTTTTTTTGTTTGTTTTTTTTTTGAGGGGATTAAACTTGGATGAGGATTTGGGAATTATGGGATGCCCAGGAATTTTAGAACAACCAATAGGCAAATTTTAGATAAATTAATTGGTGAATTTGAGAACAATCAATTGGGACAAACTATGTACACTCCCTGTACATATTACTACTTCAGTCTCCTCCAACACTTGCTTGCAGACTATTCCTCCTCCAGCACTTCACTTGCTGCAGACTGTTCCTCCTTCGGCACTTTCCCTTGCTGCAGACTGTTCCTCCTCCAGGCTAGGTAGCACTGCCTGGGTAGGCCTGACACTGCTTCAGCCAGGCCTCAATGAACTGTCTTTTGCGGGCAGGGACCCCGGGCCCCTGTGGTGGAGAAATAGTTCTGGTGCTATCTATCCTCTATTCAGCTACCGCTCCCAGATAGCTCTCTTCAGGCCCTGCCAGCCAGCCTGGCTGCAATGACCTCTTTCCACTGCCCTTTCCGCAGTCCTCTCTTCTGGTTCTACACCCATCCCTAACTGCAATCTCCCAGTTCTCCCAGGCGTGCCTCCCCAGTCCTCCCGACTGTGCTCACTCACCAGGAGAGGCACCATGTGCCTCTCCTTCCAGGATCTTGTCACTCCTCCTGGATGCACCCGAGCCCAGCCCAGGTTCACCCCCCCCCCAGACTGGGGAGCTCCCCGTGGGCCCCGACAGCCTCCACACTCTCTCACCCCAGTTCTTCCACCCGACAACCCCCCTCCCCAGCTGGGCTGACGTATTTAAGGAGGCCTGCCCCCTGCCAATCCAAGTTGGGGATTGGTCAAGGCTCCTTAACATACCCCAGGCTTCCCCTCCTCTCCTTCTAGCACTCTCTAGAAGGAAGAGGGAGGTGACAGTAAAGTGACAGTAAAGTGATGCATTCTGTGAGTCACCAACTGCTACCCTGAGCCACTCCCTGCCCTGAATGAAAACAAACAGGCCTAGCAACCAGCTATGCCTGCCTAAATTTACCTACTCTGCAAACAAAAATCCTCACTCCTACCTAACTAGAGGGTGCTACATACAGTACATTGACAAGTGTCTGTAGACCACAATAGCCTGCAGGTATCCAAGTTTATGCGCCATTTATCCTGCAGGTATGACCACATTAAGCTTTATATACAGTATAACCACAGCCTACCATTCTTCAAATGTGGCTGCATTCTGCTTGAGCTACTGAGAATGGTGTGACTCTTCAAAGCAGCCCCACTCCCAGTCCTGCTACTGGACCTACTTATAAGGATTTATAGAGCAGACAAAGAAAAGAGAAAAAAAAGTACACAGGAAAATATTAAAGTTGTTTGTGTCTCTCTCCACCTTAGGAACAGATTCATGTGTTCCCTAGGGCTCATTCACACGTGTTGCAGCCCTTGACACCCCCTCTGAACTGTGATCCATGGTGGCATTTGACAGGTGGTAAATTTCCTCCTCACAGCCTGATTTAACCATGTAAATGTCTCACCACTGTCTGCAATCGCATGCACTGCATAGGTTTGCATGGATTGTGCAACATCTGTTGAATGCAACAGGCTGTTTCATTTTTTGCTACATCCGTAAAGTTAAGCATTTGTATGGCCCTCAGTGGCTACAATTTTTCTCAGAAGCGACGCAATAGACTCAGTGTCTAGGGTCACAGTCAACACAGTGCACCCATCCTATCATCTGTTCACCAGCAACTGGGCCCGTAGGTGAAATAACCTTAGTGCTGCCCTGGCTCGGTTCCACTGCAGCGTGCCACTACACCAACTGGTCATCATCTTACTAAGACTTATTAGCTAGCATTATTAGAGCCAGGGTGGAACTTCTGGTCGCCATGGGGACCTGCTGCCTGGGGTTTGTCGAGTCCTGCGTATGTTAACCTAGTAACAAAGTCCCTGTGCCTGCGTGGGTTTCCTCCGGGTACTCCGGTTTCCTCCCACACTCCAAAGACATGCTGGTAGGTTAATTGGATCCCGTCTAAATTGTCCCTAGTATGTATGAATGTGAGTTAGGGACCTTAGATTGTAAGCTCCTTGAGGGTAGGGACTGATGTGAATGTACAATGTATATTTAAAGCGCTGCGTAAATTGACAGCGCTATATAAGTACCTGAAAATAAATAAATAAATAAATAAACAAAAATGTAGTATATAATAGTTTACAGGTCCTTAGATGTAGTAGTTTTGCTAATTTTCTTTTTTTTTTTCAAGCTTTTTTTCAATTTATTTTTATCTAATAATTTTGTCAGTAACACACTTAGGGGTCAATTCATTACAGGAAATTTGGGTGTTCACTATGCAAGGGAAGTTGCACTTTGCAAGGAAATTTGCCCCACAGCTTAGTGAATGGGTTGAAGCACTTTTGACTTCCATCATCCAATCTATGCTGCATGTTATTGGGTATTCTTTGCTAAGTGAAATTTCACCTAATTCACTAAGCTCTGGGGCAAGTTCTTTGGCAAGGCACAACTTCCCTTGCAAAGTAGACAGACAGCCTAGTTTCCTCTAGTAAATCGACTCTCTTACTTTGGTTTGTTTGTAGGCCCAATAAATTCAATATTATTTATGGATAAGCATAAATACCGCGCCTAGAAAGAATGCTATAAGTGTGTTATATCACCACAAAGCTTTTTTTGTTTTTTGCCTTCACCTCCTAATGAGAAATAAATGGAGATAAGATCAGTTATGTTATTTACAGAGGATCTGTATTCATAAGCTAAGATTTTATTTTCCACTTTCCAATTTCCTGCCTGAAGACATGACTAATTCCAAGTGCATGATGAGGGGGGCAAAGGAACAAAGATGGGAACAGAGAAAAACAAAAGGGCCAAAAGGTCTCCTTACGTCTCCAGTTAGCATTGTTAAGCCGTAATAATTTCACTATATTAGCAGCTTTGATGTTTATAGTCAGCAAGTTTAAGAGCCGTGCACTTGGTTTGTGCCTTGTAGCTTGATTGTAAGGCAAAAATACTGCGGTAGCCATTTTCTGTGTGATTTATCTGCATGCCCAGTGGGTCAGAATTTCATCTAAAAAATATATGCAATTACTAACACAATCACTAGCAACTATACATAGTAACTCATGAAAGCTTTCATATGTTCATGTAATTTAAAAAAAAAATTCAAAATGTTTAAAGGATCACTAAAGATATTTAAAAAAAAATAAATAACAAACATGTTATACTTACCTCCACTGTGCAGCTCGTTTTGCACAGAGTGGACCCGAAACTGGTCTTCTGGGGTCCCTCGGCGGCTGTCTCGGCTCCCCCCGCAAGGACTCAACACCTTCATGCGAGCTCCCTCGCATGGTGTTGAGTGCTTGCGGGCGCGCTCTGTAATACAGCCGGCGGCCATAGCCGCTCACTGTATCACTCGGCCCCGCCCCCCAGCGTGCCGCGTCATTGGATGTGATTGACAGCAGCGTGAGCCAATGGCTGCCCTGTTTCAATCCATCCACTCTAGCCAATCAACGGCCAGGCTGAGCACCCCATGGAAACTTGACACGTTTCATGGCTACATGCCATTCATCAGGAGTTGGGTACAGAAGTAAACTGTAAATATAAATAAATATGTAATTTTAGCACATATGTTCTACCCTTTTAGAGGGAGAAAAGACCTCATGGGGAAAGAGATCTATACTCACAGGTCAGCTGGAACACTGCACTTGGCTGGCATCGAGGAGCATGGGACCCCAAATGGTTGTCTGTTCCGGAGCTGAGGTCAGGAACCCCACCCCAAGAAGACTTGCTTAGACAAGTCTGGCTTATTACTTACTTACTTGCCCATATATACTTTTTATACATCCAAAATTCATTGAGTACTATGTAATTATCAATGTGTATGTGTACCTATCTTATAGCAGCTCTTTTGCATATGATGTACCAATGCCTGCCAATATGAAACCTCTTGTAGTATATTTATTAACATTTGCTATCTTTTATGTGTTGCCAAGCTAATGTATATGTATCCATTATGTTTATGCCATTGTGTATGTGTATATATATGAAAATACTTTTATACTATTGTTACAAATAAAAAATGATTACTATATACTCTTTTTTTAACAAGAAAGATTACTATATACTCTACCTCCACAAGTCAATTGCCTCATTTAAAGTCCCACACTCCCTTTTTATGTAACTGTCATTTGAAGTTAAACACATAGCCAAGTATTATTCTACACAATTTTTTTTATTGTGCATTAAAAAAAATTAAATTAGAGATGCTATCTGCCATACAAATATAAAGAACTTAACCAAAAAATGCATTATACAAAAATAGAGAAAATATAACAAATAAAATCATTATTCCAAAACAAAAAAAAAAAGGAAATTAGTAATTTGTGAAGGGCTGAAAATCCCCAGTCCAGCGGCCTTGTTGGGGGTCTTGTGGCTGGTATTGCCACTGTCCGCCATGCTGCTGTGGTGGGTGGGGTGGCTGTGGTGGGGGGTGGCTGTGGAGGTGGTGGATGCGGGGCCACAAAAATCATACAAGTGTGTGTTTTCTTTAATTTGGCCCCTTACTCCCTTCTTGAGGAGCTGCAGGATTAGTTCCTCACACCTGCTCCTTTGCTCACCATCCATCTGCCTTAATTTATTGGCAGTCACCACAGCAAATCCCTCAGCCTCATCTGGGTCTGTCCTGAGGACAGTAGTGGCCTGGCTGAGGAAGGCAGCTGTGGCCTCGTCCAGATTTCTGCTCTTCCTGACCCTTTTAGCAGGAGGGCATAGGGGAGGGATCTGGGACTCTGGCTGCTGGGCACGGGCTCCTCCTGACTGACACTTTCCTGTGTATGAAAATGGGACATAATTAGAATCTTTTTTAGGGTTTGGTCATCAAATCGCCTACAATTTTGATCTCCTCACTGCAAATTGAATGTGGACAAATAGAAAAGACTATCATTTTGACCCCAGCATTTTTTATTCTTGTACAAATCATTTTTAGTCACTACTGTCTATTGATATGGAAACCACTTTGTTAAGGTTATCAAGGTTAAGTTATCATCATTGTATTTTTGGACACAAATATGTTCAATAATGCTATACCTGGGTCAAGCTGGGCTCCTCCACATCCTCATCCTGTGCAGCAGGACCTGGGTGGACCTCTGGAGCTGTGGCCTCAGCAGACGTCAAAGGGAGTGTAGACAGCGATGGTCTGGATTCTGTCTGGTTGGACAAAAAAACGCAAGCTGTTGTAATACCATAGCCTGGGGACATGTTATCTGCTGATGCTCCAGATCTCTGTGAGTCCATCACCTTGTTGAGCTCCCTTTTAAAAGTACTCCTCAGGTTTGAGATTTTGGTCTTGACATAGTTGATGTCTGCCGTGGGGTACACTGGCTTCACAAACTCAAGCAGTTTCTCCAACGCTGCCTTCCTCAAGATTTTATTCAAGTAGTCTCGACTCTTAACCTTTCAGAGACAGGGCAGCTCCCGGTACAGGTCAATGAATCGGGGCAAAAAATCAGGCGCAGTAAATTTATCCGTCATGATAAATGATATGATGCCTGCAAGACAGAACACAAGACAAAACATAATGTCTGGCTTAACTCATAAGCTGCTCCCAATTTTGGGCCAAAAATATAAGCAGTATAGGCCACTAACCATCTATGCCCAAATTTCCAATTGTCCCTTCATTTTCTGGCTCCTTTCGTGTGTTGGCGATGGCGATCGTTCGTCCTCCACTCCAAGATCGTTCCTACGGCCGTTCCATCGACTGTGTGTTATGGCTTTATATACACTGCGCATGCGTGAAACACCGCTCTCAGTGCATCATGACTCTGGGGCGTGACCATCTCTCTTCTGAATGCGACACACACGGCGGAACATTCGGGAGAGACAACATGGTAGATTTGGCGGATTCCAGGCAGCTCCGCAGTGGTGTAGCTCATAGGAGGCACAAAGAAACCCCCATGAGCAGGGATGAGATGGTGGAGATGGTGCACATCCTCGAGAAGCACGACTACGTCTGCAAGCTGCGCAATTTCGAAAGGCCCAACAGCTGAAAGGACGGCATTTTGGAGAAGGTCATTGCCGTTTTGCAGTGCGAATTTTTGGTGCAACAAAGGACCAAATCAGAAAATGATGGTCTGATCTCAAACACTGTGAGCAAGACCAGATGGAGTCCATACATAAGATCATCAAAAAAAGTAAGCAATATTTGTATCTAACCAATATAGATATGTGTAAATTAGTTGTCTGTATACATGCTTTCTCCAAGTAGCTCGAGAGAATTATATATAATGTTTTCTATAATCTTTGTCTGAATTGTTATTTTAAAGATGAAGTCAAATAGAAAGCAGATATGAACATTCTTATTTGGCTCTGTTTTTGGATATTTCTTTATTTTTGTATAAGGACCCTAAGAAGGGATACAAGTACCCCCCCCCCCGGTACAGTGGGACTTTATGGGTGAACAAAAAGAAAATCATATATCATTAAATATCATTTATTTGTAAAAATGGTTAAAACGCATGTGTAATGACAAACATGACAGCAGTTTGTACAGTACATTTTATGTGAAACAAAAAGAAGATGTTTGCACGATACAAATTCAAATGAACGTGAATTTCCTCCATTAGCCTGACATGTTTCAGGAAAAATATCCCTTCCTCAGAGGCGTTTTAGGAGCAGGTATAAATACATTCGACATTGAATTGTAGAGGAATATTTTTAAAACAAGGTTTGCATAGAAAAATAAGTTTGCCGCTGTTTGTCCATCGAAAAAACCATGAACCCCGTCTGGGCTCGGAACAGTCCTCACAAAGGTGCCCACGGGATAACCACCACGGCGCAGCCACAGAAAAACCTTAGAGCGGATGTGTGGACACAGGTAGCTGGGACGTTGTTGGTCCTGAGAGGCAAAGTTTGTTGTCCTGAGAGGCAAAAATGAGGCTCCAGCCAAGCCACCACTAGGGGCGAAGGGAGGCTACTCTCGCTCGGGCCCCAACAGGGGAGGCAACAAGGCCATCTTCACACCAAAAACGTAAGTGACAACTTCAAACACACTCATTTAGCCACCGACAGGGGTGATTTTAGGTGGGCCAAAGGCCATGGGCTTAGGGCAGAACTTAAGGGGTAAAGAACACTTTCTGGTTGCTGCCTGGCTCATTAGTGACCATTAATGAAACCTTGTCAGTATAGACATGGCTAGAGGAGAGGCACGCCTACTAGAATAAAAAAGAAAGAAGGACGGCGCCCTCTAAGTGCAGCATGTATGTTAAAAATATTTATTACAATAGATAAAAACACTCACATTTGAGTTGCTAAAAACCAGCATGTAAAGTAGTTTCATCCGCGTGCTCTCGGGGGATGTGGGTGTCACGGGCCAGTTCAGGGGTTCCTGGGATGTGAGTCCTGTAACCTGGGTCCTGGTAGCTGTTCCGGTGGTGCCAAGGGTCCTCAGAGCCTCCGGGCGGCCAGGATATCGGTCATGGATCCTCCGTGGAGCGCCGTGCTGACCTGCGTCTTCACTTCCGGGAGCGGGGTGAGGCGGGCGGTGCTTCGCGTTCGGAGCATGCGTGCTCCTTCATCAGGCTATGCTGGTGGCCATATTCAGTGTGGGAATTTATACCATAGGCAATGGGAGGGGTGGAGAGGTAATTGAGAGGAGGGCGGGACTATGTATAATGATTGGGCACGTAGGTAACCATGGAGATGGGGTGTACACAATGTGGAAGGGGAGTGGAGGGAGACGGGGAGTGGGCGGGGCGGGGAGTGAGGAGGGGGGGAAAAAAAAAAAAAAAGGGAGATATGCAAATGAGTGTGTTGTGGTAAGAACATATATGTGTGTATATGGAATGTGGGGTAAGGAGAAGGCGGTCTATAGGAAGAGGAATGTTGTATTAATCATAGTGGACGGGAACAAAATATATATACATATATGGGAAGGGAATACAAAAATGCAGAAAATGGTATATAATTAAATAGGTATACAATTATAGGGAGAGATTGGTGGTATATATGAGAAGAAATGACGCAATGATGGAAAAGGGATAAAACATGTACAATGTATATACGTGTGTAAACACAAAGAACCGTTTAAAAAGGATCCCTTCACACACACATACACATATATACACATTTAAATGACGCGTAAGATTGGGACAAAAGAAGGGGGGGAGTGTGTTTCCAGACGGGTATTTGGGAATGAGAGGAATGTTATGGGAAATACAGGGAAATAAATAAATAAAAGTAAAAATAATAAAAATAATAAAAATATATAGAAATATAAATAAAAATAAAGATAAATATAAATATATATATATGTAAAAATACAAGTACAAATAAATAAAAAATAAATAAAATTAAAAAATATATAAGGAAATTAAAAATAAAATATTTTTTAATAAGAATAAAAATAAAAATAAAAAATAAAATTAAAAAATAAAGATAGGAATAAAAATAAAAATGGTATGTGTTATATACTAGGGCTATGTGGATAGGGGTGGATAGGGGTAATGGGTGGGAGACGGGTATACCCATACACGTGCTCCATGGTTACCTACGTGCCCAATCATTATACATAGTCCCGCCCTCCTCTCAATTACCTCTCCACCCCTCCCATTGCCTATGGTATAAATTCCCACACTGAATATGGCCACCAGCATAGCCTGATGAAGGAGCACGCATGCTCCGAACGCGAAGCACCGCCCGCCTCACCCCGCTCCCGGAAGTGAAGACGCAGGTCAGCACGGCGCTCCACGGAGGATCCATGACCGATATCCTGGCCGCCCGGAGGCTCTGAGGACCCTTGGCACCACCGGAACAGCTACCAGGACCCAGGTTACAGGACTCACATCCCAGGAACCCCTGAACTGGCCCGTGACACCCACATCCCCCGAGAGCACGCGGATGAAACTACTTTACATGCTGGTTTTTAGCAACTCAAATGTGAGTGTTTTTATCTATTGTAATAAATATTTTTAACATACATGCTGCACTTAGAGGGCGCCGTCCTTCTTTCTTTTTTATTTGTTCCAGAGCTTCTTCTAGCTTTTATAGACTGGCTGCCTTCCATTTATTCAGCATCATTTTATCCTTACATGGACTAATACCCGAACTTGTTGTGAAACATTAACTACCACCATCAAGTTCCCCCTCTCAGGAACCCCCAACCCACCCCCTTCCCCCCACCATTTTTAGTTATATGTACCCGGCTACCTCCATTGTGCGCCATATTAACCCCTTGATCGTTTTTTTAACGCCTACTAGAATGATCATCATATATCCCCTATCCCATAGGAGACAAGAGGGGTAGGGAGAAACTGCAGGACATTTTCAATGTTGGCACTTGTCCAGTGTTTGCCCTCTGTAAAATGACACCACCTTCCCTTTTCTATGCATTTTTCACTGTAAAAAAAACACAGTGCAGCATGGTGGAGTCCACTAGTCAGGAGCAAACATTGTCATCAGACCAAGTGCAAAGGTTGGTCAACTAACGTAGCAAAATGGATGCTAGAAACAGATGGGACTAGGGAGGGCCTAATTAATGGTATATTGCTTCTTTTTAGAGGAAAGTGAGTGTGGTCAGCTCACCCAGGATGTTGGTTTGGAGGCATGGAATCTGACAGACCTGTCCATTGTGGATGGCAAATTCCCTGATGCAAGTCACACTGAGGGCCAAAGCGACCCCGAAGAGGAAGAAAGTATTTGGGAGCCAATTGTTTGCGCAAGTAAGTATTCTTGGAATCTGGCTTCAGATGTGTCTACATGTCGAGTGTTTAAACAAAACACCCACTCCACACATTAGCAAAGTATGTAGTGCCTTAACATTAACATGGAGAAAGAAGAGGTGGAAGGAGCTGTCATTTTTGCTAGGTACCTGAGTTTTGGAGACCAAGGCACAAGGGCCAAGATTACTGAGTAGTTGCAGTGTGTACATTCCTAGTAGTGTAGGTGTCTGAAGGGCAAGCAGGTTGCAAGCAACAATAGACTGGGTAGGTAAGTATTTCCTGAATTTGATTAGTAACTTGACCATAACGCACTATGTAGGGCCTCAGCTACTTGACCATCGTTCCCTTAATACTTTTTTGTCTTCTTACTAGGTCATGATCTTCCAAGATGCACAACTGGCCAAATGAGTGCAGAAATGGTGTATTGTTTGAGGGAGCTGGAGCAAATAAAGGAGGCTGCCACTGCTTTACAGCGAAGAATCAGAGATTTTGTAGACATACTTGCAAAATTCTAATTTCCTCTTGCCTGTTCAGAAGTTTCTTGTTCCACTTGTTGGCTCCTGTTCGCAATTTTAATATTTACCATGTTTTTTCAGACTTTTAAATTAGAAAGTTTAGTCTCCAAACTCAATGTTCCTCCACTCCACTCCTCTAGGTCCACCACTAGGTCCTGTTTTCTGTATTTTCCTCAGTCTGAAAATGACTGTGTGAATTACTAACACTGAAAATGACAACATCACCTGTGCCAAATTCAACAAAAATAGAAAACATGACCTGGGTTTGCATCTTGAGAAGGAGAGTTGGGAAACACTGCCCTAAGTAATGTGAATTGTAATCTTTCTGTGTTTTGAAGAATAGCAAAGCCAAAATTTGAAGATGCACACAAATTGTGCCTTAACATTCTTATTTCCCTCATGATCCCATGCCTAAAATGTTTGTATTTCCATACCTATAGTTTGCCAAAAGCCACAAAACACACAGTGTGTCAACATGTGCTATCTACCATCACTGGGTAGCAATGGACGCATTTTGGGGGTGCAACCCCTTCCTCATAACTATAGAAGCTCAGAGGAATGGGTTGCACCCCCGAAACACGTCCATTGATACCCCGTGATCATTCGATGTGGTGGCCAGATAGTGATACATTGTGTACATGTTTCTTTTTGACAGATTAAACGAGTTGAAGGCTTCTGTTGAAATATGGGAGGGTTCTACGCTTTGCTAACCATTTCCCCACTTGTGATATAAGGATGTATAAGAAAAGGATTTCATTGTATTCAATCGATTACTAATCACGTGTAAAATTATGGTATTTAAGCCATCTGTGTAACTTTGACTTTAGATGTGTGTTCGATCTGAAGAAGGGCGTAAGCTTGAGAGCGTAAACGTAATGAAACGTAATGAACTTACACATCATGTAATGTTTGTTTGAACTTTGGTTCAATAAAGAAATTTTAAGTGCAGCGATCCTCTGAACTTTTTCTTATATTTGGTCAGTGGGATGACCAGATCGAATTGCACTAATTGAAGACTGGGTGCGGCTTTCCTCTACTTTGAAAAGTTATATATATATATATATATATATATATATGTATGTATATATATACATATACATATACACAGTGCCTTTAAAAAGTATTCATGTCTACATTTTGTCATGTTACAACCAAAAACATAAATGTATTTTACTGGGATTTTATGTGATAGACCAACACAAAGTGGCACATAATTGTGAAGTGGAAGAAAAATGATAAAATGTTTTCAATTTTTTTTACAAATAAATACCGGTGTGTGAAAAGTGTGGCGTGTATTTGTATTCAGCCCCCCTGAGTCAATACTTTGTAGAAACGCCTTTCACTACAATTACAGCTGCAAGTCTGTTTGGGGATATCTCTACCAGCTTTGCACATCTAGAGAGTGAGATTTTTGCCCATTCTTCTTTGCAAAATAGCTCAAGCTCCATCAGATTGGATGGAGAGCATCTGTTAACAGCAATTTTCAAGTCTTGCCACAGATTCTCAATTGGATTTAGGTCCGGACTTTGACTGAGCCATTCTAACACATGAATATGCTTTGATCTAAACCATTCCATTGTAGATCTGGCTGTATGTTAACCGGTTCAATACAGGGCAATTTCACCCCCTTCCTTCCCAGGCCAATTTTTAGTTTTCAGCGCTGTCGCACTTTAAACGTCAATTGCGCGGTCGTGCGACGTTGTACCCAAAAAAAATTGACGTCCTTTTTTCCCCACAAATAGAGCTTTCTTTTGGTGGTATTTGATCGCCTCTGCGGTTTTTATTTTTTGCGCTATAAACAAAAGAACAGCGACAATTTTGAAAAAAACACAATATTTTTTACTTTTTGCTATAATAAATATCCCAATTTTTTTTTTAAAAAACTAATTTTTTCCTCAGTTTCGGCCGATACGTATTCTTCTACATATTTTTGGTAAAAAAAATCGCAATAAGCGTATATTGATTGGTTTGCGCAAAAGTTATAGCGTCTACAAAATACGGGATAGATTTATGGCGTTTTTTAAAAAAAATATTTATTTATTTTTTTAGCTCCGATCGCGATTTTTTTTCGTGACTGCGACATTATGGCGGACACATCGGACACTTTTGACACATTTTTGGGACCATTCACATTTATACAGCGATCAATGCTATAAAATTGCATTGATTACTGTGTAAATGTGACAGGCAGTGAAGGGGTTAACCACTAGGGGGCGGGGAGGGGTTAATATGTTTCCTAGGGAGTGATTACTAACTGTAGGGGGAGGGGACGCACTAGGGGAGGAGACCGATCAGTGTTCCTCCATTCTGGGAACACAGATCGCTCTCCTCTGAGCTGACAGGCTGTGGATCTGTGTGTTTACTCACACAGATCCACATGCCGGTCCGGTTAACCGGCAATCGCGGGTGCCCGGCGGACATCGCGGCCGCCGGGCACACGCACCGGGTCCCGAGGAACGCGGCGGCGCGCGCTCGCCCCCTAGGCGGCCGGGAATCCCAGGGCGTCATATGACGCCCACCCAGGATGGGAGATCCCATCTGTGGACGTCATATGACTATGGGCGGGTATTGAAGTGGTTAAGGGTCGTTTTCCTCCTGGAAAGTGAACCTCCATCCCAGTCTCAAGTCTTTTGCAGACTCTAACAGGTTTTCTTCTAAGCTTGCCCTGTATTTGGCTCCATCCATCTTCCCATCAACTCTGATCAGCTTCCCTGTCCCTGCTGAAGAAAAGATTCCCCACAACATGATTCTGCCATCACCATGTTTCACAGTGGGGATGATGTGTTCAGGGTGATGTGCAGTGTTAGGTTTCCGCCACACATAGTGTTTTGCTTTAAGGCCAAAAAGTTAAATGTTGGTCTCATCTGACCAGAGCACCTTCTTCCACATGTTTGCTGTGTCTCCCCATGGATTCTCGCAAACTGCAGTTTTTACTTCTTATGGCTTTCTTTCAGCAATGGTTTTCTTCTTGCCACTGTTCCAGGCCAGATTTTGTGGTGAGCACGACTAATAGTTGTCCTGTAGACAGATTCTCCCACCTGAGCTGTGGATCTTGGCAGCTCCTCCAGAGTAAAGCTGGCCATACACCTATAGATTATCTGCAGATTTTCTATGGTTAGATGGAAAAAGTGCAACAGATTTCTCCATGTTCGCTAAACTGTGTGGATGGAGGAAACTTCCACTTTTTCCATCTAACCATAGAAAATCTGCAGATAATCTATAGGTGTATGGCCAGCTTAACCATGGGCTGCTTCTCTGATTAATGCTCTCCTTGCCCCGCCTGTCAGTTTAGGTGGAAGACCATGTCTTGGTAGGTTTGCAGTTGTGCCAAACGCTTTCCATTTTCGGATGATGGATTGAACAGTGTTCTGTGAGATGTTCAAAGCTTGGGATATTTTTTTTAACCTAACCCTGTTTTAAACATATCCACAACTTTATCCCTGACCTGTCTGGTGTATTCCTTGACCTTCATTATGCTGTTTGCTCACTAAGGTTCTCTAACAAACTTCTGAGGGCTTCACAGAACAGCTGTATTTATACTGAGATTAAATTACACACAGGTGGACTCTTTTTACTAATTAGGTGACTTCTGAAGGCAATTGGTTCACAAAATTTTAGTTAGGGGTATCAGAGTGAAGGGGGCTAAACACAAATACACGCCACACTTTTCAGATATTTATTTGTAAAAAAAATTGAAAACTATTCATAATTTTCCTTCCACTTGACAACTATGTGCCACTTTGTGTTGGTCTATCACATAAAACCACAATGAAATACATTTACGTTTTTGCCTCAAGAGGATCCCTGGACTTTTTTTCTATATACGAACATAGGTCAATCTCAGATATTGCATAATATTTGTTATATGATAGTTCTTGAAATACTGCTTGCTTAGCGTACTTCTAGGCTTTTGACCATTGGGAATTACATGTCTTGTTATTTTCCTATAGACCATCAAGGTAACGGGGTATCCTCACCTGGTTACCTTTTGTCTATGTTTGTAGTTATTAGCTATACCATATAAAAGGCCTATTTATCTGTGATAGATAGATAGATAGATATAGATAGAGAGAGAGAGAATTTTTATTTTTTTTATATATAATAAATATAAATTGTATTAAATGGTGGACTTTTATAACTGTCTGGAGGTCTGTAAAGTACAGACCATGTGCTTCTGGGTATAAATTTACAATACTTAACACATAATCTATAGATTAGCTGCAGATGAAATATGGTGTTGAGAATCCTTATTAGTCAGCTTAGCTTCCTGCAGCAGTTCCCATCCAGCTGGTCCTCCTCATCTCATACATCTGAGGTCTTATCTGTTTCATATTACTTGGCATCATTCATGGAACACCTGTAGTCATTGTCTTCTATGCTGAGCAATTCTGTACATGTTGAAGTTTTCTTTCTATGCTGCATATCATTGAGCTACAATCTGGTGATATGAGACAGTTTACATGAGTAGCATTTAAGATTTAAAGCCTGACTCACTCCAGGCAGATTAAAAAAAACATATCCGGGGGCGTGGCTTAGCAATGGCCGAGTAAAGAAGTGCTTTGGAGGAGCTCCCTGTCCAACTCGGCCTATTCGGATCTAAAACCACCTATTCTATGCAGTGAGCACGTTATGAGCGACCCCAAAAGGTACAGGACGAGATCGACTTCCCGGGGAGCCCACCGTCGGACCACACAACCGGGGATTCCACACTTTTTCAGAGGTCAGGCAGACCTATCCCCCGGCGCCATAGCAGTCGCGCCACGTGGATCCCACATACCTCCATCCCTCACCGACTCCCAGATGGCTTCGCCGACACAGGCCCCGGCGCCCATACCCCTCACGGGCACTCCAGCCTTATTCTGCACGGAGTTGGAGAGCAACCCGGGAAACCAGAACATCCTGGAAGATGACCTCCGTAGCATGCTCAGGGCTCTCCCCACAAGAGCAGACCTGGAGGCCCTCCCCACGAGAGCGGACCTGGAGACCATGATTTTGAGGATAGAGGAGGCGCACAGGAAAGATATCCAAGAGGTGCGAGAGGACCTACACTTAGTGGAGAATCGGGTCACCTCTGGAGAACAGAGACTATCCACCCTGGATGAGAGGTTGACGGCTTTGGAACATACACAGCAGACTCATCTCCTAGAATCACGGGACATGCAGCTCCATTTGGAGGAGTTGGAGGACCATAGCCGCCGTAACAACCTGCGGCTGCGGGGAATCCCAGAAGCCACAGGCCCGGAGGATCTGGTGGCGACGGCGGCAGCGATCTTTCAGGCCCTCCTAGGCAACCCCACACCACACCTAGAAATAGACAGGATCCACCGCACCCTGGGCCCCAGACCTACAGACCCCGCCAGACCTCGGGACGTCTTGTGCCGCATGCATCGCTTCGCGCAGAAGGAGACCTTACTCAGAAAAGCCTGGGACCAGGGAGAAATTGACTTTGACGGAGCACATATTCAAATACTCCCGGATCTATCGAGGGCCACGCTGCAGCGCCGCGCCATACTGAAGCCCATCCTAGAGCTGGCAAGAAGTCATGGCTGCACATACAGATGGGGTTACCCACTTGCGGTGACCTTCCGCACAGACCGGGCCTATTTTACACTACGCACACCAGCTGACTTTCCAGCCCTTTTCGACTTCATGGGGGCAGAACCGATCCAGATTCCAAATTGGTTGATAAAGATCCCACGTCCGACCGGCCGTCCAGGCCCGACCCTGGGCAGAAACAACCAGACCACCCGCTCACAGAGATCCCGGGGAAGGTCCCGTGCCAGACCAGAAAACGGAGCACGTGAGTCCTGAAGGTATTATTACAACAGCTTTTTCACAAAGTGACTACCTTTTCTCTACGCTGACTACAAGTTAATGCTGAGTATCTGGCTTGCTAATCATTTGTATCCTGAACAGTTTGTATTACTGTCCTACCCAAGTAGTGTGTGACTTTCCAGATGTCCCATACACTGAACATGGAGCTGTCTTTTGCCCCCCTCTCAACCCTCCTGGTCATAGAATAAGCCTTGCATGAGACTACCGGAGAAATCTTTTATTTTTCTTTTATTTTTCTTTATGCATCCCGTTCGACCCTCTTGGACACAGCAATTGATATATCAAGGGCGGGCGACTTCTCGCGGTCACTGGGGATGGGGAACTGCTCAGCACCCGCCTTCCCGCCCTCCTCCCCTCTCCTTGCCGAAACAGCTATCTGTGTGGCTGCAATATCTCGCGAGGAGGGCTTCTCCCCCCCTCCCTCTCTCCCTCGCCCCCACACTGAAGCGGACGAGGAGAGGAGAGATGGCATTCCTGACTCTGCATACTAGCCCGGATGCACGTTAGAGGCGATATGGGGAATAGTACTATATTGCAAGAACTTTTGTTGTGTATAAGAGGATATCAGCTTTTTCTTAAGAGACCGGTGACCGCTCAGAGATCTCACGTGAGCTCCCGACTCGGGGTTTGGTGATGTGGGGGGGGGGATAAATCTGGAGATATTGATAGTCAGAATCAGCAGAGGTATTCAGTGAGATGGCTCTTGTATGTGGTAGGCAGATGACAGCTAAATTCGAGACACGGGGGGAGTGTAATGGATGTGCTGGCTGGACGGGGGGCTGTGCGGGACTCTGACTGCAGTGGGAGCCCTGAGGGAACTCAGCTTATTGTCCCTGCTGCATGTGTCCCCACTGATAGTCATTGCACTGCTGGAACGTTGCCTACAGCCACCACCAGTAAACAACACATAGGGAGCTATGTTGACGAATGCCAGCTGGGTACTATAATCATCACCACTACAATTATGAAGGGTACGCTTAGTTCAGTACATCTTGCAAACCAACCAGTAAATGTAGTCCATAGCGTATTATATGGTTCTGTTTTGTTTTGAACGTTAATAGGTTGAATAAGATGGCCATAACAGCACTCCTGCTGCCCAGAGTGCATACCCATATATATATTTTCATATATGTAGTTTTAAGTCCGACACTAGAGACAGAATATGTTATGCTCAGAGTGCCACTTTCATTTTTCTTCTTTTGATCCGAGGGCACGGGGAGGACATAGCCCTCCTCCCGAGGTCCTTGCTAGACACTTCCCCAATTAGGAAAACGCCACCATCCAGGTATTCTGGTGGGCGTTGAAGTAATCTTCAGCTAAATAGCAGTTAACCACTCGTTGGATCGGGCGGAGTGGGAGATTCCGTCTCCACGACACCCCTTACAACCTTAGAGTGGTCTTGACCCTATTCTGAACCCCCCCTTACTAGTTTTCCACTTCTCTTCCCCCTGCTTTCCCCACCCTTCCCTTTCTTCCCCTCTATATTTGTACTATATTCTCGCGAACATGGGGGTTCTCAAGATTGTCACCCTCAATACAAAGGGGCTTAATGTCCCAGAAAAACGGAGAATGCTTCTAAATGACATGAGACGCATGAAGGCTGATATAGTATTAATTCAAGAGACGCATTTCAGAGAAAACAAATTCCCAATATTAAAAAACAGGTACTACCCGACAGTATATCACTCCACCCATGTAGAAGCTAAATCCAGAGGAGTATCCATTCAGATATCCGCATCAGTACCATGGACGCTAGTAGACAAAAAGACAGACCCGGCGGGCAGGTTCCTTTTCCTGAAAGGCCTGATAGGTGGCGCCAAAGTGACCATCGCAAATTTTTACGTCCCTAATGTACACCAAGATACATTCATGAAAAAACACTTAAAAATACTACAGAATTTTTCTGAGGGCCAATTGATCGTAGGAGGGGATATCAATATCCCCTTGATACCGGCAGAAGACACATCGTCAGGCACATCCTCTATCACACGTGGCACTCGTAAAGAGATGCTTTCGGCCCTTCACGCAGCACAGCTGTTAGATACCTGGCGCCTGTTTCACCCTGGGGAACGAGACTACACCTTTTTCTCTCGCCCACACCAGGTATATTCACGTATTGATCTCTTTCTAGTGCCACACAACCAACTTCGAGCGGTTAAAGACACGGCCATTGGATCCATTACATGGTCTGACCACGCTCCAGTTACCATGCAATATGACCTTACTGACTTTTTCAAAGGACAAAGAAAACCATGGAGACTAAATAAAAGTCTTCTCCAAGACCCAGACATAGTAGCAGACATCACGAAAGAAATCTCACACTACTTCCACACCAACACTTTAGAAGGCGGAGATGGTGGACTGATATGGGAAGCACACAAAGCGGTGATCCGTGGAGTGCTTATCAAGCATGGGGCAAGACTTAAAAAACAAAAGACAGCACAATTATCAACACTATTTGACAAACTACATAAACTAGAGTATGCCCACAAAATGACACCGTCCAGACCCCTAGGTAGCGAATTAGACACGGTACGTATGCAAATAACAGACCTGCTCCAATACAAGGCTAAGGCGGCTCTTCAGATTTCCCGCAAAAAGATTTACGAATCTGGTAACAAGTGTGGAAGACTACTGGCCCAATCCCTTAAATCGCAGAACATGGCATCGTACATCCCACACATTAACTCTCTCACGGGACAAAAAGCTGACTTACCTGAACAAATCACACAAGAATTTAGGTCGTATTACGAAAATCTATACAATCTAAACATGACACAACCTTCCCCAGAGAATATTGCAGAATATATAGCAGACTCCAAAATGCCCTCTTTGGGGACCGAGACGCGAGACCTACTAGACGAACCCATAACATTAACAGACATACAACTGGCAATAAAAAATACCAAGCAAGGAAAAGCCCCGGGCCCTGACGGTTTTACAATCCAATACTACAAGACGCTACTCCCAGCATTAGGACAACACTTGACCAACCTCTTCAACGACCTAGGTAAAGGGAGATTACTACATAACAACACGTTACAAGCCCAAATAACAGTAATCCATATAGAAGATAAAGACCCAACCCAGTGCGGCAGTTACCGTCCAATTTCCTTACTGAACACGGACCTTAAACTATTCACAAAAATTTTAGCCACGAGATTACAACAACATATACCCAACTTGATTCACCTAGATCAAGTAGGCTTCGTCCCTACCAGAGAGGCGAGGGACAATACTACTAAAGTCCTAAACTTACTCTACAACGCCACAATGACAGACACACCGATGGTCTTGCTCAGTACAGATGCCGAAAAGGCATTCGATCGGGTAAACTGGTCGTTTATGCTCACAACGCTAAGACACATTGGCCTAGGAGACACTATGCTAAATTGGATCTCGGCAATCTATACCGCACCAACTGCTAGAGTAAGGGTTAACGGCGTAATGTCAGACTCCTTCCAAATCTCGAATGGCACTCGGCAAGGGTGCCCGCTTTCACCCCTCCTTTTTGCATTATCACTGGAACCATTCCTCTGCCACATCAGATTGAACCCGGACATTTCCGGTATTACCATTGCCAATACTCAGTATAAGATATCTGCATATGCAGACGACTTGATGTTCTCATTAACAAACCCAGTTATCTCTCTTCCAAACCTACTAAAAGAATTTTCCATATACGGGTCCCTGGCCTTCCTGAAAATTAACCTAGCTAAATCAGAAGCTATGGGGGTAGGAATTCCTCCATCGCTACTCACATCTCTCAAAGCCAATTTTAAACTAAAATGGACAGACCAAGCTCTAAAATATCTGGGTACGTACATCCCCCAAACAATGTCGAAACTATACGAATTTAATTTTCCGCCACTACTGGCAAATATAAAAACACTGCTAAATACATGGCAATCGGGCCTACATTCCTGGTTGGGGCGCTGTAACATCCTGAAGATGTCCATATTACCAAAAATACTATATCTAATGCAGGCCATCCCAATACGTATGCCCACCGGATTTTTTAAACAGACACAAACAATATTTACTGACTTTGTTTGGGCTAAGAAACGACCCAGACTGCCAAATAAGTTACTTGTCCTCCCCAAGTCATATGGGGGGTTGGCACTACCCGATATACGCGCATATCACCAAGCGCTACACTTGGGAAGACTCATAGACTGGCGTAGACATAAAGAGACCAAATTATGGACCCAACTAGAGCAATCCCTCACCACAATTCCGCTGGGAGGTACTCCATGGTGTTATCAAAGCCTTCCAATAGAGCTCAAACGACATCCTCTGATAGGCAACACTGCCCGAATCTGTGCTAAACTAATTTCTAATTCAAACATCTCATCTCGAAACTCGCCCCTCTATCCAATTATAGGACACACTTTATTCACACCAGGATTACACGATAGAATTTTCCAGACATTGGGAGAAACAGGTATACATATGGCCTCCCATTTTAGTTCGGGAGGACGCTGGAGAACATACGAGGAGATCTCTGACCCACTGGGGAGGTTCCGTCTAGACTTCATGCGAACACTCCAACTAGGCCACTTCCTACATTCTATCCCACCCCCCACAGACGTTGACCAAGGACTTACGACTCTAGAAGAACTTTGTACTGACACGGGCACCTTACCACATACACTCTCACTGATGTATAGTCTTCTGAATACACCCCCTACGGACTACATACCCCCGGGTTTAACCAAATGGGAAGAGGAGCTAGAATGCAGTTTCAACCACACGCAGAGACAACGCATATTACGTTTCACACACAAGTCGTCCATCTGTGCTAAAACCCAGGAAACAAATTCTAAAATACTCTCCAGGTGGTACAGGACCCCAGTACAACTACATAAAATATTTCCTACTACGTCTGAGGTGTGCTGGCGTTGTCAAAAAGACAAAGGAACCCTGTTGCACATATTTTGGTCATGTCCCAAGCTCTCCCGCTTTTGGAGGGTAATACATGAGACGATACAACTGTTCACCGACAGGACAATTACAAAAGACCCTGCATTCTTTCTACTGCACGCCACTGAAACTCCAGATAAGGTATACAAACGATCGGTCATACGACATCTGTTAGATGCAGCCAGAGCCTGCATACCCCTATGCTGGAAATCCACCACACCACCGTCCATTGACATGTGGCTGGGGAAGGTGGAAGACATAAGACAAATGGAAGACCTTATCCACACGGCACAACATAGGGAAGAAGCATTCTCTAAAACATGGCAATTATGGACGATGTTTGTATACTCGGCGGCAGGCCAATCTTTGAGAGGGGCAGCCGTCACCAGTTGAGGGTGCAGTTGTGCATGCTGCGACACCAGGTTCCTAAGAGCAGAATTACAGATCTCTGGGAACACAGACTGTTTGACCCTACATGTTCGCGAGATTCCCCCCTTCTCCCCCCCCCCCCAGTCCCTCCATTCCTTCCCCTCCTTCTCCTCTGTGCCATACTATCTTATCTTTTCTTCCTCTCAGTTTTCAACACCCCCCTAATTCTTTTTATTTTAATAAATAAAGAAAATAGAGGACCGGCACATGGGAGTTAGTACTGAAAGACGATAAATACTTACTAAGAATATACAGTATGACATGCTATAGTCCTATATGCATTAATGTATTGTTATGGAAATAACAAGTTAGTTGTTGATCTATTAATAAGAAATAAGCAAGAATGTGTATCACGATACTGTACCTGACGTGTTATCTGATGCATGTATTTCTATGTACCTGTCGACCCATGGAGGTCGTGTTCTCCACATAAATAAACAATTTAACAAAAAAAAAAAAAAAAACATATCCTTTAATAACACATTGTACTAAATTATACATTTTCTAAATGTAATTTTCATGGCAAATAATGAAAGCAACAGAACCCATTGTAACCCTGGGCAGTACTGGGAAACATAGGGTAAGCACTTGAAGCCACACTGGACTTCTACCACGTCTGGGCTAGGTTAGGGATTAGGATTGGGCCCTATGCACACTGAGCGTTTAGCCCTGGATGAATAGGATTAGCTGCAGGTGGAGGGCACAGGTGCCCCATCCAATCCCATTGCTCATAGCATGTAAAACTCTATGCGAGCCTGACAGCTGCTGCAACTGGATGGGGCACTGAGCAGTACAAACGCTTAGGGCGGGATGAGCCCAGGGTCAAACACCTGGAACGCAGACTTCTTATATTCCAGGCATTCGTCCCTGGGCACATACTGCCCTAGAAGTTTGACCACTTGGTGCCCTGTCCAGCTCCAACAGCTATCAGGCTCTTATAGAGGTTTTCAGGCTACCAGCAGTGGGGCTGGATGGGGCACCTGTGCTCTCCGCCTCCTGCTAAACACCGGAACCCCATGCATCGGGGCTAAATACCCAACCCTAAGCATTGTAGAAGTCCAGTTTGTATAGCTACACTCACATGTGATAGTGCCTGTAAGTGGACGTCCAGCCCTGCTCCCTGCAGCCTTTCAAACTCTAAAAGAGGACCTGTGCTCTTTGCCTGCAGCTAATTGCTGAAGTCTAATACACTGGGGATAAACACCCAGTGTGCATGGGGCCTTAGGCTGGCCACACACCAATAGACTGAATAGAAAAAAAAATGTTCAGAACGTTTGTTCAGTTTTCTAACAGTCAATAGGGTAACATTAACAATCATTTTCAACCGTAATAATGAAGAAAACCAAAGGGGGGGGATGAGAAATTTTTCTTGAACAAGCGAAATTCTAACTGGGAATGTGGTTTTCGTTTGGAAATGTGTACGTGCATCCGGAAATTGAATATTGAATTTAAAACACTGGCATAGCAATTGAGCAAAATTTTTCAGGGTTTTCATATGAAATTTGTCAGACCCATAATGGTAAAAATTATATACTGTATGTACAGTGCCTTGATAAAGTATTCACACCATATATATTCATATATATACACTATTTTAATAAAAGTATTGCCTGCCTTTACACGCCCATGAACTTTAATGGCAATGGCATCCCAATCTTAGTCCATAGGGTTCAATATTGAGTTGGCCCACCCTTTACAACTATAACAGCTTCAACTCTTCTGGGAAGGCTGTCCACAAGTGTTTAGGAGTGTGTCTATGGGAATGTTTAACCATTCTTCCAACATTTGTGAGATCAGGCACTGATGTGGACGAGGCCTGGCTCTCAGTCTCCGCTCTAATTCATCCCAAAGGGGTACTATCGGGTTGAGGTCAGAACTTTGTGCAGGCCAATCAACTTCCTCCACCCCAAACTCGCTCATCCATATCTTTATGGACCTTTCTTTGTGCACTGGTCCAAATCATTTGGTGGAGGGGGGATTATGGTGTAGGGCTGTTTTTCAGGGGTTGGGCTTGGCCCCTTAGTTCCAGTGAAGGGAACTCTTAAGGCATTAGCATACCAAGACATTTTGGACAATTTCATGCTCCCAACTTTGGCCTGCAGAGTCCTGACCTCAACCCGATAGAACAGCTTTGGGATGAATTAGAGTGGAGACTGCGTGCCAGGCCTCCTCGTCCTCATCAGTGCCTGACCCCACAAATGCGCTTCTGGAAGAATGGTCAAACATTCCCATAGACACACTCCTAAACCTTGTGGACAGCCTTCCCAGAAGAGTTGAAGCTGTTATAGCTGCAAAGGGTGGGCCAACTCAATATTGAACCCTACGGATTAAGACTGAATTGCCATTAAAGTTCGTGTGCGTCTATAGGCAGGTGACCCAATACTTTTGGTAATATAGTGTGTGTGTGTGTGTGTGTATATATATATACTCACTTTTGTTGCCAGCGGTTTAGACATTAATGGCTGTGTGTTGAATTATTTTGAGGGGACAACAAATTTACACTGTTATACAAGCTGTACACTCACTACTCTACATTGTAGCAAAGTGTCATTTCTTCAGTGTTGTCACATGAAAAGATATAATAAAATATTTACAAAAATGTGAGGGGTGTACTCACTTTTGTGAGATACTGTGTATATATATATATCATTGTGCAGTGGAAAGCCTAAATTTAAACTCAGAGCCAGCATCCACTATTATATGAATCATGCTTCACACATCTAAAAAATGAGAAAAAATGTGTAGCACTACAAATCTGCCTTGTGCCCCTTCAGTGATCTTCTGAGGAAGTCAGTCAGGATGCAGTGCATTAAGCAGGTGGACCCAGTGATGTCATCACACTGGGAGGGGGGGTGGAACAGGTTGTGCTAGGTCAAGAGACTGCCATGAGAAAGTGGATGCAGAGTGATCTATATTATGCTATTATGTCATTTTGAAGGCGTGTTATTTCCAGTTTACATTTGTGTGCAATCTTGCTTCTTCCAAAATAAATCGTGTGAAGACGTAGAGCGTTAGATGGTGTGTTTTATGTCTGTTAATGAGTTTAAACAGTTTTAACCCTGAAGAAGTGAGCAGGGGACTTGGAGCAATCTTTTTCCTGAAGAAGGAGTGGTGTCCTTATCTTCCATTGCGTTGGCTTACAGGGGGAAGTAGATGATACCACCTTTCTGATGTGATTTATGACCTCCTATAAATTAAGAGGTAAAACAAAGGGGGTAAGCGTTTAGTTATTACACATGAGTGGAGGTGATTTTCACTGAATGGTGGAGATTTTTAGCGAGAAAGCGGGTGGAGGACTTGATGGTTAATTTACATAACACCTATAGTATTGGTGTGCATGTGGATTTGAAGTATTACATGTCTTTGTTTATGATTTAACAGATTTGATTTTTCTGATTGATTATTTTTGATTATTATTTTTTTATATTGTGTTAATGAGGTACAAAGTGGTACTATCGGATGCGCAGATGAACATTTAAACAAAATTCGAATGACTGTCTTTAGACTTTGGGGATGAGCTTAAGTTAAAGGTTAAAAATGTAATTATACAGCCTAATTGGTGGGTGAGAGGTTAGGCTTCCGTTGAAGGAAAGCTCTACTAGCCACATGCTGGGGTTCCTCCTGCCACTAGGGTTTATATGTCACTAGACCACATTCTATACCTTAAGAGGTCGCAAAATAAATAGGCTTAACTTACTTTGTTGGTTCAAGCTTTAAAACCTTGTGTATAAGGAATTTGGGATACTGAGCTCTAGAAGATTCTTACAAATGGCCATTCCTATCTCGTTCTCTTTGGCAGTAGGTTCATTCATTTTACTTCCTATCTTGTCAGAAGTAATGAATGAATTTTTTTGTGGCCTGATCAGTCTATGCAGTCTATGCAGAAACATAAAAACAATAGAGTAATACGGCGCACTCTGGATATGACAATGCATAAAAACTGGTATGGGTAGGGGAGTGGAACATATTGCATATAAAACAGTTCTTATTGGGAAATTAGTCCATGTAAGGAAAAACAAATAACTGTCCATAGGGGGCTGCCAGTTCCGGAGTTTAGAAGGCTGAAGAAACTCTATAATGCAAAAGGGACACAAAGAACAGCGCCCTCTAAGTGCAGTATGCAGGTATTTAATGTAAATTAAAAATGTATTAAAATACACTCACGTAGGTGTAGAGGGAACTGTTATTGGTGGTGAACATTTGGGACTAAAGTCACCTTGCTATGTCCGAAACAACCACATTCACAGCACCACACGATAAGGCACCATCCTGTAAGGAAATAAAGTGGGTATGAGGAAAGTATGGAGGGCTTTTGGAAATTTGTAAAACTCTTATGCCCTGTACACACGATCGGACATTGATCGGACATTCCGACAACAAAATCCATCAGATTTTTTCAGACGGATGTTGGCTCAAACTTGTCTTGCATACACACGGTCGCACAAAGTTGTCGGAAAATCCGATTGTGCTGAGCGCGGTGACGTAAAACACGTACGTCGGGACTATAAACGGAGTAGTAGCCAATAGCTTTCTTCTCTTAATTTATTCTGAGCATGCGTGGCACTTTGTGCATCGGATTTGTCTACACACGATCAAATTTAAACGATCGGATTTTGTTGTCGGAAAATGTTATATCCTGCTCTCAAACTTTGTGTGTCGGAAATTCCGACGGAAAAAGTCCGATGCAGACCACACACGATCAGAATTTCTGACAACACAATCCGATCGCACTTTTCCCGTCGGAAAATCCGGCCGTGTGTACAGGGCATTACAACAAATAATGTTTAGAACTTTCAGTAGAATTAGGTCCTTCAGTCAATGGGCTTCACTGGGCAAATGCAGTGTGTGTTTGAAATCACTTTTGTGAACTCGTGAGATCATTCAGAATTCATTGCAAGAGCAGTTGATCTGAATTTGACCAACCTAAGCTTCTGTAGTGGAGTGTCCATTTACTCACCATACACAGATGCAGATGCAGGTCCCTTTTACTCCATTTACCTAAACTCCCTGGGTTTCTGGATATGCCCAGGGAACATAAGTTCTTAAGCTACCCTCCTTCAGCACCTCACAGAGGTCACACCTGATGAGTTAGCTGTGCTAGGGCTCTACAGCCAGGTTTGAGGTCCTCTACTGTCAGAAACGGTTTGTTGGCCTGGGCCAGAGTCTAATAGCATCTAACTTCTAAGGAAAATACAGCTACTCTGGGGGCCCAATCCGTAAATGTCACCAAAGAACTTTAGCTGCAGGAGAGTGGCCCTTCGTCCTTGGGCTTTGGATCCCCCCAGCTGTTCACCTATGTTACCAGAGCATCCCTGGACTTCACCGAAAAGGATATTGTTTAGGAACATAAGTAGCTGTTTGTGTTCTAACCTGTTTAACTGAAATAGTGTCATTGCTGTAAAGTGCATGTTTGTGAAGCTTTCATTTATTTGTAAAGCTTTCATTCCCGTCTGACTTGGCATACATCTGTCTGCCAACTCTCTCTGCTCAGTTACAAGTTGAGCATGCTGTGGTCTTCAAAAGGAAACAGCACAGGGTGACAACACTGCTAATGCAGTGAGACTCTGCAAGCAGGGGCGGACTGACCATTGAGCCACTCGGGAAATGTCCGAGGGCCCTGGGCCACTGGGGGGCCCCATCAGGGTTGCCAGCCTCAGTAAAACCAGGGACAGTATGTATAAATCTGTGTTTTTTGTACATCTGTCTGTGTATACTGTGTGTACATGTATGTGTATACTGTGTGATTGTATACTGTGTGTGTGCATACTGTGTGGCCCCATAATCTCTGATTGCCTGGGGGTCCCATAATCTCCTATTGCCCGAGGGCCCCATGAGTTATCAGTCCGTCCCTGTCTACAAGAGCAGCGTTGTCACCCCTTGAAACAGGTTCACTTGGGAATCAGCCAGTAAAAAGCCGTTAAAAAAATAATCGAAAAAAATCACTCTTTACAATATTTCTGTAAATAGATAAGCTATCATATAGTATTTTTTTGCTATTTGCCTTAACATACACTTAAAAGATAACATTTCCTTTAGATTTGCAGAGCTCTAGTGGCGTCATTGGCAAAACATGTCCATTTTCACTAATATAATCTCAAAGCAATGATAGACTTCATAGGAAAAAGACAGTACAACACACAGGTTAGAATAAGAAGTTTACAATAACATGTTTGATTTGTGCTGACAAATGACCAAATATCACTAGTGACCCTAGGACAAGGCAGATGGTTCTGTGAATTTGGCACTTAAATATTTAGGTCACTTATGCCCATAAATGTGCTGTATCAGCAAACTAAGCTTGGTTATGTTGAACTTAAGATAAGGTCACACTTTGTTATGTTCTTATGTATGGGGAAGAGAGCTTTTTAATATAGTTTGTGTTTGACAAGACTTCTGCTGTTTACATTGTAATGGAGTGTTAATGATGCCTTCTTGGGAATTAAACATTGTAATCTGAAGGTTTGGTGGTGGCACCATGTTAAACAGTTCAAGATGTCCCCACAAGTTCAGTTCAAAAGAGAGAATTTTAATAATGTGCTTGTTTGTTCATTGTGTTCTAGACCAGCGTTTCTCAAATTTCTTTCAGTTGCAGCGCCCTTTAAAAGTATGAAAATCTTGAGGCACCCCAGTCTAAAATTTAAAAACTGTAAACTTATCAATGGGAAACATAAGTCTGGGACAATGCACACAATCCCTTTGATTAAATTAATTTCACATCAGAGGTCCCCTCGTCACATCAGAGGTCCCTGCATCACATCAAAGTCCCACCTTCAATCAGAACCCCCCCCTTTATATCAGAAGTCCCCATCACATCATAGGCCCCCCTATACACGAGAACCAAGCTTCACATAAGAGGTCCCCTATTTGAGTCCCCATCACATTAGAGCCCCCCGCCCATCATATCAGCGCCCCCCCCCCCCCTTTATATCAGAGCCATACCTTTTGGCTCCAGTAGCACGACAGAGGGTGGAGGAGGTCTGGAGGAGACGGACATCCATTTTCTCCTGAATGCTGGGGACGGCACCAATTGCTGCCTGCCCTGGATCAGAGTCATGCATTGCCATGGTTCAGGTGAGCCAGCCATCATCACAATAGCAATGAATGACACCATGGGGTTGATTTACTAAAACTGGAGAAAGCAAAATCCGGTGCAGTTGTGCTTAGTAGCCAATAAGCTTCTAACTTCATCTTGTTCAATTAGGATTTGAAAAAAAAAACTGGAAGCTAATTGGTTTTTATATAAAAAGAGGTGTAGTGCTAAAAAAAATAACCGAGATCGGGGTCATGACGTGTCCCAGGGACACGATCACCATTGTGACTAAGGCAAAGTCATATGAGGTTGTCCCATAACGAGAGGTGATCCCGCCTGCCGTGATTTTACTATATGGTGGGCAGGAGGTGGTTAAAAAATTATTTTAGGCCTGAAGATTGCATAAAGCCCCCAGAACATTACATGTTTTCTGAAAGCAGACACCCCTAGAAAATTAAATAGTGGTAGTTCCAATTTTTTATGTTACACAATATTAACCCAAGATTTCAGTAGAAAATACTCTAAAAGCTCGTTTTAGGGCACGCAAAATAAATAGATTACCCAATTTTTTGGGTAAAATATAGAAAATGAGCTTGCACTGAATAAATAGATACCCAGCATGTGAAACCTTAAAATTGCACGTGTATGTGAAATGGCGACAAATTTCAGTACCCTATATTTTTCATAGGCAACGCTTTAAAAGCCCCTACAGGTCATCCGTTTAAAGGTACCCAGGAGCTCTGGTGTTAGAGTTGCTCACACTCCAGCAGGCACAGGAATATGAAACATTTGTATTGCAATTGACATTTTCATGCGTAGGCACCCGCGTAAGCATTTACGTTTATAAGTGTATGTATATGGAGGGACCTCAAACATTTTTGAGGGGCATTTTATGTGTTTTGGTGTAACTTTAATTTTTTTTTTTTTTACAATTTACCATTATTTTACTTTTACTTTTTTTTTTCATCACATGGACAGATTGTTGTACACTTGCAGAGCATTTGAAGCCAGTGGCGGCCCACACCTATAGTCACCAAAAAAAAATATATATATATTTTTTTTAAAATGGCCCCTTTAAGAAAAAAAATTTTGAAAAAAATGTCCTTTAACTAAGTACACTGTGTTCGGGCGCCGGACACAGTGCACTATGGGAAGCGCCACATCAATGCAATCATGAGATTGCAGACGCAGCGCTTCATTGGCGGGGTTTGGAGCTGCTTTGCGGCGCAATCCAATGCAGCGAGCAGCATCTGCCCGGCACCCGGCTGGGTGCTTTGTTCTCACTGTGAGAACAAAGTCACTTCCGGCAGGCTACAAAAAGATGGCTGCCGTGAGGACTGATCCCCTCTCCACCAAACACACGGAGAAAGCCAGGAACTAGCTACAGACGCGGCTTGAAGGAGTGCTGTGCTGCCGGGGACACAGATGTGAGGAGGACCCTGCTGCTTTGCTGGGGACACAGATGTAAGGAGGGGCTCCGCTGGGGACACAGATGTAAGGAGGGGCTCCGCTGGGGACACAGATGTAAGGAGGGACTCCGCTGGGGACACAGATGTAAAGAGGGACTCCGCTGGGGACACAGATGTAAGGAGGGGCTCCCTTGGGGACACAGATGTAAGGAAGGGCTCCGCTGGGGACACAGAATGTAAGGAGGGGCTCCGCTGACGGGGACACAGATGTAAGGAGGGACTCCGTTAACAGGGACACAGATGTAAGGAGGGACTCTGCTGACGAGGACACAGATGTAAGGAGGGGCTCTGCTAAGAACACTGATGTAAGGAGGGGCTCCGCTGGGGACAAAGATGTAAGGAGAGGCTCTGCTGGGGACACAGATGTAAGGAGGGGCTCCGCTGAGGACACAGATGTAAGGAGGGGCTCCGCTGGGGACACAGATGTAAGGAGGGGCTCTGCTGGGGACACAGATGTATGGAGGGGCTCCACTGGGGACACAGATGTAAGGAGGGGCTCCGCTGACGGGAACACAGATGTAAGGAGGGACTCCGCTGATGGGGACACAGATGTAAGGAGGGACTCCACTGACGGGGACGCAGATGTAAGGAGGGACTCCGCTGATGGGGACGCAGATGTAAGGAGGGGCTGCACTGAGGACACCGATGTAAGGAGGGGCTCCACTGGGGACACAGATGTAAGGAGGGGCTCCGCTGGGGACACAGATGTAAGGAGGGACTCTGCTGACGAGGACACAGATGTAAGGAGGGGCTCTGCTAAGGACACTGATGTAAGGAGGGGCTCCGCTGGGGACAAAGATGTAGGGAGAGGCTCTGCTGGGGACACAGCTGTAAGGAGGGGCTCCGCTGAGGACACAGATGTAAGGAGGGGCTCCGCTGGGGACACAGATGTAAGGAGGGGCTCTGCTGGGGACACAGATGTATGGAGGGGCTCCACTGGGGACACAGATGTAAGGAGGGGCTCCGCTGACGGGAACACAGATGTAAGGAGGGACTCCGCTGATGGGAACACAGATGTAAGGAGGGACTCCGCTGATGGGGACACAGATTTAAGGAGGGACTCCGCTGACGGGGACGCAGATGTAAGATGGGACTCCGCTGACGGGGACGCAAATGTAAGGAGGGGCTGCACTGAGGACACTGATGTAAGGAGGGGCTCCACTGGGGACACAGATGTAAGGAGGGGCTCCGCTGGGGACACAGATGTAAGGAGGGACTCCGCTGGGGACACAGATGTAAGGAGGGGCTCCGCTGGGGACACAGATGTAAGGAGGAACTCCGCTGGGGACACAGATGTAAGGAAGGACTCTGCTGGGGACACAGATGTATGGAGGGGCTCCGCTGGGGACACAGATATAATGAGGTGCTCTGCTGACAGGGACACAGATGTAAGGAGGGACTCCGCTGACAGGGACAGAGATGTAAGAAGGGACTCTGCTGGGGGCACCTGATGTAAGGAGGGACTCCGCTGGGGGCACCTGATGTAAGGAGGGACTCCGCTGGGGGCACCTGATGTAAGGAGGGACTCTGCTGGGGGCACCTGATGTAAGGAGAGACTCTGCTGGGGGCACCTGATGTAAGGAGGGACATCACTGGGGGCACCTGATGTTAAACTTTCTAGAATACACATATTTCTATTGTTGTGTAGGATCTGGGCTTGCTGTTCCTCCCTCTCTCCCTCCCTCTCCCATCCCTCGTTCATCTCAGACACTAACCACACCACCTTAGAGCCATGCCCATTATTCTGTGAAACCACGCCCATTTTGGGGAGGCGTCAAAAAGGAAGGGTGGGGTCTGACGCCCCCCCATCCTAAAACTTCATCAGCCGCCACTGCTTGAAGCACAAGTTCTAGTCGACACTTTTCCAATTTGAAGCAGATTTGCGTGGCAAGTCTCTAGCGAGAGCAAAGTAGCAGTGGTGAGTCTACAGCAAGTGCTCTGCAAGTCACAGTGACTCCTGTGGGGGGAGGAATATAGCACAACATAACTGAACCAAATCTTGCAGCAGACTTGCAGAATGTTTGCAAAGAAAGTTGATGTAGAGTCATGCAATGGGGACTTGATGCAATTGTGCAACAAACTTGTGAAGCCTGGCAAGTCTAGCAATTGCTTAGCAAGTCATTTCAAATGTGTAGCTCAATAGCTAGTTATTTGGGTGGGGATAAAAAGTCCCCTATGTAATGATTATTTGGTGACAGGTTCTAAAAAACCCCGGATGTCTCACCTGTCCTCGAATGAATCTAATTGCACTGCATTTGATTCTTCCGAAGCCATAAAAGTGAAAGGGGGACCCAAAAGTGACTTTTTACATATCGCTTCTGGGTGAGCAAGAAGAAGGGGAGGAGAGCAGACGCATGTCCACTTGGATTTCTCCCCTCTACCCGGCGGCACCTGCCATGCTGATCCAATGGGCATGTGGAGCTGGGGATGCATGGCAGGGGCATGTGTGCGGAGGGGGCATTTAGAAGTGATCAGGCTGACAGGCAGCTGCCCAGCCGCCTCATTGCTTCCATATGACAGCCAGCAGTCAGTTTGTTAGATATATACACACACATTGCCGATGGCTACAGATGTGTGTAAAATCTCCTCGCTGTCAGTTAAGGTAAGGCTACTTTCACAGTGGGGCGGGGGGGCCTTAGTGGTAATAGTGGCGATTTTTGGCCGCTAGCAGGGCGCTTCGGCAGCAGTGCCCATTGATTCCATTGTCAGGGGCGGTGGAGGAGCGGTGTATACACCGCTCCTCCACTGCCCAAAAGATGCTGCTTGTAGGACTTTTTCTACCTTCCTGCAAGCGCACCGCCCCAGTGTGAAAGCACTCAGGCTCTCACACTGGGGCTGCAGGGGAGGCGTTTTTCAGGCACTTTACAGGCACTTTATAGGCACTATTTTTAGCCTTAAAGCGCCTGAAAAATGCCCCAGTGTGAAAGGGGTGTAAGGTAAGTTGACTACAAACTTAAGCTGGATACACACTATACAATTTTCTGTAGATTTCTTCCTTCAGATTTACCAACACCATATAATATGAGGTCAAACCTTAAGAGTTTCAATTTGTTTGCAATCAGGCAGTACTACATGGTTTTGGTAAATCTAAAGGAAATCAGACAACAAAAGTTGTATCGTGTGTATGGGGTCTCACTTAAAGTCCAACTGGGCTTCCAGTTTAAATCAACTAAATATATTACAATTAACTTTCTTAGGAAAGCAGCCACAGCTTGAGTAGAAAAGACTATCCCCGGCTGTATGCTGTAGAGATAGATCCTGTCTGTTTTGTGACTGTCAGTTAAAATCAGTTTAGAAAGCATACACAGCGAATGAAAAGATTGTGAGTGTCCTACGAGATAAACAATCCTTTTTTTGATAAAATATGGTCCCCTTGGCTAGCTTACCTGCAGGTCCCGGATGCATGAATCTAGTCATCTGAACAAGCTCATGTAGGATCCTCAGACAGACCACTTTTCTTTTCTTTTTCTCTTCTCCCTTTCTTATTCCTTCCATTGTTTCCTTGACTCCTGCCAGTCTTGGCTTCTTGTTTTCTTAGCCCAAATTTTAGTTTCCTTCTTTTTTTTATTTTCTTTCTTATTCAAGTTAGCGATGTCTAATGCTTGGTAACGAGTAATCCTTTGTGGACTGTGATCGCTGGTGG
This sequence comes from Lithobates septentrionalis, assembly GCA_037952835.1. Lineage (NCBI taxonomy): Eukaryota > Metazoa > Chordata > Amphibia > Anura > Ranidae > Lithobates > Lithobates septentrionalis. Next base: position 3,304,639 of record JBBDGP010000651.1, read on the forward strand.
TGGGCTTTTCTATCTAGGGGCCTACTCCCAGAGATTACGTTTATGGTGGTTTCGACCTTGAAATCATGGGTTTATTGACCCACATTATGACTCAGGGGGTGACTGTGTGGAGACCATCCCACAGTGTTTATAAGGTTCTAGTCGTTTCTATATCCATGTTATAGCATGAAACATATTATTCCTGTTCTTTTATGTTGGTGACTAAATGCTCACCTGTAAGTTTAGAGAAGACATCACTCAATTGCCAAGAGATTCTGTAACCTTGTTTTCCGCTACTCATGTACCATCTCTTATGCCGCGTACACACGGTCGGACTTTTCGGCTACAAAAGTCCGACAGCCCGTTCAACAGACTTTCGACGGACTTTTGGAGGACTTTCTAACGAACGGACTTGCCTACACACGATCACACCAAAGTCCGACAGATTCGTACGTGATGACGTACACCGGACTAAAATAAGGAAGTTGATAGCCAGTAGCCAATAGCTGCCCTAGCGTCGGACTAGCATACAGACGAGCAGATTTCTGGGTCCGGTGGAGTTACGAAGTAAAGATTTGAAGCATGTTCCAAATCTGAAGTCCATCAGATTTGCGACTGGAAAAGTTCGCTGAAGGTCCGGTGAAGCCCACACACGATCGAATTGTCTGCCGGATTCGGTCCGTCAGCGTCCGTCAGACCAGTCCGGTCGAAAAGTCCGACCCGGTGTACCACGGCATTACTGTCTATACCAGGGGTAGGCAACCTTTGAGAGATGGAGATCTACTTGAACAACACCAATGAAGTCAAAGATCACCGCCCCCCCCCCCAGAACTCAGAACTGAAATAGAATACGCATTACAAGATAGCAGGGGTTAGGAGTGCATTATGCTCAGAATGCAGTAATCAGGAATGTATTACGCTCAAAAAGCAGGGTTAAGGAGTGCATTGTGCTTAGAATGCAGGGTTAATGAGTGCAATATGCTCAGAATGTAGGGCTAAGAAATGTGTTGTGCCCAGAATGCAGGGATCAGGAGTGCATTGTGCTCAGAATGCAGGAATCAGGAGTGCGCTGTGCTCAGAATGCAGGGATCAGGAGTGCCTTGCGCTCAGGATGCAGGAATCAGGAGTGCCTTGCGCTCAGGATGCAGGAATCAGGAGTGCCGTGCGCTCAGGATGTAGGAATCAGGAGTGCCTTGCGCTCAGAATGCAGGGATCAGGAGTGCGTTTTAGGCTCAGAATGCAGGGTTTAGGAGTGCGTTTTACGCTCAGAATGCAGTGGTCAGGCGTCCATTTTACGCTCAGAATGCTGGAATCAGGAGTGCGTTTTACGCTCTGAATGCAGTGATCAGGAGTGCGTTGCGCTCAGAATGCAGGGTTCAGGAGTGCGTTTCACTCAGAATGCAGGGTTCAGGAGTGCATTTCGCTCAGAATGCAGGATTCCGGAGTGCGTTTTACGCTCAGAATGCAGGGATCAACTGTTCGGTTTACGCTCAGAATGCAGGGATCAGGAGTTTGTTTTATGCTCAGAATGCAGGGATCAGGAGTGCGTTGCGCTCAGAATTCAGGGTTAAGGAGTGTATTAGACTCAGAATGCAAGGTTCAACAACCCCCGCTGAGCCCTACCTAGCTAGAGAGCTCCGAAGTTTTAAAAGCTCATGCTCACTGCTGAGCTACAGCTCTAGCTCTGACTTAGCAGGGGGGCATGTTGGACTTCTGCAGCGAGACCACTGCTTCCAGGCTGGCAGGGGACAGGCACTTCTACACAAGCTGTGTCTACTTTTTAAACTGATTTTAGCTGAAAGTCTAGTTGGACAAGCCTGTGAGAAAAAGAAATTGGCAGTGAGCTAAAACACTAACTAGCAGGCAGCTCCACCATAGTGCACCAGGACACCTGGACCTACCGCAGATACAAACACCAACCAGCTTCTGTTGGCGTCCCCGATTTGGTCCTACTGGGTGGTGTGCCCCCTTGCCTCTGTTTTATGGCCCAAAGGTATGCACACTCTGAGCACACAGGATGACTGTGTCCAGGATTGGATATCCAATCCTTGATAATATAGCTCTGTAAGTTTTTCTAGCTTTCATTCAGTCTAAACAGCGCATAATGAGGTGCTAATTTTAAATTTGATTCACTAATGTTGCATGACGACGTTTAACCCTTCACTCGATGAAAGCATTTAACTTTAACTCAAGCGTTTTACAGGTTGGGCGTCCCCTACCACCTGTTAACAATCACAGGTCATGTGCTATTGTAACTCAAACATTGGTTTTGTTAAAGCTACTCTCCCAAATAATGACGTCCCACGTGAATTCAATTGCTGGATCCAAAGCTAAACATCCAGTTAAAAGTCTTGCATGGTCTTCTGGATAAATTGACTGCAGAGCTTAATAAAAACAGAACATAAAGAAGGTGATCTGGGGAGGAGTGAGAAAGCTCATTGTTCAAAGTAAGTCACAGAACCAGAACATAAAGAAGGTGATCTGGGGAGGAGTGAGAAAGCTCATTGTTCAAAGTAAGTCACAAAAAGAATGAGCTTTTAAAAAGTTTGGGAATTACCAGGTCTCACGCTGCCCTCTGCAGGCTGCTATAAAGAAATGCTATAGGACCTACAGTGGATATCTGTCTAGGAGACATGGGTTTTGCCTCTGTTGACATTTCCAGTTCCAGTCTTGATGTCATGTTCATTCTCTGGCTTCAGTTCTTTGAATATAACAGACATGCAGATAGTTCAAATATAGTTGGGTTGGTGCAGCGCTCGTAACAAAAACTAAACTCAAATATTTAAAAGTATACAGTAAAACCTTGGTTTGAGAGTAACTTGGTTTGAGAGCGTCTTGCAAAACGAGCAAAATTTTTTAATAAATTTTGACTTGATATACAAGCGATGTCTTGATATACAAGTAGTGTCATGACACAACTGAGTATAAAAGAGAAGAGAGGCGCCTCTAAGTGTAGCAATATGGTTACATTTAATGAAGGTAAAACATTTAGCAACTCACATGGTTGATGATTAAAGCAGGCACATCTAAGTATGCAGGCATCCGGGGTAAAGCTATCCACATAGACCATCCCCTGCACCACCATTGAGATCATCCCTTTTATACAGCGCTCCAAGCCTCGCTTTCAAATCGCTCTACTGCAGGGTATTCTTCCCGGTCACAATTGCAGACTGACAGCGGTGGAATCCGGTGGAGCGCAGGGTGGTCTATATGGATAGCTTTACCCTGGATTTCTGCATACTTAGATATTCCTTTTTTAATCAACCATGACCAGGCCATTTTTTGCGATACGGCACTGCGTCGCTTTAAATAACAATTGCATGGTTGTGCGATGCTGTACCCAAACAAAATTGACATCCTTTTCCCACAAATAGAGCTTTCTTTTGGTCGCATTTGATCACCTCTACGGTTTTTATTTTTTTGCGCTATAAACAAAAAAAAGAGCAACAATTTTGAAAAAAAAAAAAAACTCTTCATCAGTTTAGGCCGATATATATTCTTCCACATATTTTTGGTAAAAAAAAAAAATCGCAATAAGTGTATGTTGATTGGTTTGCGCAAAAGTTATAGCATCTACAAAATAGGGAATAAATTTATGGCATTTTTTAAAATTTTTTAGTAATGGCGGCGATCTGCAATTTTTAGTAAGACTGCGACATTGCGGCAGACAGATCGGACACTTTTGAGACAGTTTTGGGACCATTGACATTTATACAGCGATCAGTGCTATAAAAATGCACTGATTACTGTGTAAAAGTCGCTGGTAGGGAAGAGGATCACTAGGGGGTGATCAAGGGGTTAAATGTGTTCCCTCTTGTGTGTTTCTAACTGTATGGGGATGGAACTGACTGGAGGAGGAGCCAGATCGCTGTTCCTAGCTAGTAGGAACAGATGATCTGTCTCTCCTCTCCTGACAGAATGGGGATGTGTGTGTGTTTACAGACGGTGATACCCCACTGTGGAGTGATAGTAGTTTTCCTAGTAGTTGTGGCCTAACTTGGGGGCCTTCAGTAACCAAAACTGCAATGTTTATCCTCATAAAAAAAGTCACAGGAAGCATCCTCATGGCTAACAGAGGACAGAATTAGAATTAGACTTTAAAAACTTAACATTAATAAGTCATCAGGACCAGGTGGCTTGCACCCGAGGGTCCTTAAGGAACTCAGTCAAGTAATTGCCAGACCATTGTTCCTAATTTTTAAAAACAGTCTACTGACTGGAATGGTACCAGCTGATTGGAGAAAAGCCAATGTAGCACCAATATTTAAAAAAGGCCAAGTTACATCCCTGGGAATTACAGACCAGTTAGCCTAACATTAATAGTATGTAAACTCTTGGAGGAGATGATAAGGGACTATATACAAGCATGGATTCATGAAGAATCATTCATGACAAACCAATCTAATAATCTTCTATGAGGAGGTGAGCTTCCATCTAGATAAAGGAAGGCACATAGACATGGTGCATCTGGATTTTGCAAAAGCATTTGATACAGTTCCCCATAAACGTCTACTGTACAAAGTAAGGTCTGTTGGCATGGACCTCCTGAGTACATGGATTGAAAATTGGCTACAGGGGCAGGTTCAGAGGGTAGAACTCGGAATGGCCTGGGGTGGAAAGTGGGGTTCCCCAGAGTTCTGTGCTGGGACCAATCCTATTTAATTTATTCATAAACGGCCTGGAGGATGGGATAAACAGCTCAATCTCTGTAATTGCGGACGATACTTAGCTAAGCGGGGCAATAACTTCTCCGCAGGATGTGGAAACCTTGCAAGAAAATCTGAACAAATTAATGGGGTGGGCAACTACATGGTAAATGAGGTTTAATGTAGAAAAATGTAAAATAATGCATTTGGGTGGCAAAAATATGAAGGGGAGAGCATCTGGGGGAATATAGGATGGAAAAGGACCTGGGGGTCCTAGTAGATGACAGGCTCAGCAATAGTATGCAATGCCAAGCTGCTGCAAGCAAAGCAAGCAGAATATTGGCATTAAAAAGGGAATCAACTCCAGAGATAAAACGATAATTCTCCCACTCTACAAGACTCTGGTCCGGACACACCTGGAGTATGCTGTCCAGTTCTGGGAACCAGTCCTCAGGAAGAATGTAATGGAACTGGAGAGAGTCCATAGAATGGCTACAAAGCTAATAAAGGGTCTGGAGGATATTAGTTATGAGTTATGAGGAAAGGTTACGAACACTGAACTTGTTCTCTCTGGAGAGGAGCCCCTTGAGGGGATATGATTTCAAGGTACAAATACCGTACTGGTGACCCCACAATAGGGATAAAACTTTTCCCCGAAAGGGAATTTAATAAGACACGCAGCCATTCACTAAAACTAGAAGAAAAGAGGTTTAACTTTAAACTGCGTAGAGGGTTCTTTACTGTAATGCCCCGTACACACGGTCGGACTTTGTTCGGACATTCCGACAACAAAATCATAGGATTTTTTTCCGACGGATGTTGGCTCAAACTTGTCTTGCATACACACGGTCACACAAAGTTGTCAGAAAATCCGATCGTTCTAAACGCGGTGACGTAAAACACGTACGTCGGGACTATAAATGGGGCAGTGGCCAATAGCTTTCATCTCTTTATTTATTCTGAGCATGCGTGGCACTTTGTCCGTCGGATTTGTGTACACACGATCGGAATTTCCGACAACGGATTTTGTTGTCGGAAAATTTTATATCCTGCTCTCAAACTTTGTGTGTCGGAAAATCCGATGGAAAATGCCTGATGGAGCCCACACACGGTCGGAATTTCTGACAACACGCTCCGATCGGACATTTTCCATCGGAAAATCCGACCGTGTGTACGGGGCATAAGAGCGGCAAGGATGTGGAATTCCTTTCCACAGGTGATGGTTTCAGCGGGGGGCATCGATAGTTTAAAAAAACTATTAGATAAGCACCTGAATGACCACAACATACAGGGATATATAATGTAAGACTGACATATAATCACACACATAGGTTGAACTTGATGGACTTGCGTTTTTTTCAACCTCACCTACTATGTAACTATGTAACAGTTTCTGGTTCAACACAATAGTGTGTGACCTTGCCTTTTAACACTCCAGACAAACTTCCACCAGGTACTCTTCAGTGAGCTCTCCAGACCAGGTCCTTAGATGAGGCTTACCTTGCTTAGTTTAAAAAAAAGGATTTCTAGAAGTAGGCCCCTCAGTTATGCCACAGATAAAACCTCGAACATGCAGCAAACTCCAACAGTCTGCCAGAGGGGCAGAGCCACTAAGGCTGGGGACTCCTCATGCAGGGTTAGACCCAGAACTAGAATGAACTGCTCCAGGCCTCAGACAATTTATGTGCTCTTCAACCACCTACTGGGCACACCTCCGCAGGAAATCTCTGCATCACAATAAATATTCACGCTGCTCATTTGCCTTGCTCATCCTCCTATGTTTCGGGGGTCTCCAGAAGGCAGGAGAGAGCAATCAAACCTGCAGCCTGCAAAAACCCAGAAGAGCCAAAAGAAATCAACAGCTGCTCCAATGATTACAAAGGGACCAAAAAGAACTAAACATACCTAACATCCTAGCAGCCTTTCTAGGAGGGTGCTGCATCAATAACACATGTGCATAGCCAACTTGCCAGTTTAGACGGGAGCTAATTAACCTATGTGCATGTCTTTGGAGCGTGGGAGGAAACTAGAGTACCCAGAGGAAACCCACGCAAGCACAGGAAGAAAAGGCAAACTCCAGGCAGAGATAAACAGGAACACCTGTTCAATTGCCTGGTAACACAAATTGCTAATCAGCCAGTCACATGGCAGCAACTGCATTTAGGCATCTAGACGTGGTAAAGATGACTTGCTGAAGTACAAACGAGCATCAGAATGGGGAAGAAAAAGGATTTTAGTGATTGAGCGTGGCATGGTTGTTGGTGCCAAGTATGCTGGTCTGAGTATTTCAGAAAATGCTGATCTACTGGGATTTTCATGCACAACCCTCTCTCTGGTTTACAAAGAATGGTCCGAAAAAGAGAAAATATTCAGTGAGCGTCAGTTGTGTGGACGCAAATTCCTTGTGATGCAGATGGGCTAGAGCAGCAGAAGACCACACCGTGTGCCACTCCTGTCAGCTAAGAACAGAAAACTGAGGCTACAATGCGCCAAAGTTGGACAATAGAAGATTGGAAAAACGTTGCCTGGTCTGATGAGTCTCGATTTCAGTTGCGACGTTCAGATGGTAGGGTCAGAATTTGGTGTAAACAACATGAAATCATGGATCCATCGGTTCAGGCTGGTGGTGGTGGTGTAATGGTGTGGGGGATATTTTCTTGGCACACTTTGGGCCCCTTAGTACTAATTGAGCATCGTTTTAAATGCCACGGCCTACCTGAGTATTGTTGCTGACCATGTCCATCCCTTTATGACTACAGTGTCCCCATCTTCTGATGGCTCCTTCCAGCAGGATAATGCACCATGTCACAAAGCTCAAATCATCTCACCACTGGCTTTTTGAACATGACAATGAGGTCACTGTTCTCCAATGTCCTCCACAGACACCAGATCTCATCCAATAGAGCATCTTTGGGGTGTAGTGGAACGGGAGATTCACATCATGGATGTGCAGCCGACAAATCTGCAGCAACTGCGTGATGCCATCATGTCACTATGGACCAACATCTCTGAGGAATGTTTCCAAAACCTTGTTGAATCTATACCATGAAGAATGAAGGCAGTTCTGAAGGCAAAAGGGGGTCCAACCCGGTACTAACAAGGTGTACCTAATAAAGTGGCTGGTGAGTCTATATTCAAAGACAGAGTATATCTAGAGTACATTAGAGATAGAGTATATCTAGAGTACATTAGAGACAGAGTATATCTAGAGTACATTAGAGATAGAGTATATCTAGAGTACATTAGAGATAGAGTATATCTAGAGTACATTAGAGATAGAGTATATCTAGAGTACATTAGAGATAGAGTATATCTAGAGTACATTAGAGATAGAGTATATCTAGAAATTACATTGTAAACACTCTTCTACTCCATTTCTGGCTGTTAGAAAACCATATCTATTAGTCTTTAGACATGTTGTGTATTGTATTATATGTACTTTCCTCTCTTATTAACCTTGTACGGGGCCACAAAAGAAGGTGCCGCCACGTATGTAACAAATAAACTATATTCTAAAAAGGTTCTACTTTCTCCTCTACCATCCATGCATACATACAAATGCTAACATTCTGGTTGTGTTTATTTTCGTATCCAGCTGAGTGCAGCTTAGTAAAACACATTATTATGGCGCAGTTCCCCAATGACATGAAATGTCATCACTTCCCCGGCTGTCTGCTGTGACCGAATCTCATCAAATGAAGGGGAAAAGTGGAAATAATTAAATTGTTTAAAAAAAAAAACACAAACTGTGAAGTGTATGTGTTTAAATTCCTCAAAAACTGGATCGCCACAATGGCTTGACGCCTGGGCCGCCATCTTTTTGTCCTCTTTACGTCAACTTTGTTTATATCTAATCTCAGATGTTTACAATCAGGAAGCATGCCCAGAGGAAAGCCAATACCAACAAACTGGACGGTCACTGAAAAAGCCAGAGAAGTCTCTGTGTTTGTCAAAATAATAGAAGTACCTACACCTTATTAACCACTTAAGGACCGGAAGGATTTACCCCCTTAATGACCAGGCTATTTCTTTGCGATACGGCACCGCGTCGCTTTAACTGACAAATGCGCGGTCATTCCTAACAAAATTGATGTCCTTTTTTTCCCACAAATAGAGCTTTCTTTTGGTGGTATTTGATCACCTCTGCGGTTTTTATTTTTTGCGCTATAAACAAAAAAAGAGCGATAATTTTGGGAACAACAACAATATTTTTAACTTTTTGCTATAATAAATATCCAAAAAATAAATGAAAAAAAAATTAATTTCTTCATTAGTTTAGGCCGATATGTATTCTACATATTTTTGGTAAAAAAAAAAAATCGCAATAAGCTAATATTGATTGGTTTGTGCAAAAGTTATAGCGTCTACAAAATGGGGATAGATTTATGGCATTTTTATTATTAGTTTCTTTTTTTTCTTTACTAGTAATGGTGGTTATCAGTGATTTTTAGCGGGACTGCGATATTGTGGCGGACAGATCAGACACTTTTGACACTTTTTTTACACTTTTGACACTTTTTTTTGGACCATTGACATTTATACAGTGATCAGAGCTAAAAAATAGCCACTGATTACTGTATAAATGTCACTGGCAGGGAAGGGGTTAACACTAGGGGGCGATCAAGGGGTTAAGTGTTCCCTAGGGAGGTGTTTCTAACTGTGGGGTGAGGGGACTGACTGGAGGAGGAGAGAGATCGCTGTTCCTGATCACTAAGAACAGCAGATCTCTCTCTACTTCCCTGTCAGAACGGGGATCTGTCTGTTTACATTGACAGATCCCCAATCTGGCTCTCTAAGGGAACGATCGCAGGTCACCGGCAGACATAGCGGCTACCGGCCACGTGCATTGGCTCCGGCGTAGCGCCCCCTAGAGCTCTTACAGCGGCTGACGTACACCTAAGGAGATTCGCGCAGACATGCCAACCTGCCGCAGTATAATGACGACGGTTAATAAAGAAAATTTACACATTCTTGCTGATATTTTTATATTTATAACAACAATATTTTTAGATTTCTTTCCCCTTTCACACTGAGGCAGGTTTCAGGCATTTTAGCGCTAGAAATACAGCGCCTGAAAAGTGCCTGAAAACTGCCTCCCATTCATTTGCATGAGTTTTTCACACTGGGGCGGCGCGCTTGCGAGACGTTGGAAAAAGTCCTGCAAGCAGCATCTTTTGGGCGGGTTTGGAGCGCTGTTAAATGCGCTCCAAAAACGCCCCTGCCCATTGAAATTAAAAAGCCGCCCACTAGCGCCCGAAAAGCCCCGCAAAAGCGCTGTTTTAGCAGCGCTTCAGTGTGATAGAGGTATAAATCTTCTAGGCAACAAGACTTTTACATTTTTTCAAAGTTTTTTTAAATTTTTAAAAGCAAACAAGTTAAAAATGCCTTGATTGTTCAACAAATTTGTTGCCAAGGCAGCCCATAGATTACGGGTGGAAGGAAAGAAAGTTGCTCAATTCCTCCATCAACTCTGACTGCGTTGATGGGGGGGAATAATCCCTCCCGCAGCGCTATTGTGTTCTTGAGGAGAGCAGGGAATCTTCTCAACCGGCAGAACACAATGATTACTGCTAGCGGCTGTAGACGCCGGCAGTGATCGCATGAAAAGAATCCGACAGGCTGGTTGTACCAAAGTCAATCGATGGATCAACTTCAGTACAACCAGCCTGCCCATAGATGGATTCGATTCATCTATGGCCAGTTTAACCATTTAAGGACCAAGCCTCTTTTTGACACTTGTTTACAAGTTAAAATCATTTTTTTTGCTAGAAAATTATTTAGAACCCCCAAACATTATATATATTTTTTTCTGACACCGTAGAGAATAAAATGGCTTGTATTCCTATTACAAGGAATGTAAACATCCCTTGTTATAGAAAAAAAGCAAGACATGACCTCTTAAATTTGTGTTTTGGGGTCAAAAAGACCTCAGATCTCATATTTACACTAAAATGCAATAAAAAAAGTAATATTAATTAAATGTCCTTTTTTTCTTAAAAATAAAAAAATGTCCCCTTTAAGATCATTAGGCAGAAGTGACGTTTGACGTCGCTTCCGTCATCCAATATTATGTAGTCGATTCTTTCCCCCACTCGGCTCCACGCCTGTCAGGGGAGAGGATGCGATCGATGGCTCCAGTAAGCGGCGGAGAAGACCGGATTGCGGCGGGGGGGGGCCTCTCCCACCCCAGATATAACTGATCTTGCGGCGAATCTGCTGCAGAGACCACTTTTATCTTAACCGCTTGCCGACTGCCGGGGAAGATGCCTATGTAAACAAGGCTTTTCCTTGTTCTGCCTTGTGACATGACAGAGATCCACTGCTCCCTGTCATCAGGAGCAGTGATCGCTGTCATGTCAGTGGTAGCCCATCCCCCCAACAGTTAAAACACCTCCCTAGGACACACTTAACCCCTTGATCGCCCCCTAGTGTTTAACCCCTTCCCTGCCAGTGTCATTTACACAGTAATCAGCGCATTTTTATAGCACCGATCTCTGTATAAATGACAATGGTCCCAAAATAGTGTCAAAAGTGTCTGATGTGTCCGCCATAATGTTGCCATCACGATAAAAATCCCAGCTCACCACCATTACTAATAAAAAAAAATAATAATAAAAATGCCATAAATCTATCCCCTATTTTGTAGATGCTATAACTTTTGTGCAAACCAAACAATATACGCTTATTGCGATATTTTTTTTTACCAAAAATATGTATAAGAATACATATTGGCCTAAACTGAGAAAGAAATCATTTTTTTTTAAAATATTTTTGGGGATATTTATTATAGCAAAAAGTAAAAAATATTGCTTTTTTTTCAAAATTGTCGCTCTTTTTTTGTTTATAGTGCAAAAAATAAAAAATAAAAACTGCAGAGGTGATCAAATACCACCAAAACAAAGCTCTATTTGTGGGGGGAAAAAAGGACATCAATTTTGTTTGGGTACAACGTCGCACGACGGCGCAATTGTCAGCTAAAGTGACGCAGTGCCGAATCGCAAAAAATGCTCTAGTCAGGAAGGGGGTAAAATCGTCCAGGGCTGAAGTGGTTAAAGAGGACCGCCCGTTATTTCTGAAAATACCATGGTTATGGCAGCTAGCTGCTACCATGACCACGATATTTAGTGCCATAGTACCGACGTACAGCTATGGCGGTTTACAGCAAGTGGTTAAGGCCCCGTTCACACCTGAGTGATTTTCGGCTTGAAGTTTGTAGCTCTAAAATGCTCAGCAAGCCAAATCCTATTCACTTCAATGGCCCCTGTTCACATTTGAGAGTTCTGTCTCCTGAAGCAAAACACCTGTCGCTCAAAAAATGTACATGAGCTTCTTTTTGGCAGATTGGAGGCAGATTGGGCCTCAAAGACTTCAATGGGAATGCCTGAAAATGTGCGACATGAGCATTTCGCGTGTTTTCTGCTTAAACAGCAGCTCTCCACCCCTAATTTCCTCTTCCTCTCCTCCCCCTAGTGCTTTCTATTGGCTAAACAAAAACGGCTGAAGCTGTCAAAACTTCTAAAATGCACACAAACTCTCAAGTAAAAACACCTGAAAGTCGCTTTGCTCAGGAGTGAATGCAGCCTTAGTCTTTTGAGATGATAAAGTAGTTGTAAAGGCTTCTGTGAGCAGCACCCCAGCCCCCCTAAGACTTACCTGAGCCCCCTCTCAATCCAGTCCACAAGAGCCTTGCCTCTCGGGGGACTCGCACTCCTGATTGGCTTTTGGCAGCAGCAGAAGCCATTGGCTCTCGCTGCTGTCAATCATAGCCAGTGAGCTGATCAGGAGACGGAGAGGCCTGGGCCGAGTCGCGGCTTCGTGTGTATGGACACACAGAGCCGCGCCATGGGAGCACGCCTGCTTGGGTGCCTTCATAGCAAGCTGCTTGTTGTGGGGGCACCCGGCAGGAGGGAGGGGCCAGGAGTGCCGGCGAGGGACCAGAGAAGAGGAGGATCTGGGCTTCTCTGTACACAACCACTGCATAGAACAGGTAAGTATAACATGTTTGTTACTTTTATGTAAATAAAAACAAGAGTTTAGAATCACTTTAACCACTTGCTGCCTGCCCACCGTCAAATGATCGCGGGGCGGTGAGGCTCTCGTTTTGGGACAACGTCATATGACGCCTCACAGGGCGGCCGCTCTCGATCGCGGCCACGCTGTGTTGCTAGGGCATAGCGCAACCCCGATCTTTGTAAAGAGCCACGGCCGCCACTCTTTAACCATGTGATCGGCTGTGTGCAATCACATGTAAACACAGAGATGCCGATAATCAGCGCTCCTCGCCTCACACTGACAAAGTGTGTGGCAAAGAAAGCCGATCAGCGGCATCTCCTCACAGAGGACATCTACACATGTAATCAGGCCACTGATCTTCAGTGCTCTGATTACAATAAAGCCCCCACAGTGCCAGAAATGAGTGCCCACAAGTGCCAGCAATGAGTGCCAACCAGTGCCAGCAATGAGTGCCCACCAGTGCCAGCAATCAGTACCCACAAGTGCCACCAATCAGTACCTATTGGTGATGCCAGTCAGTGCTGGCTATTAGTGCTGCCCATCAATGCCCATTACTGCTGCCCATCAGTGCCACCCTTCAATGCCCATCAGTGCCACCCTTCAGTGCCGCTTTTCCATGCTGCCTATCAGTGCCAACCAGTGCCGCCTATCAGTGCCCACCAGTGCCACCCATCAGTGCCGCCTATCAGTGCTTATTAGTTTCACATATCAGTGCCACCTATCAATGCCCATAAGTGCGACATATTCGTGCCTCCTCATCAGTGCAACCTAATCAGTGCCCATAAGTGCCCACTCATCAGTACCCATAAGTGCCACCTCATCATATGCAGCCATTGTGCCCATCAGATGCAGCCACTTGTGCCCATCAGATGCAGCCACTGTGCCCATCATTTGCAGCCACTTGTGCCCATCAAATGCAGCCACTTGTGCCCATCAGATACAGCCACTTGTGCCCATCAGATACAGCCACTTGTGCCCATCATATACAGCCATTGTGCCCATCAAACACAGCCACTGTGCCCATCATATGCAACCACTTGTGCCTGTCAAATGCAACCATCAGAGCCACCTATCAGTGCCCACCAGTGCCACCCATCAGTGCCGCCTATCAGTGCTTATTAGTTTCACATATCAGTGCCACCTATCAATGCCCATAAGTACGACATATTCGTGCCTCCTCATCAGTGCAACCTAATCAGTGCCCATAAGTGCCCACTCATCAGTACCCATAAGTGCCACCTCATCAATGCCGATCAGTGCAGCCTGTCAGTGCCGCCTCATATGCGCCTATTAGTGAAGGAGAAAAATTACTTATTTACAAAATTTACTGATAGAAACTAAGAAAAACTTTATTTTTTTTTCTCAAAATTTTCGGATTCATTAAATACCACCAAAAGAAAGCTCTAATTGTGTGGAGAACAGTGGCGGCTGGTGCTCAATATTTTTTTTAGGGGGGGGCAAAAACAAACTGAACATACTGAAACTATACCTCCCCCATCAATTGCAGCCTCACTGTGCCCATCAAATGCAGCCACTGTGCCCATCAAATGCAGCCACTGTGCCCATCATTTGTATACACTGTGCCCATCATATGCAGCCATTGTGCCCATCAGATGCAGCCACTTGTGCCCATCAGATGCAGCCACTGTGCCCATCATTTGCAGCCACTTGTGCCCATCAAATGCAGCCACTTGTGCCCATCAGATACAGCCACTTGTGCCCATCATATACAGCCATTGTTGCCCATCAAACACAGCCACTGTGCCCATCATATGCAACCACTTGTGCCTGTCAAATGCAACCACTTGTGCCCAGTATATGCAGCCACTTGTGCCCATCATATGCAGCCACTTGTGCCCATCATATGTAGCCACTTGTTCCTTATCAAATGCAACCAATTGTGCCCATCAAATGCAGCCACTTGTGCCCGTCAAATGCAGCCACTTGTGCCCATCATATGCAGCCACTTGTGCCCAAACGCAGCCACTGTGCCTATCAAATGCAGCCACTTGTGCCCATTATATGCAGCCACTTGTGCCCATCAAACGCAGCCACTGTGCCCATCAAACGCAGCCAATGTGCCCATCAAATGCAGCCACTTGTGCCCATCAAATGCAGCCACTTGTGCCCATCAAATGCAGCCACTTGTGCCCATCATATACAGCCACTTGTGCCCATCATATACAGCCATTGTGCCCATCAAACGCAGCCACTGTGTCCATCATATGCAATCCAATTGGGTGTTATCAGGGCGCACTCTCTGCGCCCCGAGCCCACCCTATTTTGAAGCCTATTAGAGCCTCTGGCTCTAATTAGGTGCTTCAAAAAGTATCACCCCTCCCGGCCCCGCCATAGGAATCCATGCGTCCTGAAAGGGGCATGGATGAGGGGGCGGTGCCCGTGCGCCCACAGTGCACAGGCTGCCACTGGTGGAGAAAATTATAAAAAAAATTTATATGGTTACAGTGTTGCATGACCGCGCAATTGTCATTCAAAGTATGACAGCGCTGAAAGCTGAAAATTGGCCTGGGCAGAAAGGGGGTGTAAGTGCCTGGTATTGAGGTGGTTAAAGATGGACTTCAGTCGCACAACCTTTTCATTCCGCTGCTCCTTTCCTGTGCCACCACCTTTAAATGTCCCACACAAGCACAGATTTGGAACCCTGCAGAGATCATTGGCACATTTGGGCAAACAAATACACCACTGGTATCTGTGAACTCAATACTTACAGCATCTGCACAAATGCATAGAAATCCCCAAATTGTGCACTGCACAGATATGCCGCAGGTCTCTGCCAATTCCAAAGATGTGCTCTGCATCTGAGGACATGCAGAATCCCACAGCGTGCACACCCATCAGTAAAACTGTGCATGTCTCGTCTCCCAAGAGACAGTGTGGTCAGGCCCTCTGCCTTTCCTGCCTAAGCGATAAACAAAGGATGTGCTGGCAGTTGGACTAAAAGAAGCCTTTTTAAAAACTCAGGAAAAATAATCCAATTGTTGAGCAGGAAAGGGAGAAAAACCAGGAGCAAAAAAAGATGTGGTGAGGTGATATGCTGCCTTCTGCTTGCCTGTTTGAAGGGGGAATTCACTCTAAAATTCTAACCCACTAAAATACCCCTTAACTGTGCTGCAACCGCATCCATTAGATGCAGTTGCAGTATATCCTCAGTCACATCTAAAGGGTGCGTTGCCAGGCTGTATCGCCTACAGGACGTAACATGTGCTACTTTTTTTTTAAATTTTTTTGCTGCAACACAAATCTCACTTATGCGACACTGTGTGGGGCCATCTAGCACAACCATTGCTGGGTTTTGACAGGCGGCTGAGGCACATTGATTGTACAGAGGCATGAAGTCAGCAGTGAGACTACACCCCTGGAGGTCACGCAGCTGTAAGATCCAAGGTCATCAGCAGCTCTCTCAGTGAGTTTTCACTGTGTTTTTTTGTTGTCTCATTGTTTTAAAAGGATAAGTTCACTTTTTAAAAAAAATAAATGCACATTTTTTTGCAGGTAAAAAATGTGCAATTATTAATTTTTGTTTTGGGAGCCTGTAAAGCATTCCCCTTCGTTGGGACTTTGTAGGCAACAACCACACGTAAGTAGAGAATAAGTAGAGAATATATTTATTAATTAGGTATACATCATAAATCGTTCGATCATTCAAAACATGAAATGATCATTTTAAAAAACACCTATCAAAAAGACACATATTCCAAAAGAAGAAAAAAAGAAAAGACAAAAAACACTTTCCGGTACAAAGTAGTCTCCGGTACCCAACGCGTTTCTGGTTCAAGCACCTTCGTCAGGGGTATTTGGTAAGAGTATATGCAGTCAAAAATTTGTCTTACATGCAAAATGTTCTACTATGCAAGTACTCCTCACTACCTATCACAGTTTTGAAGGCCATAAAATGCCAAGATGGCACAAACCCCCCCCCCCCCCCCCCCCCCCAAATGAGCAATAGGTAGTGACAGGTACTTTTTTTTAAAAAAAAATGGGGTCTATTAGACCCTAGATCTCTGCTCTGCCCTCAAAGCATCTGACCACACCAAGATTGGTGTGCTAAAATGCTTTCCCGATTTCTCAATGATGCTGTTTACATCCGGCAAAATCTAAGTCATTAAATGCTCGTAGCTTCCGGTTTCTTAGGCCATAGAGATGTTTGGAGCCATTCTGGTCTCTGATCAGCTCTATGTCAGATGGCTGAATCACCGGCTGCATTCTCAGGTTCCCTGTTGGGACAGCAGAGCCAGAGAAACACATGAAAGACGGTGGGGGGGGGCATTCCCTCCCACTGCTTGTAAAAGCTGTCTAGAGGCTAATTAGCCGCTTGGATTGCTTTTACATGAAAGCCGACCGCTGGCTGAAAAAGAATGATACCAAGATGATACCTAAGCCTGCAGGCATCATTCTGGTATAACCACTCAAAGTCCAGCAACATACCAGTATGTTGCTGGTCCTTGTTGGGCATATATTGTAAACTTTTTTTTCATGCAGCGTGTGGGCTGAACGAAAAAAAGAGATTGATCGGTGGGTATGCCCACCATTAGAAAACCTCCCTTCATCCACCCACTTCTAATGATGGGCATACATGCACCGTTTATATATGCCAAAGCATGGTGGCATCCACCCCAAAAGGTAGGAGCAAATCTTTTTTTTAACTGTGGTGTTGAAATCACCTCCTACAGCGCTGGAGTCACGGCTTTATGTATCGTGGGAGCAAACGCTGTTGCTGTCAAGATAAATAAATCCGCGCTGCAACAGAATGGAGTACCTGCTAAGCAAATGATGGTTAACAATAAAACAAAGTAACATTACACTATAACAGTAATGCCCCGTACACACGGTTGGACATTGATCGGACATTCCGACAACAAAATCCATGGATTTTTTTCGACAGATGTTGGCTCAAACTTGTCTTGCATACACACGGTCACACAAAGTTGTCGGAAAATCCGATCATTCTGAACGCGGTGACGTAAAACACGTACGTCGGGACTATAAACGGGGCAGTAGCCAATAGCTTTCATCTCTTTATTTATTCTGAGCATGCGTGGCACTTTGTGCGTCGGATTTGTGTACACACGATCGGAAATTCCGACAACGGATTTTGTTGTCAGAAAATTTTATAGCCTGCTCTCAAACTTTGTGTGTCGGAAAATCCGATGGAAAATGGGTGATGGAGCCTACACACGGTCGGAATTTCCGACAACAAGGTCCTATCACATATTTTCCGTCTGAAAATCCAACCGTGTGTATGGGGCATAAGACTTACCATACCTGCAAAGCAAATACAAAAAAACATAGTAAAAAATAAAAAAAATTTTAACCGGTTCCCGACCGGCGCACGCCGATGTACGTCGGCAGAATGGCACGGCTGGGCAAATGGGCGTACCCGTACGTCCATTTGAATTCCCCGCCGTGCCATTGTGTGTGCGCCGCCGGCGGCGCACGCGCGCGCGCCGGCCGGGAGCTCCATGAGTCGGGTCGCGGGTCCTGCGGACTCGATCGCCTCACGGAGCGGATGAACGGGGAGATGCCGATGTAAACAGCATCTCCCCGTTCTGCCTAGTGACAAGTGTCACTCGATCTCTGCTCCCTGACGTCGGAGCAGAGATCAGTGACGTCACACATACAGCCCATCCCTCTACAGTTAGTAATCACTCCCTAGTACTGATTTAACCCCTCCCCGCCCCCTAGTGGTTAACCCTTTCACTGCCAGTGCCATTTACACAGTAATCAGTGCATTTTTAATTGCACTGATCGCTGTATAAATGACATTGGTCCCAAAAATGTGTCAAAAATGTCCGACATGTCCGCCATAACGTCGCAGTCACAATAAAAATCGCTGATCGCCGCCATTACTAGTAAAAAAAAAAATTATTAATAAAAATGCCATAAAACTATCCTCTATTTAGTAAACTATAACGTTTGCGCAAACCAATTATTAAACGCTTATTGCGATTTTTTTTTACCAAAAATATGTAGAAGAATACGATCGGCCTAAACTGAGGAAAAAAAAATGTTTTTTTATATATTTTTGGGGGATATTTTTTATAGCAAAATGTAAAAAAATAATGCGTTTTTTTCAAAATTGACGCTCTTATTTTGTTTATAGCGCAAAAAATAAAAATCGCAGAGGTGATCAAATACCACCAAAAGAAAGCTCTATTTGTGGGGAAAAAAGGACGTCAATTTTGTTTGGGAGCCACGTCGCACGACCGCGCAATTGTCAGTTAAAGCGACACAGTGCCGAATCGCAAAAAGTGCTCTGGTCAGGAAGGGGTTAAATCCTTCCGGGGCTGAAGTAGTTAACGCAACCTGTGTCTAAAATATATATTTGCCGAAGCATGGGGGCATCCACCCGCAAAGGGTAGGAGCAAATCGCTCTTCCGCCCCTGCTGCCCCCATGCTTCGGCATATATGCTCTTTTTTTTAACTGTGGTGGTGAAATCACCTCCGACAGCGCTGGATTCACGGCTTTATGTATCGTGGGAGCAAACGCTGTTGCTGTCAAGATAAATAAATCCGCTCTGCAGCTGAATGGCGTACCTGAAAACAAAAAAATGGTTAACAATGAAACACAGTAAACAGTAAAGTATAAAAAAATTGCATACCTATAAAGCAAACATGATAAAACATAATAACAATAAAACATTGCAGAATAGAATACAGTAAAAAAAGAGCAGAACAATAGAGAGAGAATAGAGAGAGAACAATAAAACGACAACTATTTTTGTTTTTTTTTATGTTATATATTTTTTTGTGTTTTTTTTTTTTTTTACTTTTTTTTTTTTACACTTTTTTTGTAACTGTAACTTTTGTAACTGTAACCGGTTCCAGGTTCGGGTCTCTCAAAATGCGATGGCATCTTGGGAGACCCTGTGAAAGTGTGTCTAGTCTGTGCAGTGCTGTACCCTACGCTAATACTCAACTAGTGTATGGTAGCGTTCAAAACATTCACCAATGCAAAGACCAGGATTGTCAGGACAGGACAATAATAGCGGGTGTCACGCCTATATCCGCGCTTGCTGCAGACACGACATCTTTTTTGGGGGGCTCGTTGGGTAGGGGTACTCGGGAGGACATAAAGAAAATGCCTCTCATGCAGCCGGCTTACTGCATTTGGTTGGGAAAGGTGAGGTGGAGCACCGTTTGGAAACAGAAGGGCTCTGACGATCTCTTCCTGGAATTTAAGGAAGGATCCAGTCTGTCCTGAAGCTCTGTATAGCACATGAGCGTTCAGCAAAGCCAATTGAAATAAATAAACAGACACTTTCTTGTACCAGCGTCTGGCCTTACGGGCAATTAGGTACGGCGCCAACAACTGGTCGTTGAGGTCCCACCCTCCCATATTTTGGTTATATTCGTGGACACAGAGGGGTTTCTCCACAACAACAGTCGCCGTAGTAATTTGGGTTGTCGTGTCTGCATGAAGGGAGGTGAGAACGAAAACATTCTTATTGTCCCTCCACTTCATAGCGAGCAAATTATTACACTGCAAGCAGGCTCTCTCCCCCAGCCTAAGACGGGAATCTACAAGCCGCAGGGGAAAACACCGGCGATTAGGTCGCACGGTGCCACATGCTCCAATCTGCTGATCAAACAAGTGACTAAAAAGTGGCACGCTCGTGTAATAATTGTCCACATATAAGTGGTACCCCTTTCCGAATAAGGGTGACATCAAGTCCCACACTATCTTGCCAGCGCTTCCTATGTAGTCAGGGCAGTTTGTCGGCTCTACGTCTATATCTTTGCCCTCGTAAACCATAAATCTACATGTATAGCCTGTGGCCCTGTCACAGAGCTTATACATCTTGACCCCGTAACTGGCACGCTTGCTGGGAAGGTACTGTTTGAATGACAAGCAGCCAGAAAACGTAATCAGGGACTCATCAACGCAGACAACTTGATGGGGAGTAAACAAGTCTGCAAAACACTGGTTGAAGTGGTTTACGAGGGGCCAAATTTTGTAGAGCCGATCGTATGCAGGGTCTCCACGAGGACGACAGAGTTCATTGTCATTGAAGTGCATGAACCGCAAAATCTGCTCGTATCGTGCCCTGGTCATGGAGGTAGAGAACAAGGGCATATGGTGAATTGGGTCAGTGGACCAATATGACCGCAACTCACTCTTTTTATTTATGCCCATGTTGAGGGAAAGGCCCAGAAAGAGCTTAAATTCGGAAACAGTAATTGGTCTCCAATCTCTGGCAAGGGAGGACTGGGGATTAGCGGCGATGTGTTGACCAGCGTACAAATTGCTTTGGTCCACAATAGATCTATAGAGATCTTCGGTGAAAAACAGCGAATAAAAATCAAGTGACGTAAAATCAACTGTTTCCACCTGAATGCCGGGTTGGCCAGTGAATGGGGGAAGTATGGGTGCTGCAGAAGTGGTGGGTTCCCAATTACGTTTAGCGAATGCAGCAGGAAGGGCACTATGGGCACAACGGGCCTGTTTTCGTCTTCTTGGTGGCAGCGGGACACTACTTGTGCTTGCCACCTCGCCAGCTTGAACTGCACTTATGGGACTCGCCACGTCACCATGTGTTACTGCAGTGCTGGATGTATGACCAGGGTGTACTAGGCCGCTGGTGCTTGCCAGTTCACCAGAAGGAATAGCGGCGCTAGTACTGCTCTGCTCCATACGAGGAAGCTGCGGTTCTTGCACATCAACGACAGAAGAAGAAGTTCGGGGTCTGGTATGCCTGACCTTGGCAGGGACCACAACTCCGTTGTCAGAGCTATCTGTCATGGAGCCGCTGTCGTCTACAGGATCGTATTCTGAGCCTGAATCTGACAGATGAGTGACTTCCTCTTCACTATCTGTCATGCTCAGAAACGTGTAGGCCTCTTCACTAGTGTACCTTCGATTTTCCATTTTGGGCTCTAAATTTAGTGGTACACTAGTGAGACTCACAGGTAAAAAAGCTCCTGACTGTTAGCGACTGTATCAAAACGCTACCAAAAAAACTGTTAGCGATCACAGGGATCAGGCCTGACTCTGCGAACGCTGCAGTTATGTGTGTTTAGTGTTTTGTAAGTGACAGTGATCGATCGATACTGCACTTGGGTGGGCTGGGCAGGGCTGAGCCGAGGGGCAAAACGCAGGTGCTAGCAGGTATCTGGGCTGATCCCGCTAACACTGCATTTTTGGGAACCCTAAACTGCTGGGGACGCTAGTATAGATCTGATCAGATCAGATATTGATCCGTTCAGATACTATACCACTAAGGGAGGTGTATGCTGCGTGCGTGGGTGTTAGCGGTACTGGCGCTAATCTGACGCTGCCTGGGGCGACGCAGACCCTATCTGATCCTAAAACCTAACTTATATTACTGCCGGGCGATCAGGGGGTTAAACCTTTTTTAGGTAATAAACGGCGGGTGCCCTGAAACTATAAAAAACAAACTAACTAACTAACCAGCGTCACCCATAACAGTTATACGGTGATCATTGGTGAAAGGGTTAACTAGGGGGCAATCAGGGGGTTAAAACCTTTATTAGGTAGTATATGGGGGTCCCTGACGCTATAAAGCGCTGACGGCAAACCTAAATACTTACCTCCCTAACTAGCGTCACCTGTGACACTAATACAGCGATCAGAAAAACGATCGCTTAGTGACACTGGCGACGGGGGGTGATCACGGGGTTAAACCTTTATTAGGGTGGTATCCTAGACCTAAAGGGGGCTAACACTAACTGCCCTACCACTTATAACTGTCACAAACTGACACCAATGCAATAATCAGTAAAAAAAATAAATGCTATTGGTGTCACTGTGACAGGGGGTACAGGGGGGTGATCTGGGGGTGATGGGGGGTGAAAAGTGTGCCCAGAGTGTTCTACTGTACGTGTGGTGTTTGGTGCACTTACTTGATGTCTTCTCTCCTCGGCGCTGGAACGAAAAAAGACCGACTCGAGGAGAGATGACATCACTTCCTCTGCCGCTGTTTACATTAGAGAGGCAGAGGAAGATTGTCATTCGTTGGGAGCGATCGCGAAGGGGTGGCCACGAATGAGTGGCCTCCCCCTCAGCATTGATCACTCCCCTAACGATGCCGACCGCCTCGGGCACCGGAAGGTATGTGATTTTGCCTGCCCGTGCCATTCTGCCGCAGTATATCTGCTTTAGGCGGTCGGCAAGTGGTTAAGTGATTAATGAGGGGGGGGGGGGGGCTTTTCTGGCCAAAAATCATTCAGGCTAATAGTTATTTGTTAGATCCGGTAAGATCAAGTGGTTTTAACGTTAGATCTCACATCATTTCAGAGATATTCCACATAAAAATAGAGATATTAGGTGGTAAATAAGGACGGGTTGGCCCCCCCTTATCAAATTTTCTGGCCAAAAATCATTCAGGCTCATAGATATTCGTTAGATCCAGTAAGATCAAGTGGTTTTAACGTTAGATCTCACATAATTTCTGAGATTAGACTTGTGCACAACGGGAAATTTCGTTTAGTTTCGGTTCGTTGTCATTCGTAAAATACATAATTTCGTTCTGTTATATTAGTTATGTTACATTCATTTGTTTTCGGATAATTCGTTATTATTCATAGTGTCGATATTCGTTATTCTGAATCTCGAATCATGTCGAATTCATTCGTTATATCCGCTATAATTTCTTTCATATTAGTTGAAATTCAATACTTATCAGGTGCATGGGCGGAGCCTAGCGGAGCAGACATGCATTGTTAGAGCTCCGCACCGCTGAGGAGAGAAGAGAAGGACAAAGCGGAGCCTGCAGGCTCAAAAGGTATCCATTTGAACATTTTTGCCCCAGGGAAACAAACTGTGAAAGTTTGGGCAGGAAATATGGTACTGGGAGGAAGCCGTGGCAGAAATAAAAATCACCTCACAAAGAGCTCACAGGCACTCACTGCAACTAAAGCAGCTCCAGTCACCTCACAATATACAGCATCAGGGCGCTCTCACAGACAGAAAATGTCACAGCAAGACTCTCCATTTGAGTCAGATACAGAACCAATCCTCTC
This sequence comes from Lithobates septentrionalis, assembly GCA_037952835.1. Taxonomy (NCBI): domain Eukaryota; kingdom Metazoa; phylum Chordata; class Amphibia; order Anura; family Ranidae; genus Lithobates; species Lithobates septentrionalis. The sequence continues at coordinate 3,328,278 of JBBDGP010000651.1, forward strand.
ACAAACTTCTCCACAAGCCTCCTCAGCATCCCCAGTAATATTATTACAATTTGAAAAGATGCTTCATAAGGCTTTAAAACAAACCTCAGACCAAATAACAAACAGCCTAACCAAAGAAATAAGAGAGCTGGGAAACCGCACCGCAGCCTTAGGAATAAAAATGGATGAAATTGAAATTACAACCCAAGAAAATATAACAGAATTGGAACAATTAAAAGAAGAGAATTTAATACTTCAAACTAAGCTCGAAGATTACGAAAATAGAGCCACATGTTCAAACTTGCGCATAAGGGGAATACCTGAAACTGTGACAGACCTGCAATCTACTATTACTGCTCTATTACAAGAACTAAAGCCAGATATCCCTATTGAACGTTTAGAACTGGACAGAGTACACAGAGCCCTCACAGCCAAAAAGAAAGATGGACCCCCACGTGATATAATCACAAAATTTCATTATTACAGAACGAAAGAACAAATACTAATTGCTGCAAGAGAAAAAAAGGAACTTATTTTTCAAGGACACAATTATCAAATTTTTGCTGACCTATCCCAACTTACTATTACTAAAAGACGATCCATGAAACCCCAACTAATGGAACTGCAACGCCACAACATTATGTATCAATGGGGCTTCCCCTTTTCAGTCAGATTTAACTACCAAGGTACAATTTACAGAAGCAGATCAGCAGATGAACTACAACAAACCCTTTTAAAATGAAATCTGACAGAACCCACAAGCAGCAACTCTCCCACACGCAGAAGAATGGCATCATCTTCACCTTCAGGCAGCACCCAGAAAATTTCAGAACAAAATGGGAATCATCATTCTCACAAAAGAGGCCGTTATGCCACATCATCCATGGACCAAGAAGATTCAATGGACTGACATCCTAATCCCTGATATCTCTTCATTTATTATACTAAGAGATGGTTCTCTATAAAAAAAACCTGTATTTATAACTGAATGTAACTGCATTCTGATAGTCACACACTGTGTGGGATCATGTTACATTCCAGTTATATTTCTTATTACTTCTGATTCATATAGCCTTAGAATATATAAGTGAAATAAGGAAATTCTTGTTCAGTTATATATTTTCAGGTAATAACAATAGATTTATTACTTTTTAGGACAAATATGTTCAATAATCCAGAAGTAATGGAAGCTTTTTCTTTCTTTTCTTAAAACAAATATATTATTACCTAACTAGTTCCTAGAACTATGTTTTTGTTTATTCTAATCTGAAGCAATACAACCTCAATTTTATGAGTTAACATATCTAAACAGTTACATATGAATAAAATATGTAATTGTCTACTCTAAAAGGGTTAAAATCCCAAAATAATTCAAACTATCTTCATCAATACCAAAGTTATTAACAGTACCTTTCTAACTGAATTATTTAGCCTAGGGCAAGACTAACCATATACAACCACCCTGGAATAAATAATTTCAACAAAAACTATATTCTGCACTCCAATTAATGAATCATCATTTTGATGTCTTTTGACATAGCACTTCTCTCCTGTAAGCGGAAGATCCGTGTACCCCCATTAGCCCTCCTCATTCTCCCAACCATATTATGTGGGAGTGTGACGAAGGCACTTATTCCACTGAGAGAGATATTTATTCTCTTTCACGGGTAAATTGTGATTACTTGCAAAAAATAATTTATACAATGTATCATCTAATCTCATATGTTTTTTGTTTACTCTTTACTCCAGAATTCACTGGTTTCTTTTCTATCTTTTCATCTCTTCAGTCCACACAGGTTGATCTGCGCAGTCAGCTCTACATAACAAAAAGTAAGTCAAAACTATTTGATCTGTTGCCATGGCACCACTGAATATACTTTCCCTGAACGTTCAGGGAATAAATGTCCCTCAAAAAAGGACCAAAGCCTTCCGTACTTTCCATAACAAGAAGGCTCACATAGTATGCCTCCAAGAAACACACTTCACCAAAGATTCTACTCCAAAATATATTTCTCCTTTTTATCAACAAATTTACACGGCTTCTGCCTGTACCAAACAAAGGGGTACTCTAATTGCATTTCACCGATCCACACCATTCACCTTATCATCAGAAATTAAAGACCCAGAAGGTAGATACCTGATACTCATGGGTTATATAATGGATACAGCAATCATGGTGATTTCCTACTACGCTCCTAACAAACAACCTACACCATTCCTCTCACATATATTACAAGTGATTAATACACACAAAATAGGAACAGTGATAATGTGCGGGGATTCGAACCAGGTCCTCCTCCCATTTCTAGATAAATCACCTTTTACACCATCCAAAATAACTTCTAGATTACCTTTTTCTCAACTTCTTTCCAAATACAATCTGGTAGATTCGTGGAGAGAAAGTAACCCAATGAAAAAGAAATTCACTTATTTCTCGCACCCTCATCAAACCTTCACCAGAATAGATCATATTTTCTAACAATAGGAATGATACCAGAAATTATTGCATCAGACATAATTCCGATTCCGTGGTCTGACCATAATGCAGTATACATTACTATAGCCTCAGCCATACCAAAAGCGCATGACCCAACGTGGTACTTACCGGACATAATGCTCAAACACCCACTACATCAGATGGCCATTGAACAAGCTTTAAAGGAATACATATCAATTAATAATACAACAGACATTTCCCCAATAACACTGTGGGAAGCTCATAAGCCTGTCTTGCGTGGTACAATACAAAGACAAATGGCACTATTTAAACGGGAATGCAAAAATCTAGCAAAAAAACTAGAACTCAATTTTAATGCAGCCTACATATCATTCCAAGATAATCCATCTCAGAGTACAAAATCTCATCTGGAAAAATCTAGATTGGAATACGATCTATTTCTCACTGAGTCAGTTGATAAATCCCTCAAACGCTCCAAACACAATTTCTACATGAATACAAACAAACCAGGTACATATTTGGCTTGGGCATTAAATTCAACTAACAAATCTTTCAAACCAATACGTTTGAAATTATCAAAAAATGTTTATACTTGTAATCCAGTTAAAATAGTCCATAAATTTCACTCACATCTCGCAACTTTATACAAGACAAACAATGAATTTAATCCTACAGAGGCTGAATCCTTCTTCTCAAAAATAACCTTACCTGAGTTGTCTCAGAATCAAAAAAGCAGTTTGGATGAGCCTATAACTATAGATGAAGTTGCTAACGCCATAAAAGACCTAAAACTTAACAAAAGACCAGGCCCAGACGGCTACTCGGCTTTATACTATAAAACATTCTCAGAAATACTCTCTCCCATTCTCACTGAAACTTTTAACAAACTTCTAGAAGGACATTCTTTTCGGCAAGAAACACTAATGGCAATTGTTTGTATGATCCCATAACCCCTTTCTGATGATACTTCCTGTGTGAATTATCGGCCTATCTCTCTGTTAAACCTTGATATTAAATTATTAGCAAAAATAATAGCAAAACGCCTCAATAGCATTATAGGAAAATTAATACATAGAGATCAAGTAGGCTTCATGCCAAATAGACAGGCAGGCGATAATATACGCAGGGCAGTGTTATTGGCACATATTGCTAAAAAACGGAAAATCCCTTTATGTTTTCTATCTCTCGATATTAAGAGGGCATTTGACACAGTATCCTGGCAATATATGCAATATTCATTACAAAAATGGGGTTTTGGACCCCACTTTTTAACATGGATCAAAGCATTATATAATAAACCCAAAGCCTATATAAAATATGCTGGATACAAATCTGATGCCTTTAATATCGAAAGAGGTACCCGACAGGGTTGCCCATTATCTCCCTTATTATTTGCCCTTATACTCGAACCCATGGCCCAATACATCAGAACAAACCAAACTATAACTGGCATTGAAGTAGGAGGTATTACACAGAAATTATGTATATTTGCAGACGATATATTACTTTTTCTATCATCACCACAGGTCTCTGGTCCTAACTTCATACCAGCTCTTGATGGATTTGCAGCCCTATCCGGCCTTATGATTAATCCTAAGAAATGCCTAGTGCTTAATATTTCGCTCACAAACATGGAATTGATCCCGGCTAGGGCTGCGCTCCCATTCACATGGGCAGAAAAATCAATCCCATATCTTGGAATTCATTTAACAGCATCTCATTCTGACTTATTCTCAACCAATTATCCTCCTGTATTAAGACAGATCACAAATCTAATAAAACAATGGTCGCAACTTCCTTTATCCTGGATAGGGAAGATTAATGCAATCAAAATGACTATTCTACCCAAATTGCTTTATCTATTCAGAGTCCTCCCTATTCCAATTCCTTCCTATTTTTTGAGAATAGTACAAAAAAGGGCAACTTCGTTTATATGGGGCTCTTCTAAACCACGTATACCTATACACACACTACATCTTCCCAAAAATAAAGGAGGCCTGGGATACCCTAATTTTACTAACTACTACAGAGCAGCACATTTGGCCAGTCTGTCCAAATACCATGCAAAACAGGAAATCCCATTATGGGTATTTATAGAGGCTTCAGAAAATGACCCTCTATTAATATCAAACTTGTTATGGCTTGATCCTAAAGACCGCTTTAAAATTCATAATCCCATAACTAAACACTTCTTATCTCTCTGGGATAAACTAAAAACCAAATATAGTTACAATCTCCACACAATCCTCTCTCCTTTCTTTTATCAGAAATCCGGCCTTTTATCCGGCATGGATCTACCCAAATTCTTTTAAAGCTTGGACAACATCAGGCATTCAGACACTAAATGACTTAGCATCTAAATCATTCCTTTCATTCCCATCGCTTAGAGAAAAATATGATCTACCAAACTCTGAGATATTTAGATATCTCCAAATCAAAAATTTCTATACACCATTCCGAAAGGGGGATACACCATTATCCCAATTATCCATTTTTGAATCAATCTGTACAAAAGATCCATTTGCTAAAGGTACAATTTCATCACTTTATAATCAATTATATGGAGTAGTAAATCTTAATAGACCCTCTTACGTTCAGAGGTGGGAAGAGGACCTGGGGCGAACTTTAGAAGACACGGACTGGTCTAACATATGGCTCACATCTAAGTCATCTTCACCCAACATCTTAGCACTGGAGACAAATTATAAAGTCCTAACTCGCTGGTACCTTGTACCTGCTAGAGTGGCAAAATATTCGGGGGCGTGTCCAGGATGGCGACGGGAGAGGACGCTCAGTAACAGAGCTCCTGGAGACTGCTTCTTATCCTTCCTATAACCTCGGATCTGGTGCCAATCCTGTGCCGATCGAGAGCCCAGGGGATCAGCTGGGACCCTGGGTCATGCCCAGCGGCAAATCCAGAAGGTCCAAATCGGCAGCGGCACATCCTGAAGGAGCGAGGACATGGAGCCAGGCGGCCATTACAGCGCACATGGCGTCCCAGACGGAGGCAGCGGACTCTCCTCCAGCTACGGCTGCTGATCTAGCTGCAGCCATTCAAACAATTGCCTCGGGTCAGGCGGCCCTAATGGATAAGATAGATCACGTCCAAACCAACGTGGACTTTATCCGAAGAGACCTGGACTCCTTCCGCGGCCGCATGGCGGAGGTGGAGCAGCGGGTCTCCGGGACTGAGGACACTGTACGTGATCACTCAGGGGACCTACACACATTGAAGGCGAGAGTGAAAGCCCTGGAGAGTAGGGCAGAAGATGCCGAGAACAGGAACAGGAGAAACAATCTCCGCATCGTCGGCCTCCCGGAGGGAGCTGAAGGTATGGACCCTACTGCATTCACGGAGCGTCTCCTGAAGGATCTGCTCCCCGGGGCGAGATTCTCTCCCTTCTTCACTATAGAAAGGGCCCACCGCATGCCAGCGACACGGGGGCCGCAGGGCTCCCCCCCTCGCACATTCATATTTAAAATGCTCCATTTTAAAGATAGGGATATGATACTGAGAGAAGCCAGAGCACTGCAAGAGCTGAAATATGAGAACACGCGGCTGATGATATTCCCTGACTTTTCCATGGAGACACAGAGGCAGCGTAAATCGTTCGATACAGTTCGCGCCAAACTGCGGGCCAAAGGTATAAAGTACAGTATGCTTTTTCCGGCACGTCTCCGGGTGGAGGATGGAGAGTCTACCCGCTTTTTCACCTCGCCGGCGGAAGCCTCCTCCTGGATAGAGACGGTACGCAGGCACTAAATATCGCTGGTTATATACCTTCTCATTTTTACATCCCCACACGGATGCAACAGTGTGCTCACAGTGTTGGAAAGGAGTCAGACGGCAGAGCAGACTAACTCTCCAGACCTAATTAATGACGGAGATCCTCACTCCAATAATGCCCACCTCCTAACAGGGCTGCTCTGGGTTTCCCATGTGCCAGAGAGCTACGAGCAAGGACTTGCATGACGTGGTCATGTCCTGGTTTGCGGGGGTATTGGGAGCAGGTCCTGGCGGATGTCAACCAGACAGCGGGGACTAAGATTCCACTATGCCCACGTGCATTGTTGCTGAATGTATTGGTGGACTCTGGTGTAGGGAAGTATGCCAAATTGTTTATAGCATTTGCCACATATTACGCCCGAAGGGAGATTCTGTTGAGATGGAAGTTGAGTGAGCCGCCTACCGTCAATGCCTGGAGAAAGACCCTAAATACTGTCTTGCCATTATATAAGATAACATATGTTAACAGGAATTGTCCGTCTAAATTTGATAAGATATGGTCTTCGTGGATTGACTCCTGGGGATCTCTCCCTTTGGAGGTCTCTCCACCTAGCCCTGGTTTGGATCCGTAGATCAGACTGGTAGAGATCTAATGCATGCCGATTTACGAAATGCTATTGCTGGTGGGCTTCCATTCTCCCCTCCCTCTTCCCGGTCCCTCTCCCCCTCCCTTCCCATATGATCCTGCCGGTCTCCTCTCCCCCCCCCCCTCTCAGATGCTCATTCTGTAATAATTAGTTAGGGTGAGGGGGTCTCCCCCTCCGACAAGGATTCTCTGCCAGATCTTGAATAGTTCAACAGTTGTCTGATTCTTTGGACATAACTACTGATAATGCAAATACCTATATGACAATTTCAATGGATGTAATACATTAACGTTCCTTCTTTTCACATGTATGATGCATTGTACACTGACGTGTTTGTTTTGATTGCAATAAAATTTACCTTTGTTAAAAAAAAAAAAAGAGTGGCAAAATATTCACCTAATACCTCAGCTCTTTGTTTTCGAGGATGCCCAGAAATAGGCACACATTTACACATATGGTGGACGTGCCCAGTAATCCAAACCTTCTGGAAGGAAGTCTTCGTGATTGCATCTAAAATATTTAAAAAAATAATACAACCAGATCCATATATAACTTTACTTAATCTAAAACCGGAATGGTTAACACTCTCTCAATTCAGACTTATGATCCAACTAATAACGGCTGCAAAACAAACAGTGGCCAAGGCATGGAAATCTCCTACATTGGTACTAGCAGAAACAATTCACAGAATGAATAATACAATGTCCCATGCTAAGATGGTAGCCATCGATCAAAATCAAATTCCAAAATTTGAAAAACTTTGGCATCCTTGGATAAAACAACAGTTCCTGTCAAATTTCAATGACTCTGTCCTGTTGCCATGGTAACAGATTAAATGACTTACAGAGACACCCATTCTAAGGCTTCAAAGAGAACTAAAAAGAATAATAAACTGACGAGCGGGACAACCTTGTGGACCATACCTCTGCCTTTCTACCCTTTTTCTTCTTTCTCTTTCCTTTTCTCCACCTTACGATTAAAGCTCATTATCAGAATTTATTTGACCTATATACACTCTACCTGTAAACAATATGTATAGTAAGTATAAATCATTTAAATACCTACAAAAGTAACTAAGGAAATGATATATATCTTTAATTTAGGTTTACGTGAACCCAAGGTTTAATATTTGAAATTTCATGATATTTACCTATATAAACCCTACTGTAAAACAATGAGCTTACTTTAAAGATCCTTGTAAACTTACTTTATGTATCTTTATAATATTTTATACTCAATAAACTTCTTTTGACAAGGAAATTCAATACTTATATATGTATATTGATTGCTGATAATGATTCGTAGTTTGGAAAGTCGTTTGTTTATTGAATTTATTAACACACACACAATGACAATATCTCTTCTCCTCTGCTCAAATACAATACAACACCCTTCTCACTCAGTTCTCAGGAATGCACTTTGCCAGTAATCCAACCTCCAGCACAAAATGAATTAGCTGATTGGACTGTAAGATTTACTTTGAGTTGACCTTTTGTTTCATTAGATCTTTAACGAATTACCAAATCGTGTCGAATTAATTCGTTATATTCGCTATAATTTCTTTCGTATTCGTTGAAATTCGTTATTTTTTTATTCGGACATTCGGATGCATCCGAATGTCTGAAAGATGCAGAATTCGGCCGAATTTCGATTAGTTACGAAACGAATTGCACATGTCTATCTGAGATATTCCATATAATAATAGAGATATTAGGTGGTACATAAGGACGGGTTAGCCCCCCCACATGCAATTTTCTGACCAAAAATCATTCAGGCTAATAGATATTCATTAGATCCAGTAAGATCAAGTGGTTTTAACTTTAGATCTCACATAATTTCAGAGATATTCCATAAAAAATAGAGATATTAGGTGGTACAGAAGGTACATCCATCTTCAACCGTCTCTGGATGGTCTCTGGAACCTTCTTTGCATGCTTCTTCAGCGGGTGCCTGTAGTCTCTCCTCACACCTCCATTCACCTCCCTGCCTCATGGTGATCTCTCCTCAGACCAACAAGCTTAAGTCTTTAGCTAGCCCCCCCTTCTTGCAAAGCAGGCTGGGCTTGGTAGTTCCACCCCCTGTAGAAATCAATGGGGCTGTATTGTGGGCCGTGGTCCTTTGCTGCTGCTTGATTGGCTCCCTCTACCTGCCAATAGGGACACAGGAAGAGGAGAGGGAGGGGGAGAAATCCCCAACAGGGACTGGCAGGCGTGCTCTCCATCAGTGAGTGCCTGTGTCAGTGTCTATTCAGTCCCGCAGTCACTGGCAGGAATGGCGGGAGGTGTGGGACCACGGGTAATAGAGTAGCCCCCGCTACACACTCCCCCCATCAAAGAACCTTTGGTCTGCCAAAGGAGGTAAAGAGTCTATGACCTGTTACATGCTTTTGATATACACACGGGGAAAAAAAACAGGTTAGTGTGCACAGAAAACCATACAATTTTATATCTGCATAAAACCCTGGCAGAGGAACATCCCACCAATTAGCATAGGAGGGGAGGTTGTCCTGCCTACATGCCACCTGAACTGGAATGGCCCAGCTAGATGTGCCAGGGGGTGACTGTCAGAAACCAAGAAATCAGGCCTAGACAGAAGTAAAGTTAAATCACACTTGTTTAATAATAAAAGTAAAAAGAACAAATGTAGTCAAAACATAGCCAAAGTTCAGTAACCGGAACGGATAGTCAGCCAAGCCAGAAGTCACCGATCAATGTAGTGGAACAGCAAGCAGGATTTGGAGCCAGAAGGGATGTCAGCAAAGCAAGTCTTGAACAGGATCGCAGGAGATTGTTTCTGTGATGTTGACCAAGGCGAAGGCAGAGATCCTCTGGACTGGACGGCTTAAGTAGGCAGGACTGACAAGCAGGATATCATCAACAGCTGAGTAACTGTGGAGAGATAGGAGCTGGCAATTATCCGACAGCTGAGCGGCCAGCTCAGAGAAGGAAGGGCTGAACCCAGCCCTGACAGTGAGTTGGGATTGTCCACCACCAAATCTGCGGTGGAAGGGTCAGTTTCCTCAAGAGTCCTTTTTGCAATGAGAACGAGAACGACCTCCTCAGAGCTTTCACCCAAAGTATCATATGTTAGTCTTTTGGGCGGGTGAATAACCCTTCGCTCTCGCTGTTCTTTAAGTTCTGGGGTTACAGGCACACTGGTCTCTTCTTCTTCCTGCATATCAGCTTCAGCTTCCTCAACGAAGGATGGAAAGTCTTAGGGGTCTGTTGTCAGCAGGGAAGATTGAGGGTCTTCCAACTCTTCAAAAGGTGGACTTTGAGGTACAAACGCAGGTGCCTCTGGCCTGAGAGTCACCTCAGTCACCTTGGGAGGAGAAGAAAGTGGAGGGGTGGCAGGCCCTGGCATTTGAGATGGCCACAGACAATGTATCTCTTCATCCTCGCTGTTTTCATCTTCAGCAAGGGGTACAGAGTGAGATCTAGTCACTGGCCGGGATCTTTGAGAGGCCGTGGGTGTGGACTGTAAATCTGGCTGTGGGGGCACATGAACTGCTTCTGACAGAGGCAACGGATGATTGTGATGCCAAGTCTTCAGCAGATCTGTGTTTCCCTCTGGCCGGATTTGATATACTGGGTGTCCTGGCAGATGCTTGCAAACGACATAGGGCTGTGACTTTCAGCGGTTAGCCAACTTGTGCTTTCCAGGGACACCCAGGTTTCTCAGCAGTACATTGTCATTCAGCTGTAGGTCCTGCACTCGTACCCTGAGGTCAAAGTTTATTTTGTTTCTCTGTCCTCGGGCATATGAGTCAGCTTGAGCCTTATCATAGGCGGTTTTCAGACGTCTCTGCAGGGGATCCACATACCCTCTGTGGAAAGTTGCTAAGGTATGGTCGAGGGATGTGCCGAAGGCCAAGTCTACTGGCAGCCGGGCCTACGGTCCGAACATCATACTATAGGGAGAGTAACCTGTGGCATTATTGGCAGTGCTGTTAAAAGCATGCACAATAGCCACTATATGCTTGCTCCCGTGCTGCTTTTGTTCTGAATTTAGAGTTCCAAGCATATCCAGGAGGGTTCGGTTGAATCTCTCTGTCTTAAACAAATTCCTGCATAGGACCCATACTCGTACTCTGACTCGCTTAGTATTGTTTTACGCTAGGAAATACATTTTGTTGCAATGGAAGAATGTATCTGCTCCTAATGTTCAAATGTTGTACCGTATGATTAATAAGGTTATACCCATCTTTAAACTCATTTATAATTGAAGGGCTTATCCCCAAAAATTTGCTAAGATATGGCAACCTTGGCTTGATATTGCTGACTCCTTTTGGAATGACACCCCACTTTCTCAGCAATAGGGGGCTTCAGCCCCCCTCTGAAGGGCCAGGGATGTCTGTGGGTGGTTGAGCACCACAGGTAATGCTCAGTGCCCCTGTTGACTGGACGGTGATGAACGAGGGCGGGAAGGATGGAATGACTTTTCCCACCTGCAGTGATTGTAGGCAAGTGTGTGTGTGTGTGTGAGTGTGTGTGTGTGTGTGTATGTGTGGTTGTATTGGATTGTGAATGCAACTTTACTGTTTACAGCACTATGACTTACTGAAGTTGGACCCTGTGCAGTCCACATTTATCAACCTGCTATACTTCTAGTACAAGTTTTTTCCTCCGTTGAGGAATTGGGATCCACTGACACCCGGTCGTTACTAGTAAGTGCTCGGTTAATGTTACGGAAGAGTGTGACATAGGTACGAGATGTAACCGTCTATATATTTCTGTTATGTACTATGACTTGTTTTTTCATGAACAAAATCAATAAATAAATCTAGAATATATGTAGATTAAAGAGTGCAGCTATCTGAAGCCTCAGTATGGCTTCTTATTCATATGTAGCACACTAAGGGTCATTTGGCAATAGACCTTTTGTGTTGGCAAAGAGACCTCTGTCTGGCATCCACCCCACTCTGCAGTGCACCTGAAAATGGAACACCTGAAAATGGAACATGGAACACTTGAAAATGGAACACGGAAATGAGAAATATTTTTTTATAAATTTCTTAATTTTCCAAAGAATGACAACAAAAAATTACAACTTCAAAAATCCTGCCATGCCTCCTACTAAATACCTTGGACTTTCTACTTTCCAAAAAGGGGTCATTTGAGGGGTATTTGTACCGTCCTGGCATTTTAGGGCCTCATGAAATGAGATGAGTCTGTCAGTACAGGATTGATTAATTCTCTGATATATCCCATAGTTTGTGGAATCTATAACTGTCCTACATACTTAAAAAAAAATACACTGATTTGGGTTATTTTCACTAAATAAATGTAGCAGAATACATTTTGGCCTAAATTTATGAAGAACAATTATTTATTTGCAAAATTGTATAACAGAAACGAAAAAATACATGTTTTTTTTTTTTCAAAGTTTTCAGTCTTAGCAAAAAATTAAAAAAAACAGTGGTAATTAAATACCATCAAAAGAAAGCTCTATTTGTGTGAATAAAATGATAAAAGTCAGTTTGAGTACAGTTTTGCATGACCTTTCAATTGTCAAAGTGTGACAGCTCTGAATGATGAAAAATGGCCTGTGCAGGAAGGGGGTAAAAGTGTCCAGTATGGAAGTGGTTAAGATGGTGGCTCCTTACTTAGTTCTTTTGTAGGTTTTTGTTATATTCAGGGGCTCAGCATTATTTCACAATTTTTTTTTTTAACAGAAATGTTTTTATGGAACAAATCAGCAGTACAAAAAAAACAGGCAGTCTGCCAAATATCACAACATTTCTCAGCAGTGGAACACACTATAAACATTGTAACGTTTTGTGCTTTAGATCAAACGAATGAACTTCGGTTTGTAAATGAGGGAAGTTTAACCACTTAAAGTGGGGTTCCACCCAAAAAAACAAACATATCTAAAAAATTCTAAAAAAAAAACCAAAAAAACATTTGGATATTTTTTTTTTTTTTACTTACCTCTAAATGCCTGTTGCTAGGTGGTCCCTCGTAATCTGCCCCTTCGTCTGCCTGGGCTGATGACATCACTTCCCCCTGGCACAGGAAGGGCTCGGCTCTTCTCCCTCCCTCCTGTCAATCATCTGGGACCCATTGCAGGTCCCAGGTGATTGAGCGGCCAATCACGGCGCTCGGCGCCGCTCGCGCATGCGCAGTGGGTGCCAGGCTGTGAAGCCACAGCCCGGCGCCCACAGTTGAAATGCCGGCGCCGACGAGCGGAGGGGGGGGACGAGCGGGGCTTCGATCCCCCACACCGCTGGACCCAGGGACAGGTGAGTGTCCAATTAAAAGTCAGCAGCTGCAGTATTTGTAGCTGCTGACTTTTATTTATTTATTTTTTTAATGGCCCCCCTGGGTGGAACTCCTCTTTAAAGACTAAACCTTTTTCTGACATTTGTTGGTTTCAAGTTAAAAAATCATTATTTTTTGCTAGAAAATTACTTAGAAACATTGTATATTATTTTCTTTTTAGCAGAGACCCTAGAGAAAAAAAATGGTGGTTGTTGTAATATTTTATGTCACCCTGTATTTGCACAGTCATCTTTCAAATGCAATGTTTTGGGAAAAATACACTTTAATGAATTAAAAAAAAAAACTAAACAGTAAAGTTAGCCCAATTTTTGGTATAATGTGAAAGATGATGTTACGCCGCAAAAATCGTGAGAGAATCATGATCTTTATTCTAAGCAAAAAAATCGTGATTATCATTTGGCCAGAATCGTGCAGGTAATATATATCTATATCTATATATATATATATCTATATATCTATATCTATAGATATATAGATAGATATATATATATATATAGATATATATATATATATATATATATATATATATATATATATATATATATATATATATATATATATATATATATCTATATATATATATATATATATATATATATATATATATATAGGTATCTATCTATCTATATAGATAGATAGATAGATAGATAGATAGATAGATAGATAGATAGATAGATAGATAGATAGATAGATAGATAGATAGATAGATAGTACATACATACACACAACTTATGTACAGGAAAAAAACATTTGAACAGCAGCAGGCAGTACCTCTAACAAACCACTAGGTGGCAGCATTTTGTGTGTCTTTGTATGTGAGTAGCTGTACATCTCGGTTATTTTAGTATGAGTTTCTGGCAATCTGGATTATTCTGTAAACAGGTGCAAAAGTATTCAGATTTCTCAGTTATATCAGTGAAAGGTGAATTCCAGCTGTTTTGTGTCATAACACTTTGCATACTGCTCTTTGTAACCTAAATAAAAGTCCAAAATACTGAAGATCTGGATTTCAGCAAGAGGAAGATCCTTAAAGTTATCATTAGGGATGCACCGATATCAGTTTTTTAAGACAGAGTATGAGAACCGATACTTTTCCTCAAGTATTGGCCGATACCAAATACCGATACCTTTTTTTTTTTATCAACTTTATTGCTATTACAAGGCAGGAACAACATCCCGTGTAATAGCATGGGCCATGAAAAGTCCTCTTTATGGAGAGATCTGGGGTCTATTAGACCCCGAATCTCTGCTTTGGCCTTCAATGCAGCCAAGTAAAAAGGGAGAGAGGTTATAGGTGCAATGGTTTGGTCACTTTACCTAATCTGCTGTGAACAATGTTCATGAAAGTACATAATAAGTCCAAGCAGATCCAATACTAGGGCAAGCTTCTTGTAGAGCTGTAGCAGACCCTAAATACAAGAAGGACAAAAACATGAGGCATTGCAAAGCTGACAGGTACAAGCATGACTCCCAAAGGCAGAGGCATGATGGGACTTGTAGTTTTGCAACAGCTGGAGGGCCACAGGTTTTGCACCCATGGTCTAAACCGCAGGGGTCTCAAACTGGCGGCCCTCCAGGTGTTGTCAGACTACAAGTCCCATGAGGCATTGCAAGGCTGACAGTTACAAGCATGACTCCCACAGACAGAGGCATGATGGGACTTGTAGTTTTGCAACAGCTGGAGGGCCGCCATTTTGAGACCCGTGGACTCTAGAGCAAAGGGAAAGCACTTTTACTTACCTGATCCTGCTCTCCCACAGACCCATATTTAATCCTTGTAGTACAGATTTTTACTTTCCCTAGAACTGTGCTATAAGGAGTTGGTGTCTGGGAACCGCCATCACTGGGAGAGGAAGTGAGTGCAAATCTTCCCAACAAGGACAGACAGCAAAAAAAAACAAATATAGACTTTAGGTTGGGTGCACACCAGTGACTTATGGTAGTGCTTTCATGCTAATAAATCAGCCCTGATTGCCAATGATTATTCTCTATTGATCAATCATTACTATGTGCAACTATATAAAGGCACTTTTTTTTTTTTTGGTGGAGTGGAGAGAATTTAAAACACCTGTCAGGTTTTATTACTGTCTACATCCCTGTTCGGGAGAGTCCCCCTCTCTATTTGTCCTTTATTTACTATTATCACTGAGAATAAAAGTGAAAGAAAATCCCAAATTTTTGGGTTGTCACCAGAACAGGACTAGAGGGAAAATCTTCTAATGGGGACAACCAGGGCTTCACTCATTTTGATGGGATTTCCTCTCACTTCCTATTATGGCCATGGGACAGGAAGTGAAGGGAATTCCCCCGCAACGGGACACAGATGGGAAAAAAAAAAAACAGATGACTTATGTTGATCATACACTAGCTGCAAAATTATTTGAAAATCTGTCATTTAGACCGTTCTTTTTTTTTTCATCCAGTCATTGGGCACAAATAGAAAATCATTTCTGACTTTTCAGAGCGAAAAAAAAATCAAAGGAATAGTTTGGAAAATTCTGCTGAATGAAGGATAAATTGAAAGGTTAGTGTGTTTCTAGTCCACTAAAAAATTAAACTGTTTGCACTGCGCATATGTGACAAAACGGACAAAAAAACTGAATCATCAATGTCCATTGAATTAAATTTGTTCATTACATGATGGCACGATCGTTTGCTCTCACGGCTGAGTGTTGTTCGAAAATGAGTTTGAACGACTTTTTATATAGTGTATGGCCAGCATAACTATCAAAAATGAAAGAAAATGCCTTTAGTTGTTCTACTATAAATCACTAGCTATTGTCGCAGGCAATTTTTAGTAGCGTACTAGGACAATCCAAAATTGTCCGTGTACTCCCAGTAGCTGATAGTTGCAAGGGGGTTGATTTACTAAATGGAAATAGACTGTGCAATTTCGCAAGTGCATTTGCTCCAGAGCTTAGTAAATGATGGGGAAGCTCTGCTGATTTCCATCATCTGATCACATTCAAGCGAAAATGCTGATTTAAAAAGAAAAAAAAAATTGCACATGATTGGGTATTCGTTTTCAATGTGAAACTTCACTTCATTTAATAGGCTCTGGAGCAACTGCACTTTGAAAGTGCACAGTCTATTTGCCTTTAGTAAATGCACCCTACTGCTTTATTTCAAATGCAAAAATAATAATCCCGCATTTGTACAGCAGCAACACTAGAGGGCACTCAATATACAGATACGGGTAGATGGTTGCTTTACATTGTAATAAAAGGTCACATGCTGTACAGTTAACTTCTAGGTCATCAGTATTGACAATTTGCAACATTTATCGATTTCTTACTTTACAGCCTCAGTTTTGTTAGAAAAGTGGGGTGGTGTTCAAAATAAGAACTCTACTGATTACTGTTTGCAGATAAATGGTTACAAACTCTTACAGCAACATACCAATACCTCCATATCTATCACTAAGGCGCGGTTCACACTGCCGTGACCTGAAAGTCGAGCGACTTACAGTGCTACTTTGCCATGCGATTTCGGCGTGACTTTGGTGTGACTTCACCGCGACTTGGCACAACTTTCCCGCGACTTTGAGACAACTTCAGGGAATGCCTGTGTAATCTTCCTGTAATGTCGGATCCAAATCACATCAATTAAGATGAGGATCTGGTTTGGAGGCAACTTCCATTAAAGTCTATGGGCACAAGTCAGACAGAAGTCGCCTTAAAGTAGTACAGGAACCTTTTCTAAAGTCGGAGCGACTTTAGTAGTGCTAATAAAGACAGCTCTTATTGACTCACATGGGACTTCACATGTCATGCGACTTAGGGTCTCACAAGTAGGATCCCAAGTCGTGGCAGTGTGAACCGAGCCTAATGGCCCATACACACGATCCGAAAAGCAGACAAAAAATACTGCTTTTGACACGATCGTACGATAACTGGATTGTTAATACAGAGCTTTCGAGAGCCGATCACAACAGTTTAACCGATATTATTTGATCGGACATGCGCAAAAATGTTTCTCGTTTGATACCAGATCGTACGATTTTCGTTTAATTAGTACAGCTGTCATCTGAAAATACAATAGAAATACACATGACATCACTTTTGATTTTTTATTCTGTTGTACGAGAATTTTCGTAACTTTAGTAAACTCTTCAGGTTCGATATACAACTAGCACGCAAAAAAACCCAAAAACAATATGTTGTCCGATTTTCGGATCGTGTGTATGGGGCATTAGGCCCTTTTCACACTACCACACTTCAAAGTTGCGCGATTTTACCGCAATTTTACCGCAATTTCACGGCCGCGATTTTGCCACGATTTCTGGGAATGCCTGTGTAACTCGTATCAAAGTCGGACCAAAGTAATGCAGGGACTACTTTGTCGGTGCGACTTCAAGTCGGTGTGACTTGAAGTCGAACAGATATGAATGGTACTCATTGCAAATCATGGGGTACGACTTTGCAGTCCCAAGTCGCAGGACAAATCTCACAAGTGTGAAAGGGGCCTAATGCCGCGTATACACAAGCGGACTTTTTCGACTGGACTGGCCTGACGGACCGAGTCCGGCGGACAATTCGACCGTGTGTGGGCTTCATCGGACCTGCAGCGGACTTTTTCAGTCGAAAATCTGACGGACTCTAGATTTGGAACATGTTTCAAATCTTTACGTCGGAACTCCGCCAGACCCAGTTCCTATAGAAAAAAGTCCGCTCGTCTGTATGCTAGTCCGACCGCCGAAAACCAACGCTAGGGCAGTTATTGGCTACTGGCTATCAACTTCCTTATTTTAGACCAGTCGTAAGTCATCATGTACAAATCCGTCGGACTTTGGTGTGATCGTGTGTAGGCAAGTCCGTTTGTTCGGAAAGTCCGTCGGAAGTCCGCCGAAAGTCCGTTGGATAGACCCGTCGGTCCAGTCCGGTCGAAAAGTCCGCTCGTGTGTACGTGGCATAAGGCTTCATTAACACTGGTGAAACTTGTCATGCAACTTTGGACACTGTTTTCACTGTGTCCAAAGTCAGCGCAGCCCTCTACCAGGAAATTCTAGAGCACTTCATGCTTCCCTCTGCTGACCAGCTTTATGGAGATGCTGATTTCACTTTCCAGCAGGACTTGGCACCTGCCTACACTGCCAAAAGTACCAATACCTGGTTTACTGATCATGGTATCACTGTGCTTATTTGGCCAGCAAACTCGCCTGACCTAAACCCCATAGATAATCTGTGGGGTATTGTCAAGAAGAAGATGAGAGACACCAGACCCAACAATGCAGATGAGCTGAAAGTTACTATCAAAGAAACCTGGGCTTCCATAACACCTCAGCAGTGCCACAGGCTGATCACCTCCATGCCACCCTGTATTGATGCCGTAATTCATGTAGGGGAGCCCGAACTAAGTATTGAGTGCATACTATACTATACATGGACATACTTTTCAGTAAGCCAACATTTCTGTACTAAAAATCTATTTTTTTATTGGTTTTATTAGTGTAATATTTACTTTTCTGAGATACTGAATTCTGGGTTTTCACTAACTGTAAGCCATAATCAAAATAAAAGAAAGAAATGCTTAAAACATACCACTCTGTGTGTAATGAATCTAAATGAGCTTCAGTTTTTCAACTGAATTATTGAACTAAATTACATTTTTGATATTCTAATTTTTTGAAATGCACCTCTATATACTGTGTATCTCTCTCTCTATATATACATACATACATACATATACACAAAAGAAAAAGGGAAAATAATTTTTAAAAAAAAGCGTAAGGATGATATTTAAAGCCGTGGGAGGCAATCAACTGACCCAGGGAGGTGGTGTAGATTGAGAAAAGGAGAGTTTCAAGAACAGAACCTTGGGGGACCCCAACAGAGAAAGGAAGAGGAGAGGAGGAAGTAGAGTTGTAAGTGACACTGAAGGAGCGGTGGGATAGGTAGGATGAGAACCAGTGAAGAGTACAGTCACGGAGACCAAAGGAGTGGAGTTTATTGAGGAGGAGGGGGTGGTCCACTGTGTTAAGGCAGCAGAGAGATCCAGGAGAAGTAGTACAGAATATTTTCCACTGGTTTTGGCCATTAGTAGGTCATTTGAGAGTTTAAGGAGAGCAGTTTCTGTGGAGTGTTGAGGGCGAAATCCGGACTGAAGGGGATCAAGAAGTTTATTCATGGTCAGATGGTCGCTTAGTCGATTGTAGACCAGTCTTTCAAGAAGTTTGGAGTCAGAGGGTGAGTGTAGCATTTGCGAGGAAGCAGGATCCAGGGGGCAGGTGGTTAGATGAGTGATAGATAAAAGTTTAGCAACCTCATTAATAGTAGCAGGGTTCAATGAGGGAAGTATTGATTGTGTCTGTGGACATGGGGTGTTGCATGGGGGAGGTTTTTGCGCATTGGAGATCTCCTCATGAATTGTATCAGTCTTAGTTTTGAAGTGATTGGCGATCTCCTGGGCAGAGAGTGAGCTGGTGGGTGGAGGCAGTGGAGGACAGAGTCAAGTGTTGAAGGTAGAGAAGAGTTGATGTGGACTGGATGAGAAGGTGTTAATGAGTGTGATAAAGTAGGTCTGTTTGGCAGTGTGAAGGCAGGAATAGTATTTTAGTAGGGCAGATTTATATTGTGTGAAGTCTTCCTGGAACTTAGTCTTATGCCACAGGCGTCAAGAGCGCGGCTATGTTTTCTGAGACTTCTGGTGTCATCTGTTTGCCAGGGCCTAATTCTGCGTGTAGTGAGGGGGGCAAGCTTGTCTAGGGAGGAAGACAGTGAGCTGTTGTGGATGAAAGTGGCTAGGTTGGGGCAGGACAGGGGTGAGATTTTGTCATAGAGGTGATCAGTAGCAGAGTAGAGAAGAGAAGGGTTGAGGTGGCGAAGGTTTCTACGTGTAACTGTTAGGCGGTTGGACAGAGAGGAGGTGGAAAGCAGGGAGAGAGCAAAACTAATAAGGTGGGGATCAGAGAGTGGGAGAGGATTGTTGGAAAGGTTGCACAGAGTGCACAGATAGGAGAAGACAAGGTCAAGGGTGTTGCCGTTGGAGTGAGTAGGAGCCTGTATCCATTGCTTCAGGTCAATCGATGACAGCAATTCTTAGAGAAATGGGAGAGAATAGACGAATGCAATGTGCCTCAAAAGAAGAGAGTTTTAGAGAGGGAGGTGGGTGACAGGGGCGGATCCAGAGTCTTGTCTCGGGAGGGGCACTGCCAGAAAATATCTTTTTTTGTGGGCAATTTATCAGGGAAATGGCTGGTGTTGGCGCTTCAATCATCCTGGCACCATGGTTGTTATGGCGTCAGGATGATTGAAGTGCATTATTTCTATTATTACATTGTAGTATAAAATGAAATGGTTCAACTCACCATAATGCAGAATCAGTGGGAGACCTGAGTTTGTCACCGTCGCCTGCCACATGTTGCGAATTGTTACTTGCCTGCCACCAGATGCAGATTGTCACTTGCTATATCACCTGCCACACGTTGCGGATTGTCACCTGCCAAACCTTGCGGATTGTCACTTTGCCACGTCACCTGCCACACGTTGTGGATTGTCACCTGCCACACCTTGCGGATTGTCACTTTGCCACATGTTGCGGATTGTCACTTGCCTGCCACCAGATGCAGATTGTCACTTGCCACGTCACCTGCCATATGTTGCGGATTGTCACTTGCCACACATTGCAAATTGTCACTTTGCCACGTCACCTGCCACATGTTGTGGATTGTCACCTGCCACACCTTGTGAATTGTCACTTTGCCACGTCACCTGCCTCACGTTGTGGATTGTCACTTTGCCACATCACCTGCCACACGTTGCGGATTGTCACTTTGCCCGGTCACCTGCCACATGTTGTGGATTGTCACCTGCCACACCGTGCGGATTGTCACTTTGCCACGTCACCTGCCACACGTTGCAGATTGTCACTTTGCCACTTCACCTGCCACACGTTGCGGATTGTCACCTTGCCCCGTCACCTGCCACACGTTGCGGATTGTCACTTTGCCATGTCACCTGCCACACCTTGCAGATTGTCACTTGCCTGCTAAGGTGGTGTTTTGCTTGTCTCTTGCTGTCCCAGAGTCAGGCAGCAGAGAGATAATGTAATCTCTCTGCTGCCCACGCTGCCTACACAGTGAGGGCGGAAGTTACTGCAAGGATACAGGGCAGGCACGGGGCGGTGAGAGATGATCTCATCTCTCTGCTCCTCCGCCCCCCCCCCCCCCGGCTAGCTGATTGGCCAGCTGCGTGCTCACACCGAGCCTGTTTTCTCACTCTCACCCGCCCACACACACACTGAGCCACCCAGCAAACTGGCCCGCCCGCCCACAAACCGCGCCGACCGCCCACAAACTGTGCTGGCCGGCCCGCTCTTTCACCCACCCGTGGAGCCACCCGCGGAGGCACCACGGAGCCGCCCGCCCTCACCCACTTGCGGAACCGCTCGCAGAGACGCCCGCTCTCTCACCCGCCCGGCAACACATTTCTCGGGGGTGGCAATTGCCCCGTTACCCCCCCCCGGATCCGCCCCTGGTAGGTGAAGTACCTGATAGGTGCTGCATGGGGCTAGAAGGCTTCCCACTTCACCTCCCTTCCGTCCACTTGGTCTGGGGGAGTGAGTCCAGAGATGGCCCCCATGGGAGAGGGAAGCAGGAGAAGTAGTATCCGATTCATGAAGCCAGGTTTCAGTAATGGCAAGTAGGTTAAAAGAATTTGTGATCAAGAGGTCATGGAGGGTGGTGAGTTTATTACAGACAGAGCGTGCATTCCAAAGGGCACAGGAAAAGGGGGGGCTGGTTTTGGAAAGAGGAATAGAGACCAAGTTCTGTGGGTTGCGGCTCCTGCCAGAGGCTGTAGGGGGATGGGAGCATTGGGCAAAGACAGGTGATGGTGGCCCAGGGTTTGGGGATATGTCACCAGAGGTTAAGAGAAGCAGGAGGGTGAGGGAGGTAATGTGGGAATGTGATTTATGTGAAGGGGCATGTCTCAGAGTACTGGAGGTTTTATCAGTGTATGGATGTAGAATGAGCAAGAGTTGGTAGGAGCAGTAGTAGGAAGAGGACAGAAGGCAGGGTGATATGTATAAGTAGGGGGGTGGAGAAGAGGAGTGAAGGTAAGAGAGTTTGACAGAGGACACGAGTGTCAGAAGCAGTGGTAGAGAGTGCATGTTACAGAGTGTAAGGAGAGCTTAATAGAGAGTCTGTTAGGTGCTTTCCAGTGCAGTTTGCTATATTTGTTTGCTTCGTGCAATCGCTGAAGTGCAAAGATTGAAGTGCATATCACCTGTAGAAAGAATCACTTAGAGATAGAAGCCTTAAAGTGGGGTTCCACCCAAAAAAACAAACATATCTAAAAAATTCTAAAAAAAAAACCAAAAAAACATTTGGATATTTTTTTTTTTTTACTTACCTCTAAATGCCTGTTGCTAGGTGGTCCCTCGTAGTCTGCCCCTTCGTCTGCCTGGGCTGGTGACATCACTTCCCCCTGGCACAGGAAGGGCTCGGCTCTTCTCCCTCCCTCCTGTCAATCATCTGGGACCCATTGCAGGTCCCAGGTGATTGAGCGGCCAATCACGGTGCTCGGCGCCGCTCGCGCATGCGCAGTGGGTGCCAGGCTGTGAAGCCACAGCCCGGCGCCCACAGTTGAAATGCCGGCGCCGACGAGCGGAGGGGGGGGGACGAGCAGGGCTTCGATCCCCCGCATCGCTGGACCCAGGGACAGGTAAGTGTCCAATTAAAAGTCAGCAGCTGCAGTATTTGTAGCTGCTGACTTTTAATTTTTTTTTTTTTTTTTTTAATGGCCCCCCTGGGTGGAACTCCTCTTTAAGGATAGAAGCCCCTGCAATGTGCTCCCCCAGCAATGTGCTGACCCCTTAAGGATGCTCAAATTTATACTGTTATGAGGGTGGTGGAAGTTCGTTAATTAATCATGAGTGAATATAAGAATGCCTAACAATCAAAGTGGACCTTTTGCTTCTAAAGTCAGAATAGCAAGAGGCTAGAGGCCAAGATAAGATCAAAACATAAAACTTAGGTAAGATAGTCCAGAGCAACAAAAAACAACATCATGGTTATGCACACAGGGCAACAGATAGAGAAGGTCAAATACCAAAGACACATACACAGAGACAGCAAGCAGATCCCAATTTCATTTAACAAGGGAAAATGTGGTTGAGCTGACACTAAAGGCCCGTACACACGATCGGACTTTTTGACAACAAACATGCAAATTAGCTGTTTTGGGGCAACATCCGACCGTGTGTACGCTCCATCGGACACCCGGTGACCCCGCCCCCTCATGACGTGACAGTCCCGGGGCATGATGGGACTGTGACATCATAGGGGGCTGGGTCACCGGGTGACATCACCCGGTGATCACGCCTTATGCCTATATAAGTCGCCGCGCACCTCGCATACATCAATACAGCTGGAGAGAGCATCGTGTCATCGGAAGAAGAGAAGAGGGAACAAGACGAAGGAAAAGACCGGGCCACCGCTAGCAAAAGAGCGGCAAAAGAGCAGAAGATAGCAGAGAAGCCCGGCAGAAGAACCGGACCCCGGGAGAAGAGGCCGGAGAGCGGGAGAAGAACCGGACACCGGGAGAAGAGGCCGCAGAGAGCGGAGAAGTCGGAAGAAGACCCCCGAAGTCGGAAGAAGACCCCCGGAGCTGCCTAATAAATTACTGTAGCCTCCCTGGCGGTTTTCCCGAGTGTGGCTCGGGGTTAAAAATCAGGACCATTAGCGGTAACCCCGAGTCACACTCGGGATTACATCGCAGGATCCTGGTGTGGCTTTACTTACCTTGTCCCCGGGATCCTGCGATGTCCCCCGCAGTGCCCGTGGGCTCTGTCCTCGTCCGAAGCCTCTCCTTGCCAGGCTCCGTTCCCTGCGAGCGTTGCGACGCATGGGGGCGGAGCCTGGCGGCAAATTCAAAAAAATTTCAAAATCATAACACTTACAGTACTGTAATCTTACAGATTACAGTACTGTATGAAATGATTTAACATCCCTTTTGTCCCCAGTGCTTTGGCCCATGCCCTGCATGCAGTTTTATGTGATATATACTGTTCTTTCTGCCTGGAAACTGGAGATTGTCCATAGCAACCAAAAAGTGTCCCTTTACGTCAAAAGTGGCTTTAGACCAGCTAGAAAACAGCGATAGTAAATTAGAACACTTGCAGAATTGAGCGATAGTGAATCGTGGGAAAATTTATTTTATTACTATTTATTTTTATTTTTTTTAATTATTTATTTTTATTTATTATATTATAATTTATGTTTTTGTGTTTCAAACTTTATCATACCCGGGATATCTACTAGACTCTTATTTGGACAGATTTAAGTGTGTTATTGTTAAGAATTACAGACCTACAATATAAAACGCCAAATTTCCATGCAAAATAATTGTACCGCTTTCAGCACCTAAAATCCGAAATAATCATACCGCTAGGGAGGTTAAATAATAAATACCTGTCTATTGTGTTTTTTTCTTGACACTTTTTCCCTCAGGTGAATGGGTAGGGGTACGATGTACCCCATACTCATTCACATAGGGTTGGGGGCCGGGATCTGGGGGCCCCCTTATTAAAAGGGGCTCCCAGATTCTGATAAGCCCTCCGCCCGCAGACCCCAACTACCAACAGCCAGGGTTGTCGGGAAGAGGCCCTTGTCCTCATCAACATGAGGACAAGGTGCTTTGGGGCGCCCACCCCCCCATGTTGAGGGCATGCGGCCTGGTACGGTTCAGGAGGGGGGCGCTCGCTCGTCCCCATCCCCTTTCCTGACTGGCTGGGCTGCGTGCTCGGATAAGGGTCTGGTATGGATTTTGGGGGGGACCCCCACGCCGTTTTTTCAGCGTAGGAGGGTTCCCCTTAAAATCCATACCACACCTAAGGGCCTGGTATGCCCCTGGAGGGGAACCCATGACGGTTTTTTATTTAAAATTTGGCGTGGAGTTCTCCCTCATGATTCATACCAAACTCCTGTCAGCAATGCTTGTCGCTCATCGTGAAAGAAAAAAACACATTTTTCCTTTCCCGATGAGCGAGCCAGCTCGGCGCTGGCTCCCACGACGGGACTCGCAGGTGTCAAATCTTGCCGATACAGAAGTTGACCAAAGGGTGGCAGTAAAGAGCTGAAAAACCACGTGATTTGGTTAAAGATGGATGAAAAAGTCCTGCCGTGTGTATGCTTAATTCGTTTAAGGCAAGCGCCCTTTGTACAAAAATCCACGGGAATGTTTGTACAAAGTCCTATCGTGTGTATGGACCTATACACAGAGACAGCAAGCAGATACCAATTTCATTTAACGGTGGAAGATGTGGTTGAGCAGACACATACACAGAGACAGCAAGCAGATCCCAATTTAGTTTATCGGTGGAAGATGTGGTTGAGCTGACACATACCAAAGACACATACACAGAGACAGCAAGCAGATCCCAATTTCATTTATCTGTGGAAGATGTGGTAGGCTATATAGGCTAACATAGAAAGGAGTGCCTTTAAATCACAGTCAAACCTCAGCGCTCACTAAGTCTCACATCTGACAGTGTGGCAATATTACAGGGGGTGCTGCTCTCCTTGAGCGGGGAGACTCCAAAACACTATAATAAAAAAAAAAGAGGGTGCAAAAGCCTAGTGCATTACCTTCAACACTAAAGTCAATTTATTAAAATGCCATAAACACATATTCACAAACAAGAGAAGAATTATAAGCCCATCAAATCACAACTCCAATATGATGGATACCCAGTATCTGTAGTTGGAAAAACACGTTTTTGGAAGACAAGCCCCCTTCCTTAGAGCTGGTCCATACTGGAGTTGTGATGATATTTCTTCTCTTGTGTGTGAGTGTGTTTTTGGCATTTTAATAAATTAACTTACCATTATAGGCTGACCCGAATATAAGCCGAGGCACCTAATTTTACCACAAAAAACTGGGAAAACTTATTGACTTGAGTATAAGCCTAGGGCGGGAAATGTAGCAGCTACTGTAAGTGGAAAAGAGGGTCAACAATGCCCATCTGCAGCCTCACTGTGCCATCTCCGTGCCCCTCTGTGCCATCTCCATGCCTCTCTGTGCCATCTCCATGCCTCACTGTGCCATCTTCATGCCTCACTGTGTCCAGCCTCATGTACCTGATCTCCTGGTGCTGTGACATGCAGTCTAGTCGGCGGTCGTGCAGTGTAACAAAGCCCCACCTCCTCCTCGTCTGTGACGGAACACTGATTCAGTTTCCCAGCAGTGAGCCAGTGTTCCGCCTATCACGGACGAGGACGAGGAGCAGGCGGGGCATTGTTACACTGGATGGCCGCCGACTAGACTGCATGTCACAGCACCGGGAGATTAGGCGCAGATACTGAGCCATTATCCTGATCTTGCTCATGCTCTGTTTGATATACCCTGTATCCTGCTGCCTTGTACCTGCTCCCCCTTGTTTCTGATCCCAGTTTTGTTTCTCCCTTCCCATCTGCTCCCTGCACTTCTATTTTTCCCTTTGCTTTTCGGTGTTCCATTGTATATAGCTAGTTGTTAGTTAAGCTTCTGTTTGTTAGTTTATAGTCAGGTATTCTGTCACTGGGTTTTTTGGTTCACTTAGACCCCTTTCACACAGACGCGCTTTACAGGCGTTTTAGCGATTTGCGGGACAGTCTGCAAAGGCCCGCAAGCAGCATCTTTGGGGCGGTGCGGGAGCGGTGTATACACCGCTCCTCCACCGCCCCTGCCCATTGAAATCAATGGACAACGCTGCCGAAGCGCCTGCAAAGCACTTTGTCAGTGGCGCATTGTGGGTGCTTTTAACCCATTGTTAACCCCTTCTTTGGGATTAAAAGAGTGTGAAAGACAAAAACAGAACATTCCATAGCTCAACTCACCAACCAGTCTGCCAACTGACAAAATTAACCTGTCCAACAGTCTGCGTTAAAAACAGGGGTTTAGTTAGCACGCATTTGCAAACGCGTGCATAAGCTGCAAGGCCTCTTCACAGCGCCCTGTGCATGCTTGCAGTCTTAACGCTACTGAATTTATAAGCGTCTCCACAATGGAAGCACATGCATTAAATGGATAGATGAGGGGCAGGTGGGCCTGGAGGCAACCAAATCCCCCTTAAAAGAACAGGAGCACACTGAACACCCAGCAAGAGCACAATGACAGCAAAGGTGTACAGTGTGTCCCTGGACCATATTTATACCAGTAAAAAATAAACGGCCCCTCCCCCACCTATAACTGGCCTTTACAGCAAGGAGCACAAAGAACGGCAATCACATGAAAGAGTGTAGCTTCACATATCTGGACATCTCTGCTGCTGATTCCTGACAGTTGGCTTTGCCCCTGAACACACAGGACCCTATACACAGGTACCACTCAATACAGTGTTCAGCTCCATTTAGCCACAGACTTTGGCGCTCTGCCCCTGTCCCTCCCATGTGCGCTAAATGTCCAGGAGGGATGCACTGTTTCCTAGATGGCCCTGTAAGCAAGGGGCCTGGAAATTCAGCACGGCTTCTGAGCTTTTCCTTCCATCTCCATTAACATTTCAACTTACACTCAGTCCACATACATGGTCCCAGCCTGGCAAAAAACAAATGAAAAGCCCATTTAGCCTAATCGACCATTCCAACATTGAGTTAACTGATGTACAAACATACAGTCGCCCAAAATGGTCAGAAATGAAATAATCAGGATTTGACAATAAAATGAACCTGTGCAGTTGCATGGATTCCAAATGTCCCTGATTTCGAGGGACTGTCCCTGATTTGGAGCAATGTCCCTCATTCCTCCTCATTTGTCCCTCATTTTGGTCTGATCTATATAGATGTATATAAAATGCACTTTTTATCTTTCAAAAAGTGTTTCCCAGTGCTAAACCTTTCATCTCAATTCTAAATTGCTGCATTTGTCAATTTTAAAAGCCAATATAAAGAAATAGTAGTGGTAAAAAAAGCACTTGTGGATTTAATTAACCTTTTTTTCGGTTTAAGGGGCGTGGCAGGGGGAGTGTCCTATGCCTACATACTTTTGCTAGTAGTTGTCCCTCATTCCCATCTCAAAATGTTGGGAGGTATGCAGTTGGAGTGTGATCATTAAAATAGAACTATAGGCAAAACTCTTTTTTTTTCAGGTCACCAGAACCAGTGCCCCCATTGGAAGATTTCCCCTCTATTAGTTTTCTGGGGACAACCCAAACTTTTAGATTCTCTTTTAATTTCACTTTCAAGGATAATGATAAACAGGACAAATAGAGAGGGGGAATCTTATTAACGGGGGTACAGACAGCAATAAAAACTGACAGATGTTCTAATCCCTCTCCACTCTCTCCAACCCTAAGAAAAAAAGGTTTTGCCTTTATTTATACTTTAAGCTGTACAAATTTCAGTCGTTTGACCATTGAGTGGATGGCCCTGTTAGCTGACTCCCACCCAACATCCCTCCATTAAAAAAATTAAAGGAAACATCTGGAAATTTGACCGGCTTAGATCGACAACCAGCCAGACCGGATATTGCGTAGGCAAAGAAAAAACTCGACCAGGTACCGCAAGCCAGCAGCCCCAGTGCACTTTTAAATGTAAGAGGCCATTTGGCCACCTTTTTATGATTGGATTTTATTAATAATCAAGACAGTATTATGCTATGGATGTTCCCTTGTTTTCCTTGTATATCCTGCCTGTGCCATTGAGGAAGAGGGTCCCTATTATATCCTTCCCATCCAGGCACTATCCTGCACAAGCGCTATTTGACTATCTTTCCGAGGAAAGAGGTCAAATAGATCTGGTAAGCAGATCATTTATCTATTCCACTTTCGGTGAATGTAGATCTTCTAGCCTGGTGGAGAATTCAATGTCTATATTGGAAAACACTGTTCTAATCGGAAGACTGAATTTCGTTTTGCGTTTCACATCTATATGGTTTTGTGGACTGATATGCGCTTTCAATTTACACTATTATTGTGTTCACACAATTTGGAAATTACCATTTACATTTATTTTATTTGTTGTTTAGGTATTTACTTCACAACTGGTCTACCACATTGATTTAACTTAAGACTATAGTTATATTACACGTGTGTTTTGCTGCGGATCACTTTTTGTAATCCTCAATCAATTTTTGTGTTTTATATATATTTTTTGGGGACTTTTTATATAGACACATGATTTTTAGCGGGCTGGTATATCTAGATTGATCAGCTGGCACGCATTATTTTACAATTAGCCTGGATCTAACACGTTATCTCAACAGGAGCACATCACTCTTTTGAGGGGAGCAGCAATAAATTTCACACTGTTTACAAAAATCACTATTAGTGGCGCGGGGTTTACTATTTAAACCATGACCAAGTGAACCTTCCAACCCACCTGACACTCTGGGTTCAGACATCCTTGTAACACTGTGCAGCAAGAATCAAACAACTCAGTAGTATTAGGTTCTGAAATATTTTACTTGAACCAAATAAAGGAAGTTATTTCACAGAAAAAGGTAATAAATCTGCTGAGCCGGGATAACAGCGCCAACTCAGCAAACAAATTCCTCCCAAGGACACAAACAATGGTTCAGCAACGAACAATATTATATACATATATATACACTGTATTTAGATCCAAAGTCACCTCCTAGCGGATATTTCAGTTAATTACTTATGTGGCTACTTTGAGAAAGATATAATCTAACCAGCCTATGCTATACTAATCAAAGAGCAGGTCTACTGAGGGTAATATATATGCTTTCCTATGAGTAATGGCAAAAGAGTTTCACGTTGCAGATCTGATGTTCTTCACTAGCTAGTTTGAGCTCGTAACTGTAATCCGTTTGGTGGTAGATAAAGCAATAGGTTCCTAATGGTGAAGATCTAAGGTGTCTGAGCACAGTGTTCAAGCAATGCAGTAAAGGGTTCTTGGGGTAAAGATGTCTGTGCACAGTGTTTTATAATAGTGGTAATGAATAGATAGAAGGTCAAGCAATTTGCCCTCTCACCAACGACCAAATTGATCCGAGGTCTTCTGGACAGGAACACGTGTAGCAGCAACGCTGTATCGGTCTTCCGAAGTGAAACTTGCCCCACGCACCCACACCGACAGGCAGGCGATCCAAGTGATGTTAGCGACATGATGTCCGACAGCGAATAACAGAGCTAGGCCCCTTAGGCCTTGGGGTGGGAGTAAGGCTCTGCGCGGTAGACCACGACCTCTCTCTCCCTGTTACGCTGACGTCTCGCGTCAGGTCCAGGAGGAAGAGAGTTCTGCGCGGGCTTCTCGCTCCTTTTATGGTCACTCCCAGCAAATTTCATGTCACCGCAAAGATCCCTGGGAAGTGTAGTCTTAGGGTACATGGTTGCATATTAATAGTCTGAAGGAGAACTATACATCCATGTTGGACGCACAGATATGTGGCCAGTGATTACCAAAGGAACAAGCGATGTCTAGAAACACTGAAATATACGGTGCTTTCTGCTGACAGTCCATATTGCTACATGTAAATTTACAAAAGGGTCAAGGACTTATTTTATGTGTTTCTAACTTGTAGGGCAGCCCATTGAAATAATTAGGCTGCCTTTGTGTGTGCGCTTCATTGCACATGCATGTGGTCAAGGGCGCCTTAGGGTGATAACTTCATCTGCTTGATGTAGAGGTAGTCATTAAATGGATAATCAACCACTCTATACAATACAATGATGAACATATAGAGCAATGCAAAAACACATTTAAGTTGCAGAAAAAATGACAGTTGAGTAAACGTTTGTCTGAAGACTCATATTGTGTACAGTTTCCCCTAAGCATGCTGTTTGAATTTCTCGGTTTGCATCTTTCGTGCTGCCCAATTAATGACTCAATTAAATGGAGTGATGGACCTGGCACCAGTGACTGATCCGGATTTAAGACAGACACAGCAGAGGTGAATCTTTAATCTGTGAAAGGCACAGCGGGGGGTGGGGGGCTCCAACCTCTCAGGCTGGCAGTTAGGTTTTTCTTTTGTTCTTGGTTGAAACACAAAACACCAACTGTCAACAGGTTTAACAGAAGACCAGGTATTGAACCTTACAAATGTCCTTCAAATACACATATATACCGGTAATCATTATCAATGATCCCTCCAATCTTCTATGAAAGTAATGATGTAGTATACTGCTATATTCATTTAGCCATTCTTGTAAATGATATGGATATTAGGAGTTCAGTGACCCTACAGGTTGAAAACAATACATCACTTTAATGTCAACTTTTCTGAAGTGAAAGTTCCCTGAAGGAGTCATAATATAAATTCATTTTTTTAATGGATTTTTTATGGGTCCGTTCACACCACAATTTGTGCGTTGAGTGCCCATAAACGCATGCGTGTTGGCGTACATTTGCATGTTTCGTTGCGTTTTTACATGAGTTGCAATACTTTATTTTTACTTCACTGACTTTTATTTGTAAAGGAAACCTCAACTGATTGTATTGACTCCTGCATTTATTTATGCTGCAACGCGCCTACATTCATTTACACATAATGGAGAAGATTTACTAAAACTGGAGCACTCCGAATCTGGTGCAGCTGTGCATGGCAGCCAATCACCTTCTAACTTCAGCTTGTTTAATTATGCTTTCACAATAAAACCTGGATGCTGATTGGTTTCTGTGCAGAGCTGCTCCAGTTTTAGTAAATCCCCCCCCCCCCCCAATGGGTCATTATGGGAGCTTTCACACTGCTGCACTAACTGGTGTTAAAGTGCCCTTAGCAGTGCGCCCATACTTTCACATGGACGTCTATTAGATCGGGCGTTATTAGATTTTTGGTGCCTTTTCTAAAAGTTCCCCAAAGATGCAGCATGCAGGACTTTTGGTGCGCTTTCAGAAAGCACACCAAAAACGCCCGATCTAATAGAAGTCTATGGGAAAGCATGGGTCACTTGCAGGAAAACCCTGGGAACATTGCGCTGCACCTGCATTGCAGCCAAGCCACAGCGTGGCAGTGTGAAATCACCCTAAGGGCCATGTAAGAGGGGTGATTTTGGGGCAGCAAATAATTGCTGCTACAAATTGCTAATGCCAGTGATTAGCAGTGATTTGTAGCTGCTGATTAAATCGCTATAGTGACTATCGACTTAAAAAGCGGTCTGTTGCTGTTAGGTCCCTTTCACACTGACGGACAGATCGGGTCCGCCTGTCAGTTTTTCAGGCAGACCCGATCAGACCATCTATTGCTCTCTATGGAGCGGCGGATGTCAACGGACATGTGTCCATTAACACCCTTCGACATCTGATCCGGTCCCCATCTGTCTGGCGGTTCGGAAGACAGTTGGATAGAAACTGACAGGCGGTCGGTTTCCATCTGACAGCCCATAGAGGAGAGCGGGACTGTGTCTGTGTCTGCTTTGCAGAAGAAGAGCGGACATGGACCTGTCATCCGTCTGCTCAGCGGGGATCAGTGGAGAGATGTCCTGCTGAGCTGGCGGATCCCCTTTGGCAATGCCTGCTACAAATCGCTCTCCTTTGATTACATGTAGATTGCGCTGAAAAAAAAAACTAGAGTGTAACGCACTGGTGTGAACTGCACCCTATTGAAATATATTGCTTTTACAATATGTATTATTGATCAATGCATGCTGATACATCTGGTGTGAATGACCCCTGCTTTCAAATTAGTTGCATTCCTGTGCATTCATTTACTTTGTGTTGCTTTAGGCTAGGTTCACATTTGTGCATTGCGGCAACGCACACAAAATCGCATGCTTTCCTGACCTTTTGAAGGCGCATGGTGGTGCCATTAAATCTTAGACCATATGCACACAGGGCCGGGACAGGAGGTGGGCGGGAGGATCTGTTGCCCTGGGTGCAATGGTTAACTGGGTGTAGGATAGACACGTGCACTGCCGAAAAATTCATTTTTTTTTTCGTTTCTTTTTTCGTTTATCGGATCATTTGTTATGATCGACATTCGTTATTTCGATAATTCATAATTTTGGATGCGTTCAAATTCGTTACGTTCCATTCGTATAGATGCAGTATTTGTTATTTGGTGGACAATTTGACACTAACTGACACTTTTGACACTTTTGGGGGAACCAGTGACACTAATACAGTGATCAGTGCTAAAAAAAATATGCACTGTCACTGTACTAATGAATCTGACTGGGAAGGGGTTAACATCAGGGGCAATCAAAGGGTTAACTGTGTGCCTAGCTAGTGATTTTGTGTACTGTGGGGGAGGTGCTTCTACTAGGGGGAGACATGGATTCATGCCTTTGCCTACTGACAGAACGGCGATCTGCCTTGTTTACATAGTCAGACCGCCTCTCTCTGTACTGAACAATCATATTGTTGAGTCTGCGGTACCCACCGCTGGTGGCGTGCAGGCGCGCCCCCTACCCGGATGTGTCAGATCACGTACTAGGTACATGATCTGGCACAGCAGTGCCACTTTGCCATCGTATATGGACGTTATACGGTCGGCAAGTGGTTAAGTGGCCAGCCACGCACGATCGCGTGCACGAGCACCAGCTTGGGGATTTGTGTGTTTAAACACACAAATCCCTGTTCTGTCAGGGGAGAGGAGACATATTGTTTGTTTCTACTAAGTAGGAACAACGATATGTCTCCTTCCCCAGTCAGTCACATCCCCATACAGTTAGAACACACTGAGGGAACACATTTAACCCCTTGATCGCCCCTAATGTTAACCCCTTCCCTACCAGTGACTTTTACACAGTAATCAGTGCATATCTATAGCACTGATCGCTGTATAAATGTCAGAGGTCCCAAAAATGTGTCAAAAGTGTCCCATCTGTTTGGCGCAATGTCGTAGTACCACAAAAAAAAATCGCAGATCACCGCCGTTACCAGTAAAAAAAAAAAAAAGCCATAAAAATGCCATAAATCTTTCCCATAGTTTGTAGACGCTATAACTTTTGCGCAAACCAACCAATATATGCCAAAAATATGTAGAAGAATATATAACTGATGAAGAAATGTTTTATTTGTTTTATTTGGGGATATTTATTATAGCAAAAAGTAAAAAATATTGTTTTTTTTTCAAAATTGTTGTTCTTTTTTTGTTTATAGTGCAAAAAATAAAAACCGCAGAGGTGATCAAATATCACCAAAAGAAAGCTCTATTTGTGGGGGAAAAAAAGACATCAATTATATTTGGATACGACATTGCACGACCACGCAATTGTCAGTTAAATTAATGCAGTGCCGTAAATGGCCTGGTCAGGAACGGGGGGAGGGGTAAACCCTTCCGGGGCTGAAGTGGTTACGTAGAAAAATCTCCAGAACTTTTTTGAGCTTCAGGCGAGTGGAGATGTGACCCATCCCCGAAGAGATTTGTTTATTCTCCTCCAGCGTTTTTGAGCTTCGATCTACGAAAAACATGGGGTTGGTGCAGCGCCAAATGTGTAAATCCAAAAAATGAAAAACAAAAAACTGAATAAAATAATATTACAAACATTCAGTAATGGTGAAAAATCATGTGAGTGGAAAACTAAGATCTACTCAATCTATGAAACACTGAGGTGTGAATGAGGCCTTAAAGAGGAAGTAAATCCCGACGGGTTTTACTTCCTCTTTTGATCCCCGCAAGGCCTGCGACTGAAAAGCATAATGGGCTGGTATACATTGCATACCAGCCCATTATATGACACTTACCTGCAAACGAAGCCCGCGCTGTCCCCTGTGCAGGCCGCGTCCATCGTCACCCCCCTTCCTTCCGGGGCTGCGGACTCCGGCTCTGTGACTGGCCCGGAATAGCGTGACGTCACTCCTGCGCATGTGCGCGGGAGCCGTCAGTCACGGCACACGCTGGGGGAAGAAACCGCACGGTGGTCCGCTTCTTCACAGCGCATGCGGCGATGGCGACATCGGTGCACTACAAGTGAAATATCTCCTAAACAGCACACGTTTAGGAGATATTTCCACTACCTTTAGGTAAAAATCAACAAAAAGGGTTTACAACCACTTTAATGGCCTCGCAAACGAAATGTGTGTTTCTGAAACGCGCTTATTTTTTTAATGGCACTTCGAGGAACGCTCAGGTGTGAATGGAGCCCTTGGTGGCGAGGTGTTGTGTGCGGAATGATGTGGAAGGATCCCACTCCTTTTACCTTTGTAATCTATAAAAGGATTACAATGTTGCAATGAAAGGAGGAGAGTGGTAACAATAGGCGGGTGCAGTTAGCGGCGCGGCCAGCAGGAGTCGCTGGCGCACCTCTCCATAGGCAGGCAATTGTTTCTGGTAGGAGGAGAAGGAGAAGAAGGAGGAGGAGGAGAGGCAGCACGGAGAGGGATGCGGGCAGAGTAACACAATACACCCCGAGGAGGAGGAGGAGGACACGGCACCGCACGCAGCATGGAGGCTCGTGCCCGGCCCTGATGCCGCATCGTGCACAGCACCTCCCGGGTGCAGGCTGGCCATCGTCGCTGCAGACTCGGCTCGGCGAGGAGGAGAGGAGATGAGCGGCTGTACGGCGGCGCTCCTCCTCTGTGTGCTGGCCTGGAGCGGGGGGAGAGGAGCGCTCAGCAAGAGCCTGACCCAACACAATGCAGCACAGGCTCAAGGTCGGTGAGAGATATCTCCCCCCCCCCTACTGTACACCCCTTCACCCCCCCCCTACTGTGCACCCCTCCGTCCCCCCCTACTGTACACCCCTCCGTCCCCCCCTACTGTACACCCCTTCACCCCCCCTACTGTCCTTCCCCCCCTACTGTACACCCCTTCACCCCCCCCCCCTACTGTGCACCCCTCCGTCCCCCCCTACTGTACACCCCTCCGTCCCCCCCTACTGTACACCCCTTCACCCCCCCTACTGTCCTTCCCCCCCTACTGTGCACCCCTCCACCCCCCCTACTGTACACTCCTCCTACTGTCCTCACCCCCCCTACTGTACACCCCTCCTACTGTCCTTCCCCCCTACTGTACACCCCTCCTACTGTCCTTCCCCCCTACTGTACACCCCTCCACCCCCCCTACTGTGCACCCCTCCGCCCCCCCCTACTGTGCACCCCTCCGCCCCCCCCCTACTGTGCACCCCTCCGCCCCCCCCTACTGTGCACCCCTCCGCCCCCCCCTACTGTACACCCCTTCACCCCCCCTACTGTACACCCCTCCACCCCCCCTACTGTACACCCCTCCACCCCCCCTACTGTACACCCCTCCACCCCCCCACTGTACACTCCTCCTACTGTCCTTCCCCCCCCTACTGTGCACCCCTCCACCCCCCCTACTGTACACCCCTCCTACTGTCCTTCCCCCCTACTGTACACCCCTCCACCCCCCTACTGTACACCCCTCCTACTGTCCTTCCCCCCTACTGTACACCCCTCCACCCCCCCTACTGTACACCCCTCCACCCCCCTACTGTACACCCCTCCTACTGTCCTTCCCCCCTACTGTGCACCCCTCCACCCCCCCTACTGTACACCCCTCCACCCCCCTACTGTACACTCCTCCTACTGTCCTTCCCCCCCTACTGTGCACCCCTCCACCCCCCCCTACTGTACACCCCTCCTACTGTCCTTCCCCCCTACTGTACACCCCTCCACCCCCCTACTGTACACCCCTCCTACTGTCCTTCCCCCCCCTACTGTACACCCCTCCACCCCCCCTACTGTACACCCCTCCACCCCCTACTGTACACCCCTCCTACTGTCCTTCCCCCCCTACTGTGCACCCCTCCACCCCCCCTACTGTGCACCCCTCCGCCCCCCTACTGTACACCCCTCCACCCCCTATATACACCCCTCCACCCCCCTACTGTACACCCCCACTACTGTACACCCCTCCACCCCCCTATATACACCCCACCCCCTATATACACACCTCCACCCCCTCTACTGTACACCCCTCCACCCCCCCTACTGTACACCCCTCCACTGTGTACAACCCCCACCCCTTACTGTACACCCCCCCCCACCCCTCCTTACTGTACTCCCCCCCCCCCCCCCCGGATGGGGGTCTCACACCAACCTGCACTCAGACTACCTCTGCCTGGGGGGGGGGGGGGGGGAGAGTCGTAGACCTAGGATGGTCATTGGTTTTATATAGAAAGATGCATGTGCCCCCCCCCCCCCCCGTGGGGGTGTGTATGGGTTTATTTCACTTTCTCGGTTGGTTTGGCCAGATTGGGTGACGGTGGTCTCAGGTTCTATGGGTGCCTTTCGTCTGGCCAGACCGGTCATTCCTGAAAATGTTCCCCAGAGTCTTGCTTCCACTATTGCACCTTAATACATTTTCAGGGTCAACTGCTGAGATCTTCCAATATTCGTTCCCATATTGCACCCGGACCCTTCATTCTTCCCAACCTACAGGCGTCTTTCCAATATTACACCCGGGCAGATCATTCTTCCCAACCTACGGGTGAGCGGAGCCCCATATGAAGGCTCACCTATTGGAAAGTCAAATGATTGGGTGTGATATTGTAAAGAATATTGGAAGATCTCTGAGGTTGTGGCTCAGTCTTCTCCAGTAGACTGTTACGTTTTTACCAGCGACCCTCATCTCAGGTCTATGGGCGTTTTTTCGTCTGGCCAGATCGGTCATTCCTGAAAATGTTCTCCAGAGTCTTGCTTCCACTATTGTGCCTTGATAGGTTTTCGGAGTCAACTGCTGAGATCTTCCAATATTGCACTCGGGCAGTCCATTCTTCCCAGCCTACGGGTGAGCGGAGCCCCATATGAAGGCGTAGAAGACTCTTCGCCAAATGATTGGGTGAAAATATTGTAAAAAAATATCAGAACATCTCTGAGGTTGTGGGCTCAGTGTTCTCCCGTAGGCTATTCCGTTTTTACCAAAGACACTCTAATTGGTTGTAGCGAGATGTATGTGTGGTGTGGGTACCCTACAGCTACCTATAGTGCTGGTGGATTTGCTGTTCATGTGATTTGTATGGTATAAAAGGGGGGGGGGGGGAAGATATCTAGATAGATAAGGTCCTCTATTTATTATAGGATGGGAGTTGTTTGTTGTTGGTCTGATCTTCTTGTGCCATTGCACAAACTGTTAGCGCATATATAGATATATCTCCCGTATAATAATTGATTGTACAGTGCACAAGTTGGCGTGCAATAATTTCTTTTTATATACAATTTTTTTTTTCTCTTTATTGATTTAAAACTTTATTTGCTTATTTAATATTTTATGTTTTTGTTTTTTTCTTTCTTTTATCTTTTTTAGGGCCGGTTCACATTGGTGTGATGCTAGACCTCACATGTGATTTGCACCGCATTGCTGCACAGATCACATACGATGTCTGTGCAATGCAGATTCAGCCATACAGTTTGTATAGCTAAAATCGCACCAAAATAGTGAAGGAACCTTTTTTTTTAGTATTGCACTGGAATACCCGTGCGATCAACACTGCATTCTGCAAACCGATTTGCAGGTTGTTATTAACTGTCTAGGCAGTTCGCTGAGAGCAGTGTGAACTGCCTGTGAGTTAGATGCGATGCGGGAATCCGCACAGGAATGGCACTGGATCCCACATCGCATACGTGTAAACCCAGCAATTTTTTTTATTTTCTCTTTTTTATTTATTTTTTTATTCATTTGGATCGTTTTGTCTTTATTTTATGTTTTTATATCCTTCTTTTTTTTTTTTTTATTTAATTTTCTATCAATCTGGACTGTCTTCTCTTTATCAGCACAAACTTTTTGGCCTTAGCGGGGTCATGACACACTGAAGATTTTTTTTTTTTTTTTTTTTTCTTTTAATCATTTCTAGCTAAGGAATTTTAAATTATTTTCTATGGAATCAGTAACTTGTTAATTTTAGAGTTATGTACTTTCATTTACTCAGTGATAAAGTTTGTGTAGCATTTCTTGTCAGCGACAATTGTGCTGCATTCACCTCCGTCTCAAAATTAGGCCGGTTCACATCTATTCTTGGCCACTTTTGCCTGTTTTTGGGTGTTTTTTAAACCTCTTGCCAACCATGTAAAGCACATGTGCTGTAGCAGGGAGGCTGGGCCTTAATGCACACATGAAGTACATTGACCGAGCTGTCAAAGTTCCTGGCCCCTGTATGTGATCGGAAACTGGTGGGACAGATTCCTGGTCATGTGACCCTTTCCAGTATTAAGACCCAGTTAAATAACTGCTGGGAGGGGTCAGGAAGGGGTTTTTGGTTTGGCCAATGAGAGGTGATTTCCTGCTGTGACATCGCTGTTGTGACATTTGGAAGGGTCTTCTCCCAAAAGGAACTATATATGTGTTTTCATGCC